>OX453279.1:22930508-23048008 GCA_949710005.1 Ricordea florida
ACCGAACACCAACGAAGTAGAGCAGCATGGAACTACTACAGAAACGTATGCAAACACCACAGCGCCGCAAGCAAACACCACAGAGCTGTGTGGAAGAAATGCAAACACCACAGATCGAGTAGTATACAAAGCAGTATGCAAAGCAGTATGCAAAGCAGCATGCAAACAGCACAGAGCGATCCGCTTTCTCCTCTTCCAGGTTTGGTCGATGTGGCCCCGCACCCAGAGGGTTTCCTGGTTCGCAGTCTTGTCGTGCTGCTGTATGGCCAGAGGGGGCCTATACCAAAGGTGATGGTTCTCTCGCGCGGTGCGTTGGATTGGTTGTCGCAGCGTATCGCGGCCGCAAATGGAACTCCGTGGTTGGCTGCCGAGCCGATCGTGTGCGAGGAAGACAAACAGGCTGGGGACTGTTTCTATGCAGCTCTTTGTCGACAAATCCGGCGGACTGGAGATCGCGACGCGCGAGGATTCGTTGTCTGCAGCCCGACTACAGGGGTTTCGTTTTCTCTTCGAAGCCGGAAAGCAGCTCCCGCACCAGCTCCCGCACCAGCTCCCGCACCAGCCCCCGCTCCGGTTCCCGCTCCGGCTCCCGCTCCGGCTCCCGCTCCGGCTCCCACATCAGCTCCCGCACCAGCTCCCGCACCAGCTTATGCACCAGCTCCCGCTCCGGCTCCCGCTCCGGCTCCCGCTCCTGTAGTCTTGCGACGCCTTCCGAATCCCAGTTTCTACCTGTTCCGAGGTCTGTTGTGGAGCAAAGCGAGCCTACGTCCCACGGTGGGAGGATGGGGTGTTGGCGAGAAACTTTTGAGCTTTGGATCGTGCGCTGGAAAAATTTGTAGCCTAGATAGAGGACAAAAGAATGTTGTTGGCGAAGGGGTTGGCCGCTGTGGCCCCGCACCAAGATGGCTTCCTCGCTCGAAGTCTTGTTGGTATTTTGTATGGAAAAAGACGTCGTTGGCCGAAACCGATATTCTTGTCGCTACACGGACTTGCCCGGTTGGAGCAGCGCTTCGCTGCGTGCGAGGGCGAGCCGTGGACGCGAGCCGAGCCAGCCCCTTCCGCCGAAGACGAAAAACAGGTGGATCTGTTCTTCCGCGCGTTTTGCCGCCAAGTACGGAACTGCGGCGAGGAGTGTTGGCGAGGCAGTGGCCCGGCGTACATTGTAGGCGACTTTGTTCTCTCGAAGAAAAAATCGAGTGGGACTGTCCATTTGGTCTAGACGAGATCGCTATTGTTCTGCTGCGTCGGCTGGCGTCTGCTATTGTTTTGGAAATATAGCATTCTTTTGTATACAAAAATGGCTCCTCCTCCGTGTTGCGAGCCGGGACTGGAGGGCGTCGCAAACGAGCCGAGACACGAGCTGGACTACAAAGCTATCGAAGGCCTATGCGAGGTGGGACCGGAGAGCGTCGCAAGACTATACGAGCTGGTACGCGAGTTGGTACAAGAGTTGGTGCAAGAGTTAGCACTCGAGCTGGGCCGCGAGCTGGGTTCGGAGGACGATGGGCTAGGGGAGAGACTACACAGGGCGATAGTCGAGCTGGTACACGAGCTGTTCTGCGGTCCGGGACGACGACGAAAGGTTTGGCGAGGTGGCACGCGATCTGGTGCGCGAAAAACTGTGCGAGCCGGTACGCGAGATGGTACGCAAGATGGCAGGGCAGAGCGAGAGAGCGACGCAGCAGCAAGAGCAGAGTCGAGCAGCAGACGATGGCAGCAAGTCTTTCGAGCAACTCCAGCAGACTCGAGAGCAAACAGAAGACGATGGCAGCAAGTCTTTCGAGCAACTCCAGCAGACTCCAGAGCCGACAGCAGACGATGGCGGCAAGTCTTTCGAGCAACTCCAGCAGACTCCAGAGCCGACAGCAGACGACGGCGAGCAGACTCCAGAGCCGACAGCAGACGACGGCAGCAAGGCTTTCGAGTTGGAAGAGGTAGATGTGGAGGGGGAAATGTATCTAGCCAACCCACCCTCTGGCTGTCCCCCGTTCTTCCCGTTCGAAGAGTTCGAGGAGCGGCGGTTGCGATACGAAGCCGGCCCCCAACGCGAGTGGACCTCTCCCGAAGAACTAGGAGCTGCGGTGCAGAAGGTAGAGGGAGGCGCGGAGTTTCTGGGCTATATCGGTCCGGAGGCTGCAAAGGAGTGGGTGGGGTGGAAGCGGGGGAAGCTCTACGTCTTGGGATACTTCGGCTTGTCGGTGTTTTGCATTTCGAGTGGGACTGTGGTGCTGACTGCAGCCACGCCTTGCGAAAAAGATTGCTCTCGTCGAGCCGAGGTATGGGTGGGACCTAGATGGCGATAGAAACAAGACGATCTTTCTTCTTCTGCGGTGTTGTTCGCTCGACCCCTAGTTTGCAAAGCAGAGGCGCGGCTGTTTGTTGCAGTGTGTCCGCTCCCCCGATCCGTGCGATTTCTTGTTCGAGGAAATATCCGTGGACTGGCGTTTCTCCCAGGAAGAGGAGAGTGCGCGGACTTCCTCGAAAGCGTGTGTTCGCGAATTTGTAGCAGCGATACTCGCCAGCCTCCATATCGAGAAGCTTCGTCGTATATTTGGCATGGAGGCCGGGGGTTTGCACTAGCGTAGTCGGTTCGATTTTGTGCTGTGTCTCGGCTTGGGCTGCAAAACGCTCCAAAATTCGTCGACGTCGGGGGTTTGCGGCGCGGAGAACGCGGATGGGGTTCCACGAAATTGTTGTGCCATCCTTTGTCTGGAAGGTCTTGCTAGCTTCTAGCGCAATCTCCAATCCTCCGAGAAGGTGGGTCTCGGGCGAGGGGGGAGGGAGCCAGAACAACACACTGTTTCCCGAGAAGGTTTCCAGACAGCGGTCGAGAATAGTTCGGAGACCTTTGGACGCCCATACAACGGGAATCTCGTCTCCGTTTTGCAAGACAACGCGTGCTGTGTCCGAATCGAGAAAGCGCCCACCGCAAACCGTCCAACGATCGACCGCAAGACTCGCAATACTCGCAATCTTGTCGGTGCGTTTTCGAAGCGCAGTTTCCACCTTGTTGCGGGTTTGTTCGTTGTCCTGGCAATATTGTCTGTGCGTGGCTATCTGGTCGGCGATTTTTTCGTTTTCCTCTCGGTGTCGTTGTTGCTCTTCCGCGTGCCGTCGTCTCTCGTCCGCAACCACAGGGGCCATGCAGCGCCGCCAGTCTTCCGCTTCGGCTGCGTCGCGAATCTCTTGGAGACGTTTTTCGCGGTTCCTGGTCGAGAGCGTGGAGATGGTTCGACCTTTCGCTATGCTAGGGAGTTCGACGAGCTGGAAGAGGGAGGTCTCGATTCCCACAGCATGGCATTTCTTTGTTCGCCAGGCCAACGCGACCGTAGGGGTGGACGGCAAGAGGGTCTCGGGGTCGGGCCCGTTCGGGTGCAGCTGGGTTGGGTGTTTGCTGGCGGCGAGGATCGTGCGCGAGTCGGGAGGTTTGGAGAAGCAGCGGAGAGGAGATAGCTCGACCCCGTCTTCGTCTACAAGGAGGATGTCGAACCGGAAGATCGGGCAGAAACGGAACCCAAAGTCGGCAGCAGTCCATGCCACAGCGCGTTCCCACGACGCGTCGACGTCTACTCTAGCTTTCGTAGGGCGGACCCGGATTCCCGCGACTCTTCCTGTCGTAGTGTGGGCGAACCAAGCTACAAGAATTTCGCCTTGCGGTCTGTTCGGGAGAACGAGACACCGGTCGAGGTGTGCGGCCAGGTTGCTCCACTGCTTGGCGGGAGGTTGGACGACAAACAACTCGACTTCTGTTGGGGATACTAGAGCCAACGCTTCTCCCACCACCTCGCTTGTAGTGTTTACCGACAGAGCCTTTCCCCGGCAGGCGTAGAGCGAAACCTCGATGCGGGTGCAGCCGCGGGCTTGGACGTCGGGGTGCGAGAAAGTCTGGCGTAGATGTTTGTTCGGACAATCGACATAGTCGGAGAGGTGTCCGCCGAACGACTCTTGGATCTCGCCGGCTTCGAAGTTCGAAACGATTTTGTTGTACAGCTTCGTCCGGACAGTGTACCCGCCTGCGTTGGTGTAGACCCAGGTGCAGACGTGGTTTCCTACGCTGCCGGTGTTGTCGAGAATGGTGGGCGTGTCTTCGTTGTGCATCGCAGAAGCTAGATCGCCTTGTTCGCGGAACCCGCTGTTGTTGGACAGGTATTCTACGAGAACCTTCCGGTCGAGAACCCCCGAGAAATCCTGGGTGTAGTCGATGGAGTAGAACCCGTAGCCGTGGGCCAACAACTGCCGTTCGAAGGCGGGCAAAGAAGCTTGCAACTCGTCCATCGGGATTTCGGACACGTCGACCTTGGCGACAAAGAGGCCGATAGGTTCGTCTTCGGGGAATAGCTTCTTCCAACACTCTAGCAACTTTTTGTTGGTATCCTTTTCGATCCGGGCGATGGTTTCCCGAATAGAACTGCCGGCTGTGTCCTCTCGCCGCGCGATGGTGTGGAGGATGGAATTTTGGACGCGTCTCCCCAGACTTTCGCTCGTGGCTAGAGAAATGCGACGAACAACATTCTTGGAGGCTCCATCTTCCCCCGTGGTGCAGGAAAGGAACCCTTTGCGGAAGACACAGTCCTCGCGACGCAAATAGCCGAAGACGTAGAGGTCGTCGACGAACACAGGAAGCCCCAGAAGCGGGCGGAGGTGGGTGCTGCCCAGGTTTCCCTCGAGATAGTCGACGCGGGCAATGTCGGGAACAAGATTGCTCTCGTAGGCGTTCTCCAGAAGAAGGTGGGTGGCGACAGATTTGCGAGCGCGCAGACCCATGCTCTCGAAGGTAGCTCGGACTGCCATGGTCGCGGTATTTTGTTGCCGACGTATATGTCCAATAGAAAAACTTTTTTTGGTCTACCTCGAGCGGCAGATTGTTGTACTAGAGGGAGGCGAACTATATGTCCAACAGAACAAACTTTTTGGTCTACCTCGCGCGTGTACTAGAGGGAAGATGGAGGCGTACTATACGAGCTGTTGGAGAGTGCCAAGAATACGAGCTGTTGGAGGGGCCAAGAATGCGAGCTGTTGGAGGGTGCCAAGAATACGAGCTGTTGGAGGGTGCCAAGAATGCGAGCTGTTGTACTAGAGGCGTGCAAAGAATACAAACTGTTGGATTGGTGGGACTAGAGGCGTACTGTTGGGCCTAGAAAACAAATGGAGCAGTCGTAGAGCCAAACAAAGGTCTACAGCGAAAAACAAAAGGTGTATTGGACGAAAAGAAGCCTTCGGTGGGTATCTTTGGTAGCCGAAAACAGGGTAGCCGAACACAAAAAATGCGCTCTTGTAAGCCCCCACGCCCATGGGGAAGACATTTTTTCTTATCTTAGCAAGGATTCGCGTTGCGCCAACGTTTTTCCGAAGATTTATAGTATGCATATTTGTCTAAATTGAAATAGCTCATTAACTCTCGGAAAACGCTCGGAAAATCTTCGGGTCATCTTCGGGTCATCTTCGGGTCATCTTCGGGACATCTTCGGAAATAGGAAAAAAACGCTTCATTTCTAAATTGGAGCTTTCAATCGGAAAATAGGCAAAAACGGTTCATTTCTAAATTGGAACCCCTTCCTTTTATACTTGGGGGCCTTTACACGCTCCAAGACGGCTTCTAGCTCAAGTGTAATTTAACTTCCTCCTCTTATACTACTGCTGACCTGATCAAATCTTGATAGAATGTATTATGATCGAAAGACTTTTTGTGGTTCAATTTATTCTCATTGACTAGATAAATAGTCATCTCTGAAAAACCATCAAGGCCTATATTATATTCGTCCATCAACATATTGAAAGTTAAGTCATCACATGGACCTCGAAGGTACATATTCTCTTCCACCAAGGATACACTGAGTATTCTATTGGATTTTAATTCATAACGTTGATGTGTATGTAATTTATCATTCGCGTCAACCAAATATCCAGCTACATATATATCTCCAAACTCTAATTTGGTAGCTCCAACAATTTCACACCAGTATCGAATTTTTGATCTCAATTTGAATAATGCATGTCTAAAATTATTAACTCCATAGCTAAATACTATTAAAAGTTCATGATAATCATTTATTTTTGGATACGTAATCGTAATATCGTTAATCTCATCTTCACCACCTGGGTATGAGATAATCCTCTTAATAAAATATTTATCAAATTCCAATCTCATAGACATTCTCTCTTCTCAAATCCGTACCAATCGCTACACCACCCCAAACCCAAATTTCAATTTCACACCCCCGACCCCACCCCCACAAAGATACATTTTGACACACCATGACCACACCCAAACAAAAATCGAAATCGACAAAAAAATCATCGACCAAAAATCGAACAAGTTGAGATCTAATTAAATATGCATACAAAATTTTGGACCACACCCAAAAATTCTGACCGAGCTCGGCCCAGATCCCTGACAAATTGACCACACCCTTTTTGGCCCAGAATCGGCCAAATGCAACTACTCATGTTGTTTACAATGCATCACTCAAGCGGGGCTGTCCCAACAAGCACAAAAACTGGATTAAGCAGTTTCCAAATGTGGTATTTGCAAAATGTTGAATCTGGGCAAGCTGTAAACGCGCGTTACTAGTTTCAAGTCTTACGGGTCTGACATTACAAAAATGTCTTTTTCGATGCTCTTTTAGACACAACAATGATGATGGCTCATCGGAAGAGGAACACGAGACGATACAACTAAGAAAGTGCTTCTTGTACCATCACGGAAACCATCCAGACTACTGCTCTACGACCACAGAGATGCCCAGCTCACTTCAGACCCCTCACTCTCCGCACTCATCTGGAGTGGAGACAGATCTATTAGAGAACTTTACCACGCCTTACAACGATAAAGAGGGCTACATAATCCTCGACGGCGACACTGAATCCTACTGTGTTAGCATCGACTTCGGCTTGGAATCTGATGTTACTTTTCCTACATTTGCCATCGAGACCAACGCAGCTGGGAAGAATAACGGAACGCCGGAAAAGGCTCGTACGAGTCCTCTACTGTCCTCGCTTGGCTCCAAACGATCCCAAGCTTCTCTCCCGGCAAAACTGGGGTCACGTAACAGGTCTCAGAAAGCTGGAATTCGGGAAGTTATCTCGGACAATCACTTGTAGTCTCCGAGGAATGGGCAAGTGCGAAACGACATTTCATTACACGTAGCACGATAATTTTATTCCATAAAGCTGATTTGTAGAATTCTATACGCTTTATTTTCACATGTGAAAAGAGCGTATACAGCCAATCAGAATGACGTACAGCTGTTTCACGTGTGAAAGTATAACCAATCAACGATAGTGCAAGGTCTATCTGAGCCAATCAGAATCGTGCATCGATACGTACAGATTTTTTTCAGATTTGGCGCCTTTTTTAGCGGCGCGTCTCCTCCAGATTTTTCTTGCGAAAATAGCGAAGGCGGAGGAAAGCCCTTGGTTTGTGTCGGTTGGTTGCTCCGTAGACGAGATTGTACAGCATCAAGAAAACAAAAGCACATTGACAAAAACTCAGAGAGATGTCTCGTTGCTCAAAACATTTTTCGTTTCAAGGAACGAGCTGAGAGATTGAAAATATTGATGCAAAAGATCGCGACCTGTTAATCGCCAATTTTCTGCTTCTAGTTCGAACGAAAGACGGAGAACAATACGAACCCACATCGCTCAGGTATTTTGTTTCACGCTTTGATCGTTATTTATGAAAGAAAGAGTATTCCTTAACCATTATGAAGGAAAGGAGTTCAGCAGTTTATTTCCTTGATGTAGTGCGATATTTTCCATTGCTATTTAATTTGCATTTGCTTCTGTTGTTTGTTCTAATTTGTGTTCAGAAAACTATTTCAATGAAAATTCTCCTGTTACGTGTAATAAACAGCTCATGTCATAGAAAGTACATTGTATTGGGTTGTATTCACTCGTTGTTTGTATCAAAAGCCCTCACTCGCTCGTACCTCGCTCGTTCGGGTTTTTGACACAAACAACTCGTAAACACAACCCCGTACGTCGCACTTTCTATGACGAAAACTATATGTACTTTGCCTTAAAATGGATTTCTGTTTATATATTAAAGTTTGAAATTAAATCGCAGCAATCAGGCAACTCGCTGCTAATCCAATAATGCCGATGACGTCATCGTGAGCGATGAGTTGCCTTGGTAATTCAAAGCCAGGGCTTGACTATTTGGCCCGCCTTGCTCGATTTTGAAACTCTTAGGCCCCGTTCAGACTAGGTGCCCGTTCCCCGGCACCGTGCCCGGGCACTAAAATGGACGTTGTTCAGACACTCCAGTTCCCTGGAACGAGAACGCTCACATTCGCGCAGAAGGCTTGGTGCCCAACACCTCTTTTTGTGGTTGCCATGTGCAATTCATGTGTCGTTGTTTACTGTAATCAAATGTGTGCATGCTTGGCGGCATGCTACCTTTTGCTGATTGCTCTCTTCTATAGCAGCTCAATTTCAGCTCGAGAGCCTCAAGATCAGCTAGTTTTGAGCGATGTAATACGAACAATATAGTTTGAATCAAGATACAAACTCCATCGTTTAATCGCAGTGAGGCACCCCGAAAATGCTCGCAGAGTATGGACATTCAATACAGTCTTGCACACTTTTCTCACTGTTGGCATCTAACAACACAATGTAAATTTTTTTTCTTTCGTTCACATTGCACCGGCCGCCATTATCGTGCTGCATCCCAGGTAAGCAGGGAAAAAGCACAGGAACTGACGAAAGCGTTTTCAGACAAGTTCTCGTGCCCGGGAACGTATATGTACGGTGCCCAAGTACTACCCTTGCAAGTAGTGCCCGGGCCCGTTCAGTCTAGTGCCGTTTCCCGAGATCCGGGCGCGGGCACCTAGTCTTAACGGGGCCTTATAAGCATTCCTTATAAAATTTATATTCATTCTTTCCTTTTCGACCTTTTGTTAAATTGCAAGAGGTTCTTGTTGTCAGCATGAGCTTACATTTCTCTAAAAAAATAAACGCTAGAGCTTAAAGACATTTCTTCGCACTGGAATTTCCTATCATTAGGCAAATTGATAGGAAACACAAATTGCGTTTCTGTTATTCAAAGTTTTGCTACAGCCACGTCTGCCACTTGTAACCAGACAGGGCCAATCTCAGAATTCTTAGAGACGCTGAACAAACCATTGCACAAATAGAAATTTTCCAAGGTTTAATAGCCTAAATTTATTCAATTAGGCAATTGGGATCAGCGGCAACTGTGGATGGAAACGTTTCGCCTTTGATAAAGCAGAACCTTGATTTTAGAGGCGTTTGATTTTCCTTTTACATATATTGAATAATAATAGTAATAATAATAATAATAATGATAATAATAATAAGACTTTATCTAACGAGAGCAACATAGTTTACTGGTGGCCCAGTAGTTTACAATATGGCCCTCCGTAATTAACTACATATTATATACTTAACTACATATTATATAAACTTAACTACATAGATTATCTATGTTGCTTAAAATGCCGTTCTGTCTTTCTGTTGTACTTCCCCAAAATGTGCTTAGAACAGCTTCAAATTTGGTGATAAGAGACCTTGATTTTAGATGCTTTTGCTTTGTACTTATATGTATTACAAAATGAATCTATGTTACCTACATGAAACATAATTGTCTTCCTGTTAACCCTAAGTTCACAGGCAATTGTTTTTTTTATTTACGTTTACTGTGAAATAAATTTGTTATGCTGCCTTAAACTTGTTTATTTTGCCTTTCTCTTGCACCTCGCCAAAAACGTGCCGAGACCTGCCTAAGGGTTGTCACGAAATCTGTCTCCCAAAAGCACTACCTTTATTTACAGGGGGGTCATGAAGAGGAGTAGGATGGTTAAGAAAAAAATCCTACATTAATAACAATGAAGTTATTCTCGGTGAAGAAAATTCTGAGCATTCTTCCACGCTTGACTTTGATCTTCGAAGATTTCAAGACTGCATCGGTAAATTTACAGGTTGGCTGTTCCACAAAAATGCTTCGCTGTGACCTGGTGACGGAAGTCAATTTCTGTTTTTAAGTTTCAGGCTGGGCCCTTTTCCCGCCCAGCCCGAAACTCAGGGAAAAGGTCCTGGGAACGAGGTTGGTTGGCTCATTATTTGGGGATATCTATGTGAATAGTGGCTTTAGGAATATTTACCTCGATTACAGAGAATAGTTGCTGGCCCAATCCTTTTGCGACGTCTAGGTTTAGATTGAGGCTGATTCTCATCGAAATCATAAAACATAGAACTCTAGCCTTTCTTTCATAAAATGAGTGAAAATTTATTTCAAATAAGGGCATATTTGTTTAAAATAGATTGGTTGTTTAAAAAAAATGCAAACATTTCTTTAAGATAACAGATGAGAGCGTTTAAACAGCTACCTTTAAAGTAAGATATAAAATACGAGTTGCAGTGTTTCATCATATTATCATTTTTGGTGAAAAGCAGGGCGTTTTACATGCGATGAAACACATGTATCGAAACCTTCGTATAGTTTCTTGAACGAAACCATTTAGAAGGACAAATTAACGATGCAAAAACGAGCCGCGTTTTATCAGATATTCAGACACGTGGAGGTGCTTGCTAATTTAATGCATTATTGATGGTTTCAGAACTCCACAGTGTTGCTCGATGCCCCATGAAAAGTCTAACAAACATGAAAAAGAAAAAAAAAACGACATGTGCTTCTATGTTTGCCGAATAGTGATTTATAGGAATTTCTACCACAGAGATAATCGTCTCTAAACACATATAGAAATATGATAATTTTACGTGTGTGTTACGCCGTTTCCAAGCTTCGTGTTTTGTAAAAAGACAATATAATAGTCAGAGTGGTAACAGATATAAGATCAGACACTGACATTTTTCAGATGTTTCATATTGCTAAATAGTTTTATCGGCTTTTCAACACAATTATTTTATAGCTTCTTAGTCGCATGAAAGAACTCTTTTCTACCTTACAGAGTAATTGTTCAATGTAAATCCCAGGTGTTTGTCTAAATAACAAACAGAATAATATATGGACACTTGAAGGGAAATTTCATATGTTCGCAAGCCGGTCTATTATATTCTTTTTATGCTCCCCGCCTTTAAATTACGAAGGCGGTAAATTTAGTCGGCATTTCCATTTTATTTTTGTTAAAAAATTGCCCCTAATTGAGGACTATTCAAGCTCATTCACTAACAAACACAGGCTTGTAATGTCAGAAAAGAAGAACTAATATTTTTGGCAAATTTCGCTAATTCCCTTCCCCTGCAAAGACAATGATATTCAGCGTTTTCTCTTCGCTGATTTCTAGGGATGTTTCAGCTTATTTGCTTCCTTGTTTTCTTATCAGCGGGCACGTGTTTATGAAAATTAGAAGCTCCAGATACTAGATTGATATGTGCCTTGTCTACCATGCAACGTGAGGTCAATAGGGCTACATATTGTCTAATTTATTTATGGCACTTTTGTTTACCGAGACATAGTGGAACCAGCCATTTAATAAATATGCATTGTTGACCAAGTTTGTTCGGTCAAGATGGGTCGATATTGGCCCTGTTCTCTTTTGCGTTTTTATTGACCGAGACGTGGTTAAAAATTTGCAAAAAAAAAAAGAGAACGATGCCAATATTCAGCCATCTTGACCAAAAAGTCTTGGTCAATAATGTGACTTATTTTATGGCCATTTTGTTCTGTTTATTAATTTCGCCGGACAAAGCGGGGGAATTCTTAGAAGGAAAGAGACTCGACTTGCGCGTTCGGGTTGTCAAGCGGCGTATACCCCTGTAAGCACTATATTTGGAGACTATATGGTGGCCTACCATGAATTATATGCTGTTTCAAGACGCGTGAATGCTATGTATTGCTATTCTATTGCTGTAAGAACTGCCAAAAATTGCCTTCTTTCTCGTGAAAAAAGGAGTTGCCCAGAAGTCAATAATTGCCGTATGGACATGTTAGGCTCAAGATAGGCCCATCTTCACCGAACCGGGAGAATATCGTCCCTCTGGTTGGTTAATTCTAGTTACTGGCCCTCAAAGCGCTTTGATCATGTAATGAACCGAAGTGAATATAAGTTGCCCCGCCAAGTACGTGTTACCTTAATCTGTGTATGAATTCGTCAATATGATAGGGAGCTCAGGAAAACAAGGGGATGGCGCTGAAGACGACAACCAGAGTGAAAATTAATTTGCTCCGACGAAGGGCTAACGCTCGAAACGTCAGCACCTCCCTTTTACCTTACGGTGGTATAACTGACTCACTTAATCAACTCGTTTGATTTACCCATTTTCTTGTGTTTCAACTTCCCACCGACGCAGCACAAGTTTCTTTAGAAACTATCCCCACAATACCTGAAAATTAATTTGTTTTCCTTCTGTGCCTTTACCGACAGGCTTGTTTCATTGTTTCCCTTTTCCTTTTAAACTGTAAAATTTTACAATTTTTACCGATCTCAATTTATTATTTTCAAGGCCATTTTACATTCACCTCTTCTAGAATACTTGAAATATGGTTATTTCACGTACGTAGCTGTTTTGCAGAGGACAACACAGAAACCATCAACGCTGTATTTTGCAGCTAGTTACACACGTCACTTAATTTACTTTGGTAACATCTTGCAAATTTCCTTCTTAAATAATTTTTTATTACCAACCTTTCGTGCCTTTCGTCGCGAAATACTCGGGACCCCTCCGGCCTTGAAAAGCCGTTGGCGTCTACCCATGAGCAAAATTTGATAGCGAGAAACGACTCAAATCTTGGAATTGGACAGAAGCAACTTGAATCATGAAACATTTTTCTTCTTTGCATTAGATTTCTCATGTCATTTCAAATTTATAGTTTTGTGCAACTAGTAGAAAGAATGTTAAGGTGTATTTTTCACTCCCTTGAATACAAAAGTTTTGCATTTCAAAATTCTCTATCGGTGCTTGGACGGTCTAAAAGTTGAGTAGACAACCTACAGCCCCAAATCTAATGACGTCAGAATATATATAAGACACTAATGAAATATACTGTATGTGTTTTTCTATAAAATGAAAACAAGGCTTTCCTCCGTTATTAGTTCAATATATAGATGTTTGATTAATTGGTTCATACCACAGAGAACAATGAAAGAGGTTTTTTTCAAAATAATTTATAATAACAGGAGCTCTGATAACTTTAACAATAATGATAATAATAATAATAATAATAATAATAATAATAATAATAATAAAAGGAAAAAATAAACATAAAATATAATAAAAACAGGAAATTAGAATGATATTTGTAGTCAATACACACTTAAGGAGAGTATTATACCATAAACTTAACGGGTCTGATCCATCATACTGATGCAAAAAAGTATAAAACGCTCATTAATTTATTGATGATTACAAAGCCCCCTGAGGATGTGAGCTCAGTAATGAATGCTAAGGTGTAGTATGTGAGTAAAATCGTTAATTCGAAAAGCAGCTTTGAGAAGTAAATACACATGAGAATACACATTGTTGTAATTAATGGTTTGAGGCTTTGCGGCGCCAAATATATAAAGCGAGAGCTAAATCATTTATAACTGGGTACTTCATTTGAGAGGAACAGGTGGTCGCGGAGGTTTATAAAAAAGTGCAAAATGTTTTACTTCCAGTTACTCGCTTTAATCAAGCATCAACCTCCATCAAAGCAAAGATGGCAAGCAAATTAATCATTGTGTTTATGGCAGCTGTGCTTGTTGTCGTTCTGGTTCGCGGCGCTCCAACTTTAAACGGTAAGGGACTCTGCATACCTCGGAGTTCTGTCGAGTTCCACTTCATGCATACCAGTTACGCCTTCCATAGCGTGTGGCCTTCAGAGCCTCGCTTACTGTTAAAAAATTGCTGTATTACCACAAAAATGCTTTAACTATTATGAACTACTATTACTTGTTAAAATTGCCTGTTCCCCTGTTTAGCTTTATTGGTAGTTTTAATAGGGCAGTCCGTACATTATTATAGGGAAGGGATAAAAAATTTTCCGGTTTAACTAAAACCAGAGCTTATTTTCAAAAGTGCGTTTACTGCACATAAATTTTTTGCTGAGCGAGCGGGAGAAAGCTATGAATGTGTGATGAAACAATCCTTCATTGATCAATTTTACAAGTCAGAGGTTCCTTTAACATACTTCGCTGCGAGCTTGTTGTTTTTTAATATCATAGTCGCAGTTCTATACGAAAAGAAGAAGAAGCTACTAGACAAAAACGTCGGCTCACTGCGGTTGTTTTTACCTTTATAGAGGACGCTATGGAACAAATTCATCGCCCAAGGATGGGTGAGTATAAACTTTGGCAAATATAATTTGTTTTTAATGTTGAAGGTTTTGACGCTCATAGTCCAAGACCTTTTATTTCCAAAGAAAAAACTCTGACCTATTTAATGATGTTTTGAGTTTGAATCCTGACACTTGAATTCTATCCTCGGTACACATTACAAAGATGATCCCTTTGCCTCGATATCCAGAGTTCTAGCTTTGATCCTTTAATAAGTAATTCTATGTGGTTTTACCCTAATAAGAGCTATAATTACAAAGAGGTCTACCCTTATACCATTTAATCCTCACTTATTCAATTTTATTCCACCTTTAAACAAGAGTAAAAGCTTGATATACACAAGTATTTACTATTCAATACCCAGTGCCATTGTTCTCTCTCTGCGCTAAATCACTGATTGCAGTCTTGAAAGATGCTAAAACTGTCTGAGGAAAACGGGGGCGGTCCTTTTTGTTGGCAGGGAAATTATCAGGGGTAATATATACTAAACGTGCTAAAACAAACAGGCTGCAATATTTTTAATATTGCAGCCTACACACTGCAATATTTTTAATATTGCAGTGTGTAGCTCGGCTGCAATTTTAACAAGCAGTCTGAGATTATCAAGGACACCACACAGAAATTTTCGGTTCTGTCCTCGGGTACCGGTACACCTTCTACCGGTACACCTTTCTTTTAAAAGAAGAAGTAGTAAGTTTGTAACATCGAACCCTATCTGTACACCTATAAACAGTTGTTTCCGGAATTTACTAAGACCTTAGTCACATAATCGAGCAGCGCATGTTATTCGCAATGAATGATTCACTTGGTGTAATACCCGGCTTCAAAACCAGCGCTTTTCATGACTTGAGCAACAACGTTGCCCAACGTCTCTCGTTCTGCTGCTATCTTGTAGTACCAAATTTGTCCTTTTGGCTCTTTTCAAGGCCTCAAAGAAAACGAATTGGCGGGGGCATCTTCAGGTACGTGGGCCATATAGTCCTTGTAAAGTTGAACTTGACATCTTTCAGGCTCATTATTTTCGTACGCCCTCACAGTTTTCCTTTTCAAATGAGCAACACAACAAAACGGAAGTCTAAATACTGGCGAAGATTCACTTAAGGCTGGTGGTTTGCTCGTTCACCTTCGTCTGATGTAGAGCTATAGTCATACACTTCTTCCATGTCTGGTAACAACTGAAGGAAAAGTTTCGATGCATATGCAAATACTCCGGTATTTCTCATTGTCTATTTTTTCCGCGTGGTTCGCCGAAAAAAAAAACAAAGAGACCTATTCAAATTATCATTAGTGCAAAACGTACCCGCATATTTCGCACACTGCACGTTGTTTAAGAATTGTTCAGCAAGCCAATCGCTGCAAACATCACAGGTTCTGTCCTCTTGTACCGGTACACCAGGGAATAAGCATTGTATTTTCTTTGTTTAGGAGTCAGCGTTTAGTTGTAATGCATTGTTTGGTCTCTTGTTTCGCTCTTGTGTACCGGTAAACGAGGACAGAACCAACATCACATGCTGAAAAACAAGCAACACAAACTGCAAATCAGCAATAGCTTCTATATCAAAAATTAACATTAGTGAGGTACGGACCCCATTTCAAACACTGCACATTTTTTTGCAGTAGTTCAGAGACCTTACAAAACACAATGAAATATTCGCACGCTACCGCAAGGCGTTTTTGTCACCAATTCCCAGATGAGCTAATCAACAAGTGCTAATTATATTCTTTTGTGCGTTCAGGAACAAAGCAGAAGGGGCGCCTGCAATCAGTGATTTAGCGCAGAGAGAGAACAATGGCACTGTGTATTGAATAGTAAATATGTTAGATAGTCACTTCGGCCGGCAGCAATATGTGATATACAGTAAAAACCCGCGTATAAGAACCTAACATTTAAGAACCTGTTAGGCTAAAATTTCAGTTTTAAGCACCCTTCACATAAGAACCATTTTAGGCTAAAATGCTAAAACAGGTTCTTATTTTCAAAAAACAAAAAATAATCTTCTCTAAAATATAGAAAAAATAATATTTTGCTTACCGAAGCATCCAAGAATACAGTACTGTTACACTGGACATTAAAGATCATTTATAAATTCAGGGGCGGATGCAGGGGAGGGGTGCAGGGGGTGCGCACCCTACCTCAAACAACTTTACGACCCCTCCCTGGACAAAATCCTGGATCCGCCACTGAAATTCTACTTTATTTCTTGACAAAAAGTTAAGAACCTAATTAAGAACCTAGTTAGCCTAATTTTACACTAAATACCATTTATATAAGAACCTGTTTAGGCTAACTTGAAAAAACCTAGGTTCTTATACGCGGGTTTTTACTGTATTGCTGTCAGCTTCGGGCTACGCCCTCAGCTGACTGCAATATATCACATATTGCTGCCGGCCTCAGTAACTATCTAATACTGAGGGAAGTCAAGAGAATATGTGCTTATTGACAAAATGGAAGGGCCGGCCGGGAAAATATTTGGCTCGAGGTCATGAACGACTAAGTTTTGAAAATTTCGTAAAGGTTATTATTCAGTCGTTCCTGTTCCGTATAGTGACGCCTGCTTCCTAAGGCTCCAGAAGGAATTTTAAGCTTTTCTGCCTAAATGGCCAAGCTTGATATTTATAATTAGCTATTTTTAATTACTATTATTAATTGATAGACTTCATAATTAATTTGTATCCATGGTGATTGTAGTTGACTTCCTTTTCCGGCGCGATTGCGTGGATAAATATCCGGAGTCATGCGCAGAGTTTGCTGGTAGTTGCACGAGGACAAAGGACTTCATAGACTCTAACTATCATGACTTCATAAAAAACTGCCGTAGGACATGTGGGCTGTGCTGAATTAAAGAAGGTTTGTACTTTTCAAGTCTAAGATGATATTCAGATTTTAAAGGAGTCAGTTTCTAAAGAATCTGGTGCTGCGTCGGTGAGAAATTGAAACACAAAAAAGTGGTGCATCAAACAAGTCGATAATGTTAGTTTTATCACGCACTGTGAGGTTAAACAGGAGCTAATGTTTTGAAAGCTAGCCTGTCGTCAAAATTAATAGAAGGTATGTTGTATGTGTTCACAAAGGAACTTTTGAAGCTGGCTTATAGCATTATCAACTTGTTTGATGAACAACTTTCTACTGTGTGTATGTACGCATGTGTGTGTGGTGCAAGTCAAACCACCAATCACTCCATCAATCAGTCAATATTTATAAAAAAATCTGTTAACAGGAACAAGATGCTGCTAGGAAAACCAAAGTATAATCAACTTTTTCATCACTTTACTTAGGTTCTGCATGAA
Organism: Ricordea florida; assembly: GCA_949710005.1. NCBI lineage: Eukaryota > Metazoa > Cnidaria > Anthozoa > Corallimorpharia > Ricordeidae > Ricordea > Ricordea florida. The sequence continues at coordinate 22,948,031 of OX453279.1, forward strand.
TACTCGTGTGTGAATTGCTTGACCGATTCGATAGTAGATTATTAGAGGATTTATACTTCATTATTTTCTTTATGATATACGATCAAATAAAAGATTGTCTTACAATGTGGTACTAGCTTTTTCATCTGTGGATCAAACCATTCAGTGCAACCATTCTTTGGAAACGTACAGAACAGTAATGTACTGTGGTACTCACGGTTTGGTTTACTATACATTATGGCTCTAAATTTCTCATTGGTGGACCAAGTCATGCTGCCATTCTTTGAAAAGCCGAATTAAGAACACTTTTTTAATGAATGTACAGCTTGGGTCTAACTGTTTTACCTATGCATAGAACCATGGATTGTGATCTAGAAAGCTAAACTAATGCACTGTAGAAATGGAACTGTTTGTTAACAAAAACACTGAAAACTGCAATTAATTTGGCCACAATTACAGTTATTAGAGTACTGTTACTACCACGAGAATTAAGAAACACCGTGAAATGTGATCTTTCCTTTTGCAGGAAACCATGAGAGATGTAACTATAGTTCTAGAAGCAACCGGGAGGAGACCGGCTACCAACTCAAATCGCCAAAACACACAAATGTAACTTGATTTAACTTGGTTTTAATGTAATAAAACTTGGCGAAAAAAATTAAAGTCTTCTTGATTAGTACACACGGAAAACTCCACATCCCAAAATAATGTTTCACTAACAGCGTGTTCAACCTCTTTCAGCGGGGACTTCACAGATATTTCAAGTAATATATAAAACACGAGATACAGAGTTTGATCACAGATCAAATACCGAGAAGAGAGCTGACAACATGACGCCTGGCCTAGCGAAGTATTTTCGGCGAAATTCCGCGAGGAGTTTGGTTTGCAATAAAACAGATGTATCTTGTGTTTGATATAACTTCTCAAACGAAACGAAGGGGACATTAACAATACAAAAACGAGCCGTATTTCATCAGATATCCAAACTTGTCACAGTGATTGATTCCTTTCTTTTTCTCTATCGCATATTCGATGAGTTTGAGAAATAATTTCTAGAGAAAAAATACAGGATTTGCTAAAGAGAGCAAACATTACAATGCTTACTGGAGCTGGAAAACTAGACTTTTTTATTATTAATTTAACAAGAAAGACACAATATAAAGTGACATATGGCCACATCCCTACACCAAATCCCGACAGCTTTTCAAATAAGCTGAGAAAGAGACTAGGGGAGGTAATTACATAGCTTCGCAATGGATATATAAGGATGTTCTGCAATCCAGTAATTTACAGACAATACGAGAAAATAAGTAGGAGAGACTTTAAGTTACAAAGCAACGATGTAATAAAACCTGCCTTAAGTGACTGCGGGTTTCCAAAAACTCAAAATGCCGAGTCAGACATTGCGGTCATTACTTTTTCGTACTTGGATGGCACCACGGAAAAAAAGCTACGGTGATCCTTTGTTTTACTACACAGAGTGACTCTAAGTTTTTCATTGGTGCAGTGACCATTTTTTGGAAAGCTACTGAACAGTACTGCACTGTGGTCCTGTTTGTTTTACTATACATTGTGGTTCTATCGTTTTCATCTGTGGATCAAACCATGCAGCGTGACCATTCTTTGTAAAGCTACTGAACAGTACTGTGCTGTGGTACTGTTTGTTTTACCATATAGTGTGGTTCTAACTTTTTCATCTGTGGATCAAACCATGCATTGTGACCATTCTTTGTAAAGCTACCGAACAGCACTGTACTGTGGTACAAACCATGCAGTGTGACCATTCTTTGCAAAGCTACTGAACAGTACTGTACAATGGCACTGATTGTTATACTATACAGTGTGGTTCTAGCTCTTTCATTTATGGATGAAGCCAAGCAGTGTGACCAATTTTGGAAAGCTACTGGTTAGTATTGCACTGTGGTAGCGATTGTTTTGCTATAGTGTGTGAATCAGACCAGATCAATAATGTGCTGCGGTTTTTTCTGCTTTGTTTTGTCTTTTGTTTTTTACTTTAGAGTGTGGCTTTAACTATTTATCTGTTAGAAAGCAAGTTTCTCTATGATGTTTACTTGTCATCTATGGATGTACCTATGCGGTGCTACCATTTCCTCTTCAGATTCTTAGTGCCGCCCGCGCTTTGTCGAGGATCTCTTTTCTTATCTTGGGGTAATTTGGATGTTGGTTTAAAACCTGTAAAACAAGAACAGAACAGGTTTCTACGCCCCCAAATGGTTTGCAATTAAATAATTAACAATTATTCGCCGAAGGCGAAGTGATTATCGGAGAATATTCACAGATAATCACTAAGCCTGAGGGGAATAATTGATTTAGTATAAATACACAGGTGATTATTTCCAAAAAAAGAAAAGAAAAAGCCCTGTACAACACGGAAACACACCCACATTGTACGACTGGCAGCCGTTTTGTTCGTCGAGGTGATTATCGGCTGATAATCCGCGATAGCGAACCAATAAGAGCGCGCGATATTGTACAATCACCTGAGTATTTATATATGATAACAGCATAACAGATAACATCTCTTGCTTAGCAAAACATTTCTGAAGGGATAACTGCTTTTTGCCTAATGTCGAAAGAAAGAAACAATATAAAGAAAAGTACAGAAGAAAGAAGGAGAGACTGAACGACCGGGCAGAGTACACATCCAAGATCAATTTTAGTGAAATCTCTAATAACGAGCATGGGGATTTTTGAAATTTAAACGCAACAATATCATAGGGTGTATTTGAAGGGGAAATCTGAATTAGATTTCCAAAATTCAAAGCTGGATTTAGCCTGACCGAAATCCTTTCTGGATACCGATTTCAATCAAGAAATCCAAAATTGGATCTCATTAATTTGCCACCTTTGCGTTTGTTTGGGAAAATCCGAAAATGGATTCGCAAAACTGTTCTTGTGGGCAGCGGTCCTATGCGCGCGCACTTTCAGTGTCAACGGGACACTGCTCACAAAAACTTTTAATGAATCCGTTTTCGGATTTTCCCAAACGAATGCAAAGGCATCAAACATATGAAAGAACTTAATCCGTTTTAGGAGTTAACGTTCTATTGCAAAATCTAAGCTTGGATTTTGAAAATCTAAATCGGGATTTACCAATCGAATGCACCCATATAGTACTTTACATTTGAAGTTTCTCCATTGGCCGTCAACATTCAAATAGAAAAAAATAAAAGAGGGGATAAAGGACTTTGTTTGGTTCGATGCAATTCGCTTTGATTGTCTTTTTGCTTTTAGCTTCGGCCGTAAATAAGAAAATAACCTTTGAATCAGAGAAGAGATAAGGAAAGACAACATGTAATTGCTTTAGGTTTGAATTGGTTCATTTTTTGGGATAGGGTGGACCTTTGAGGGTCAATTGTTTGCAAATTCCGTTTCTTACGTCAAGTTAAACATTACTCGGTTAAGTACTACCAAGAGAAAATGAGGAAAGAGAACATAGCCCCGTCTGATATGATAAGGGGACAGACTCTATTTTTCGCACGAAATCCTTTTTATATCTCGTTCCATGGCTGCGTGGTTTCCACATGGCGCATTGAAATAACCATGTGATGAGAAGGACATCAGCCATTGGTCAGTTAAAATAGTTTCCGGATCTAAAAATAGATTCTGTCCCCTTACCATAGTAAGAGAACCCAGTATGGAAGATGCGTTCTCTTCCCTCATTTTCTCTTGCTACTACATTTTCCAATATAGTGTTTATGGCGGCTGCGCTTTAAATAGCGCGTCAACAATTGTTTTTCGCAAAGGACACCCGCGAAGGCCTAACGTATCCTTGCTGGGTGCATCTGTCCTGATTTACAAGAGTAAGTACTTTGGTAGTGTTAGTATACTGGAAGCTTACTGCTCTAAAGCAGTGCAGTCCTATAAATACCTTATGGCACACGTCAATTGCATCAACAAGACGTTTAGCCTTGAGGTAGTTGAACGCGAGCCGAAAACCTGCAGGAAAAAAACAGTTCACATGTGAGGCTATTTCCAAAGAGATATTTTATAATAACTGCGTTAATGTCACCTGACCAATCGGTATTTACGGACAGGGGAATAGGCCCAGTAACTTACTGTGGTCGGACAGCAATTCTATGATCGCAATGTTTACCATAGGGAAAAAAACTATCTTGTTTTTGAAGGTAAAGCATTACATTTATAGGTAATCTTACGGACAAATAAATCTTATTCTCAGTCCGCAAAAAACGCAGCTATTTATTTGTAACTGACACTCGAGCAGTCTACAAAGGGAGGGATCGCTTGACTTAAATATACGCTAACAAGCTAACTCTTAACTTCACAACTAATACTTCGGTCACCACTGGCACTACAGCTCACGAGCTTCTTGGAAATATCCACTTGAGGATAACAACGCCTGTATACTCCTTCTAGCTACAACCTTGGACAAAACTGTTGAGACATTTCAATACAATTTTGAATTTCGAGCCATGCAACCACCGTGTCCAAAAGGAACAAATTCGTCCCCCTCCCCACCCCCGGTACAATGTTGTTTTGGCTTAACAGCTCATGTGTGCATTTCCTGTGTTACTGCAAACAACATTGCAAGAGGGGAGGGGGGAAATGGTCTTTCGACTAGCTACGGTAAGCATTTTTGTCATGGTGAGTGCGAAAGATAGGCATTTTTGTCATGTGTCTCAACAGGTTTTGTCCGAGGTTGTAGCTAGAAGGAGCTATCTAGCTATCTAGCTTATCTCACTTCTAGATAGCTTTGCCAGACAACTTCACGGCAAACGCGATCTCCATACAACTCTAGACTACTTTAGACTACTTCCAAGAAAACTTACGTATGAGAGCTGTGTGGTAACGTTCCTTATAAGTAAGATTATTTCAATCGGTTACATCATGTTTTAGTGTGTTCTAGAACTTTCCAGAAAGAATATTGCATGACTCAGTACACATTTGCATATCAATAGGCTCTAGAAAGTTCTCCTTGTAATGACTTAACATTCACGTCAGGCTGGTTTGTACACAAAGAACCTACAAAAAACACTTGATAGACTGACCCTTAATACGTACCAATGGTAGGGTTGTTTTGATTGCCGAAAATCCAGGCATTTTCATAGTTTTTGGCTGCATCTTTATATGCTTGCTCCTTCTCCATGATGTAACCCATGTACTCCCAAGCCTTGCAACACGACTGCAAAACACAGCAAAGGTGAAAAAAAGGAAGAAAACAATAATTGTATTCTAAGATAGATGTTGTAGTTCAATTTTTTCCTTGGTTTAAATTTTAATTTCCTTTGTTTTTAGGCATGGTAATGTATGATAATGAGTTTGAAACAAAGGAAAATAAAATTTAAACCAAGGAAAAAATTGAACTGCAACATAGACATATATCCTTTTCACGGTCACGAGCTTGATCACTCTTTCTAACGGCAGATTCGCTTTCATCTGCGAATTTTAAAGCATGACAGAAGCCCATGAACAGTTCCCTGACCCGAGCCTATTTCCAATATTTCCGCTTTAAAAAAAAACAGATTTGGAATAAATGAAGTTGGGTAGGGTGTCTGAATGGGTGAAATATTATACGTTTGGTGTATGGTCCCGAGGGAAACAGTTAGTTTTTTTTCCCGAGAGTCCTGAGGTTTCCCGCGACAAAGTCGAGGAAAACATCAGGACTCGAGGGAAACCAAAATTAACTAGTTTCCCGAGGGACCATACGTTAAGTGCTTTGTTATATATGAAGACTTTCCCAAACAAAATATCGCAAAAACAAACAAACAAAGACGGTACAACTGGCGCGCGGGCAACAACTGCGCAATTGTATCCCGGTCGGGATACATTTGAATCTGGGCAGGGGCACGTAACCAAGAATCAACCAATCACAGTGCTCGTTATGTTGAGTGAAAGTCTAGGTATAAAACAATGACAATTACTGCATGTGAGGCTTCTTTTAAGCTTTTTCGTCCCCCCTTTACCTTCAAAGTTGGGCTAAAAATCGCTCTCAAACGATATATCCTGCCACACCTAAGTATTGTTTTGTTACCTTGTTAAAAACCCTGCAGTGTTCCATTTGTTAAAATTCAACTGAACGGGTTCTTTTACATGGAGCTGTAGAATAATCTTTTTTGTTTTTTATTTTCGATACTAGGTAAGTTAAGTGTGGTTGATATATGCGTTATGGACCAAGTGTGAGGTCAAGATGGCTGCATATTGGCCAAGTCAGGAGCCCATTACCATGCGAAGTTGCTTTAAGCGTTTTTACTGACCGAGAGGTAGTCGAGGTCAATAAAAATGCAAAAAAAAAAAAAACGTAGCCAATAGGCAGCCATCTTGATCGAACAAGCTTTGCCAATAAATGATTTATTATGTGACGATTTGTTTTGTTTTTTATTGGCGGGACAACGCGGGAAATCCCAAGCGGGCAAGATAGGCACACCCTGCCCGCTTACGTGGCCTATAATTCATGGCCACCATATAGCCACCAAATATAGTGTTTACAGGGGTATACAACGGTTTACAAAGGTATATCCTTGTAAACCCTTGTATACCCCTGTAAGCTAACTACATGGTGGCCTTCCATGAATTATATGCCCCTCAAGTAGTCAATCAGAACTCACGATTCGTCCTACCTTGCCCGCTTGTGGGGCCAACCATTTAATAAGCTGTTACTATATATCTGCTGACCTGATTAAACTGAAGGCATTTCTTTAATAAATCTCCAGCCATGTCGAACTTGCCAGACTGCAAATACCAAACAAAACCATCAAATACGTTTAATAAAACGCGCATGTGCAACGTAAAACTGCTCTGTTTGTCATGCTTGTTTGGAGGCTGTTTCATTATTTATGCAGCCCATTTCGTTCCTAAAAGTACAACAGTTCAGCTTCGCAATGAATGAGTTATTGTGGAGTGTGGGAAAACGGCGTTGGCGGAAATCAGTGTAGACGGAAGCGGAAGTGACGTATCAAATTTCTACAATGCGAGCACGGAGTCTTGTACTGAGGTCCCTTCTCTGTGACTGTTTTTCTTTATCGGAACCATTAATTCTATGTTAGCTTACCTTCTTTATTCTTCCTAATAAAGCTACAAAGATAAGGGGGGAGAGGGCTATGACCTGCAGCAATGCCTAGTGTCACAGCTACATATTCTATTCCATAAATAAACCCGTTACGCAAAGGTTAATACTTAACGTGCTTGACCCTATCAGTCCGAAACGCGATCAGTATCTAGTAATATTAATACACAGTCATGAATAATGGTCATGAGAATACGAGAAAGTGATCACCAGTAAATACCTGAATTGGTGTTCTAGCACGCTTGAGAAATGATCCCTGGACCGAATGACAGGTTCAGAAACCATGAAGAATTTACATTGGGTTTCTACATTGGTGATCAGCTCTATATTTTCCAGTTTTTCTTTTTCCTTCTTTTCTTTACTGATGCATTCATCAAATTTATATAACATAAAACCCTTACTTGTACGTAAATATCAGCCAAGAGGAGCCAACTTCTCTCGAATTCCTCAGCTTCCTAACGTCAAAGATAAAATAAATCGAATAATACTTAACACATGTAACACGCGTTCACAGCTTATCCAGATTCAATATTTCCTAAGTACCATATTTGGAAACTCCTTGCCCCAGTCCTTGCGCTTGTTGCAACAGTCCCGCTTGCGTGGTTTGTCGTAAACAACATGAATTTGCAACAACAACCTGACCGTCATGCTTTGAGCAGAGGTGGGTATTTCCCGGTAAGAACGTCACGCTGCTGAAGTCAATTGGATTGGTTAATTTGGTCTCCTTTGATTTTCCAAATTTAGTACTTGGTAGATTGAATGTGGACAAGCTGTGAATATAGAGATTCAAAGGTATTTACACGTTTCAAGTTTGACGGGTTTCTGATTACATTAGAGACATTTAGCACCGCGTTATTCGCTTTCACGGCTGACGTAAAACCGCGGTTTGGCGTTTGACGTTTACCGTCCGAGGTTTTACCCTTTCATGTAACTTAGCAAAGCCGGTTATCACGAAAGCATGCTAGGGGCCGCCATAGTGAATTTACCAAACATGAGTAGTGGTGCTTTTCAAACAACGACGAAGTGTTCCTCATTTTCCCTGTCCTCCAAAATCATACCTAAATTTGCCGAAAACAAATTACTCCACATGATTTTCGTATTTTAACGTGACACAAACATACGTTTTAAACTCAAAACTCTTCAGGTAAATCACGTACGCGAAATCCTTCCTCTCCACGTTGAAAACGCGCGTTGATAACGACAAACGTGACGCCAAGGCCTGGTCACGTGATCTCTAGTCGTTCGGGTTTTTCCGGAAAGCCTGGTGCTAAATACTTCTATTGTACGAAAGGACGAGTTGATGGTGTGACAACTTAACACCAGACACTACCTCTGAGTTCCAGTTCATCTTTGCTATTCTCTTCAGCTGGTTACGAGCTCGCGGTGTCTGCTTCAAGTACATGTAAGCGGTAGCCATGCCGAGCAATGCAGGAACACAATCATGCTAAAATAAACAAACGTAGAAATGAAATAATACAAACCGTCGAAAACTAATAATCGGAATGTCGCAAGTTCGACTCCTATAGGGAGAACTAGGATTTGGTTTTTCCTAGTTTGCCTTTGACATGCCGAAAAATATGTTGTGGTTCAATTTTTTCCTTAGTTCAAATTTTATTTTCTTTTGTTTCTCTGGTATGGTAATGTATGATAATGAGTTTAAAACAAAAGTAAACAAGACGATCTAAGATCGCAAGTCGGGCAACATGTAGACGTGCTGTTATGAGTGTTGACCACTTATGGTGCGGAGTGGTCCAAAAAAGAAATGCTGAGGGTACCAAGGTGCTGGTTTCCAACGTGGCATCCAGTTTGTTGTCGTTTCCTCGAGTTTCATCGCTAGACACCTTGTCTTTCTCGGCAAATGCTCTTCTGTCACTATGTCCACTTTTTCTCTTCACTGGTAACTCGTTTGATTTCTGATTTGATTCTAGTGAGACATTCGCTAAATCATTTGATTCTTTTGCTATTTTCAGTTCGCGGAATGACCCGTTTCGAAATATACGCTCATTACACACGCCATCTTTTAGAGTGGGTCTACCGCGAACGGTTTTGTGGGTCTGTATGTTTGAGCGTAAAAAAGATGACACCCTTTTTTTCAACATATTCGCCATCGACTTCGACATCGTAGAAAGAAGTTTGCGCCCGTATTACGTGTCTGCGGTATTCCCCATTGCACGTGACTGCGATTTGCGATGAAACTCGAGTGTAAACCTATAGTCGGTTGCCCGACTAATAAAATTTAAACCAGGAATAAAATTGAACCGCAACAAATACATCTTTCACAAATACCACGCTCAACTTCACAATTTCATGGTCCAAAGTTAATTGACCACAATCATGGAGAAAAGTTGTTGAGACATGAAAATTACCAACCTTTTTCCATGGTGTAAATTCTGCTCTCTCCCCTCGTGTGAGGTAGCCTCCCTAACTGAACATCCACAAAGCATTGTTTGGGGGGAGGGGAGGGAGGGGGTGACTACAGATGAAAACTGTGTTTTCATTCAAATACAAAATTCTTTTGTTAGGTCGAAAGCGTTAGTTTTGGTAAATTGTCTCAACACTTTTGTCCATGATTGCAGGTAAAGTCACTATTCAGAATATGGGTAATGCTGTGGACAAACGTTTTGGCTAACAAAGGGCGTTTGTATAAAAATCTCAAGAAATAGCTAGCACCCCCTTTTAGTCTTACGCTGGTATAACTTACTTTATTAACTTGTTTGATTATCCCAATTTTTTGTGTTTCAATTCCCCACCGACGCAGCATCAGTTTGTTTAGAAAACACCCCCCCCCCCCCAGTACTTGTATTCAAAGCTGTTTCATTCCTCATTTGACATCCGGGATCTCGAGTGAAGTCTGAAGAAAACATCAGTTTCTTGCACAAAGGAGCCGCTATGTTAACTCGCCGTAAATATTCCATATTATTACATCTCTCAGTCAGTACGCGCTCTGTGATTGGTCAATTTAGCGGGCCGCACTTCACTGTACGGCCCGCTAACTTCAAACGTTTGTTTTGAGATATAATAAATACCTTAAAAACCTCGTTTTCTCGGTCCGTACTGTAAGTTACAGATCCTCGCTTTTCAGCTCGGATTTATGCCCAAGCGCGAAGCTCGCAGGCCATAAATCCGAGCTCGTAATAAAACTCAGCCCGTAATATGTGCTTATTGACTAAGTGGGAGGGCCGAACGGGAAAATATTGGGCTCAAGGTCGTGATGTACGTTCCAAAATAGCCTTCTAGGAGGCAAAAACAGTGGCAAAGGTCGAATTATTCAACCAACTGGAAAGTCGCCTCAAAGACGACACTAGAGCTTGATACAGCAAAACGGTCTACTAAAAGAGGAGTGACGCAGGGAATCCGCTGTTTAAAGAGTGAGTGCATTAACGAAGACCTAGGATTACCGTAGTCAAACCTGGTTCAATAAGTTTTCAATTTATTATCGAAAGTATTTTCGGGATAGTTTCGGGGTTTTTTTTTTATTTATTTATTTTTTTTAATTTTAATTTTCGGGAATGTTTCGGTTTTGAATGGTTACGATGGGTGGATGGCTAAAGCATCTCGAGTCCATTACTTTTTCAAACCATCAGAATATAAAACAAAACACAAAACTAACCGTAACTGGTTCGCACGGTTTCAAAACAAAAACCTGTCATACCCTATCACAACAGAAACACAGAGTGAGCTTATTAGAACTTACAATACTGAGATGCATATCCAGTGCTCCAGGCTACGTTTTTTTTGTAAGTCGCCTTTTGGCGGCCTTCACTTCTAAAAAGGTCGCCAGGGATATTATTTTGAACGGTTTTCATTTTTCTGATACACACTGCTCCACATTAAATGAAGAGGAAACCGCTAATAATTTATTAAAATGGCCGCTGTGCGAGCGAATAGCTTGGCGAAAATTATATTAAGGGCTGTTCGTTATTTATGGCTAGGAGGGGGCGGGTGTTTAGAGTGAGGGTGGGGGGGGGGGGGTAAAATTTTCAAAACCAAGGGAATGGAAGGATATTTTTTAAATACAGTAGAATTGAGGGGGGTAAACTTTTAGAATCAGTTGTTTCAACCCTTTTGCTGCCGTTTTGTAGATAAATTAAATTGAGCATTGTTTTGGACCAGCGGCATAAACTGGGGGTAGTTTTTGGGTATACGCACTTTCGGGGAGGGGTACATTTCTAATCTGCCTTAGCTGGTTAAAACATCACTGACCCTTCCGAGTCATGAATAACGGACAGTCCCTTAAAGAGTCGGAAATGACGAAAGAAGTACTTACTGAACAGATTTGTGGTCGTAACTTTTTATTACGTCTGGATATCAAACCAAATCAAACGGCCAGGAAATAGGTAGTCAAAATTGGCGACCTTACGGACAGTTTTTTTTTTTGCCAACTTTTTTTACGACCGCCATGGCGAATAAAACGGTCGTGGCTTGGAGCGCATGATATCCCCAGTTTCAAGAGGGAGAAAATGCATGTGAACCAGTCACCGTACGTGCATTTTTTCATAAGCAACTTGTACCTCGGTTGTCGCAATCTCCATAAACTGAGACAAGGCTTTCTCCACGTTGGGTCTGGTTTTGGACGCCATCAACACGCTGTTCTCCAGAATGCGGTATTTCACAAGATTGCCTTTAGGCCTAAAGTCCTGTGCGAATGGAGTACAAACAAAGTTCAGAACAGATAACAGTATGGTCTGTGCCGTCAAGGCTAGGTCAATAATATTATTTCATGCTGTAATGATGTTGTAATGATGATGAGGTTGTGTTAAAGAGCGGCTTCTCCAGCCTCGCTCCCCACCCACACTGCCCTGCACAAAATGCCCTCGACACTTCCATACAGCTCTGGGTTTGAGCAGCCTTTTTAGGCTGAGATTTTTACCTAATCAAATTGTATTACGTGTTGTCACAAGCCAATGAGAAGGCAAGAAAAGTTATTGAGAATAGTTGCGCCTTGATTGCGTCAATTTAAATAAAATTCAGCATTTTTCGAGTTTACTTGCTGTTTACTTGCGTTTTCTTTTCATTTAAGTCTTCATTTGACCTTTTTCGCGTTTTGTTATTGTAAAAAACAAATTGACGTCAGTTTTTTATGCGTCTGTCCTCTTATTGATGATAAATTGCGTCATAACATTGTCAAAGTTTGTTGTAGATCTACAACACTTTGACAATGTTATGACGCAATTTATCATCAATAAGAGGACAGACGCATAAGAAACTGACGTCAATTTGTTAATTTGATGACAATTTTACTTGGGGATTTAGGCCCACACGTTGTCTCTAGAAATGGAAATCTCCTGCGTTAGCTCATTGCCCCCGCAGGGTTCCGGCCCAGAGGCCGGAACCCTGCGGGGGCACCCTAATGTTCCCCGCGTAAATAAGAAGTATCGTATGGTCGTAGTGTTAGTATGCGAAAATTTCCTCGATTTGACGAAAATAGGCGCGCACGGTGGTCCCGGTTAACTTTCAGCATGTGCGCCTGGCTCAGCAACCGCGCAAACTGGGTTTGGCAAGTTTGGCAACGAGTCGTCACGATTTCATTCCAAGCTTTCTTATTTCATTCCAAGCTATAATGTAAATCCATCCTAAACACGATATGTATGAGGATTTCCATTAACCCAACAAACAAAGTGTGATAATTGACAAAACACAAACACAACAAGGAATTTGCACTCGCAAACTCTCACACGAAAACTACATTTCAAAGGTTCATAACAAATACATGGACAACCACATGCAGTCTTCATTCAGTTTTTACAAAGTCGGGGGCAGATTTAGTGACAACTATGACTAGTTTTAAGACCTTAATGGATAGGTAACTGAATTTGTCTAGTAGGGAATACTTTAAATCCTCTATTTTTTTAGCTTGTATTAAATTCGAATTTCTTACTGCATTTTAAATATTATTCACATAGAATTAATTTTATTGTATTCTACTGTTGTTTGTTAAATATTTCACTGAAAAGCCCCGTGGGGAAGTGGAATAAATGTATGTATGTATCTATCTAAATTATAACTCACGTGTTTCAAAAACAAAAAAAAAATGACAAAAATTCATACTGGAAAAAAAGAGAGCTTTTCACCTTGAGGAGTTTTTCCGCGGTACGAACAGCCATCATTTCTGAATCTTGTTTGTCGTTTTGACTGAACCCATGAAAAAGAGACAACAAAAAAGTTATGAAAACTGGGATAATTGTGGCTTCCAGTAAGAGTAGGGTTTCTACAACAATGAAAGATTGTGCACGGGCTCGAGCTACTATCGTTTCGGCGGAAAAAGCTGACAATGGTCTTCTCTCTGATCAATCCCCTATCCTCCCCCGCCCAAATACCAACTGTGTAGGTTTGCGCAAGAACGAAGCAGGGTGAATGTGGGCGGAAAAACATGAAAGGCGCGGTACTCCTCCACTGCAACCTAACGAACGTTTTTCTCCAGTAATGCTGAAATTTCCTATTTACAAACATAAAGGCGGTTAAACCTCTTCCACTGCACTCAACGATGTCAAATTTCACACTCACGGATGCATTTGCATGGAAAGGAATTCTCGACACTTGGATCACTTCTTGGGCCAAAACGTATTTGTACTCGATACTAATCGTGAGATTACCTATAAGTTGGGCGTTTCTTCGACTAAAAGTGAATTGAGGCAACTCGTTACCTGCCATCTCCATCTACAGCATCAAAAGTCTCTCCTCCTAAAGTCTCATTGTCTGGATTCAGACAGATCTCAATCATGTTGAAAACTGCTTTCTCTCCCCTATTTAAGAAATTGAAAACATGTACCGTGTTTCTATCGAGTTTTAGTATAAATCTACTAGCGTTCTATCATAAATGCCGCGCTCTGATTGGCTACGCTACCCACTATCTATTCTGTGATAGATAGTGAGTAGCGTAATGGCGGCCGCTTCTTCACTTTTTCGAAGTGTCCATGAAGAAGATTTAGACAGTTTACTGGTGGAAGCTGTTCCAGAAAAGACAAAGTTTGAACGACTAGTAGATTTATACTAAAACAATTAGATTATTCGCTCTCGATTTCTATGCGTGATAGTTGACTCGGGCTGCGCCCTCGTCAACTATCACGCGATAGAAATCTCGAGCTCATAATCTAATTGTTTAATAGAAACACGAGTGGAGGTCGGAGTCTATAAAATGTTTTGTAGTTCTTGACGTACAAACTATTCCAATGTGCAAGATAACATAGAATAACATGTTTTATATTTAAAGGCCAACAAAATTGTAATTTGTAATGGTAGAAAGACTCAATGGAGTCCAATTCGGTCTGTAATCATACGAGTGACAACAAAATCGGACGACCGCGGAGCGAGAGTTCGATTTGTTTATCACAAGTATGATTACGGACCGAATTGTACAGCACGAAGTCTTATTACGAATTAATCATAAAAATTACAATTTCCGAGAAAAGAAGAGCCAAATGCAAATTATGAAAGAAAATATTGTCTTTGTTCCAGGGAAAAATTCTCCGCTTCGAAGAAAGCCCCAATTCAGAAATCTGCACACTGTTTCTATGGTGATTGACACCAACGTTGTAATTAGTTGATTTAAACTACAACTTTGAATGTGATTGGTTGATTTAAACTACAACTTTCAATGTGACTGGCTTATTGAACGGTCCGATAACAAACTGTCCGATAACAAAATGTCCTATAACAACTTGGCAAGTGAACTGGTGGAAAATAGGAGTTTTTTAAACCAATCACAATCGAGGAAATTGTAATTATTATGGTTATCGTCTTAAATATCGAGATCATAAAGTAGCTTTCCTGTCCCGGTAAGTTAGTGTCATTGCTGCACAGGTTTCCCGGCAAAGTTAAAAAAAAAACGCGAGTAAACCTGTGGTTATCTAATAAAATAAATGAACCGTTGCAGCATTTAACCCTAGTCATAAAGTGCACCAATGCCAAGGAGCGTTCAAGATCCGCCAGAGTGTTTTCAACACCAAACAAAAGCAGAAAAAACAAACTTGAAAACTAGCCCAAAATGCTGTCTCTTGTATTATTCCTTTCCTTACCATTCTGCATCCTTCCTGGAAAGATTAAAGTGTTTGAGTGCTGCGGTTGGGTTGACTGTGTACCTAAACAATGAAACATAAAAAATGAATAGAGCCTATTCACTCAGTTGATCAGCGGCCATGCTTTTAATGAAAACAAAAGATGTTTGCATAAGAATTGAATTTAATTCCTGGAGAATCAGTTTGGGACACCAACATGGCCGCCTTTTCTTTGTTTGGGGACACCAACATGGCTGCCATGACGTCATGTGCATACGAGAGGGCAATAAGAGTGCGTTTTTACAGAATTTAAAAACTTGATTAATATGAATACTTGAACTTCGGATAAATATCAGCTTCTTCAAAAACGAGGAAACAGTAAATCACCTACCACTGATACAGTCCTTTGCAGTAATTCAATCCCGCATCCATTGACGCTCTGGGAAGAGACTTTTCAGCCTGAGAAATGAAAGTAAAACAGCTATCAAACGTATATTTCATTTCACGTCAAACATCATTTACTTCAAAAGATGAATATATGTTGCTTAAAGTAGCTTTACATAGAATGGTCACACTGCATGGTTTGACCCACAGATGAAAAAATTAGAACCACACTGTATGGTAAAACAAAAAGTACCACAGTACAGTACTGTTCAGTAGCCTTCTAAAGAATGGTCACACTGCATAGTTTGATATACAGATGGAAAAGTTAAAACCAAACTGCAGAGTAAAACAAATAATATCAAAGTACAGTACTGTTCAGTGGCTTTCCAGCAAGCAGTCGCACCGCACGGTTTGAATCCACGGATGAAAATTTTAACGAAAGCAATGGTGCTGTTCAATAGCTACAACAAGAATAGCCTAAAAGAAATGAAAAAAATATCCGTTGACAGAATTTACCTGCTCGAGATATTTAGAACACTCCTCCAGTTTGCCCGCTCTCCTGAGAAGGTCAATGAGTCGCGCCAGCGCATTGTAATGATCTACAAGGAAGCAAGTCAACCTGAGATTAACTTGCGGTACACAAGGTTTCTCTCCTGAAAGTCTTATCACACTCGATACTTTTGCTGAGGACTCGACGCTCTCGATAGAAACTCGTGTCTGGTTTGCAACCATTATTTAACTCTAGTTGGTCCATGTCACTTTGAGAAAATCGTGCATGTTGTTCTTGTTATGAGAGAACTTCCTTTCTGATGACCAAAACAGTAAGAGGCTTTTTTAGCCGGTTCCATGCTTTGTATTCAACGAGTTAATAATTTAGAGTTGCTCCCCAAAACATCTCCCACTGAGATTGCATCACAGTCAAAAATATGACTCATTCTCCAGTGCAACCCTTGGATAACAAATTCAAGCAATAAATCCCAGCAATAAATTGTTGTTTACCGGCGTAATAAACCACGCGGGATGTTTTCCCAACATCCCAAGTAGCTTATTAGGTCTGTAAACCCATAGAAACTGCCGTGAACTGCATTTATAGACTAACTTTAAACAAAAACAGGGTTTTCCGCAGTTTCTGCGGGTTTACCGGCACAATAACCCATGGCTTTTCGACCAATTAGCGCGCGCGTACACTATAGTATCTAATTTATCTTATAAAAAGATTTAACTAATAACATTCCTGTGGCTTCCCTCATGAAAAACAAAAAAGAAAAAACGAGGCTATTAAAGCGCCTTCTTAGATTACAGTAGTCTCTCTTCTCCGCCACAAAAACACGTGCGGTGAAAGAACACAAGGAGTTTCTGCGCGCTTACTCCCCTTCAAATTCAAATTAATTGCGCAAGCATTCGCATAGAAATTCAAACTAAAAACGTAACATTCGGATTTCTATCTGTGACAAAGTTGGACAATGACCACCAAAAATTCAGTGACTAAAACCAGATCGGGTAAAATAAAAAAAAAAGCTGATAATAGTACTTTCTTCCTGAATATTAGCATTAACGCCGAGAAATGCCCACACCACTTCCGTTCAAATTTAAGGTATACGACTCATCTCATCATAATACCATTTATTATATAGACACGAGTGTTTTATTGGAAAATATACCACTCGTAAAATTCATAAAAACTACATCCGGGACCCGAGTGGTTTATTTTCCATAATCTCACACGTGAGTTTATCGATGACGTAATTTCGGTAATTTCCCTCCGAAATTTGTATCGATGTCTTTTTGTCTATATAATAAAAAGAACATTACACGGCGGCTTGAAGATATGAATGTTATTTTCTCGTGGCAAAAACAATATTTTACTCACTCGCTGCGCTCGTTCGTAAAATATTGTTTTGCCACTCGAAAATAAAATTCATATCTTCGCGCCACCGTGTAATATCCTCTATGTAAGGAACTGTTTGTTACCTGGCTTTCTCTCTAGAAGCTGTTGAAAGTGGAACGTTGCCGAATCGTATTCGTTTTTCCTGAACATTAAATCCGCCATCATCTACAAAGAACAAACAACTTCAATTAGCTGTGCCAGGGGTTGTCACATGTGCATGGAGTCCCTAGTAACGTTGAAAAGAACACCTAAATGGGGACAGAAGGAATGATGGGGACAAACCTTAGAACAATGTGGTAATTGACTCAGCAGATAGAACGCCCATTCCTTTTCTCCCCCCCCCCCCTTCCACTTGTTTCCAATCAAATGTCTGCTCCGACTGCATGCACTCGTATCTTATCACAAGATTGATCTCAAGACCAATCGGATGGCAGAGCATCGCAACTATACTCGCGAGAATATGGGGTCGAATCCCTTTCTAGGCTGAATCGGTTTTAAGCAATCAAATTATGTCAAGTGCAATCTGAACTTATCACAAAAGTAATTTTTTCAAGGAAAAAAGGAATGGGAAATATTTTAGTCTAGGAAAAATTCCCGAATGCTTATTTTACTATCCAAGTCTTGATAATTCGTTAATAATGTGCATGCTAAATTTTGTACTCCAATCCAACTTCTGCACTAAATTTCAACGTTCTGCTTATTTATTTGTGAGTTGTGTGCTCTCAGCCAATCAGGATGCTGAATTTTTTTTATATATAATACAGGCACAAATTGCGTTGATTCTGCGGGGTTTCAATATTCAACAACCATTGGTGTCATTTCACTCACCACAGTGGCGGCATCATTTTCTGAGTCCATCTTCAGAAGCTGGACACACTGCTGCTGACAGGCGTCAAGATCATCCACTGTCAAATAAAGTTTGGACAGCGCCAACATGGACTGAAAAAAAGAAAAAGTATCACATTTATTGATGATAATATGAATTGTTCATTTGTCACACGATGTGGTCAATGGTTGTTGATCGCGACGTTTCGACTGCTTACTGCTAGTCTTCTTCAGATGGGCGCCCATCGCCTGAAGAAGACTAGCAGTAAGCAGTCAAAACGTCGCGATCAACAACCATTGACCACATCGTGTGACACATGAACAATTTATATTATCATCACATTTTCCACGACGAACAACAACCCGTTCCTTAACATATCACCTTTATTGTTATCGTTATCATGATGAGCCACACATGCAGTTTGAAAAGCAGCAGAAGCAACCATAAAAGAAACTATTATATGGCTGTGTCTCAGAAGGACTGAGAACTACCGAATTCACGAATTTGATTGGCTGAAATCGATATTGACCGCGGTCTAGATTTTCCCATCTAGACCGGCATCGGTAGACCGGTTTTATTTTGCGTTGAAAAAGTAGCAAACTAACATTTACAAATTAAAATGTTCACCATTTTCTTTCATTTTCGTCTCAATCATTTATGGAAGTACCAAAAAGCCTGATGACAAAAAAAAGTAAAGAAGACGAGCAAATTTCGGCAGGTTCGCCGTTCGCAAGCAAAATGTCAGCAACCCAGTTACATTAAACGAATTAAAGTTTCCTTCTTTGCCATATGATAAACATCTTATTAACCGAGCTGGAGGTCTGTATGGGAGACTCTTGACCACGGTCGTGTGTACAGATCTTACTGCGTTCGGTCTGTACTCACGAACTCGGTCAAGATTCTCCCATACAGACCTCCAGCTCGGTTAATAAGAGCTAAATAAAGAAGTCTGCACTGAAACCAGTATACCCTATCGCCAGAAGAAGACCGGCAGCAAGCGGTCGTTACGTCGTCACAGTGACTCCGTCGTGAGACAAACGAATCAAGATTTATATTACATGTCTCAACACTGTAAAAACGGAACAGTTATGATAACCTAACTGGTTCGTTTTTACAGTGAAGGAGGTTACAAAGTGTGATACCAAATACAGCATCTTTTAAGAGACATTTAGCATAGGTCTTTATATTTTATAAAGAAGACGAAGGAAGCTCAGAGCAGTTTTGAACTGACTGTAGTACATTCAAACGTAATGTGTCCAATCACAGCAGATGAGCAGAGTCCTATGACCCAATCAGTGCTCAATGTAAATACATGTCATCAGCACTAAACGCGGGAAAACGTACAAGCAGGCCAGTCGAGCAAGCCAGTCACGATTGAATTTGGTTTTATTTCTGATTGGTTAAGAAAGTTGCACCAGATCCTTCAACCAATCACCTATCGAAGCAATGCAGTTCCAAAACAATCGCATAATTACTTTTGACAGTCAAATGAAACCCGCTCGTAAAAAGCCATCGACATTTTACCAACCCAGTTCTTTCCAAAAAAAGCCCTTTTTTCACTTCCAGCCGTGTGTTAAAATGCACTCTTCGGAACTGCATGGCCAAAGTGACAACTTACCGGTATATGTGTATCGTCATAAGAAAGGCCTTCCTTGTAGCAGTTAATGGCTTTCTCGTATTCTCTCGCTGCTGCCGATAATTCTGCCATTTCTGAACAGATCCTGTTAGGGACAAAAATATACCAATCAAGCTATACTATAAGATCTTATAATAATAATAATAATAATAATAATAATAATAATAATAATAATAATAATAATAATAATAATAATATACTCCATTTATATTGCGCATATTCTATATTAATAATCATATGCGCATTACAATCAGACCAATAGACCATGACATCGGGAACACGCCCTACTCTTTTCGAACAGTGCCATGGGTTCTTTTACGTCCCACATTACAGATAGAGTTGTGAGACGGGGCCTACGGTTTATCGTCCTTATCCGAGAAGACTAGAAAGTCTAACCGTTTACAGATGTCATTACAAAGGCAGCACTTTCTCCTCAGTTATTTTAAGACCCTGAGTGTTGGTCCGGCCGGGGTTTTGAACCCGCGACCTCCCGCACGGTAGTCCAGTGCTCTACCAACTGAGCTAACTGGTCGGCGCAATGCTCGATGCCATGGTTCCAATTGTGCCATTCTGAAACACTTTACATCGACAAACATTTTCAATTTTCATTCATAATACAAGCCCGGCAAGGCAATGTTAACGCGATCATGTGCGTCGAAACAAGGTCAAAAGCTTACAAAGCGCATATTATACTTAGTAACTAGATTACGAGTTCGAGTTTTCTACGATTCAAAAGTCAACAAAGCGCAAAACGCTGAGTCGAGTATTTAAAAACGAGAATGAGTCGTCTAATTGTTTTAGTACAAACCAACTAAAAAACTCCCGCCGATTTTATACCAATATTAAGTGATTTTTTAACTTATAAAGTACATTGTCTCCTTAGAAGCGTGACCGTTTTCGTTATACTCACTATCATAAGTTAGTTGGAGTACTTTAGCAACTCAGATTGCCGGGTGCGTGATAAAACTATCTATCAATTAAGGTCACAAATTGTCAATAGAAAGCTGCAGGTACATACAAAAATGCCAAGTGAATAAACACGCCATTTTTTAAAACTTCAAACAAAAACAATGGGTTGTGTGCACTCACTTTGCAGCTTGCAGCTTCTGCGCCTTCACCGCATCTGGTTGCTCCACACCAACACGTCTCAAAACCCTGAAAAATTTTAATATCACCACACCTGAATATTCGCTACACAAAAAAACGTTTATGGAGGGGTAGTATGAATTCCCAGGGCTAGCACTTAACTGCTTTGAATTACGATCAAAATCGAATTTCACTTGAATGCCAAACACTTTCTATTCAAACTCCTTTTGACCATAATTAAGCGCTACTGTGAAATCTGGCCAATCTTCGTATTTATGGCAACTATTTAGTACTAAATGCGCTGGACAAAACTGCTGCCCTAAGGAACTGGACGATTTCTGTTATCTTGATTAAGCTCGTTTTCTCGGGAAGGTATTGAAAAACCACCATACAACTCATACACAAGGTGAACCACAAGCCATACTTGGTGAGGCCATAAATATAAATAAAGATAGACGACAGATATACTCTATGGTACTTTACTGTACCGCACTACATTGTACTGTACTGTACTGAATTATGCCGCACTGCCCTGCACTGCGTTACACTATACTGCATTGTACTGTCACGTATTGCCGTTTCTTGCACAGTACTGTATAGTGTTTTGTTGTCTTGCATTGCAAAATGATATTGGAAGCTAAAAGACCGTTTTTCAGACCTGCTCTGCACCTCCTTGGCTCTTGTCAGGGTCTTCATCGTCTCTTCTGCGTTACCGGACTTTTGATAAACTCTCGCTTGAAGCTCCAACAAACGAGCCTCCTCCATCAGGGTGGGAAGATCGTTAGCTAAAAAGCAAAACCAAAGCAAAACAGTTAGAGTAGCAGCAGTTAAAACAAAATCCGATAGCCGCCCGCTCCTTGAAAAGCGCGCGAACCGCTCCTTGAAAAGCGCGCGAAAATATGAGACATATGAAACTTGACCAATCAGCGTGCTTGAATGTACACGCTGAGGGCTGCATCACGCTTGGCATAAAGGTTAGTGTACTCATGAACATAAATTTTTCTCCGTTGCAGAGGAAACGCGATTGTTTGCTTGAGTACCTTTTTCTTGTTCCAATGCAACCTTGATAACCTTGTCCGCCTTGTCGTAGTTCCTCAGTTTGAGGTACAGCTCTGCTAAATCGTACCTACAGGGAAACAGTTAAGTAAAATCAATCACAAAGTTAGATCAAAGGCAAGTTATACGACGGAAACCCCTAACAAATGATCAACTTGTCACTGTATATGAGGGTAATAATATCGCTTGCCACGTTACAGACCTTAGGAAGTTCTGTTGTCCTGATTTCAAAGCCGCTTCGTAATAGTTGATGGCCTAAAACGGAAAACAGGAACAAATTTTTTTCGCGCAAAAAGACTAGTAATTTGAACAGGAAGTGGGTAAATCTTTTAGGTGGCATGAGCACAATTTGAATTTTACACGCAGGAGATGTCCAGGGCCCTTTCAGCGTTAAGTAGCAGAGTGCGAAGTAAGAACTAATCCCTCAATAATTGTTATGCTCTTCTCTGCTATTGGCTTTAATTAAAGCATAACTGTAAGCACTATACTCTGTGTGACAGAGAACTACCCAGTTGTTTATTTTCACTCTTCAAGAGTCTCAAATAACATCAATTTATTACGCTAAAATAACAAAAATTATTTCCCTATAAAATTCCTTAATACTAACTCTCACAACCAATAAAGCGACCAAACTGCAAAGCTTTTTGTACGGTTTTGGTTCACATTTTGAAGTGAGCGAGAAAAGGTAATAGTTCACTCCGCTCTTTCTGTCGACTTCTGATATTATCTAATCTACTATCAGAGTCTTTTCGATCTTCCCCTTCTTTTGCGGAGCAGATACAAATGAATTCCTGGAAATTATCATACCCGTACATTTTCCACGGAGTAGTCTTTATAGAATGATAACATGGTCACGTTGTTTTACAACTGGTTGTCTGTTAACTGTCGAAAGTAATCTCCGAATTACTGCTATGATAAAAGACGAAAGAACCCCGAACCACGAACACATTTCTCAGCCAATCAGACGCACAGTCAATTTCAGGTACACCTTTCTTAGCTAATCAGAAGTAAAGCCAGCAATAAGAAGCGCACGTGTTTTCCCGCCCCTGGCAATGACATGTATTTTAGTGTGCATCTGTTAGGACATCCCTGAGTACATTCCTCAGGGTTCGGGATTTAACACAGGCGTATGGGTACCGCCAGAAATCCGTAAGACTTGAACCGTGCAACGTGCGTTCACAGCTTGTTCAGATGTTTCCCAAGTACCATATTTAGAAACTGCTCTCCTCAGTCTTTGAGCTTGCTGGCCCTGTCCCGCTTCCAAGGCGCTTTGTAAAGCACTTTTATTTTTTTCTCAAGCATCTCAGCGGGCCGGAATCCCAAATCCTCGAATCTGATTGGCTAATCGCGCGCTCGTAACCGGTCCAGCTTTTTACGATACGGACCACGGTCCGGATTTTTATCCGCGTTATTCGCGGCAAATTGAAATTGTTGCGAAAAAAAGCAAACAAACAGAAAAAATAAATACGTTATTTACCGGTCTAGGTCGGTCCGTATGGGAAAAAACTGTGCCCTTGGTCTTGAGTAAGGCCCTCGGCCTTCGGCCTCGAGCCGTACTCAAGACCTCGGGCACAGTTTTTTCCCATACGGACCTCCCGCCCGGTAAATAACATATATGTATTTCCAACAACAACAACAACGTGTCCATCATGCCTTGGGCAGAGTCGGGTATTTCCCAGTGAGTACGTCACCTACGAAACTATTTGAGTGGCCACCTAGGTTTCTGTCGTACTATGGTACTTGGTAGATTGAATGTGGACAAGCTGAGGTTGAAGACATTCAGAGGCATTTACATGTTTCAAGTATTGAGTTTCTGATTACGTACACAAATATGGTGCTTGGCAGATTGAATGTGGACAAGCTGAGGTTTAAGACATTCAGAGGCAGTTACATGTTTCAAGTATTACGGATTTCTGGTACCGCTGAATGATAACTCGCCCTAAATTTTTTCTAGCAAGGAAAGTGCGCCCAACCTTGCCGTAATGATGGGTCTTCACCAAAGCTTGTCCTATCTTGCTGGCGAGCGCTCCGTCTCTTGGGTTCCTCTTCAGTGCTGTCTCGTATACTTCAATCGCTTTTTCAGGCTAGACAGTTGAGAAAATAATATAGAAAACAGTCCTAAGAAAATACACGCGCTGATTGGTTAGAATTCCTGTTGACGTAATGATGACGCGACCAAAGAGAATTTACAAAGTGAACAAGTCGTTTTCTTTTTTTTCCTCGTGAAAGTTTGGGCGAACTCCAAAAAGCTGTGGAAACACTCACCTACGGCTCGTGTTCCCACAGCATTTCTCGTTCTCCCAAACTTCCACTCGTGTTTCTATTAAACAATTAGATTATGAGCTCGAGATTTCTATCGCGTGATAGTTGACGAGGGCGCAGCCCGAGTAAACTATCACGCATAGAAATCTAGAGCAAATAATCTAATTGTTTTAGTATAAATCTACTAATCGTTCAAAACTTTGTCTTTCCTGGAACAGCCTCGACCAGTAAACTGTCTAAATCTTCTTCACGAACACTTCGAAAACGTGAAGAAGCGGCCGCCATTTTGTTAGCAAGGGCACACTGCTACGCTACTCACTATCTATCACAGAATAGATAGTGCGTAGCGTAGCCAATCAGAGCGCGGCATTTGTGATAGAACGCTAGTAGATTTATACTAAAACTCGATAGAAACACGGTACATGTTTTCTATTTCGTCCGATCTTGTTATCACTCGTATGCTTACAGACTGAATTGGACTCCATTCAGCTGAAGTCCTATTACCATTACAAATGACACCACTTGTCGAAAAGCTACCGATCAATAGTAGTTATAGTCAACTGTCCCATTCCCGCTGAATAAAACAAACCTTGTTGTTAATTATTTTCGCGGGACTTAAATTTTGTAAAGTCCTGCGAAAGAAAGTTATCGCGAAAATTTACCACGCAGAATTTAATTCTTGGCTATACAATTCTTTAATCAAATTAAGCTTGAGCGAGGACCCATTTGAAGAAAGGGGCTATGTCCTTCAACTATAAGCAAAATTTGACGGTGTCATTCAGTGCTCTGGTATAGCTCTACTTTGTTGCAAAGGACCATGTCAACCAGTGCACACTCTTTTCTTGTGATGTGGTTTTGTTCAGTGCACACTTTTTTCTTGTTATATGGTTTTGCTCAGTGCACATTTTTTTCTTGTTATATGGTTTTGTTCAGTGCACATTTTTTTCTTGTGATGTGGTTTTGTTCAGTGCACACTTTTTTCTTGTGATGTGGTTTTGTTCAGTGCACACTTTTTTCTTGTGATGTGGTTTTGTTCAGTGCACATTTTTTTCTTGTTATATGGTTTTTTATAATATAGCTACGTTCTTACGCGCGCTCTGATTGGTCAAAAACCTATGTTTTATCAGAGTATAAAACATAGAAAAAGCGTGTTTTATTGTTTTTCGCCACATTACCTCCACTCGACAATTCTCTAAGAGATGGCGAAAAACATTTTCTTTGAAGAAATTCATGATGGAATTCTCTACGAAGCAGCAGAAAGTTTTGAAGCTGAGAATAATAAAACAAATAAAGAAGAAGAAGCGAAAAAAGTCGAGAATTTGGTATGAAATGGCGTCGGTTTGTCGATCTGTGTGCTTTGTTGTTTCTACTCGCGGCATGTAAAATCTATATCATAAAGCGAATAAAGAAGCCTAAGCCGTGTATTACACCGTGATTAAAACACTCCAGGCATTTGAGAACACTCGAGAAATGTAGAAAACACTTGCCTGCGGCTCGTGCTTTCTACATTTCACTCGTGTTCTCAAATGCCCGTCGTGTTTTATCACAGTGTAATACACGGCTTAGGCTTCTTTATTTGTTAAGTAAAGAGTAATGGAAACTGTCGCTATGGAAAATTAAAACTAGTCGTACCAATTCCGTTAATGAAGATCAGTAATTTGACATTACTCGCGAAATCCAGTCCCCTGAAAACGCATACAAGTCGCGAAATATGCTCGTTCCATTTTCGCGAAGTTACCTATAAGGTAGTTTCTACTTTCTATAACAGGCTCCCCGTCAAGGGGCGAGGGAAACTGGAGCCTAGTCGAGCATAAACTGACCTCCCAACGGAGAACATGTTCACAGGCCAAATAAAATATTTAATTCCTGACCCACCTCTTGTATACTCATGTAGGCGTCACCCAATAGTAGGCAGGTATGAGGACTCGGATTCTTGTCCACCAGTTCTCTGAAAAGAAAATAGTGGACACGAGGGTTGCTGGTTGCCATGGTTAATATTATTAACGTCCGCAACCACCTTCCTTGAACGAAAGTTGCTACTTTTTGCAGAAAGTCTTCCCGGCCGGACCAACACTCAGGGTCTTTAAATTACTGAGGAGAAAGTGCTGCTACTCTAATGACATCTGAAATGGTTAGACTTTCTAGTCTTCTCGGATAATGACGATAAACCGTAGGTAACCGTCTTACAACCCTTGTTTGTATAACTTTGTGCGACGCTAAAGAACCCACACACTGTTCGTGAAGAGTAGGGGACGCAGATCTCGGTGTTGTGGGTAAAATTTTAATTTCATCTGAATTGTAATTTCATAAGAATTGTAAACTGCCATGAACAATTAATTAGTGGATACCGTATTTACTCGAATAGACGGAGGGGTGTTAATTTCATTTTTCACGATCCAGCTGCGGCGTTTATTCGAGGGCGGCGTCTATTCGGGGGCGGCGTTTATTCAAAAACCACTTTATTCAGTACTTAATACCGTACTTTATATTTTATCTCTTTACAAGCCAACAGTAACGAATCTCAATGGATAATTGCCGTGTTCATTTTGTGCACGAGTCACGGGAAAGAGAAAGAGAGAAGTCGGCCTTATAGTACCAGCGAAGTTCTCTAAATTAACAGAGGAATTGGCCATTGCAAGAATCCTTGAAAGAGAACTCAACACAAGAGCAAAAAAGTACAGTCACTTCGAACTAAAAAATGTTGTTCTAGAAGAAAATAAATTCCCATTGCCGGTTTAAACTTGAAATAGACTTTTCTTTAATAATTATTATAAATCATTATTTCCTCAAATAGACGCCGCACCCAGATGCGGCGTCTATTAGGGGGCGGCGTCTATTAATATTTTGAGCCTTAAGTGCGGCGTCTATTTGAGGGCGGCGTCTATTCGGGGGCGGCGTCTATTCGAGTAAATACGGTATGTGCGGTATATAAATCCATTACCATTACAAAGTTCAGCTAACCTGTACACACTGGCATACAAGCGTTTATCCTTCCTGTGATGCAAGTAAATCTCTGCCATCTTCTCTTTCGCCTTGATGTAGTAACTGAAAGATGCAGTTCAAGCCTGAGGTCAAGATGGTTGTATATTGGCAAAGTTCTTGTTTGCGTTTCCATTGACCGAGAAGTAAAAACGCCAAAAAGAAAATTCAATATCCGGTCATCTTGTATGAACAAGCTTGGTCAATCCCGAGCGAGCAATCCCGAGCGGGCGATCTCGAGCGGGCGATCTCGAGCGGGCAATCCCGAGCGGGCTCTGGTAGCCAATCAGAACTCAGGATTCGCCCAATCTTACATACATACCTACATACTTTATTCTCACCTCCCCGATGGGGCTTTTCAGGAAAAATTAATAAAATTACAATTACAATACAATTAACATTAATCAAATGTAAGAAGCATTTGCAAAATTGTCTGAAATTTATACGTTTAAAAACTTGAAGCGAACGAGTTAATTTAAAAGATTCTAAATTGTTCCCTGATACCAATCAATAAAAATACTGAAAATTAATGAGATTTAGTAATGACTTCAGCTTGAAACATCTACCTAGGCGTACTACAAGAAACTATATGTGAACACCTTTGCTCTGGAGTTACTTGTCTCAATAATGCCAATGCCTGTTCCGTGTCTCCATTTCTTAGTACAAGGTCTGCGTTGGATATTTGAACCCTGCAGGGTAAAGACATTATCAGGACTAGTGGGAAATTCAATAAAAACAATGATAATAATGAACTTTATTTTTTGAGTGTCAACTATATCTGGATCTGTATCTGTAGCATATTTATGCCAGGCATGTACTCCTCCTAACTGACGCCTTGTTTATACTTCCTGCTCACTCGCTATACGTAAATACGAAATATAGCTCTATCATATCGTTGTGCATGAAAACAACCTTACAAACTTCACTTCTAACAATTCCCTGATGAAATCTGCCAACTTCACTTCATGCAATGTTGCTCTCTAGTTATGCTTCAAAACAATTTCCTTCTTTACCTGACAGCTTCAGGTGTACCGCCAAATTCTTCCAACGCATCTTGCATCACTTTTGTGGCTTCGTGCTGAAATGGGAAAAAAGACCTTCAAAAGAACCACTTACTAACAGTGACTGTGTTAAGGATCGATAAGACTTGCCATCTAATTGGTTGTTTCGTTTCAAAGCACCGTTCTTATTGGTTGGGAAAAACATGCAATTGAGAACGACATACTGCGATTCGTGATTAAATCGCACTCCTGGAGACCAATCAGATTGCATGGATCGAAAGTAATCTCAAAATGGACGTAAAAAGAAGTTAGTGACAGCTACGTTACGGCTCTTGGACAGGGCAGTCATCATCATTTTGCCTCAAGGTTTTCCCACGATCACAGCACGAATTATGATAAGAATTAAGCAGTGTTTTTTATAATTTATGATGTACGTGTTTATCTTACCAACTGTCCAGCTTCCATGTGTGCTTCCACCAGTTCAAGGAACACAGCTACTCGGTCGCTGGAAGTGATGGTGATTTTCTTGCTTGAAGACTTTTCAACTGATGAATGAAAAACAAAAAGAAATCTTTCTCAAACGGCTTCCTGACTGTAAGGTGTAATTAATGCAACATATGCAATGTACAATTTAAGCCGTATTTTCTTTGACAAACAATGAGAGAACAATAAATTCCCAAGCCTTGTCTGTTCGGGAGTTTGTTACACTTACCATACGTCACTCACCGCATGAAATCAAGATGGCGGCTGGGTCGGGTTCCCGGAAAGGAAGGTAGTGCCAATCCGTATTGTGATGTGTTTTGGTTACGTAACAGGCGCCTGGTTATGGGCACCACCGGGGGGGTGGGGAGTGGGGGGCCACAGGCGTCTACTTAAATAATTGGGTGATCTTAAAATAGAAACAACGACCTCTTTCTATTACCTGCTTTTTTCACTCCAGGCAGGTTCATTGCCGCGTGCAATGTCTTAACACTGTCCTCTGGTTTACCCATCTTCGTCTGCACTCGAGCCTTAATCAGATGGTACAGCGGATGTTCCCGTACCTACAACATAAAGGTGGCTAGTAAGAGAATTCTTTTTTGTCGATTCCTCCAAGTCATCTTCACTCCCATATTCCTATTTTATTAGGACCATGCAACAATCTTAAGCAGGATACGTCACCCACCTCAAAGTTGTAACTGAGACCGACTTCAAGGGATTGCTCCGCGAGTTTAAAGTTGCCTTGCTGTAAATGGATCTGTAAAAGAAACACAGATAGACGAAGGCAATTCACTCCGTTCTTCGTCACAATGCAAGTCGGTATTTTATTTTGGAAAATGTGTGAAGCAAACTGCATTTCATAAAACGAACGGTAGCAGAGCACCGAAATTCAAGATGGCTGCACATTGACCGAGTTCTTTTTTGCGACGCAACCGAGGGGTCGTTGAGGTCAATAAAATTGCGAAAAATAACGAGGCCAATATCCAGCCATCTTGACCGAACAAGCTTGGTAAATAAAGGACTTATTATATGGCCACTATGCTTTGTTTTGCGGGACAACGCGGGAAATTCCGAGAGGGCAAAATATGCCCATCTTGCCCGCTCGAGTAGCCAATCAGAACTCAGGATTCGCCTCACCTACTCGCGGAACCAGCCATGTGATAAGTAGACCTTAAAGACCTGGGGCCGGTTGTTTGAAGGCCGATTAGCGTTAATCCAGGGTTAAATTTTAACCGGATTTCTTTTCCTCTTGTTAAAAAGCACTTTTCCCCGATAACTTTCTCTATTTTTTTCAGAGCATGCAATCATCAAATTGTATTCAAAAAGAATTATACTGAATGCGCTTTTTAAGCTCTCATATCTGCATTTAAATTTCGCACTAACCCTGGGTTACCTTAACCCTGCTTCGAACAACCCGGCCCTGTTTGTCTTAGTTATAAAGAGCAACTTCTGAATCTGAATCTGAAGACAAACAAATAGAAACCACATTCTAAAAGAAATGTATGATGTACCTGCGCCATAAGAAGATGCGCACCGGAAAATGTAGAGTCTTGCTCCAGACAGTGACTTAACATGGCTTTTGCTGCATCCGTTTCTCCTGGTGAATAACATTCTCTGTATAAGTGAATTGAACTTTACGATATAGAGTAGCGCAAAAATAGGATAGATAAATACCTTTATTTAAGGAGGGTTAATCGTTCAGTACTTATATACAAGAAAAAAACTGTTAACACTGGAGGTCCTCGAAATCCGCCGACCGGTTAGTTCAGTTGGTAGAGCACCGGACTAGTGTGCGAGAGGTCTCAGGTTCAAACACCCGCCGGACCAACACTCGGGGTCTTAAAATAATTGAGTAGAAAGTGACTTAAAAAGAAATGGTTAGACTTTCTATTTTTCTCGGATAAGGACGATAAACAATTTATAATTGATTTGTAAATGTGGGACGTAAAAGAACCCATGGCACTGTTCAAAAGGAGTATGGCGTGTTCTCGGTGTCATAGTCTAGCTGACTCGTGCCGTCATTGGTCTGGACGGGTTCATTAGTATGTGAGGCGCATTTGAAAACTGTATTGTTGAATTTGCGCCATATAAATGAATGTCATTATTATTGAAACGAGAATGAAAGGGGTGTAGTGTAATTGTAGCAAGATTGTAGTCTTTTAGCTCTAATACTTAATTTTTGTTTACTGCTAATTATTGTGCCTTATAGCTATGTGTTTTCGTTTCCAAATGCACGTCACAGTCTTACATTGTAGTGCCGATGTTTTAGTAATATTGTAAATTTTTAATTAATTTCAATTTTTGTCATTACTAATACCCGCCAAGATTAGCTGTTGCTATACGCGGGTTGTGTAAATTACCTGTATATATTTGTTTGAAATAATAGTTAAAAAAGTGAAAAAAGTGAAGTGAAGTGGGTGAAACTACTCGGCTCCTAAGCCAGATGGAGAGTAATTTCTAGGAAACAAGTACCATACGCGAAATAGGTTCCCTCAATATTCGAGATGATTTATGACAACACTTGAAATCCTTACCCAAAACACAAACAACTACAAAAGTCAACACAAAAGTCTGGTCAAGAAAACCAATACAAAAGTCTGGTCAAGAGAGCCGCCCTTTCAACTCAATAATACACTAAGAGCGCCTTTTTCTTTCTTTAACGACAATCCTCAATGCAAGGCATAACTAAGTGCTGACCATGTCATATAACAAACGTTTGCATACCTGACAGGTACTTGACTTTGGCCATGAGATACAGGCCTTCCAATAAACCAGGTACACTTTTCGTCAGGGGATCCAACACAGCTGCGCAGCGCTTCAGTAGAGGTGGAGTTGGCTGACCAGGGCTTTGCGCCTGCAGGTAAAAAACAATTCAAAACATTCTCCTCAATTCCTGACAAACGCAAGTCATCTTCGACCTCTCCACTTTTAATTAACAACAGAACAGCAGCTCTCTTAAGCCTTGTATTGACAGGACTCTCCATGTGCAGCAACTCCATGGGACATTTTCTTGTCTTTTTTGTTGTACTGTTACTTCCTTGTGTTGCGAAGAGTATTACGACACCTGCGACATGACCCTTGCTTAGCCGTTCACATTGAATCCTGAGCATGTACAAGGGAACTCTTGCTATTAAAGTAGGACATCGCTTATGTCGATCTGAAGAGTCGTACCACATGCCGAGATAAAATAGTTACCAATGAAAGGGGGAATGTTTAATAAGAGGAGAGAGACAGTACTCTGTTCGTCTAATAAATGTACATTGGAGACTTCAGAACGGATAACGCCCTCTTACTAACCGAGTTCGAGGTGTGTACTGTAAGTTACGTACCGAGTTTTTTCCGCCATAATTTTTTTGGGCCATAAATCCAAGCGGAAAAAACGAGGATCCGTAATTATAACTTACAATACGGACCGAGAAAACGAGGCTTGTAAGATATTTACTGTATCTCTGGAGTCATTTTGGCGACTAAAACAAACTTTTGAATTTCGCGGGCCGTACAGTGTAGTACGGCCCGCTAAATTGACCAATCACAGCGCGCGTACTAACTGAGATACATAATAATAATCTGTACTCAGTTATAGTTGTGAAACTAAACAGCGATTAGCCGTTCTTTTATTAGGGATGGGTGGGGTGCAAAAGTAAGCGTGCTGGGGCAAAAGGGGGAGAAAAGAACGCCTGATCCCAGGTTCTTTCGAAAAGTGTAACACGAAGTGTGTTTTAAAAACGAAAACAAGAGAATTAAGAGGCAAAGCCTTACCTCTGTGGGAGCATAGACAAGGTAGTCGTTAATGATCTGGAGCAGAAAATCAGGGTTCAAGTTGTAGAAATACCTGACTCCAAGGGCGAGACCCTAAAAAAAAGACAGAGAAAGACAGGGCAATCATCCAGTTACCAAGACCACGCTCTGTCTTTTTCATCTGAACAGTACTGTACTGTGGTACTGTTTGCTTTACAAAGCAAACTGATCAACGAATGGGGCACTGTTTGATGTTTTATTTCTTGATTCATATGGTACAAACCTTCAAAGAGGTGAAATGTGTGTCTACAGCTTCATTCAGTAGATTAATGACTTCTTCTGCCGACCTGTTCTTCTTTCTGAAAAGCACCGAGCTTAAATATGACAGCTCCTGTAACAAAAAAAAACTTTTGACTTGGAATTTCAAACCATACGAAACAATGAAAAAATGGTAAACGTGCAGCGTGCAACCATCGAGTTATGGACGTACGCAAGGGGTTGCTAAGCACGAAAGAAGCGTAAAAGATCATAAGCTAAAGCATCTCTAACTTATAAGTGTTTGGCAGACCTTCCAAGTGCGATGGTTGCACAGCTGCTGCGTTTACCATTTCTTTTATAACATAAGGCTTCACTACTTCACAATCTGACGGCAGAATGCAACCCATGGGCAAATGAATCACGTGTATTGGTCAATCATAGCGCGTGCTTTCCCAAAGCTACGTTATAAATCATATATATTTGCAATGCGGATGAACGTTGAACATATGATCATTGTAGTATTAATCAATTTTAAACAAAGGCCTTCCTTGGTGGTTCTATTATTTATCGGTGACTGAACCCGTGTACTGTGACCATTCATTACAAAAATACCACATGGTACTGTGCAGTGGTACAGTTTGTAATACCACCGAGTGTGGTTCTAACTTTTCCATATGTGGATCAACCCATGCAGTGTGACCATTCTATGGAAAGCTACTGAACAGTACTGTACTGTGGTACTGTTTGTTTAACTATACAGTGTGGTTCTAACTTTTTCATCTGTGGATCAAACCATGCAGTGTGACCATTCTTTGTAAAGCTACTGAACAGTACTGTGCTGTGGTACTGTTTGTTTTACTATACAGTGTGGTTCTAACTTTTTCATCTGTGGATAAAACCATGCAGTGTGACGATTCTATGGAAAGCTACTGAACAGTACTGTACTGTGGTACTGTTTGTTTAACTATACAGTGTGGTTCTAACTTTTTCATCTGTGGATCAAACCATGCAGTGTGACCATTCTTTGTAAAGCTACTGAACAGCACTGTACTGTGGTACTGTTTGTTTTACTATACAGTGTGGTTCTAACTTTCCCATATGTGGATCAACCCATGCAGTGTGACCATTCTTTGTAAAGCTACTGAACAGTACTGTACTGTGGTACTGTTTGTTTAACTATACAGTGTGGTTCTAACTTTCCCATATGTGGATCAACCCATGCAGTGTGACCATTCTTTGTAAAGCTACTGAACAGTACTGTACTGTGGTACTGTTTGTTTAACTATACAGTGTGGTTCTAACTTTTTCACTTGTGGGTCAAACCATGCAGTGTGACCATTCTTTGTAAAGCTACTGAACAGCACTGTTCTGTGGTACTGTTTGTTTTACTATACAGTGTGGTTCTAACTTTTTCATCTGTGGATCAACCCATGCAGTGTGACCATTCTTTGTAAAGCTACTGAACAGCACTGTTCTGTGGTACTGTTTGTTTTACTATACAGTGTGGTTCTAACTTTTTCACTTGTGGGTCAAACCATGCAGTGTGACCATTCTTTGTAAAGCTACTGAACAGCACTGTTCTGTGGTACTGTTTGTTTTACTATACAGTGTGGTTCTAACTTTTTCACTTGTGGGTCAAACCATGCAGTGTGACCATTCTTTGTAAAGCTACTGAACAGCACTGTTCTGTGGTACTGTTTGTTTTGCTATACAGTGTGGTTCTAACTTTTTCACTTGTGGGTCAAACCATGCAGTGTGACCATTCTTTGTAAAGCTACTGAACAGCACTGTTCTGTGGTACTGTTTGTTTTGCTATACAGTGTGGTTCTAACTTTTTCACTTGTGGGTCAAACCATGCAGTGTGACCATTCTTTGTAAAGCTACTGAACAGCACTGTTCTGTGGTACTGTTTGTTTTACTATACAGTGTGGTTCTAACTTTTTCACTTGTGGGTCAAACCATGCAGTGTGACCATTCTTTGTAAAGCTACTGAACAGCACTGTTCTGTGGTACTGTTTGTTTTACTATACAGTGTGGTTCTAACTTTTTCATCTGTGGATCAAACCATGCAGTGTGACCATTCTTTGTAAAGCTACTGAACAGTACTGTACTGTGGTACTGTTTGTTTTACTATACAGTGTGGTTCTATCTTTTTCATCTGTGGATCAAACCATGCAGTGTGACCATTCTTTGTAAAGCTACTGAACAGTACTGTGCTGTGGTACTGTTTGTTTTACTATACAGTGTGGTTCTAACTTTTTCATCTGTGGATCAAACCATGCAGTGTGACCATTCTTTGTAAAGCTACTGAACAGCACTGTACTGTGGTACTGTTTGTTTTACTTCGGTGATTGTTCATGCTCAAGAAATCGGGATTAGCTCCGGCCCTGTGGTCCTCCCATGGGTTCGTGTGCGTCTTTACTTCATGACTCAATTATTAAAGCGACGGTGTAGGTTCACTCAAAGTGATAAGTACTATCTTTGTTCTCTAAAATAGAACTCACAGCAGATTTTCCAATCGACTGTTGTATTTCGTTCAAAAACTCCAGTTGTTGTTCTGCATCTTCAACCTGACCATCTATCAACTGGCATTTAATAATACCTGTAAATCATTCCAATAAAAATCAATAGGTAAAAGTGCAAGATTCGATGGAACAGAGATCTTTTTCTTATTATCAAAAGAATGACATCTAAAGGAGCTTCGTCACTGAAATTTGTATGCCTTTGGTCACTGCTGTGCTACTGTGACTAAAGAGCACTTCTGTTCTTCTGTTACTACTAAATTGTGCGTTTAACTCGCTAGATTTTGAGGTGAAAATTTCGTTAAAAAAAGATTCGCAGGGTATAAGATCAATGCCTCTTAGGTTTTAAAGACGTTGTCGGCAGGAAATTGAAATAAATATCGTTTTATCTTACGAGTTGATAGATGTAAAATCTAAGATCTTAAGATAAAAGGGAAGCCGACGTTTCGAGCGTTAGCCCTTCTCACCACTACTGCTGCTGCTACTACTGCTGTTATTATTACTACTGCTACTGCTGCTATTACTACTACTACTACTACTACTCCTGCTGCTGCTGCTGCTATTGCTGCTACTACTACTGCTGCTGCTAGTACTGCTACAACTACTGCTGCTGCTACTATGGCTGCTGCTATTACTACTACTACTACTGCTACTGCTGCTATTACTACTACTACTACTGCTGCTGCTGCTACAGCTGCTACTACTACTGCTGCTGTTAGTACTGCTACAACTACTGCTGCTGCTACTACGGCTGCTGCTACTACGGCTGCTGCTACTACCGCTGCTGCTACTACTGCTGCTTCTACTACTGCTGCTGCTATTACTACTACTACTGCTGCTGCTGCTACAGCTGCTACTACTACTGCTGCTGCTAGTACTGCTACAACTACTGCTGCTGCTACTACGGCTGCTGCTACTACCGCCGCTGCTACTACTGCTGCTTCTACTACTGCTGCTGCTATTACTGCTGCTACCACAGCTGCCATTACCACTGCTACTACTGCCGCTATTACTGCTCTACTGCTACTTCATAGTCTCGCACCGGTCAAAGCTGGTACACTGGTCTCATCCAGCTTCATGGCGGTCCTGAATGCTTTCATTGCTTCACGGAGTCTTCGATGTAAAATAAGCTGGTTCCCAACCTGTAAAATCACAACGCACCGCTCACAAGTTAGTATGCTAGGGACTAAGGATTCAGCTACAATCGTGCTTAAAAGTAGATGGAAAGGTTATATACTACCATGAATGAACGTTGCACGTTATTTGCCAAAGTTTTCTTTTCATCGTGTAAATATCTTTATCAGTCTAGACCCTTATCATTCCCCTTCCTCATAATTAATGATGGAGGCTCCGATGCATACAGCACATTCTACCAGTTTATCCAGCTGTATGTCAGAGATCTAACTGCACGTGTCACAAATCCTGCAATCTGATTGGCTTATGCAGTCACTATCTATTCTCTGCTAGACAGCGAGTATCTAAAACGCCCGCGTTTGGGAGAAGACAATGCACTGTATAAGTTTAAATTTCAGTTCATACTGGTATCAAATTGACGGTAGTGTATGAGTAGATTTCTATTTTAACAATCAAAGTACTTGTTCCCGTTTTCTACACGATACTAGGGAGCTTAAGCACGCGCATTTTTGAGACGCGGACGGCAACCGGAAGTGAGCTGTTTTCCCTTTTAGCTTGTCTTCACACAACCACATTTACATTGATAAGTATCTTTTCTCCATTAGAGATGATCACTATAAAAATCTGGGAGACACCACTGTCCTGGCACGCGTAACGTTCTCTTCCGGTTACCGTCCACGCCTCAAAAACGCGCGTGCTTAAGCTCCCTACTGACTCGCAGACAACGCGAACTCGTCGTCGAGCTGTTACTTAAGTCGGCGTCAGTGAATTGTCAATCAGAGGTCAGACACATAAAAATGAATTCTGAAAACAACGACTCTGTTTTTGAAGGTGAATGTCGTTTCAACAAACTGAGCGGAAGTCATCGTCGGAGTCAAGTCTGATGACGACTTCCGCTCAGTCAAACTCAACAACAGTTTTTTATCGAACTACCTAGAGACACAGTAGTGTAGTGGTTAGCGTGCAAGACTTCCAAGTAGAAGGTCCGGTGTTCAAGCCTTGGTGATGGCACTGTGTTGTTTCCTTAGACAGGAAACTTAACTCCACACTGTCTCTCTCCACCCAGGTGTATAAATGTGTACCAGTGCTACAATGCTGGGGGTAACTTGTGTTGTTTCCTTAGACAAGAAACTTAACTCCACACTGTCCCTCTCCACCCAGGTGTATAAATGGGTACCAGTGATATAATGCT
The DNA here is from genome assembly GCA_949710005.1 of Ricordea florida. NCBI lineage: Eukaryota > Metazoa > Cnidaria > Anthozoa > Corallimorpharia > Ricordeidae > Ricordea > Ricordea florida. The sequence continues at coordinate 22,985,491 of OX453279.1, forward strand.
GGGGGTAACCCTGCGATGGACTAGCATCCCATCCAGGGGGGGAGTAGTAATACTCCCAGGTGCTTCATGCTACAGAAACCGGGATACGCTCCAGCCGTGCGGAGCTTAAGGCCCGTGTGCGCCTTTACCTACCTTCACCCAGAGGATCGACCTCGAGAAGCAACAACTGAGACTCCGAATCATTGCACGCTCTCACCTCTGTTTGGTAGTCAGCATTGTTTGGAGCAAGTGACTGCGCTCTTTCCACAAGTGTCAGTGTCTGTTGTAACACGAGGTCGTTTCTACCGCACTGAAAAAAAAAGAAAGAGAGAACAGAAATGTAATGGGCAAGGGAAAATAAGAATTTACACAAATGAGTGAGGATTTTTTTTCTGAACTACTTGCACGTAGAATCCCGGGCAAACTTTATTTCGCTCTCTGTCAGCAACAAAGTTCCCGCAAATGAATTTGCTGGAGAACACTTAGCCATTATCGTGATTGGTTAATTTCCATTTCCAACTTCTTCCCCAACTGTACTTTAGGCTTCTCTCTGATAGTCTTAATATTGTTCCGAAGTAAAAATACTGTTTATCAGGGCTTTGGAGCTCCCCAATACTTTAGTAACTTTCAGGGGCTTGGAACCCCCGAATAGTTTTGCTCGCTCCACGTGCTCTGTATTGTTAGCAAACCGGTAAACTGTTGTTTTGAAATAAATTGTATTGAAAGTTTTTTTCATGATCACTACAGCTAAGGGTTTTATCGTTCGTTTCCAGGCTGATCCTGATTCACGTGTGTGCGCAATTCCAATTCTAAGAAACAGTTTCTGCTTGAACTCGTTTCGTACTGAAGATGCAATTTTTGAAAATGGGAAATAAGAATGATATGATTGATATTTTAATGGAAGGATGAGCTACTTACCAATCTGCTAAATGCCTGCGATAAATCGTGATATAAGAATGGATTTCTGGGCTCGCATCGATCCACCATCTGTATCAATTCTCCTAACCTATCAGCGGCCTGAAATGGAATCACGTTCATGTTAAAAATTCTCCTACAAAACCGCACCCTAAAGGGCACTGCATGAAGAAAACAGTATTTTGTCCTGGCTTTTCAAAATCTGGTCACTTCGATGTAGGTTCGGTTGGTTACTGCAATAAACGGAAACCTTTAATCGACAAGAAGTTTGTAATTTAAGGCTGTATTTTACTCTTCTCTGTAATCTGTAGGCCGATATAACGTGACGTTTTGCAATGTATCGTAATGGACATAAGCAGGTTTTTTCTTTTCATTTTTGTTTGTCCACTGTATTGTATTATGCGCGAGTATTGTGAAGAAAATGTAAATATTGTTAATGATAAAATAATAATAATAATGATAATAATAATAATAATAATAATAATAATAATAATAATAATAATACTAAGATAAGTTAAAGAGCCGTACCCGGCTCTTTCAAAAAATACGTTGGCGACTTTGCAACCAATGAGAGTCCTGTAATTAACCATGCAATCACAAAGTTGTAATGAAAACTAGTTATCTATATATAAACGATATCTTCCCATTGCAACCAGTTGTGTGATTAGATGTAGTTGGGTCGATTACATGTAATAACCATACAGTTTGCTATTGCATCTTATACCTCAGTGTAAAGCCCCTCTCTACACAGAGTGTGTAATACAATCATTCTCTGAGCCTCAATGCAATTCCTGTTGCTGTTCATGGCTCTACGAGAAAAGTGAAGAGAGAAAAACATCAGCACGATTGTTGGCCTGTTGTCATCAGCTGACAATATTAATTCTTAACTGTCTCTCCAGATTCTACAATTCTTCAGGGTTTTCAATAAGAATTGTAGCAGCAGGAGAATCGTCTTAAGTAACAGGAGAATATTTTAAAAGCGCTCCATGTCTGAATTTGAAACTAGCTCAGGCCATTTTAATTTGACCGGAGAATTCTTCGCAGTAGCCGGAGAATTCTCCGATCTCTGATGTCTAATGAACACCCTGAATCTTTGGCAAAAAATCTAGGAGCGACAGTCATTTTAGGCTCTTGGGAACAAATTACATTATTTACTAAACTAGACGCATAGATACGTGAACTCGGTCTTCCTCGAGTACACTTACAAGACTCTTAAAGCTTTCATTAGTAGCAGTTTCGTCCTATGTAAAATAATTGTGATTCCCTTTCGTTTCATTTAGAAACTTTGGCTAGCTCAGATGGTATGGCATGATTCTCGATAAGTTCACTCATAAAGCTCGCTCGTAACTTGGGCTCTCACAAAGTTCGCGGGCCTACCCGTTCCGAAAATGTTCGACGTATTTTAAGGTGGGTCTTCCGCGAATGTCGTGTGCGTTTGTAAGTAGTTTGAGCGTATCACAAATCAAGTATTCATGGAGGCCACAAAAGAGCTTAACGCTTCGGAAGAAAAATGATCTTGACTATGTGTTCTTATGACTACAATCTACGCGTGCACATAATGAACACGCATGCGCTGTAAACACAAGGGCGATTTGTGACTGAACAAAAGCGGATTATCAAAATAATCTCAATATTAATTAATAATATCTTCCATCAAAAAATTGATGACGTCGCAGGCCTGTAGGACAGTAGTTGCTTAGAGCCTGGCTTAAAGCGTCTTGGGACACATTCTTGTAAGAGCTGTTTTATACATTGTACATGTATGGCCAATCTAGAAGTGACAGTACCTCTGAGCAGTCTCAAGCGCTTGATCCCAGTCCTGCAGAGCAAGCTGCAGTCTCATTTTTTCAATCAAAGCAGGTATAAATTCTGGATATCCCACAACAGCCTGTCAAGACATAAAATACACATTTCTCCAGTTTCACAGCAGATCAGGTACTACTTTCAATATCAAGATTCTTGTAATGACATTACATGATCATCCCAGTTACGTACACAACAAACTTAAGCAGCTGTAAAATTTAATCTTTGGTGAAACATGTGTTCGAGAGAGTCAAACTGTTCAAAGAATTTCAGTTCTACGTTGCCAAACAGCTATAGATTTCTTTACTAAAACATGTCATCTAAAAGATTCGCAACAAGGGGAAAGGGCATTTTTGCAATTTTTGGCTCTTAAAAAGGTCACCTAGCAATTTCGGATGAGCAAATGGTTTGTTGAAAGTTTTTTAGAAGGTAACGTCTAAGAAGCAGTTTCTGAAATGAAAGATATAATTCGTTGAAATTTTCACTTCCCTTATCAAACACTTCAATTATCAGCTAAGATATTCGAACAGATCAAATTCTTCTAGGTGATTAGACAGTCTTTACACATTACAAGGAGCCTGGAAATGTCTCTCAGGTACTTTTGGCTCAAATGCTCGTTGGGTGATCTTGTCATTTGGCCCGCTCGTCGAGGGCGGAGTCGTTGCGTGATAAGTCGTTGATTCCGTTCCCTAGTTCACTTAGAAACCTTTTAAATTTAATACCTATCTTATAAGGTAAATTAAAACCACTCAGTGAGGCTTCTTTTTCACTGGCATTACTTTTGTTTTCATATCTATTCTCTAGAGATTGCACAGTTTATTGAAACAACTTTTGAGACAACTTTTGCCACAACTATAGTCCTAAACAGACAACATGGCATTTCGTTAACTTATGTCGGCAGCTATCGGGAAAAACCTTGCCGTAGCTTTGATGTAGCTACTAAGACCTCCGACAAGGTTTTTTCTCAATACCGACATCCTGCCTTCAGAATGGCATATAATTATGTTTTCCTGTTAAGTAAACTAAACACAGTCACTGTACTATTTGCAACAGGCATGCTTTGTTTTGTTTGCAGCTTAATTTCTCTCAAACTGCAGAAGTTTGCAATTCCTACATGTGCCATTCACTTTTCATTCTGATTTTCTCAAGGACTATTAATGCTATACACTCGTGTGGTTGATAAAAGTTGAAGTGATGGTCAGTTCACGTCCTTATTTTGCAAAAGGGATAGCAAAGAGGCCTTATTTTTCAAGTATAATATTAGTGTTTTCTTCATTAATAATGCCATTTTCTTGCATGTTGTCAATGTCATCGTCATGTAGACTGTAATTCTTTTTTGTAACGGTACCGTTAGTTTTGAAAAAAAATTAACTTTTCTTTCCTTAAAAATTTCTCTGCAATACACACAGAACCTTTCCTGACCTGGTTGATTAGCTCCAGTGCTCCACTGAAATTGTTCTTCATTTCAAGGTATTTGGCCTGAGGATTGGGAGATAGAGGTAGTGTGTCAGGATTACTGGACATTATACCTGCACATGTACCTCACTCAGTTACAACCTGACAATGTATAACTGCAGCTTATTTAACCTGTAGCTTCTTGTACTCAATATCTATTTGTTTAATCACTTGATACAACTGTTCCATAAAAGTCTGAGACTAGACTCTATATTCCAATACTGTTTATGTATATACCACGGTTATAGATCTTAATTTCTATTTTTCACTGACCTTTCCCAGTATAGCATCAAGATTCTTCACTACCTCAGACCTAGAGCAAACACAGGAGTCACTCACTACCTTTGTCATTTCAATTGCTTCAGTATCTCAATAATTTATTATGAGCATCACCATACAGTGTATTGTACATTTTAATATGACCTTTTGAAAGGAGTACATATAATTGAGAAAAACCTGATGAAAGAGAAGCCTATTTTTGGCCAGTAACTAACACAAGGAATACAAAAGGCTAGCTACAGAGCAGAAGGGAAGCAACAAATTTCAAGGTAAAGATAGTGAAGGCAGGCCTTCTGGTATTACGCAATGGTGCGATTTCACACAATCGACCTCTGATCGCACAATTCACGAAAAATCACATAATTCAAAAAAGAATGCACAACATTCATAAAATTAAACATGAAATGAATAAACAGGTTTCTTCGGAATTCCTGCATAAATGCGTCATTTTTAAGATGATTTACCTTGGAAAAAGGCTAACAAGACTTTTTCACCTTCAATTTCGTATTCATTCGAAGTTAAGGAGTTCTTTTGAATGTCAAGGGCCTGGTACGAGTCTCATTCTTAAAGAGTCGCCTATTGGTGTAATACAAATACGCCCCTTGTTCAGATTAGCCAATCTAAATGGATGTAATTTCCGGCCGTTTACCCGCACGGCAGATTACCCTCACCGGTAATTTTTGCCAAAAGGAGAAAAAAGAATCGTCAGATTACACGCACTTGCAGATAACCCGCACACAAAAAAAGAAAGTTATGCAAAATAGTTAGATAACTCACAAAATTTGAAGTGATGCAGCGATTTGAAAAGTGCTCTGAGCCTTCAGGCATTTTTTAATTGAACTTGTATTTAATTGTACTCATAACTGACTCGTGGAAACACTTATCGTAAACGATACATGTTTTTAAAACTTATTGAGTCAGTGAGCCTTCTATAATTATTAGAATCGAAGAAAACTTTATTCATTGTTTTTGTGTATACTTTTCAGCAGGACACCCCCTTTTTTATTAATTCCAACTAATCTCAATCAAGATGCATAATTACTGTCCCTTGTGTTCAAAATGTCCTTAGAGCAGCAAAACAGTGTTATTCTTATCCTGAAACCCTATAAAACAAGCTTAAAATTGCTCAGAAAAAAATTGCATAATCTTCATTATTTATCGCACAATTGGCCTCTCTAATCGCATAATCTGCCCTGCAAATTTTGCATAATTTGTGTTTTTTTATCGCACCCTAACAGAGGGCCTGTGAAGGAAGTGAAAACAAATTAGTCAGATGCTTTGCATGCCACTGACAGCCCTAGTAACAGTTACCTTCAGATGAAATCCTCTAGGCTACAAGTTTAAATATCAAGCAAAAGGCCTATAATTATCATGACTTATAATTATCATTATATTAAACTTTATCAAAAGGCCTATATTCTGAACCTTGTTTTATTGAAGCAATTAGAAGGTTGGAAAAGAAATCATCTTACACTAGATTCACTGAGAGACAAACACTCTGCAAAGCAGAGTTTATACTTGGACTGATATTCTCCCCTATTTGAATGCTGTTTGCAGTGTAGTCACTGGCCAAAAGAATGCATCACATGCACCATGCAGTTCAATGTCACTCCTCATTGTTTCCTATGACTGTCATCATTGTTGCATTTGTCAGAGTGCACACTCAAATAGCCTGTTTCAGGTTTTCGGTTAGTAAAGCGGAAAACAGTTAGTATTACGGGTGTCTGAAAAAAAAATGCAGGGAGACTGGGCTGGGAGCCTTCCGGGAAAACTGGGAAACTCCTGCCCCAGTCTCCCAGCATTTTCCCTCTTGATCAGCCCTCACTGATCTGTGATTGTACTGTTAGCAATAAAGGTAAGCAATTTTGTATACAAACCCGCTCAGTATTTCATCAAACAGCTTCACACACTTCTTCACATGTGTATCCCTTCCACATGTCAAGTCAATCCAGCCACGCAACAGAAGACCCTGTATAAAACATGGCGATTTCAGACTTCGACCAAGAAGATTAAGATTGGCAACTGTAGCAAAATGCATGCCAAAGTTGGACTTCATATGAATTAAAATCATCAAATTATCTTGTACACTCTTAGAGGTACAGTGTGAAATGTTCTTTTGCAGCCGCAACTAACTATCAGCAGTGTAGAATGCAGACCTCGCCCAAACAAAACAAAAAATAAAGAAAACAGTGGGGAGTTTAAGATAGCCCAATGAAACGAGTGAAAAACAAGGGCAACATTATAACATGTAACTTCAAAGTGGATTGTTCGGTAATTTTCCAGTTTGGTTTCACATATGTTGGGTTGGTGGATTGTACTCGTCTGTAATTTTTCAACTTAGTTTCATATAGCCAGTATAGCACCAAACTACGTCTGATTGTACACCTGGCACCAAAGTGAAAAACATATGGACTAAAGCTAGCACAGTACAACTGTACATTCAAAGGAATTAGAAACAAGGCACAAACTGTTGTTCCCACCTCTTTATTACCACTTGCAAGCTTAATCATTCTGTCCACATATTCTCTAGCTTTGTCATGGCGACCAGTATGCCATAGAAACATACCAGCAAAGAACAAGGCCATCTCGCCACACGACTGCCGATCCTGCCTCAGCTTGGTCTCAAGTTCCTGTACTGCTTCTCTGTCCACAAGTTTGGCTTTCTTGTGGGCATGGATTAGCGCCATTGTAGAACAGAGGACCACATCAGGCTTCTCTTTGATTACTTCCAACTCTCTTATGGCTTCTGAGACCCTGTCTGTAGACAACAACCAAAGCAAATGATTACGAACTCAAAGTATCGAATTTGATACTGTATTATTTATTTTTATATATGCATTCCCTCATATGAAACAGTAGAGTGATGCCTCTTAGAGAAAAAAAGGTGCTTTGTCCCTTCAAAACGTACATGTACAGCCAGTTTGAAAGGGTAGTATTATTCGTATTAAAATTTTGTCCAATAAAACTGAGCAGCTAAAAGATCGTAAAGTTTGGACTACTTTAGATTTCCTTTGTCTCAGCTTCTTCTTGCAAAATTATTATGGTAACAAAAAGACAAAAGATGGCAGACTTGCTGCTGCCGACAAATTCACTGTAACATTATTGTTCTCATTGCCGGAATAAATATAGTCTCCCTCGCAGCCGTTTTTTGGATGTCACGCAACGTTCACCCAAAAGAACGGGCTGCTGACATCCGAACAACATTCCTTTCTCCGAATTGGCTAATCACAGCTTGGGTTCCATTTTCTGGAACCTTTTCGCGCCAGACTTGCCGTTTGAGACGCGTCCAATCAGATATCGCTTTTTATCGCGGTCCTTACGTGGAAATGGCACTGGCAACACAAATTAAAATTTGTCAAAATTCAAAATTTCAGAGCTTGATACTTACCAGAAGCTTGCAATTAGAAAAATCTTCGTCGAGAAGGAAGATGTTTTTGTTATCTTGCCTACAAGATCCGGGAAATCGTTAATATATCAGGTTCTGCCACTCATGTCTGACCATAGTTCTGATGAAAGCGGTCATATTGTTGTTGTTGTGTCTCCGTTGGTTAGTCTGATGGAAGATCAAGTGAAGTATTTGAGAAATCTTTTGTGTCGTGTCAACGGGTGTAAACGCTCGATAATTTGGACCGATTTCCTGTATCGGCGATAGGAAGCCACGAACATAACTAAGCGAGTTCCCTCAGTGGCTGACCGTGACAAATGAAGAAACACAAGCGGTAGACGATACCTTGGCCGAGCTAAATTGGAGTGTTCTAGAGGCCTTCGCTCGGTTTGTTGATGGCAAGCACGCACTTATTTCCTACTGATTTTCATCTGTAGGTCGAAGCAAGCGTTAGCCCTTGGCCTAGATTGAAAGGCGTCTTGTATTTCCTTTTTAACTTCTTCTAATTTCTCAGTTGCTCGCTGAGACTTTAACAACCGCTTGTAGCACGATGTCTTGCAAACAATTTAGTGTTCGTGTCCTTGTAATGACATTAATTGATCATCGCAGTTACGTACACAACTTAAGCAGCTTTCATATCTTCATTGGCATTGTTCGTGTCCTTGTTGGCGTAGCAGTTGACGTCTATGTTAGGCGTAGATTTTATAATTTCGGAAATGGAAAAAAACACACGATATTCTCGGTTTCTAATTTATTGGTTGGTTGCACGACCCAAAAACCTCTCTCACTCTCTAGTGAAATTTTGTTCTCTAAATATAATGTCGCACATACATTGTTTCACTTATGTATCAAGAAACCTGTCAAACCTCCTATACCGGAGTGTTTTATTTGTGTCGCGAGATTCTATTCTCAGCTTGCGTGTCTCACTAATAGAGCTCTTGACATTCAAAAATACGATTATAATCAAATGTTACTGACAACAGTTTCCAACGTTAATTTCAGCGAAATTGTGAGGTGTTTTTCCAAAAATGTATACTCTTTCTTTACCGGGGCACTGGGATGAACATGTGAAACAATTTGAGCTCTCATATTTTCTTTGGTGTCTCCACCGATATGAACAGTAACAATAGCTAGATTACCTGCCACATCCACATTTTCGCGCGAATCACTACGTCATTCAGATTTTCTGGTATGTGATTGGTCTGTTCAATGGACCGCAAACAAACCGCAAGGACAATGAGAAAGGAATGTTGTTTGGATGTCAGCAGCCCGTTCTTTTGGGTGAACGTTGCGTGACATCCAAAAAACGGCTGCGAGGGAGACTAGAATAAATACAGCCTTTGGCTAGTTTATACCAAACAAGTTCCCTATTAGCTTGTAATTGAATACAAAAATCGTCCTAAAGTTAAGATATGTTAGCAGGGACAATATAACGAATTTTTCCCACTACTATAGTGACAAAAAGGTTTATCTGAAAATTTTTAAATAGAGAATACCGCTTCAAAATCACAAAATAACGCACTTATACCTTCCATCAACACTCCGAATGCTTTCCAAAATATTAGAACAGGATCGTTGCCATACTTCTTGAGACTTTCCAGGCACGTAGTCTGCAAGTGTCTATAGTACTTCTCACGGCAGTAGTAGTTTATGTGAGCCTTTGAGAAATAAAATACATGGTAGCATCTAAAAAATCATTATAGCAACCGTGTTAGCAACAAGACGCCGGCTATTACAAAACAGAATGGCTATTAGCTAGAATCATACCAGTGTAACAGTATCACTAGAAGCCATATTACACCAGTCCTCTCAAAGATTCCCTGGAAAGTTCTGTCAACATTCAAAGTTGTTTTAGATATTTTTTGCACAATCAAGATGCATTCAGCAAACAAATTTTCAATCTGCCATTTTGTTTTTTGAAATATTTCCCAGCAAGCATTTGAGATATACCAAGAGACTTTGCGTTCCTAATCATTTTCAAAATGGCGGCCGTAGCAGGCGGTTTAGAAGAGGAAGCACTAAATCGGAGAGAACGTTTGAAAGCTATGCGAAAAATAAGCGGATTACAGGACGACGAAAGTTCTGAGGTAGAGTCCCTCATATTTCACTTCGTGGCCTCTTTTTCCAAAAATCTTCTTCGTGGCAACCAAAGAATCGCGTTCAATGACATGTTTTGAACGGTTGAACATGTCTCTGTATCAGCCAGGGTTAACGTTTACGCCAACTTCTGTCAGTAGCATGAAGGATATAGGAGCATTTTGTTACCCCTAGATGGCGTACTAGTTTTTCACAGGATGCCACAGCACTGTAACACTGGTATCCATTCAATAGGCTTTTAGGTTAGCTGACAATGCACATGTGGAGTTGGTTTTTTCTCGTAAAAGATACTGTTACACTGCATTGCTATTACCAGGTGTCTGGTCGCAGACTGCCTAATAGACCTTATTCGCTAGTACATTTTGATTTTGTTTTCCCAATACAGATCATGTGACGATACTCAGGAGATTTTGGCCAGTGTCTTGTTCGTTAAAAAAAGGGCAGGCAGACATATCCATGCTTGCATGCACTCTTTTTAATGAACGAGACAAAGGATCAAATATCCTGAGTATTATCACGTGATCCGTATTGGGAAAACAAAACGTACAAGCGAATAAGGTCTATTGGAAGCCTGGCATATGATTAAAGGGCATGTGCACGTTGCAACCATGTGAATAGACATAGTTACATGTGGTTACAAGCGCTTTATTTCCATATCAACCCATACATTTACTTCATTATGCATGCTGTAGGCACTCTTTTTTGTTCTTCGAAAAGAAGAAATGTATGCACATACGGTACCCTAAACAATTTAACTGCAGCATGCATAATGAAATATATGTTGATATGGAAACCTAGCTGTTCATTTTCAAGACCCAACATTACACTGACCACAACACCATATAATAGCTGTGTTCCCCTATAATGTGGCACGTGTCCATCTTTTGAAAAACAGGCATCGAATGATAAAAACTCAGTGAGAGGGGAGAAGAGACCACTGGATGATGCATCTCAGTCAATGTAAGTGACAATAGTTACTTTGTTTTCAAATGTATCCATGTATTTCAATCAAGTTTTTCATCACTAGAAACATCCACGTACGAAATTACTGGATGTCAACTCTTTTTCTCCAAGAGGTGACCAAAATGAAACTTACTGTTGTTGGTGTTAAGCAGTCAGGTTACGAGAATTGAGACTATTATGCTGTCATGGGATTGATCTACAACCAAACTTGACCCCAAAGTATCATATTTAAGAAAGAGTAAGACTCCATCTCTCTTTGGACTGACAGGGCAAATGTGAGATTAACTGTATCACTAAGGTCCTGTAAGCACTCTTAACTGATCTTCCAGAGGAGATAAGCTACATCAAGGTGGATTTGTAATGCACATGTATGGTACCAAAAATAGTCTAGGGTGTCAGAGTATGTAGTGTAAGTGGAGTGAGTGTAAAGGGAATACTGTAGAGACAGATGTGTAGTTGTTGGGATATAGATTACTTCCCACTGACAAATATAAAACATCATAAACAAATATCATGTTTTATACCATGCCATAGAAAACATAGCCAATCAGAATGCAGGAAAGTCATTGAATATTCATCAGCATTCCACTGAACCTTCCCTGTCGATCAGTGCAATTCAGCAGTATTACACCCAACCTTCCCATTGTGCGTTGCAATTCTCAGCAGTTTCTTTCAACTGTTGTTTGTATGGTATAAAATAGTTAGGCAAACCTTTCTTGTGATGTATTATGGAATATCCCACTTGTCACTTATATTTCTTTGGTACTCGCTCATATTTATCCCAAGAAAATACAAGTGACTCAGGGGATATTCCATGGTATACCACTCGAAAGCGTTGCATAACTAGTATTTATTGTAGTTGTTGCAGGAGAAAAAACACACAAACAAACTACAGGTTTATCCCTACAAGCCTGTTTCGTGGTTGCCCACTCATCAGGGGATATGATGATATAGTATTTATTGTATATATAGTAACCACTTTTGGCAAAACTGTAGTCATGTCTATTGTTTATTTGTATAGCTTCAAGGTTCTTCTCTTTGCTTCTCAGGCCTTCAAGCAGACTTATCAAGTTCAGGAATTACATGCCAAAAGATGAAACATTGAAAGAAAAGAAGCTGCCAAATACAAAACCACTCTCAGGTACAGCTGCTCAATGTTTCCAGGATATGCACTCAGTTTACCAGCTTTATAAGATTTTTCCAATATCCTATTTGTAGTGTTTCTATTTATGTTTACTGATTCCAGTAGGTGTACACAATTAGTGTAGCTCAGAGCCTTATTGATACAGTATACAGTTTACATATTGGTTGTAATGCCCTAGTTGAGGTAGGTAACCAGTGGTGAATACTCTAACCAATCTGCTGTGTCTTCAGTTGAAGATGAAATACAGGAGCATCTTGAGAAAGCCAAAGCAGAAAAAGTTATAGATGAAGTGGTAAGAATATTGTTACAAATATTATTAGTAAGTGGTAAATATGTCTAGTTAATGAATGCATGGTGAATGTAATAATAGTAATATTAGAAATGATAATAATACTAATATTAATAGCAGTAATAAGAATAATAATAATTTTTGTAATAATAATCATAATCATAATAATAATGATGATGATGAAAATTCTAACAATGTGAATAGAGGGACATATCCAGACACTTACATGTAAAATAATTATGACTTATCTTAGTAGTTCGTCTAGTTTGATCGTCCGGGTGAGGGTAGTTCTGAAAAGAACTGTTGTTGGTGCTTTTTTTTGTTTGGTCACTTTTCTTAGTGACCCTAAAATTAGCATCCATTTTTCCTTTCAAATAGCACACAACTTTGCATTTGAGAGGGCCTGTTCATGTAATCAAACCTGAGTTGTCTGCTTCCCACCCTACCCTTTATTGTAGGTAACAGGATAGGAAACTTGTCATTGTTGTAGGATGCAATTGCACCTCTTAGCATCCTTAAGGACTCAGGGTCAGCCACCAGTATATGAGATGTGATGTTATTTCTACAAGTAATTTTTCTTTGGTCTTTTAATACATGGGAAAACCACTTTGTCAAGGGTCTTTTAGGGTGGCAGCATGGAGGCTTTCTGTTACACGCCATCTGCCATCCAGTGTTTTATATCTCTCTCTATCTGGCTGTCTAGTGTTTTAAATTGCTCTCTATCAAATCTAGAAAAGAATAATTGTCTTTTTTATGCCTTTTTCTTTCTTAAATAGCATTCTAGTGTGAATCATGTTTTTATTTCTTCATCCTTTAACGTTTACACTTCCCTATAGGCTGTGTCTTTTGGCTAAATGTACTTTATTCTATTGGTTTTATGTGTGTATCTACAGTAACTGCTTTATTCTATAGACCTTATGTCTTCCTTTTTCAAACTAACATCTCTGATGCTATTAGTTGATTAGTTCTATGGTCTCACAACGTGGTCACTTGGGTGGTGGTTGCAAAACTACTGCGATGATCAATTAATGTCATTACATATTACTCCGCAGTTCAAATATATGGTCTTTCATATATTTTTTTAATCAAACAAATTTATGTTATCATTGAAGTTACCACAATGAATAACAATGTTTTCCATAACATCTCTGATGCTGTTACTGGACATTCTTTTGTAGGACTTGGCCAACCTTGCTCCTAGAAAACCAGACTGGTAAGTTACTTTAACAGTATTTAGTATAAATACACAGGTGATTATACAAAATTGCGCGCTCTGATTGGTTTGCTATCTTGGATTATCAATGATTGTTCACCAAGACGAAGTAAAATGGTCTCGTCTACACATAAAACAGTAAAGGCCATTACATGGTTAGTGTAATAACACATAGCTCCTTAGTACTGTACATTTGTATGATGATGTAGATTTGTCTGTTTTATTTTCAGGGACCTGAAGCGTGATGTCTCAAAGAAATTAGAAAAATTAGAAAAGAGGACACAACGAGCAATAGTTGAACTAATACGTAAGTCTTTACAGCTTGAAGTAGCATGGAATAAGTAGTTTTACAGTGAGATGGTAGGTAGGTGTTTAGTTTGTTGGATTTCAGAATTTTTTATTTTTTATTATTTTTTTTTTTTTTTGCGTCTAACAGGCAAAATCAGAAAAAATGTTGTTTCCACCTCTAAGAACAGAGTTGTTAAAACTCACAGCGTGTCAAAATACTTAGCCCTTCAATGAATGATCTAGCTTGTTCGCCCATGTTTGGGAAAATATGGGTCTCATTTATGGACCTCTCCTTTGGGCTTGGTACATGAATTTCCAAAGAAAAATTTTTACCCATATTTGCCGGGTAGGTTCTCTCACTAGTTCAATAATATTTACATCTATGTTCCATTGTTAATTACGTTTTTGATTTTACACAGGGGAGCGGTTAAGACAGGGCGAGGATTTAGCGGCAGCGGTCAACGCCGCAGCTTCAGAGCAGAGCTTTGAAGCGGAGTAGATTGGGACAGTGTCGTGCAGAGGATACAGAAAAACGCTGAAGTTCTTCACTGCAAAGACGAAGTCGCGCGGTGCGCTTTAAACCAGAACTGTATCGTCTTAAGTAAAAAAAAATATTGAGCGCGAAGAAATCATATCGGAAAGCTGACAAGTGCGTGACATCTGATTCACTTCCAAGGCAAAGAAAACCGCTGAAGTTCTTCACTGCAAAGACGAAGTCGCCCGGTGCGCTTTGAACCAGAACTGTATCGTCTTAAGTAAAAAAAAATTGAGCGCGAAGAAATCATATCGGAACGCCGACTTGTATAAAGTGCGTGACATCTGATTCATTTCCAAGGCAAAGACAACCTTAGAGAAGCGGGAACGGCTGAATCCGCTCGTTGACTTGTTCCTCGGGATTCTGGGCTAATTTTGCACGAGACTCCAATTATTGGGTTTGAAAGGCATTCGCTCCAGTTTGCCAACCCAAATTCTCCTAACAGCTACAATGAAATTATTTGGACAACTGTTTTCTTTAGAAGAGGCGACAACGCTGAACTATTTTTATTACGCGGGGATGGATGGATATTGCAACAAGTTGTATGAACAGACTTAGTTGAAGGCTCCTGTCAGTTGAGTAAATGAATGCAAGTCAAAATCGTTACTATCCTACATAGTATCAAATCATGTCTGGGCGTACCCTGCAGTCATATGTACAGTATTAAGGGACGGACCATTAGAAAAGTGATGGGGGGGGGGGGGGGTGGGGAATTTTCAGCTTGCACGAATTTTTTTTTTCGCTCACTGCTTGTGCAGGAATTTTTTTTTTCAGGTGAACCCCTCTGCACGAATTTTTTTTACTACGTGTGAAAAAGTCACAATTGGACCTTCCTTCTGCATGAATTTTTTTTTTACCTTCTTGCTTGCATGAATTTTTTTTCTTGGCATTTTTCCTTGCATGAATTTTTTTCTTGTTTTTTTTTCCCCACCCCCGCCCCCCCGCCATCACTTTTCTAATGGTCCGTCCCTAAGTTGTCTTTTTGTGCTTAACTAAATTCAGGAATATTACGTGTGACGGTTGAAATAAGAAAAAGAAAACTCGAACCCACCACCTTCAGATCTTGAAGCCTTGCAGCACCGTATCTGCGCAGAGGGGTACTTGAGAAATTTTGGATCAATGTAAATATCTGGCCAGCTGTGCACCTACTCCTCCACTGTCCCAACATTAACTTTTTAACTTGTTATAATTTGTTGGGTTAGGGGAGGGGTAGGTGCACAGTTTGCCGTTGGGACCATGGAACCTTTGGCCAAACTCTCTGATTTCTAAACCCTACGATCTTAGATCATACTGCTTAAAAACATCACCCTTCACAGGGCACATACCCTTTTAACCTAAATATGGCAGTAGACACCTTCTCCGCTTCACAGAGTATCTGCACATGTAATGACATTAATTGATCATCGCAGTTATGTAAACAACTTAAGCAGCTGTGAAATTAAAGCCTCAAAAAACGGTTCGAATCCCGTTCAGGCCCGAGTTTTTTTTTTTTTTTTTCAGGCTTTAATTTCACAGCTTAAGTTGTGTAAATAACTGCGATGATCAATTAATGTCATCACATATTACTCCGCAGTTCAAATATATGGTCTTTCATATATTCATTTGCATCGGTATCTGCACATCTCGTATGAATTAGCCTGTGAACAGGCTCTCGAAGCGAGCGCAGACTGGGGAAAGGGAGCCTGTTCACGGGATACCTATGTATGAGTTCGCTCATAATGTCTCATTTTCTAAGAAGAGGCACGGGGGAAAAGATCCTGAGAACAAGATTAGGTTTGATGAACGAGCGAACAACTGCTGAACGCTGAGCCAAAGACTTCAAGCGCGTTCACAGACACGCTCAGTCAAAACAGTTACTATGAGTCCAACCTGATTAGTCAGTCCGGGGACTACGACCTATGGTACAAAATGTTTTTAAGGCACTTTGTACAAAATAGTCTCGTGTAAAAAAAAATTCTGTGCTGACCTGACTCACCCCTAGACTTATGGGATTCAAATGACGGCCTTGACAATAAGAATTGGGATACTAAACGAATTGAAAATGGTTTATCACATATATTGATAGATAAGCTATACCGCAGTAAGATTGTCAGGAAGCCGACCTTTGGAGCGTCGGCTCCAAGTCGGAGCAAATTACCAGTTTCTTTAAAAAACTCACCCTTCATACCTGGAATTGCCTGGAAAACAAGCCTGATCAACTAAAGAGTTTGTTACTGAACTTGCTCCAAAAACAATAGTCTTTCAATTGACCTATTGTCAGCAACTTTATATGGCAGACAACTGAGCGCGTTCATGACATATTCCATCTCAATTTTTATACAATTGTCATGACGACTTTGTTTGCTGCCATGACGACTGGAAGTAACATATAGTGACCGAAAATGTGATGTATATGTTTTGGCTCAAAATCTGCCAATAGTGAGAAACAGATAGTTTAATGCGTGAAAAAGTTACCCTTTCGTCGGCTCTATAGAACAAAAGCTTTCCATAAGTATGTACTTACCTGTAACAGTTACTTTTTCACATTTGCCTGTATGGAAAATCTAAGGTCGAAGCTTCTATTCTTTTACTAGACACAATTAAATAGGGAATAAATGAAGTGGGACAATTGTTTCTGTTTAAGTTGGAACATGATCTTATGTGAAATGGGCAATCTGCTATTTCTGTTCAACCCAACGTGAAATGAACACTTAAATAATTAATGGCACTTTAACTCTTCGACCCAGAAAAACTACCTGTTCACGTCAACTTTATGGTTCGTATACACCCAGGATCTAACTTCTGCTAATAACACTGGCTTTTTTCAGCCGGTTTAAATCTACACGACTGATCGTTCCTGTCTTCAGAAAAACTGGGTAGAAGTGATAGTTAATAGAGGCAACACCAAAAAAGCTTGTCATTTACTATAAAGGTAAGTTGTGTCCTCCACTTCTCGGACAAAAACGGAACTTTTTACTTCTCTGACACCTCGTGAAAAATTTAATCATATCAGCGGGGTTCTGATGTGGTTGAAATTATTTGTGATCGTTTTAAATTGTAGAGCTGTTGTTTTGTTTCCTAAACTGGATTGTAAACCGACTCTTCAAGTTGAAAATATTTTCAATCCCTCTTTTGTATTAATAGTAGTTTCTTTGTTGATCACCACAACAACCGTCAGTGGATGCTAGCCGCGGAAACTTATTATTCAACTTAAGAGGAATCTCTCAATGTCTAACGATTAAGGGGCGTTTAATCAATACCGAGGAATAAAGAAAGACTCGAAAACTTGGTCCGAGATAAGTAGACCAAGAAATGACTTGACCAAGGAGGGATTTTAAACGTCCGCGGACGCCTTTAACTAAACTACGCATGCCCAGTGTTTGGTTTTTTAGGGTAGCGTTGGTAATGGTACTTTCTTAAAAATTCTAGCTATGTTTATTTCTAGTGCCTTGTAAAAGGGGTTCACTTGGGTGAAATCAGATAGAGCGGTGTAAAGCTACTGAACATAAGTGTACTAACGCATTGAGTATAAATCATTACCTGAAATAAATAGTATATTTGCACTGTGGTTGGAAAAGTAAAATTGCGTTTAAAGTAGTGAAATCTTCGATTACATTTCTATCGATCCACAGTGTAAATATATCATTGTGGTCTAAGCTTTTAAACCGTTGTAGATCAAACCATGCAGTGTGATCATTCTTTTTAAAGCCAGTGAACAGTATTGTACTGTGGTTCTGTTATTTTTTACTTTACAGTGTGGCTTTAACATTTTAATCTGTGGATCAAACCATGCATGTAGTGTAAATCATTAATTGGATGGCTCTTTAACACTACTGTATATTGTGGTACTGTTTGTTGTACTCTACAACGTGGTTCTTACCTCTTTATCTGTGAATCAAACCATATAGAGTAACCTTTCTGCCTAAATACTACTGAACAGTTCTTTATTATCTTTTAGCACGGTTTGCTGTCCGGTAGCTTTTTTCTCTCTTTCTTGTTTTTTGACAGGTTCAGCACTACTAGCGCGTGGGACTAAGTACTATGCTGGGAATAGAAATCATTCGCACCTCTCTAGTGCTACTCTGTGTTGTATCATCGGCGCTATCTGTTTACTTTCGTCCTGCATTTGTTCGTGGATACTACCAGCCTTTCTTTGTCCGCTCCGTTATAACTAGACCAGCAATAGCACCGCGCTCAGTTATAGCCACTCCAAAGCTACAGCGACTGTATGAGGCGAAAAAAAAGGCACAGGTTATCGAAAAACAAATCGATTCGGAAATCGAGCAAATTATACAGAGCCAAATTTATCGTCGAAACTTTGACAGCTCCGACTACGACCCAGAATCGAATCTTTTCAGTCCCAAACCCACCAATATCTTTTCGGCCGAGATCGGCGCCCAAGGTGGGGCGTGGTTCCCGGGACCCGCGGGAGCGGGTATCGAGGGAAGTCGAATGTTAGAGGGCGAGGCAAACCAAGGTGGGTTTCGTAGAATGCAACGTGCTAAGGCGCCAATCCAGCTGTGGTCGGAACGTATGTTTCGGGGACAAGTGAAAGCTGGAGCCTCTCAAAGCACGGAATCCAAAGGGATCCCTCGAGGCTTGTCACCAACTGTTACCCAGTCCACACCTGATCCGTCAGAGGAGATGGACAGTAAGTGAGAAATATACAGTCGAACTTCGCTGAGCTTTGTGCATATTAATTTAGAAAGGTATTTTCGATTGGAACGATTTTTTTTTTCAATCAGCACATATCTTTTTTCAACTGAGAAGGGAATTATTTGCATACTAATAAGAACGTCGTTGTTTCAACTACAATGTATTTTTGTAAACTGGATAAAGAATAATCTTTCTTATCTGCAGGGATGTTCTCAAACTGGGAATGAAAAAAAAAAATAATTAGAATGTTTTATTTTTAACATAGAATGTATCTTGATCATTACAACGCTAAAATACTTTCCAATTAGAATAATTGTTTTCTGAACTTGCAAAGCATTTTATTTGCAATTAGCAAGCAACTGTAAAGTTTAGAAGGAAAATACGAAAAAGAGCATAAATATTTTATTAAATTAGAATCTAATTTGAAAATTAAGGACAAAAATCTTGAGTTTAGAACATATCAATGACATAGAAAAGGAAACCTTTAAAAGCTATTTTTTTTTCCACTTTGGCGCCCCATACTAAAATGTAGAGGGAAATCTGGGACTTAGAAGCACAACGGGGGGAGTGGTGGTAATTGTAGGAGGTAAGAAACTTGCAGTCAACATGCGTGACATTTAAGATAACATCGTTAAATTAAAAAGGAAGGAAAAGGGATATAATAAGATAAAGATCAGGAGCTGACCAATCGCCACTACACCACCCCGCACGGTCAAACCCCTAGACCCATATATTGGTGCACATGCGCCTTCAAGTTGATACAGGGGTGTAGCCAAGATTTTTCAAAGGGCGGGGGGGTCATAGAGGCTACTCACTCTTGTCATGGCGTTTTCGCCACCTGAATATTGTAGGTTGTTTGCTCAAAAGAAGGCCTACCAAGGGGGGGGGGAGGTCACGGGCACCCCAGGACCCCCCTAGCTACGCTCCTGAGTTGATACAAGGTACTCATCGGAGTGAATGCTAACTTTGATATAAACACGTGGCGCACACTGATAGATTTTCATTGATACTTGAAAATTCTCTGTACATCCCCCAATGTTTTGCACCAGCTTATGTTAACACAAGTTTTTTTTAATCAGTGCGCAAATGAGAACACGCGTTTTATTGTTCGGTTTCTGGTGCTGCGTTGGTGGGAAATTGAAAGCAGCAAAAAACTATGATTGTTAAATAATGAAGATGGTAAATTCTGAGCTTGGAAGATTTGTGAAAGATGTATTTTTGACATTATCACAGGCAAACTCCGAAAAACGAAATCCGAGCTCTTCCTAGAGTCGAGCCTACGACCTTCCGATTCCTAGTTCGGGCGCTCTTATACTCACTGAGCTATAGGAGACGCGTGGAAGCAAAGCCATTAATGAAACTAGGTTCAAAAATGAGTTGATAAATGTAACTTGTATCACAGCAGGATAAAAACTCCTATTTTACAGTGGGATTTTTCGACTCGTTTGATAAAACCATTTTTGTACGTCGATTTTAGTTTAGGGACGGACCATTAGAAAAGTGATATGGGGGTGGGGAATTTTCAGCTTGCACGAATTTTTGTTTTCGCTCACTGCTTGTGCAGGAATTTTTTTTTTTAGGTGAACCCCTCTGCACGAATTTTTTTTACAACGTGTGAAAAAGTCGCAATTGGACCTTCCTTCTGCATGACTGTTTTTTTTAGGGACGGACCATTAGAAAAGTGATGGGGGGGAGGGGGGTGGGAAAAAAAAAACAAAAAAAATTCATGCAAGGGAAAATGCCAAGAAAAAAAATTCATGCAAAGAAGAAGGTAAAAAATAAATTCATGCAGAAGGAAGGTCCAATTGTAACTTTTCACACGTAGTAAAAAAAATTCGTGCAGAGGGGTTCACCTCAAAAAATAAATTCCTGCACAAGCAGTGAGCGAAAAAAAAATGCGTGCAAGCTGAAAATTCCCTACCCCCCCCACCCCCCCCCCCCATCACTTTTCTAATGGACCGTCCCTTACCTTCTTCTTTGCATGAATTTATTTTCTTGGCATTTTCCCTTGCATGAATTGTTTTTTTGTTTTTTTCCCCATCCCCCCCCCCCCATCACTTTTCTAATGGTCCGTCCCTTAGGTGGAATAGGAAGCAAACAAATCCAGAAATAAGGAACTGCCCTTCTCCGTTCTCTCTTGAACCAGATCTTAAAACCCATTTATGTGTCCTTGTGTGCCTTACGTCCTTTAACCCTTTTCCTCCCAACGTCACACATGTGTGACGATAAATGCAGGTGACCAATATTGAGCCCGCTAGGGGTGAAATACTTAATTTCAATAACCCCCCTCTCACTCATTGGACGCCTGGTCATTTTTTGTCGTTTTCTCATTGCTTTTCATGTGCGTTTCCCTGCTTTTGACCGAAAAATTTCCGATTTTTTTCTGTTCGAGTCTTCCCGCGAACTTCAGAAACAGCTGATCAGTAATGGCTTCAATTTCTGGAAGTGAATTTATAGCGAATTCGGCTGCAGAGACTTCTCAAAACGTGGATTTAGTGTTCGTAGATGAAGATGAATGCCTTTGACTTCTGTAGCTATAGGCACAGCATATTTAGAGCGAGAGTCTGACTAGGAAATTGACTCAGAATCTTATCAGACTGACTCTGAGGCTGAAGAAAGTGAGGAAAATGAAGAATTAGAACAACCAGAGCCTTCCAGGGAGCGGAGACGTACAGCACAAGGCGCAAACGATGTTGTGAGCGATCCTGTTTGGCTAGAAGACATCAGGACGCATTCAGACCTGCCTTTCACCCAACGTACAGGGCCTAAAGTTCGAATGGGAGCACATCAAAAGTACCCAGTGTGTTATTTTTGTCTGTTTTATACTGACGCTGTGTTTGATGTAGTTGTGCTACAAACAAATTTGTATGCTGTCCAGGAGCGAGCTAAAAACCCAGATAAACACCGCATGGCCTGGCATGAAGTAGATGAAGATGAAATGAGAATATTTATTGCCTTGATTTTAGCCATGGGGCTGGTAAACAAGCTTACCATACATAGTTACTGGTCCACTGATGAGATATTTCAAACAGCAACCAGCACCCATGTCTGAAGCCACAGAATCCTGGCAGGCCCTTTGCAGGAGGAACACCTAGGCAGATGTGACAATGAACTCTCCAATAAAGTAGCAGAACATTGGCTGATGGTTGTCAAAAGCTGTTTGTTTGTTGTAATTGTGGCACACCTTTGCTAATAGCATACTGACATTGTAGCACTGGTATGTCTTTGCTGATAAGAAATATTAATTATTTTAGTGTCTTCTTGTTCAAAAATATATATTTTCAAATTGTTTATTCTTTGTACCCACCCTTCCTGGGATTATAGACCTGGCTGTTTTTTCGGTTGGTTAATCATTAACTTAGACATTTAGAAAAGCTTAGAGAAGGCAGTTGTGCTCAGGAAGGTTGTTTGGATCAGTCTGTGTGAATTGATACCCTTATGAGAATTAAGTTGCTGTTGAATCTGCACGCGAGTAATTTTTGAAATTACTTACAGAATTTGAATCAACAATGAAAATTGTATTACCATTTGAGGGCCGTAAGAAGCTTTTTTCTATCAATATGTTAAATATTTGTGGTTTATCTTATAGGTCATTCCTTTGACATGACAAAAATTACTATTTTGTTATTATTGGGCAGTTTTTTTCATTTCGGAGCTGAATTATTGTGAACTAAGAATTTATTTTAGTGTTACTTATTGTCATATGCCAACTTTGAGGATAAAGTGAGAAACTTGTATTAAAAGGGACAGGCATAATTCATTGGTTCAATGTGTAGGCAATTCTCTGAACTTCAAAATGAGCTATGATATATGGAAACTGACTAAATGTAGCTCAACTTACAACCATTAGTTAACGGTGTTGTGTTTTTTGTGAAAATTAATTAGCATACCCGTGGGAGGAAAAGGGTTAATAAAGGGACTGACTATTATTTATCAGAAGGGGGAGGGCTGATGTTAAGAGTAGGGGAGGGGAGGGTAAAATTTTCAAAGCCAAGGGGAACGGGGAGTATTTTTTTTAATACAGTAGAATTGAGGGGGGGTAATTTGTTGCCGTTTTGCAGATATATTAAATTGAGGTTTGTTTTTGGACCAGTCACATAAACTGGGGGGTAATTTTTGGATACACGCACTTTCGGCTTAGTTAGTTAAAAAATCATCGACAACCCCCCGTAACCATAAATAACGAACAGTCCCTAAGGAAAAAGAACTCACGAACCTGCATTCTTTGTTATCGATTTCAAGGGCTTGGGAATCCCAGAGAGTTTGACAAAAAATGTGCAGTGTTAAAGCTGACATTTGAGAAAAACAGCGGAAGATTGATATACGACGACTCACCGCAAAAGAATAACATGCAGCTTGAGGACGGAGCGACACTGCTGAAGGACGAAATGGAAACAGGGCGCTCGGTAGATCTGGGCGAGAACGGCAAGCTTGTTCTCAAAAGCGTATTCAAGGGAAAACCAAAGCAGTCCGTCGCGGTATCGATGTGGGTAAAGCTAAGTGGCATCAAAGGAACTATTCCCCTGCTCACAGCCACGGATGAGAACAATTTCGTTCGTTACGACTTGTTACTTCAGGATGGTAAAGGGATGTGGCTGCACAGAATGGACTCTGGTAGGGACCTTTTCCGTGTCCAGTCCAGCTCCTCAGATATGACCGCCGGCCAGTGGCATAACATCGTAGGCACCTATGATTCCATGTCAAAGACGGCTTCACTTTGGGTGGACGGAAAACAAGTGAGCAAACAGGAGGGGATTAATGGTTCCTTGTCTCAGAGATGGAACGAGCTGACTGTGTTTGGCGGCAAAAATACTCATGGTTACATGGATAACATCTTTATGTTCAGGTGTCCATTGGATAAAACAAAAATTGTTGCACTGTATGTGTCTGCTGCTTCCCCAAAAAATGTCAAGAAAAATTCCATTCCAAAGTGAATTATGAGGAACTTTATAAGGAACAACAGGACTTTGAAGAGAACTGGAAAGATACTGTTCATTATAATACTTCAAGGGGATGAATCAATTATTTTGTAGAAAATTGAGTGAATAATGCTGTCTTACTGCACATCACGCAAAAACCAAAAAAAAAAACTACATAAACAGTTACTTGAGTGATCCTATGCATGGTTTAAGTAGTGGCGTCAAGGGTTAAATTATAGAATAGGAAAATGAAGTTATACTTTGTTGAAGACATAAGTGGAGTTCAATAGTCTAGAAATAGTAGCACAATGACCCTAAAGGACATTTTTTCATAGGAAGCCTCTATGGGTACAGTTTTACAGGGGTTCTTCACTCTAATTCCCTGTTTTACCATAATAAACCAGAATATCTCACTACAAAACCTTGGTTTTCCCAAACTTTGAAATGAAGGTTCAGTTAAAAGAATCCTGTATGCTTAAACACTCCAAAGAAATACTATGGAACAAATTGTGTCAATCTGCTAAATGTAAATGATGAACCAGTGAATTACCTGTACATCTGAATGTAAATTTTAGTGTTACAAATCACCTCCTAAATTCCCCACTGAGCATTAGCTCTAGTATTAGGGATAAGAAGAACAACACAAGGCAAAGAAGGGAGATTCATTGAGTGTCTTCAGAAGTGATAATTTTCTCAATTGCCATCACTTAATGGGAGAACAGTTGGGTGGCCTACTGTTCCCTTGTTGGAGTGAATGGGACAAGTACACAGATAGATGGAAATCTATAGCTTGTTCTGTTCAGCTGAACAGTGATACAAACTCAGCTTGAAAAACCATAACTTGTTCAGCCACTTTCTTTGCATAATACTGTGCCTCTGTGCGCTTTATGAAGTTTTGGAACAGGATAGAATATTTACATTGAGAATCATACTTAAGAATAGAAATTGGCCTGATTTTCATATCACCCCGATACTTCATTATACATTATGTAGGAGTATCCTGTTTCACTCTACAAAAACAGAGAATTGTTGCATGTACAGTCGAACCTCAATTATCCGGACATCGATTATCCAGACTTTTTCTCTGGTCCCGTTTTTTTCATGAATATTAATGACCTTAAATGTTAAGAACTTTAGGAGGTAAAAAATTCAGAAATTATGTTAAGTCAGGAAAATTGCGTTTAAAACAGCGCATTACACGCGCATTATCTTTATTTCTTTTGTTTACATTGTCTCATTAATATTCATATTTTCGATTATCCGGACTCTCGATTATCCGGACTATTTACCCTAGTCCCACCGAGTCCGGATAATCAAGGTTCGACTGTACATTACCCTTAACAATTCAGCTACAGTATACATGAAGTGTTGGGTAATATGGAAATCTAGCCTGAATGTGTTCATTTTGGAATCATTCCCTTAAACATTTTTGTTAACTTCTGAGCACTGTAGACACATGTTTTTTTACCTCCAGCAGACAAAACACCTTTAAGGCTTTGTGTGATACTAGAACTCCTAACAATGGCAGCCACACCTTTTCTGACCACTTCTGAACATCTAACTGCATCTTTTGATGCATCACCAAGGGCAACTTCAGAAGTTCTTTCTTTTCCTACAAGGTCACGAACTATTGATCGGCGAAGATTTCTTGGCAAGGTTAACATTTGAGAGTAAATCATACCAGAGTCTTTACTTTGGTGATACTTTTGAGATGATGAATTAAAATGGACTTCACTGAACTTTGAAAGAACAGGACGGTACAGCTCCCTGAAAGACGCAATATTTGGAGCAACGATATTTTCAACTTTGCTCTTGTTTTCCCCAACAACCATCCTAAAATCCCCTGCATAAGACAATCCAGCAATATTTAAGTAAAGTTCCTCTTCCGTAAACGATTCTGGGAGGCAAAGCAGTGCGGCATTCGTAGCGCTTAACAAGTTCCTCTCCATAGCAGCTGCTATATCAGGGACAGGTTCTTGTCGTAGAGTTTTGATTGGTTTGTGAAGTCGGCCCGACAAATAAAGCCACTCCCATTCATTCAAGTCAAGAAGGAAATTTTCGGGACTAACTGTACCATACTTAATGATCCTTCCTTCCATAGGAACTAAAGTGTTGTAATACACACCAGCACCGAATTTGTCTTGTAATAAGGCCACCGAATTGGCGCCCATACTTCCAATAAATGAGTAATGGTTACGATGTCGTCGCAAATTTTCCTCATGCCATTGGCGAGAATTCTCTACTACAAACACAAAGTCTATCATGTTCTTCGAAGACACATTGTCCTTCTGCCTCACGATTCCAGAGCCATAGGCAACAGCGAGCAAAATTCCAGACGGAAAGTTGGACACAATTTCTTGGAGCATTTTCTCGTGTGCGTCCGCCATGCTGTCCACTTAGAATCCAGGCCTCTGTTAGCCAAGACGAGGCTTAATGTAATCACCATGGCAACTGTGGGTGCTTCAAGCTTTCAGCTGTGATTTTTTCTTCCGTTTTGTGCGGTCGATTAGTTCCAAAATGTCTTTTTTTAATCTAACGCGTTTGGGCGTACAAGACCCGATAAAAGCTGCTGTTACCAGGCCAGGAACCACTTTAAAACCTAGTGATGAAACTGGAACAGGAAAATCGGTGAGCGCTCCGCAGAGAACCACGCTTAGCGAACCTGTCTATCCGAATTCAGAGGCAAATGGTTCGTACGTTAAATACACCAAGCGCCTGAATAAACACATCCGACCTAAACTAGGTAAGGTACTTGCCAATATTTGATCGCGATTTTAACGTTGACGTCCTTGTGATTTTGTAAAAGAGAAGTGAATTGGCACCCGCCGATGCAACTTATTGATGTGTTGACGTGTTGCACTTCTCTCTATGCACGCAACGAAAACACCTAAATATTGACACTATTGGTATAATACAGAGCGATCGTTTACGCTTATCGCAGGCCTAGATAAGCGATTTTTTAAAGACTTCGACAAAACCAAAAATGTAGGGCTACATAGGCAATCCAAAAACTTAAAACGGACAAAGAAATGTTGGAAAGGACAATCGACATTCCTTTGCAATTGGTCGGTTATAACAATAAACCGCAGTTTTATGGTAATAAACCACGCGGAATTTTGGGAAAACAAGAGAAGAGCTTGTAAATTACGAGCCGCAAACGAAAAATGTCTGTACGAGCATTATGCACCAGTCAAAATCAATTCCCACCCACCCCCTCCAACCCGGGAAAAGGAGGGGAATTGGACAAAAGGACTAGGGAAAGTGGGCTAATATTCCCGCCCCCAGGGTGACATTTTCATTCCAATGTCCATGCTTGTCCCCGCCTGTCAACAAAGGTTTTTACAATAACTGAGCGAATTCTTGCTCGCTGATTGGCTAATTTTTATCATCAATAAGAGTACAGACACATAAAATTTTAATTTAAGTCATCATTTGACCTTTTTCGCGTTTTGTTATTGTAAAAAGCAAATTGACGTCAGTTTTTTATGCGTCTGTCCTCTTATTGAAGATAAATTGCGTCATAACATTGTCAAAGTTTGTTGTACATGTAAGTCCAGTTGCCTATCGGCTCTTGGATCTACAACACTTTGATAATGTTGACGCAATTTATCATCAATAAGAGGACAGACTCATAAAAAACTGACGTCAATTTGTTAACTTTATGAATGTCGCCAAAAATATCACTAACATTTAATCATTTATTAATATTTTAGTCACTTTATGATTGATTTGGTCCCAGTCTCTTCGTGACGTATTCAAGATTCCAATCCTCCAGCAGAGAAATTCCCCGCTTTCGGTACCAAAGAAGCAAATCTTGTCCAAGACCCCGGGTACCGGGACAGTTTGGAATGTCACACGTTGGATTTTGTCCCGCTTATGTCCCAGCTATTCCCGGGGTTGGGGTGGGGGGGGGGGGGCGTTTACATTAACTGGTGCATTACCTAAACAATTCAGCTAATACAGAATGCATAATGAAATATGGGTGATAAGGATATCTAGCTGAAACTTTGTAGCTAACTGGTGTAAAAAGATCCACACATCTTAAAATGCAGTAAAATGCTATTAAAACAACAAAAATTTGCAGTTTTTCTACTTGGAAACAATTGTTTAGGAATGGCTCATTGCTAAGTTTACAGTCAGGACACAACATCTCCAGCTAGAATCCCTAGATACATAAAGGTATTTTTTCCTTGGTTAGAGGTCACGTAATTCACATTGATATGCTGGATCATGCTTTTAGGTCCAAATGAAATTTACAGAACCCAAATAACCACCAATATCAACTACAGCTACTGGATGAAAGATGGTGTACAGCAGGAGACGTGGACACATAATGACCACCACCCCAGAGTCAATAGTGAAATGACAAGGTAAAATGTGCACACTGCACAAAATCTATAACCTGGAAAATTATTTATTCCCTATACGGGGATCGTTCCAGAGTTACAAATGTAAATATAAGCTAGTCTAGATCTTTAAAAAGGGAATATTCCCTCCAAAATTCAAGTTACCCAAGTACTTTTTAATAGTAAGACCAAGAATTTGCTCAAAATTAATTACTTATTGTTTTGGGTTACAGGTTTGTGGATGAGATGACGCTCACAAATAGGGAGTTTACATTGTTCTAACCATGGTTCATTTTGTTGGATCATTGACTTCACTGTTTGAGTGGAATCGCTATTAAAGTTCAAATTATTACTTGCTTGAAAAATGTACGTTGAACTTTATTCCAAGTCAGAAGAGGAAAAAATGTTCGAGTTCAGGTCAATAATAATACTATGCTGTATATATTAGTGCAGCCAGTTATTTGAGAGGCATAATAAAACAAAATAATTTGACTCAAAATTTTCTTTTACAGTAATTAAGTTAAATACAGTAGAAACCACTTAACCATAAAGCAAGACCCTTGCACACTTATTATGTCTGCTGTCGCTTTAGCTTCTTTTAGATGAGGTTATAGCATTGTAGTAATTTGTAGATGACAGCTTCAAGGCTATTGTCTGTCCTAGAGGTTTTACACCAGAAAATATCTTTTTCCACACTATGATAGATAACTCAAATACATGTCAATTAACATGCACAGATAGATTAACATGTTCGCTTCAACTTGATTCAGGAGTATTAGACAGAGATGCATGATATCTTACTAGATGCATTATGACAACATAATTATAAAATTGTTAATACTGGTAATAGATAGAGCAAGGAGAAGTGGCAAGAGAACCTAATCAAAGTAGGACTATGGTGAACTCGTGGATATGTTTACAAAACAGAGAAAAAAGAAATAATTTAAAAATTAATGAGGTGTTTTTTCAGAGTTGTGATTGAATGAACTTGAAGATAATTTTAATAATCTATAATCACAACATAAAAGTGACCAGGGAGCTGAGTAGCTTTTTGAAATAAACATACAGTGAGTACATGACGCCAATCATTTGACTACACTAGGCATCAGTTATAAGGCAGGTGGCAAGCATACAGTTGTTAAAAAATTTGATAACTTAACATAAGGGTACAGGATTAAATGGCACCGAAACCAAATGTAGTTCTGGTATCCTGCTGCTCACTGTCTGTATGTTCAAAGTAACAGGGTCCTTCTGAATAAGGTTTGAATTTTGTTGCCATGACATTGTCAATTTTATCATCATTATAGTTTTTGTTGTCTACAAGTCTATTCAATGTATGCAACAGAAATATCCACCTTGATTCTGCAGCTGATAATGAACAAAACCATGTAGGATAGCCCAGCTGATGTGATCTTAAAATCCTTAAGACTCTCAATCCTTTATCAAGTTGAATTAGTTTATTTACCGTACCATCTCATTTTAGGTTATCAGTGGTATATATATTCAGGGTTGCACTCAAAAAAAATCACACTTGCCATCATTAATACAGCAATACATCTTTGTTTTTATCCTTATAACTTCTTGTTTTTACAATGTAAATATGATGAGTCACACAAC
The DNA here is from genome assembly GCA_949710005.1 of Ricordea florida. NCBI lineage: Eukaryota > Metazoa > Cnidaria > Anthozoa > Corallimorpharia > Ricordeidae > Ricordea > Ricordea florida. The sequence continues at coordinate 23,015,353 of OX453279.1, forward strand.
AGTAAGCAAAACAGGTAAGCCTATTTTTCCAACATGTCTACTTCAACACAATCTAGTTCACTTCAAGGTAAATTCGGAAATCAATAGACAGAAAACGTTTCATTGTAACGGCTTGTGGTGTATTGTATATAATATAACGCTTAATACATTTTCTACATGACTTACTCTTTTCGAACCCTGGTTCTCCGTCACGGCATGCGCCTCTATATTTAATGGTAAGCGTTGACATACTTCTTGACCGTCCCAATACTTTTCCAACTCCATTCCTGTTAGTACTAACACTTAAATCAGTAGAAAAGTCCTCCATGCGATGTTTCTTATCCAGGTTGGCCGCAGAAGTTCTTCGGTTTCACATCATGGATTCGTCAATTTATTCTGTTTTCAGTAGTGGTTTCGTTCAATAACGAGTACTCATTTCGCTCAAATAAATTCTCATTCAAGTGCTAATTTCGCTCTATGAGTTCTCATCAAAGCTTACTATATTAGCAAGAGATTTTCTCATCTTCAGATCACTTTCGAGCCAACTGAAATTCATATACTGCTTGTAATCTTGGGGGCGGTCGATGTCGGAAAAGCGAATAGTTATCATCTGTTCACGTTTAGCGCCTGGCCGAGTAAAAGGCTCATGAAATTCAGTCTCCAAGTTGGTCATTGTCCTAACTGGAAACATTTAAACTCCTTTTGATTTTAGTAAGACCGCTAATGAGGCCCTGTTAGTGAGGTTGTTTATGTCGCGCGTCTGAGTTTCAAACCTTTTCACGTCGCAATTTCGGAAGGTCGAAGGTCGCTGTCGTAATTTCCCGTGAGCGGCTCGTCGTTCGTCGCCATTTCAGGTCCTTTATGTCGCCGTTTCAAGGCCACGTCGCTTGTCGAAATTTACCCCTAACAGGGCCCTGCTAATCGTCCTCTTAAGCTACAAAATCATTACAAACTCTGGCAACGGTACGATACACTTTCAGCGTGAACTTTCATCAACAGACTTCCGTGACTTCGGTCACGACAATTGTCGTCTTCATATCGGTGCCCTCGAGTTCTATCCGACTAATTACGAAGTGTGTCTACACTGGAGTGAGTGAGTGAGTGAGTGAGTGAGTGAGTGAGTGAGTGAGTGAGTGACAATTTGCATATCGGAGTCCCCACAAAAACTCGCAAATACGCTTCGCGTATCCACGAGTTAAAAAACCATGGGGCTTGTAAAACGTAGGTTCCCTCCCAAGAAATAAAAGATGACTAAACTTAGGGCGCTTATAACCAAAAGTCAGATTAACCGACCGGCCGGGCAGGTCAAATTGAAAATGAAGTAGGCTTCTTTTGAGATTTTTCGTCAAAAACCTGTCCTCGCTATCAGGGCTATGCAAGCTATGTAGAAATAAACTGATCTGGCTGGACAGCTCTGATTGATAGTGGAATTCTCTTTACAAATGGACTGGTCTGACCGGCCAGTTCTGGCAAATGGTAAGCGTCCTAAGACAATATGGTACCTAAGTGAAGTCCTGACAAGTGATATTTGTACACCCTCAACATAATTAGTAGTTGTTGATAATAAAAGTTTAAGTTTTTTCCTAAAGGACACAAGAGATGAAGAGCCAGTATTAAATCTCAGGAGAAAGGGAGTTAAAAAATTCTGGACCTCAACATGACTTCTTTCTTTTTAATAAATGAAGAGAAACAGTATAAATCTCTAAATTGTTGAACTGTATATTATTTGATATTGCCTAGACTCCTACAATCAGTGGGCAGTAATTATTGTTCCAAGTAAAAGTATGCATCATTCACTTCCAACATTAGTTTGGGACCTTAGCTTGAGAGCAAACTCAACTTGACATGACAATAAATGTATGCTGTAAGGGGAAGTTGTTTTCATTTCATTCTGGGGGTTAAAAGATCAATCCCTGTAGACCAAAATCCTGGTGCGCAAGGTCACAATAGTTAACAAAATTCTACTGGTACAGCTATACTGAAATAATTTTAGTACAGTTTTGAGTACCAGTAATTATAAACAGCCAAGTAAAAGTGCATCACTCCCCCAAGATCTAAGTGGAATTGCACAGTCATAAAATAATTGGTTCTAATTCATGAACAATTTTTCTTCATCTTGGCTATAGTTTATCAAACCTTATAGTTCTTATCTTAATGATAATAATTTATTATATTATTATAATTTATTACTACAGAAACACTAGTGACAATATTATTGTACTTTGTCTTTAACTACTTGGTCACTTATAACACTTCTGTACTGTGTCTCCTCCCTGTTTGCCTGGGAGCTATTTGCAGTGATTGTACTGTCAGAAAGCTCTGAGATGCCTTCACCAATCATACTGCTGTACACGTTACAAGCTACAAGCAAGCAGCACAGCACAATAGGACCAATGATAGCTCCTTCCAAACCCACGCAGTAGATCCCACCAGCAACAGCCAATCCAGTGAGGTAAGGGTGACTGCCACTGCCAGAACAATAAGAGTTTAACAGGGAGTATACCTGAGTACTGTATTTTCTCAATTAAACGCTGGACCCCGATTAAACGCCGGCCTTGTACAAACGCCAGGTCCACGAGGGCAATTTTGAAATAAACGCCGAGGGCATTTATTTGCGTTTGAACCAACAATTTGATTTTTCCCTTATTAAATAGCACTACTGTGACATACCGGTACGCTATGGTGTCTTGATAATCTTAATAAACATTCAAAAGGAAAAGTCCGGCTTAACATAACAAGAATAGTACCTGTACAACAAAATGAAACAAAATGTTTGTGTTCGTGTTGTCATTAGGTCTTTTTACTGATGACGCACTTTCTTTAATTCGTGTGTGATAGTGCTCACTGTCACTAAAATGGCGAGGATCCCTCCAGCGTTTGTTTATGAACTGTTTCAATCTTGTCATAAGTTGTCCTTTCTTTATTTTTGTTCTGTTTAGTGCCACATGTCCTGATAATTTGTAACATACATGTGCTGTTTATAATGCTGTATCTTTTAGCAACAATCATCCTCCAAGACTCAGGCGCAATTTACCAAATGGAAAAGTCATTTCGTGTTGACAAACTGCCCTAGGTTTCGGAGGATGGGTGAATAAATAAATCTGAATAAATGCCAGGCTCCGATTCAAATAAACACTGGGTCCATGAGGCCAATTTTGAAATAAACACCGGCGGCGTTTAGGTAAGAAAATACGGTATATATGTTGTGCTTCAATTTTATTCTTGGTTCAAATTTCATTTTCCTAAAGTTTCTTCCAAACTCTATCATGAAATTACCATAAGCAAAACGAAAGAAAACAAATTTGAATCAAGGAAAAAAAATTGAACCACAACATATGCAACATATAGACTCAATGAAGATAATCATTACTTGCACTTAATAATGTTTATAATAATCATTACAGCATTGTTGTTGTTGTTTTGTCGTGACCTACTCGCAGGGCTTTATGCACTAACTAGACATTATGTCTGCATTGACTTGGCCTTCTGATACAATAAATCCTGAGTTTTCTTTTATAGTGAACATTGTCCTAGTATATTTTGTCCCTGTGAACCTCCAACTTAATGCATGCGCATTAGAATCATCCACTTTGGGACCTTCACGTTGATTTGTGACACAATGTCACAAATGATTCAACTCGGGTGTTCCCTCTTCGGAATCTCAAGTAACAATGTAATGATTGAGTTTTTCCAACAAAGACTTGAAAACTGATAAATAGAAGAAATACAGCCATAATACTAACCCACTGATCTCACTGTAAATAGCAACATCTACAAAATATGTTGGTAGGAAATGGCAGATAGCTAGCACAATAGCAAGTATTCCTCTTCCCTGTACAAGCCACAGTTCCAAAACAGCTGGTACTGCTGCAAAATATGTGCCAACAAATGGGACAACTGCTGTGATAGCTGCCAAAGCTGAAAGAGAAATACATGATACTACAGACCGTGATGTAACAACTACAGAAATAAAACTTGTGATGTTTTATTTCTCTTATTAGGTGGCTCAAAAAAAAATATATATATTTATATATATAAATATATATATATATATATATATATATAGTTGTTGCGGGAGAAAAAACACAAACAAACTACAGGTTTATCCCTACAAGCCTGTTTCGTGGTTGCCCACTCATCAGGGGATATTATCCCCTGATGAGTGGATATGGTTGCCACGAAAATGGCAACCACGAAACAGGCTTGTAGGGATAAACCTCTAGTTTGTTTGTGTTTTTTCTCCCGCAACAACTACTTCGCTCTACGTTCATGTATTGAGCACTGTTTTACGATTAATCAACTTTTACACTTTATATATACATATATATATATTTACAGTCTATGTACACTACAGATATATGCAAAAAACCTTTTTAAATCAAATCTAGTTGTTCATGTATGCACGTAAGTGTCCTTAAGAAGAGGCTCACAACATGACTTTCAAAGAAATGTCACAACTGGGTTTACTGTAGTCTTCTCAAAAAATGAAATACTATGAAGATCATTCTATGCCTCTTAGATTTAACTGTAAGTATTTGTGCAAGATTTTACAGTGTAGTTGAAGAACATTCAAATCTGGTTTATCAATATTATTTAGCTTATCTTCAGTATATATATATATGACCCTCCATGGGAAAACAGGGAAAAAGGTGAACACACGGGCACACTTAAATGACACGCTAAACAATGGACAGTGTGTCAAATGACACACCGTCCTCCGAGTAGTGTGTCAGAAGGCACGCCTTATTAAAATTTTTCCTTTGTTACTATTGCACGGTAGAAACAAAAGTCACGTGTCTCAGCGAACAATGAAGTGTGTCTAGCTCCGTACCGTGTGAAATGGCACGCCAGTGAGTCAAATAGCATGTATTTTGCAACTGTGCAAAATGACACGCTAACCGCGTTGAAGAACTAACGTTCAACTCACCGTTCTTTTGTCTCAACAATCAGTAACAAGTTTAGCTTGGCTGACACCCGAGTTATGCAGCAGCGGCCGTGACACTATTTGTTTTGCTTATTACATATGCGCATATCTGAGAGATAGGTGACACGCTTAGCGTGCCGTGTCATCACACGCGTGCCCGTGCGTTCACCTTTTTCCCTGCTTTCCCATGGAGGGTCACATATCTATCTATCTATCTATCTATCTATCTATCTATTTATCTATCTATCTATCTATCTACATGTACAGTATCTATCTATCTATCTATATATATATATATATATATCTAGTTGAAATATGGACTATACTGTGCTAGTTAATATCAGTAGGATTTCAAGGAAACAGTAGGACATCTTCAAGTGTTAAAATTTCTAGATCAAACGGTTGAACAAAAAAAGAGACTCAAGTTGATTTTTAACAGCAATGATCAGCAATCAATTCCCCTGGAGAAAGACCCATGTATTCTTCAACTATTTCTAGTGCTCTACTTTTTCTCTGTAGAAATGACAGGCAGTAGGAAAAACAATGCTTTAAATTAAATACGGGATCTGGTCAAGTAAGAAAAATGTTGTTAAAGAAACTTACAAGAAACTTCTCAAACTCATCAATGATGCATAAATGAAAGACAAAAGAAATCAGGCATTGTGACGAGTTTGGATATTTGATGAAGCATAGCTTGTTGTTGCATCGTTAATTCTTCTAAAGAACTTTGTTTGAGAAGCTATATCAAACACTTCATATACATTTTAATATGTGTTTCATCACATATCACACAAGTCAAATTTTGTCAAATACACTCCACTGCACGTTGTACTTTCAACTCTCCTGATATGTGATGTGTGATATGTGGTGAAAGACTGTCTCATATTTAATAATATTACTTCAAGGATTCTGGGAAGAGTGACATTAACTGTACCTGATGGAATATAAACAATGTTTACACCAAATGTTGTGTGGGTAAACCAGGTGTATATACCATAAAATGTTGCCATCTTGACTGCTGCCCCAAACACACCCCTGGTAAAAAGAACAGGTTACTTTAACAAAGTCTGCACTCTGCCATATTGTAACCCTTGTAACTACCAGGGGCCGGTTGTTCGAAGGCCGATTAGTGCTAACATGGGTTTCTTTTCCTCTTTTTAAAAAGCATGTTCTTCTATAACTGTTTCTATTTTATTCAGAGCATACAATCATGAAATTGCATTAAAAAAGAATTTTACTGAACGTGCTTTTTAAGCTCTTGTATCTGCATTTAAAATTTTGCACTAACCCTGGGTTACCTTAACCCTTCTTCTAACAACCCGGCCCAGAAATGATTTGCAAATATTTAATTTCTACTTTCAGAATTAACTGACTGTTATACAAACAGATTTTAATATGAGAACTGAGAGAAATAACCATCTGAAGTAACAGTACTGAAACCATCAAATAATATTTATATGATGTGGCATCCTTGAAACTGAGAGTCCTGCAAAACTCAGATATTGCTCAGCTCACTAGTTAATTCATGACAATGTCAAACTATTATGGTCTCATTATATATATATATTATTATTTCCTCTGTCAAATCCCAAGGTCTCCCATCTCTGTGCTATGCTCTTCATTAACATTGATCTAGCTGCATTATTCACATGTCCACCAAAATAGTTCTTTGCAACAACACATAAGAAAAAAGTATTATTTAAAAGGCATTTACTGGCACATGCATTCACAGGTTATAGTAAGGTTGATAAACCAGTCAAAACAATGGATACAAAACATTTTGTTATTGTTATCATAACGTTTCTGATTTGTGATTGAGCAATGCAGATTTAAAGGTGATTGATGACTTATTTATTTTAGTATCACCCAACTAGTGGACTAAGGCAAATGCTGCAGTCTGATTGGCTGTACTACTAGAGGACTATTAGTAATAATCTTTGAGTTACAAAATTTGTGATGCTTTCTTTCATTTCATTCTCAAATAAGTATTTTTTCAACTGGCATTTGCAAACTATATTATTGCCTTTCTGTCCAACTAGTTGGGTGATACTAAAACAATTTGGACCTTCGCCCTCACGGGCCACAGGTCAATAGCCCATTCGGCTGTACCTCATGGTCTACGAGTCTAATTGTTAAGCAGAACAAGATACAGTACCTAATGGCTCCATAAGCAGAGTCACCAAACCCAGATGTACCAGATGCTGTTAGCTTTCCAAACCACTCAACTGGTTTGTACTGCTCTCCTGAGGCACTCAGTAAGTAAAACAGTGCAGTCACAAAGACAATCTGTCAAGTACATGTCAAAAAAAATCAGTTTTTCAACGACAGTTAACTATTTCAATCCTGAGATCTAAGCAGAAATTCTCCTTAGCACTGCACATTCTTTTGCATTAGTTTAAAGAACTTGGTGTATAATCCTTGGAGCGATAAATCAAAATATTATTACAGTTTTTATTAATAATAAGGGAATTTGTCATCTGCTTGTTAGATGATGTGCTCACTACACTGTTGAAAAGGAAAGTACATGTATAATCAATGTTCGTTCTGTACTTCTGGAACTGGTTAATAATGCAAAAATATGTACAATTAATAAACTGAATATAAGTCAATCTCCACTTAAAACACAGGCAAAGGTTAATGGCTTTGTTTTGCTAGGTTTGGAGATCAAAATGCCACAGACTGTTTCACTAAAAAATTTGCTTAACAGTTAGGTCGTGCCACGATTTACTCATATCCTACTAACATGACAACACAATCTCGCCAACACCCCTGCCCTGATGATCACTGGGCATGGTAAATGTGTGCACTAAGTTGATTGCTCAGACTACTACATTTAGCCCAATAAATTATTATATGCATGCATGAAGGTTTATTTTAATACTAAATATTATTAACATATGGACAAGAAAAACAGGTCAACATCCTTTTAAATTAGTCAGGTTCATAACTGGATGAACAGTTGGAAACAGACTGACCTTCAATTAAAACAGTCACATCCACTGATACAAGAGGAATTTGTAGCAGTTGTTATATGCTGCACATATGATTACTTCATAGAACATGTACCATATAAGTGATAAATAACAATATTATTATTACTATTATTAATTATTTATTTAAAACCACTTGTTTATTACTAACCATTGATAAGCCAGTGTTCAGTACATAGGCACCACTAATAAATACAACTGAGAGAACTGAAGTGACCAGGTTGAAGGCAAAACTGATGTTTCCTTTTAGAAATATCCACACAGACTCAAGTAACTGTTAAGAAAATAAGATATGGTGTTACGGTAAGTCAGAAACCCATAAGACCTGAACCATTTAACAGCCTATGAATGTCTAACCACAGCTTGTCCACATTCAATCTACCAAGTACAATAGTTGCAAAATGAAGAGAATTAACACAAATGAACCAATAAAATAATTATTGGCCTCAGTAGCCTGAATGAGAAATCGTGTCTGATCAAAACATGGCAGACAGTCCACTGTAGCAAATGCATGTTCTTTATGATACACTACGGAATTAGGGCAATGCTAATAATCTCAAAGACTGGAGCAAGCAATTTCCAAATATGGTATTTGGAAAATATTGAATCAGGACGAGCTGTGAATGTGTGTTTCCAAGAAAATTAATAATATTTGTTATATTATGTCTCAGTGAGTACGCACACTGTAATTGGTTAATTATTTAGTAGGCCGCACTTCACCGTATGGCCCGTTAAATTCAAAAGTTTGTTTTGAGATATAATAAATTAATATCTTACAAACCTGGTTTTCTCTGTCCGTACTGCAAGGCTAAACATTAGCAGTCACACAGTCGCCAGTGGTGAGTTAAAACTGACCAGGGCTATCAAAAGTTAAGGTTTGAACGCCCAATGTGCGACTATGCTACAGAATTTCGAAGAGTTGCAATGTAAATTATGCGAAGTACAAAGTTAAAAATAAAGCCGGCCGCCAATATGTAGTTTAATTGGACTACCTTTCTCTTAGTTTCTTTGCCTGGACTCTAAAATCATCCATTTTAGTGTATTTTTTAGTTCTGAAGTGGACAATTCCGAGCCGTTTTAATGGTGATTTCACGAGCGATCCACGTTCACAACATATAGACCCCATTTTGATTTTGTGATTGTCACATGACTCTGACAAAAAATAGAGGGCTACTTCATTTACAGTAGGGATGAGCCACAAAGAATTCAAGGAAACTGGCCCGACTGGCCACCAAGCACTGGAGTTAAGTTTTAGGCCCGGCACTGTAAGTTACAGATCCTCATTTTTTGTGGCCCAAGCGCAGGCCATAAATCCAAGCAGAAAAACCTTGGTCCATACCTTACAGTACTGACCTCAAATTCGGTCAGTAAGAGGTATCAGTAGTAAATAAAATCCATTGGTACTCAGAATCTATTTAAAGAAACCTTCCAATAGAAATGGTACATGTTATCACTCTCTTGAAGCTTTGAAATAATCCTCAAAGTTGCAACGGTATGCTGTCTCAGCCAATGTTGTTAACAGAACAAACTCAAAACAGCGTACATAGGAATATACACTATATATACACTTTTCACTGCTAGTAATGTTATGGCCAGTGAACATGCTTCATTTACATAAACAGGAACCCCTGATATACAAGTGTAACTTAAATCAACTTTTAATTACCATTTCACAGAGAACTATCGAAAAATGAATCTGCTTTCTAGAGCATAATAATATTATGTTAATTCGCCCACCTACTAAGATAGGGGCCTGGGTACTACTTTGTCATCCCACGTTGCTCTCGTTTAGTTTCCTTGTCATTCCATAACAAGAATATTAGTGTTATTAAAGGTGTGTACTTGTGAAATGGATGAACTCCTATCTATGACAAGGAAACTATTAATTTTAGAGAGCAACATGGGACAACAGAGCAGTACTCAGGCCCCTATCTTAGTGGCTGGGCGAGTTAAAATATTATGCTGTACTTTCAATAATTATTGCAAATTGTTTTCCAAAGCAAACCGGCAAGCAATCCTGCAAACTTGACAACTAAAATTAGCAAATTGCAGCCAGGTGGACAATCAGACATACATGTACATGTAGTTGATGCTAGGCTGGTTTGAAGTAATGAATGCATTCACAAGCTTTAAAACTAGTGGTAAAAATCATTTCATCAAATTATAGCATTGACAATGAGCCGGGCCATGTACAGTAAAGTCACTTACTGAAAGAAGCGTTCCAAGATTCTCTCTTATTAAAGAGAAGGAGACCCTGACATCAAAAACATTGAACACATTCATCACATTCTTCCATGAAATACCAGCTGTGGCATTGCTTTCTGGTTTCACAGCAGTGATTGTACCATTTTTGGACATTTCCCCTGATGAGGAGGCATTACCCTGTAATGGAAAACTTCAGTAAAAAAAATGATCTCATTACTGTCTCCCCAGTTTCTTTTGTTCGTTAGTTTGTTTGTTTGGTTGGTTTTCTTGGTTTTCTTAATCACGTCTCAGCAACTTCCCGTAACTCAGAGACGTAACACTTTCCTCAACAGGTGGGCTGTTCAGAGGATGGCCAACAGCTGTATTATAATATTATCATCATCATCATTATTGCTATCATTATTATTATTATTATAAGAAAACCTATGTAATAATACACTAAAAGCAAGTAACATCACATCAACAACATCAATCCAACAAAAACACAGTACAGCTCTGTAATAAAAACTGCAAAATAGACTTATAAAGACAATCTTGTAAGTACTACACTAGTACAGTGTAGATTTCATTTCAACCACTGCTTAATTACCAGCAATCAAAAACAACTCTTTTACTGTAGCAACTGGAAGACCACTGCTTTACAATGGCTCAACCAGACAATCTCAAAATAAAAATGAGGCTGGCCAAAACAATGGTAGCAAACAGGGACTGCACAACCGATAAATACATTTTTTAGATGGATTTTACTGTACATGGAGCAAGACAAAAAATTCTGCACAACAGACTGACACATTGGAGCACATTGCACCATCTCGCATTATGTCTCACCTGGGACCAAAAGCATGTACATATGTTATGTATCAAAATAATGCATATTATATTTCAAGTATTAAAGAAATGAAATTGTTTCTCGATTACCCTAGCAATCCATGAGTGATAAATACGGTCAGTGAGGTCAAGAACTTGTTCTTGGAGTTCAGTGGAGTTTTGGTGATGATCATCAAACAGAGATTGGATCTAAAAAATAACAATGAATATTGTTATATACCAAGACTTTCACTCAACAAAACGAGCACTGTGATTGGTTGGTTCTTGGTCATGTGCACCTGATCAAATTCAAATGTATCCTGACCGGGATATAATTGCACAGTTGTTGTCCCCACGCCAGTTGCACCATCTTTGTTTGTTTGTTTTTGCTATATGATTGCTTAAGGGAAAGTCTATTATATATAACAAAGCACTTTAATAATGTATGGTCCCTTGGGAAACTAGTTTGGGAAACAAGTCATCAGGTCTCTAGGGAACACAAAACTCTGACTGTTACCCTCGGGATCATACATTATTAAAGTGTATAATATATACCGGTAGTGATAGTAATAATTAATTATAATTAATTTTTCACAACCTATTCTAAACTTCTTTTGTCTTTAACACAGATTTTCAATACATTAATAATTAACTGTGTCAAAAACGAAAATCCTACAGTGTAGATTGATTACTGTGCACCCCTTCCCACCAAACAAAATACTATATACTATACTGATCATGAATGCTTTAACTATACCGCAATTGATTGTATACAGATATCACAGTAAATGGCTAACGTAAGGACAAGACAAACAGGTCAAAATCCTTTCAAAACACAGGGTTTTTGTTAACATTTTGAATAAGAGGGACCAATTTTCAAATAGGAGAGACCAAAGTGGCGGCGTAAGTACTAAATCTGTGGTCCCCCAAAATAAATAAGTCACGCATACGTCATGACAGAAATCTGTCACACGTATGCTACACCTTAGTCACGCCCTGCGTAAAAATCTAGCTTGTTTCCCTTACATGAATCCGCTACAAATCTGTAGAAGTAATTTACGCGGCTCACACTATGTATAAATACAAGCCTGTAATTCTCATTTGTAAAACTCCCTACAGACGTCCGCAACAGTCAGACGAAACACGTAGGAGAATAAATCAGTTTTACAAAACCTGTTTGCAGAGTGCTGCTCAGTAGTTCACTATTAAAAAAACCGTTTAAAAAAATCATCAAATAATGGCTGGCCATCATTTGTCTTTATTGAATAATCTTTAGTAAAACCTGTCAACGAAATAGCCGGGACAAAAATCAAAATAGCCGAGTAAAGGTCCCGGCGTCCCGGCGCTAACAAAAACGCTGAAAACAGTCATGCAGGTTCACAACTGGTTGAACAGTTGGATACAGACTACCTTCAATCTACTGATACAGGCGGTTTAATGGAGTTTTTAAGGCCACAAGAGGAATTTGTAGCTATACTATAACTTGAAACTAGTGAAAGTATTCTAAATCAGTCTTGGTTTTAAAAAAATTAACTTGATTAAAATCAGCCACATTTTGCGGGTCTACAAATTAATACATGTAGAAGATATAAGGTGGGCAAAGAATGAGATTTTCATGCCTGCAGACACCAGTTTATGTTTGTTCCAATAATATACAAAGCACTAATAAGAGCAGTACAGTACTGCATGCATGCAGTCTACTTCTTACTTTGGCTGCAATGAATTTCCTCCCATACACATAAGCTCTTTCCACAGAAGCCTCAACAGTTTTCTTAAGCTCAGTATTCTCCTGAATCCAGCTGCATATTTGAAAGGACAGCAACAGGTATTAGGAACATGGCAAGCCATAACATTTAAATAGTTTTGCATTGGTACAAATTTGGGTTCAGTAGATTTATACTATTAAATAGATTTAGGCAAACCTAAAAGCGGAGCTCCTCACACAGTCCCTCCAAAAATGCTTGAAAACTTGTAGAAAGAACTCAGCTTTATGCTTATGTCCCTCCAAAAACGCTTGAAAACTTGTAGGAAGAAAATTTTTCCTTCAAAACCGCTATGAATAATCCGTTTCTTCAGCAAAACATTGTAGACTGCTGTAGACTGCTGGCTGTAGGTTGTGTAGCCCCGACAAGCCGCGAAAAGCACACGAAAAACAAAGCCTCGTTTCGGTTTAAGACCTTCTAAATATCCCGGATGACTATGGCCGCCATGTTGGGGCAACATCGTCGTCATCGCTAGGCGCACGCGCCCGCGAGCCATGCCGCTAGCCACGATGACCATGAAAACTCAAACGCATGGTTTTCTCAATTTCTATCCTCGCACGGTAGTTATGGGGCTCCGCTCTGCGGCTCTTTGAGCCGCTGTGGAGCTCCGCTATAAATGAAACAGCTTGTTGCAAAATTATGCTAAGTGCATATATTGAGTGTATTGTTTAGTGTATTCACATTTTTTGCATACAGGCTCTTATCATACAGTTAAATTGTCCTGTGTTTGTCCAGCGGGCCTCCACTTCTATTCTGGCCGTCTAGCTAACAAAATAAGGATCTGCTCTCAGTTTCTTTTGTTCACTGCTTTGAAAGAAAGGAATGGCCCAAAGTGAAATTACATGTATGGTCTCTGCATACATTTTTTTCCTTTCTTTTCTCAAGAGAAAAGTGAAAAATTGGCAAATCAAATTACAAGGAAAAAAAATAATTATTACTGAATAACAACACACTTGTATGCAAAAAATCATGAATTCTGAGCAAATTACAAAAGATGTCCTGGTAATGCAGTTAGCACAGTTTTGCACCACATCCTTGAATCCTAATGATGCATGAAAGATGTAGCCTTTGCAGAGCCACTTTCAGTGATGATTCCACTAAAAATGGCTGCACAGGAGGCTACAAAAGAAGGTTTTACCTTCATTTCAGTCTAAATTTGCCAAGGCAACCACTGAAATTCTTCAGTACAAAGAACATCCAACTTACTTGACTAGCTGAGGATTGTTGGCCATGACTCTGTTTACTAAATTAGCACTGACAGACACCAGCTGAGAACTTTCATGATGAACCTGTTGATGATCAAGTATTAAAGGAAAAACTTAATATAAATACTTTCTACCACTACAATGAAGTCCAATATCAATCTGATCAAAAGTGTAACAGTTAATCCTTGTAACTCCGACACCCTGTCAAGCAACAAATGATACGAAATTAAGGAAAACATAGACCAAATGCATAAATAGTAGCCAAAAATGTATTCTTTTGTTTATATGCTAATTAAAGTCACTAACCTCGCTCTCAAGCAACATTTCTTTTGAATTTTGTCCATGCAAACAATGCTAGAGAGTCTAATTAGCACATAAACAAAAGAATAATTTTTTGGCCGCCATTTATGCATTCGGTCTATTATCTTACAACTAGTCATAGTTGTCACTAAATCTGCCCCCGACTTTGTAAAAACTGAATGAAGACTGCATGTGGTTGTCCATGTATTTGTTATGAACCTTTGAAATGTAGTTTTTGTTTGAGAGTTTGCGAGTGCAAATTCCTTGTTGTGTTTGTGTTTTGTCAAATCCTCATACATATCGTGTTTAGGATGGGTTTACATTATAGCTTGGAATGAAATAAGAAAGCTTGGAATGAAATCGTGACGACTCGTTGCCAAACTTGCCAAACCCAGTTTGCGCGGTTGCTGAGCCAGGCGCACATGCCGAAAATTAACCGGGACCACCGTGCGCGCCTACTTTCGTCAAATCGAGAAAATTTTCGCATACTAACACTACGACCATATGATACTTCTTATTTACGCGGGGAACATTAGGGTGCCTCCTCAGGTTCCGGCCTCTGGGCCGGAACCCTGCGGGGGCAATAATACAGTATTATTAATTGCATTCTCCTTCGTCGAACGCAATCCTAATTTCGTGCTGTGAGTTGAATGTCCTGTCGCCACTATGCAGAAGATTTGACATTCCTGTAAGGGCACCAAAATGCCCCCCCCCCCCCCCACATGATGTTTTCACAGGCCGGAGCATGTCTCGGTCAGAAAACTGGTGCAAATTTATGCTGTTGACGAACCGACATGTGGCACATGCTTCGTGCGCTTCGGTTCGCTTTTAATATTGTTTTAAGGCCATACGTTTTTCACACGTTTTGCAGGTTGACCAAATAAACTGTTACAGCTGTATTTATTACTACGGTAATCTGAATGAGTTTCTTTGCTATACTTCAATGTTGCAACTTTCTAAAGATGGAAAACATTGAATCGTGAGGTGCTATTGGTAGCAGAGTACACTGTTCACTATTTAAGTCTTCTTAAACAGACAATTATACACAGAAAGTAATGACACTCCTCATAAACATTGGAACATCTCAATCAATAAATGATTAATACCCTACATGCCAAATGACGACCTTTTCATTCCCGTTTCCTTTTGTTTTTTTGCTACATATGAACTTCCAGAATTTCATTCGCTATCATTTGTCCATTCTTAAATGGCTATCCAAGCTCCTCGAACACACTTTTAATCTCTGATTACTTCTAGTTTTATCAAAGGTGGGGTGAATATTGTTGGATAATCCCAGAGAGACAGGAAAAGTGAAAGGGATTATTCAACAGCCTTCACCAGGCCATGCAGTACATGACACAAGTCTCGAACAATCAGAATGTGAGGATCTCTATAACCATGAACCACAAGTCAGGTAATAATATTATAAGTTGTTAAGGATTTTGAATCAATCTTACGCAGTTGTGCCACTCTTCATATAAACATATAAAAAGCTGTGAGACATCTGATTTGGCACTCACCATGGAGACAATTTGGGGCTAGAGGAGGTACTGTAAGATCAAATGTTGGGATTATTCACAACTACTTTGAATTCTTGAATAGTCAGGGGATAAGGAAACACTTGGTGGTACAGCTCCACTTTCATGCTTTTACCCACATGGAATCGGTCTCCATCCCCTCACAGAAACCAGTCTAAATAGTGTACAAAGAAGTCTATACTGCCAATTTTTGTTCACTGCATTGTACCCACCTGTACTGCAAGGAAGACTGTGATGAGGGTGAAAGCCACAATCAGAAACAAGACCATAAAAATGCTGATGATGTTACTCATCGTGCGGTCCATAATGCTGTTGATCTGAAGAAAACAAAACAAGGAAGGAAAGTTGGTGTATTACTTTTTAATTAAAACTACCTTAATGCTGTTTTAGCAAGCAATTCCAAAGGTTCACACACCTTATATAAAGTAAAGCTATTAACCTACAATGAAAAGTTCTGCAGCAGAACATTTATAGCCCTGTATTAAATGGCTAAATAATGTCTTAGGAGTACAGAATTAACAATGTTTCCTACACAGTGTAAATAACTACAGAGTGCACCATAACCACATTTGTACCCTCTATGTGATGCCTTGCTAGCATTGTTACATTTGATGCAACTTCAGCTGCCCAATGCTCACTCAGAATAGCAATGGAGCATCGGGTGTTACGAAAACTAAAACCCCCGAAAACTAAGACCTAAGACCTAAGACTCCATCTTAAGACCCACTAAACATTTTAACTGTGTACTGTACATCATGAGTCACAAAATAATTTAAAATGTAAAACTCACATCGCATCTGACAAATTCCTTTGCTCGAGCGCGATTAAGTCAGCGAGAACTGTTGTCTCGAACTCTGTGTTATTTTAGACCAGTCTTCAGGAAAGCCCTTCGCGTGGATAAAATGTGGGGAAAACCTACTGCTAGCACGAGGTTCAGATCAAACAGAAGTCGAATTTGCAAGACATGCCGCGCCGAGAACGTGTTCATCAGTTCCGCTGATGACCTAGGGTTGTGTGACCAAATAATTATTAACCGTGTAATCTTTAGCCAAACTTGTATCTTCGTCGGGAAAACCTTTTTATTATGCTTAAAACACTCGTATCTGTATAAAAGGCAAGACATTCTGCAATGGATTTAAGCTCAGTAATCATTTGCTGAAAATAGTGAGCGGTGCTTACACTTGGAGAGGGTCTTAGTTTTCGTAGTACGAAAACTAAGATGGGGTCTTAGGTCTTAGGTCTTAGTTTTCGGGGGTCTTAGTTTTCGTAACACCCATGGAGCATCTGTTCTCAAGGTCAATTGGTTCAATTTCCACTGAGCTCAAAGAAGTCTTTCTTTGCCTTATATGTGGTTCTTCTTATTCCAAATACTACAGCTAACACTTGCTGGGAATTTCACTAATTTGTAGCACAAAATGTATCAACTGACTTATTCTTTGAGCATGGTAACCTTTAACCCTTAAACCCCAATACCAATATATTCATTTTCTCCTAACTGTTCTCATATATTTGTTATGGTACTAGTGAGCAGAATTCGTTTAAATATCAATACAACTCTTTTTGGTGATCATTTTCATTCTCATAACATGAACTGTTGATGAACAGTGAATATTGTAATGAGAAATTGGATGTTGGTCAATAGACTACTGGGACTTCAAAGTTACCTAAACTAACTAAATAGATCTTGAGAGTGAAAGGGTTATGAAGATTTGAAATGTGTTGATGCAATAATAGGGTATCATTACGCTGCAGATAAAATCTGAGATCAGGTTAAATAACTAGTATTTAACCTTGGTTGTATCATTGTGTACACAATGCATAAGTAAAATAGAAAATAATGGTGGAGGGGGCCTGGTACCCTTTAATATTTTTGCCAAGTGAATCTGGGACCAAATGTTAATGATAATAATAATAATAATAATAATAATAATAATAATACTAATACTAATACTAATACTAATACTAATACTGATACTAATAATAATAATAATAATACTAATAATAATAATAATACAAAGAAATATGGGTGAATTAGCATTGCTATCCCATGAAGTGTAGTGGTAAAGACAGTGGACTGACAATCTGGAGAGTGTGAATTCAAAGCTGGGTGAGAACAAGTAAAGTTTGTTATTACAGTTTGAACTGTTGACAGAGATAAAAAGGTAATCAAATAGAAATTACCTATAGTTTACAGGGAGTAGGAGGATTGGGGGCTAGTGGGGGAATTAGGGTGGGGTTTTATGGGGGGACTAGTGGGGGGTCTGGTGGGGGGACTAGTGAGGGGACTAAAGTGGGGACTAGTAGGTAGATGGAGGAAAAGAGAGAGAAAAAAATGTGAGAGAAAAAGAAAACGCTTTTAATTTTTTCTTTACAGTTTACCTACGTAAAATGTGGCTCATCAATTCATCCTAGGTTGAACACTGGTTTAACCTGATCTCCAAGTTTACCTACAACAGGCAACAGGCAGATTTACTGGATCAATATCAGTTTCAGGGCAACTGTACACCTACCCCTCCCCTAATCCGACAAGTTATAATGAGTTAAAAAGTTAGCATTAATGTTGGCTTAGGGGAGGGGAAGGTGCACGGTTGCCTAGAAACTGATATTGATCCGATTTACTTATATTACAAATTACAAAATTCTCACAAATCTAAAACTTACTAAGCGATCAACTTTGATGGCACCTTTAAAAAGCCCACCCAGAGGTGCTGGTATCAACACATGTCTTCTTTCCTCAGCCCACTGTTTAAGCACAGACCACCAAGAGTTCAAAGAGACAAAGAATGAACCAGAGTAAGTTGACTCACTCCAAAGTGCAACAGCCTGCTTCAACATGTAGAACACGAAAGGTATTAATAGTAACAACATCCGCTTCCAGTGAAACCACAGTCTTGTTAACAAGATCGCCCAGAAGAGAGCTACAAAGTAAATGTTGCTTTTACTTCCACTATGGCCTTCTTTTTTCAGCTTAGGTTTCTGTTTCGATTGTTTAGCTTTTGTCCTTTCAAATTTGACAAATGGCTGTCCTTCAACAGTATCTATTCCATCCTTACTGTCTGCTGACTCAGCAGTAGCAGGATCTGAGGCATGCCTTGATGGTACAGATTCCCTACGGTTATCATCTGATGAATCATTAGATTCTGGTGATGATATTGTCGTACCAAGGGCAGCAGCAGCAACTGAGAGACCTCTTATAAGGCTGCGTCTTTTGCTTGTCCAGTCATCTCTGCCATCAACTAAGAGAATGGATAGCAGTTATAATTATGACTGATGAGATACCAAGTATTATTTTATGACTGGCAAGAACTGTTGCTGACAGGCATAAACTAAGATAAAAGATGAATGCATTTCCAGGAATTTTTATCTTAGACTATCAAATAAACTAAAATTGCACTGGGAGTGTAAATGCAAACTTCTGACTGGGCCAAGAAAAATGTGACATATCTCAAAAGGAATGGCAGCAAAAAAACCATGAGCTCACCATCAAGGTCATAGGACCCAGTTTCAGTGAAAACAGTTGTTTGGCTCAAATTCACTGATTATCGGAATGTGCGATATCAGACTTCTGATAGATTAACATTCCCGACACAGTAGGTATAGTATATCAGTTTTCCAATGCGTGCAAGATGAACTCCTTTTTGAAGTTTGGGAAATGAAAAAAAGCCCACGAAAAAATGTAAATAAATCATAAATCTGATATCTATGATGACTGATGTCCAATTTTATTCGAATTTTGAAACTGCTCATTGGAAATTCTTGAGTTACACACAAACAGCTGTCAGAATCGGAAATGGAAATAGCAACTTTGGAAACCAAAATTCCGATATTAATTTGGTGACGCTCCCTTTATAGGGGTAAACGTGAAAAACAAGCCCCATATGGCCCATGCAGCCAGGCCTTCTGACCTGCCTCACTGAATGCGATTGTAGCCCATTGGGAAGCATTTAATGTACCTCCAGAATTATATCTTAGATACCCAAGGAAACAAAACAGTGCTACAACAAGGTGCAAAATTACTTTAGACACTCCACCTACATAACACTGTATTAAATTTTGGTATGTTAGTAATTTAACAAAGCTCTCATACATTTAAGTTCCCCTTCCCCTCTTTTATGAATGTTGCCACTAGTGGAAAACCATGCTGAAAAGTGAAACATACAACACTGAAATGGGGAGAGGGAAGAAGGAAAATCAACAAACTTTGTGCTGGTAGTCGTTTAACCAAAGAAGGGATGCTCTGTACTTATAGTGACTCAACAGTTTTGCAACCCGTTGCAGGGCTTAAAATTAACTCCAGTCCTAGGTGGCCAGTCTGGCCAGTTTCCCTAAATTCTTAGTGGCCCATCCTAAGATGAAGTAGCCCTCAATTTTTTTTTCAGAGTCACGTGGCAATCACAAAATCAAAATGGGGTCTATATGTTGTGGATCGATCGTGAAATCACTGTTAAAACGGCTTGGAATTTCCACATTAGAACTAAAAAAGACACTAAATAAGATGATCTTAGAGTCCAGGCAAAGAAACAAAGAGAAAGGTAGTCCAATTAAACTACACAATGAGTTTTATTTTTAACTTGTACTTTGCATAATTTACATTGCAACTTTGAGAATTTCTGTAGCATAGTCGCACATTGGACGTTCAAACCTTAACTTTAGGTAGCCATGGTCAGTTTTAACTTGCCACTGGTGACCATGCGCCTGCCAAATTTTAGCCTTGCCCTTGTAGCATGGGATTGAACCACCTTGGGAACTCATGGTTACAATAATTTTTTATTAGAAGATATATCATCTCCATGCAGATATATGAAAACTTTTTTCAGTGGGAGAACTGCAAATTAGCGATTTATTTTAAAACATCACTATGAAGACTATGAGGTCTCCTCGCCTAACAAACTGCTGTATACTGTTAAATTTATTGTAAAAAAAGGCTAATAAATAAATGATGATGATGATGATGACAGAAACGTCTTATCTCCAAGCAACAATGTAATTTTCTTTATTAAATATAGACAATTAATTTTATCAGTACACAGAATGGTAGCAAATCGGTAATCTCACCAGTAACACAGGGGAATACTGTTCCTGGCTTAACATTACATCTGATAAACTGATGTTTCCTTGTTTTTGGTTGAGATGTTAAAAGCAGCCAGACAAAGTTGTCTTTAGAGCCAGTCAATTTGCCCAGCCACTAATGACACCCCTGGCAATGTGTACACGTGTACATGTAATGCCCTATCACTGGGTATACCATTTAAATTTGATTTTAAGTAATCAAATATACCAAACACTATACTAACATATGCCTTCCACTTGGAGGTTAAGGAAAAAAATCTTTAAACATACCCTGATCTTGTTCTTCTGTGATTCCCGTAAAACAGCCAACAATGGAGCAGACAACAAGTAGCACAAAAAATACAATTCTGTAAGGTCCAGTCAGGGATACTAGATGAAGAAGAAGAATGCACCACACAGGAAATGAGAAGAAAGATATGATTGGTGATGAACTTGCAGTCCAGAAAAAGGCCAGAATTACAACATATCCAATTACAACAGACCACACCTGCAAAAAGATAATACCACAGTTATTATGCAATGTACCACTTACAGGCTGTATGTCAATGAATGAGTTAACCTTTAATAACCAGTTCAATATTAAGCTCTCCTATCTGCTCCAGCTTCTTGTATAAAGAGAGCACAATAAAAATTACCGGTATGTTGTACTGGTCACTGAAAAAGCCAAAAAACTGTATTTTACCACAGTTGCTACTAATCTCGCAACCTGATTGGCTAATTTCCTGTTGCCGATAAGCGTTCAGACAACACTGCTCATGCCAATACATGTGTCATACCATGCAATAGCCAATCAGAAATGCTCATTTCAGGGAATAAACCAATCTGATTGCAAGAAAGTTATAGACAATGCTTGCTCTTTGTGTCACAATCTTGGTCACGCTCTAAAAAAAACACTTCCTTTGATGTTAATATTGTGGTAAAATACAAATCAAATGTGGCTTAGGGTTGTCTGTTTGACAATGATATATGTTATTGCAGGGTTCAAAATTTGTTGTGCACCTTGTGAGTCTACAACATTTTAACAACCTTGATGATGCATACTTGTCGTCTATAAAAGTACAAGGGCGTTCATTAGGCATTGGAGAATTCTCCAGCTACTACGAAGAATTCTCTGGTCAAATTTAGATGGCCTGAGCTAGTTTTAAATGCAGACATGGAGCACTTTCATGCCCAATCAGAAGACAGTCAAACCCCCCGTAAGCGACCGCCCAAAATGTCAAGCCTAGGTGGTAGCTTACAAGAAATTAAGTAAGATTGGGTCAAAATTTTGCCTCAGCGTACGGTACCTGCAGAGACATTAATACTCCATGTACCAACTCCCATCTAAACCCATGTAATAACTTTTAATAGCCACAAAAATATTTAAGCTTTCGAAAGTAACTATTCAGAGTATCATGGTGCGCATCTAGTAAGCTGTCTATAATAAGGCAAAAGGAACGAGTTTCAAATTAAATATTTAGTGTTACCTAGGCGTTAAAGGGAACTAAATATGAACCAGTAAGATTAAATTGTTTTCTTTAAATTTGATATATTTACCTCTTACTAGCTGAGTTCGAGGTCCATACTGTAAGTTACGGACCAAGTTTTTTCCGCTCGGATTTATGGCCCCAGCGCGAAGTGCACAGGCCATAAATCCAAGCTGAAAAAAATGAGGATCCGTAACTTACAGTACGGACCGAGAAAACGAGGTTTGTAAGACATTTACTATATCTCTGGAGACAGTTTGGCGACCAAACCAAATTTTAATTAAGCGGGTCGTACAGTGAAGTACGGCCCACTAAATTGACCAATCACAATGCGCATACTAACTGAGACATTTAATTTGTCTCTTTTAAGTCTGATAAAATACAGTATACAGAGTGTATTTGCATTTTTTAATTCAAATCTTAAATGTTCTATTCATGTGCAAAGTCGATTTGGTAAGATTTCCGCACAGTTCCCTACTTCATTATGCATGCTGAAGCTGTCTTGTCTAGTATGATGGACATGCAAATATTTCTTGTGTTCAAAGAACGAAATAGTATAGTTACAGAATGCATAATGAAGTAGGGACCCATGCGGAAATCTTACCGTCAATTTCCATAAAAAAAAAAACCAGACACTTCCTACTGAGCAATTTTTGTCTCTTGTACTACCCAGGAATGCAATGTTACAACACCTTTTCATCCAATTTCCACCCTATTATCTGTCAAGTGGTCGCTTAAGGGAGGTCAAAAACAAAGAGAAAATTTCAAACTTTTAGCTCTCAAAGTGGTCGCGGTTGCTTACGAGAGGTGGTCACTTACAAGAGGTTCCAAATACAGTGATTTGACTGGGAAACTTTTGGTATTTTGGAAAACTGGTCACTGAGGAGAGGTGGTCACAACCAGAGGTTCAACTGTATTCTCCTGTTACTTTATACAATTCTCCTGCTGCTACAATTCTTATTGTAGCCCGGTTTAATTGAATGAACAATGCCAGGAACAACCCTAATACAGTTGCCAATGGCTCTAGGTTTTCCTTGGGAACCAAACATTAGTTGCCAAACTGGTACTGGTACCCAAATCATTCCATATTATCCTAACCTTTGTATTCTTTAATGTAATAAAGCTCCAAGGTTGGTGTCTATGGCAAGGTTTGTAACAAAAGGGTCACAAATTTTATGTTGGTAAAGTAATCTCTAACAAATCAAAATGAAAGAGAGCTGACTTTCTAAGCACAAGCCCTCCTTTGCCTTTTGCATATTGAGGGCTAATGCTTTTAACCCTTTACTCCCTGAGAGTGACCAACATGAATCTTCTCTTAAACATATTACTACAGAGGCAACTGTAGAGCTCATGAGAATATGCAATCTGAAAACTCACATAGGTTTTTTTTTATATAACATCAAAATCTCCACATTGATGTAATGAAAGATGTTTTGAGATCAGTTAGAAGAATTAAGATTTTGATCTCAGGGGTTTAAGGGTTAAACTTCTCAGCTTTCCTTGTATGTTGCTGTCAGTGGCATTAGCCTCATCAATATTGGTCAAGAACAATTCAGTTAGATCAAGTACAAAACTGAAGAATAAGCTAAGACTTTGTCTTCAAATGATTGTCCACTCTCCTCACTCATCACTCTCCTCCATATGAGAATTCCCCCCACCTCCCTCCCCTCCCATGTGACAAATGCATAACACTACTACAGGTGTTATTTGCAGGCTCAGACATGCAGTCAGAAAGTTATGACAGTGTGGAAATCCTGAGGCCAGTTTGCAACAGGTGAACCAGCAAACTCATTACATCTGTCAAATTTTCAGCGTCAAATGAAGAACCTACCGGATATGGGTTGTGGAAGGCATCCAGTAGAAGGTGAACAACATCTCCAGTTCCTTTCAACATCCACAAAATTTCATCAAAAGGCTGAATAACATACAAGCCGAATAGTCCAGCCGCGGAGAGACCAAAGAACACAAAAATACGGATCTTTCGTATAACAAACGACCCAACAAGGTCAGATGACTTGTTGGCCACTTGAAATGGTACCAGAAAAGCTCCGACAACCAAAGGAGTTTTAGATTCTCGCAGCGATCGCAGAAATCCTCGCACAACTTCAGTCAGTTTCCATTTGAAAGGATACAAGAAGGCGCCACACAGAGCCGCCCACAAAAGTGGACGTAGAAATGCTTCTAAAACATAGTAAACCGCCACAGCGGCACAAGCACTCAATGCCACGAACACAAGGGCAGCCGTGTTGTAGAAAGCGTGCTTGACAGCTTTCTCGTTTTGCTGCACGCCAACCGAGTTGAATACGGCAGAGAGAGGTGAGCTGAAGGACTCAAAGCTTTTTTGTCTCGTGGTGGTTTTCGTAGACGCCATAAATTAAAGGCAGAGCAGCAAAAAAGAGGTGAAATTTAGTTTTTTTTCGGCGGACCGCGCGCGAATGACTGGGGATGTCTGAGGATGTTTAGAGCAAAACTCCATATTTGGCAATAATTGTGACGTCACGCTTGACAGTATTTCCTCTTGTGAGAGTCTGGGACAAGATAAGCAGCTGCTAAAAGAGAAAATGGCCCTCCATTCGAGGAAGTCGTTGGAAGAACTACGCTTTCGAGACGACGGTCTTTCCACAGTCACTTCTGAGGAGCAGGAAAAGGTTGAAAACTCAGTCGCTAAGAATTACACTGCATACAAGCGGGTCCTTG
The DNA here is from genome assembly GCA_949710005.1 of Ricordea florida. NCBI lineage: Eukaryota > Metazoa > Cnidaria > Anthozoa > Corallimorpharia > Ricordeidae > Ricordea > Ricordea florida. The sequence goes on from OX453279.1 coordinate 23,040,297, forward strand.
ATCTCAACCCCGATCTGCCGTTGCTGCGGCACAAACATGTACAGTACCTGAAACGTGGCTTAAGACATTTGTCGGAAGCGTACGAATGTTTAGATGCAAGCCGACCATGGCTTTGCTACTGGATTGTCCACTCGCTGGAGATACTCGAGGAGCCAGTCTTGCCGGAAGAAGCGTCGCAAGTGATTTGCTTTCTAAAGAACTGCCAGGATCCTTCGGGAGGATTTGCAGGTGGCCCCCAACAAATTCCACACCTTGCACCAACATATGCCACTGTATCCGCGCTATGCATCCTTGGAACCCAGGAGGCATATGACGTCATTGACAGATCCAAACTCAAGTCATTCATTATGTCATGTCGCACATCAGAAGGAGCATTCACAATGCACCGTGACGGGGAAGTTGACATCAGAGGGGCATATTGCGCTGCTGTTGCAGCACATTTAACCAACATTATGACACCAGAAATGTTTGAGGGAACTGCAGAGTGGATTGCAAAATGCCAGACCTATGAAGGAGGATTTTCAGGAGAACCAGGATTGGAAGCGCATGGTGGCTATACATTTTGTGGTTATGCTGCCCTCTTGTTGCTAGGCAAAGAGAGCTTGATTGACAACAGGCGACTCCTTCAGTGGGCATCTAGCCGGCAGATGCGGCTTGAGGGTGGCTTTCAAGGAAGGACTAACAAACTGGTTGATGGATGCTACTCATTTTGGCAAGGCGGAGTATTTCCTCTGCTTCATATGGTCCTTGAAAATCATGGTGATACTAGTCTGAGTGACCAGAAATGGTTGTTTGATCAAGTTGCTTTACAAGATTATCTCTTGGTCAATTGCCAGCCTCATGGTGGCGGATTGATTGACAAACCAGGAAAATCTAGAGACTTTTATCACACCTGTTACTGTCTTAGTGGTTTGTCTATAGCTCAGCACTTTGTGAACAAAATCCACACTAGGTTAACATTGGTAGGCCAGCCTGACAACGTAGTTTCCCCTGTCCATCCTGTCTTCAACATTGGCAATGATGGTGTAGCTAATGCTTTAGCTTATTTCAGGAAGTTGTCAGTTCCTTAATTACCTCCTGCAGTTTCCAGAATTCTGGTATTAGAAGTTCCAGGAATTAAGCAGTTTCCATTGGGAACCATTAAAGCAAATTGTCAACAGATTATATCAAAGGAACAGTAGAGCATATATTTTGTAAATCTTAACCATTTGCCTTTTAGGGTTAGTGACCAATGAAGACAGTTGTACAAGCCTTTGCCTTTCAAAATCAGAACGAAGAAAGTAGATTTACTTACCAGTCAGTGTTAGATGAGCTAATCATTGAGGCAGTGCTGTAGGAAAGATTCAAATGTTTTTTTCTTTGGTCAACTCATGGAATTATACTTCTCAGTTTAAATTTACATAAGAGTATAGACAAACATTTTTCTTTTTCATAAGAATTTTGTCATTGTTTTATGGACTCCAATCAGTCTTCGATTGTTTTACAAATACTACTTTAGAGTATTAATGTTCATTGCATATTATATTCATTTTCAAGGTTAATTGATTTAACAGCTGTAGAATATGATAGGTTTTCAAGTTCACAACAAAAACATGTATGAGCTCAAGAGGAGATTTCTACCCATGAATTGAGCTGTTTTTTTAATTAATTTGCCAGTTACTAAATTTGTTTCAACTTAAGGAGTTTAACTTTCTAAACCATGGTGGCTTCCCCATGAACACTAGTATGCTTGTCATAAAAAAATATTAACCAGTGATATCACCATTATTTCAGTCATGTCTTGACAAAACACAAACTGGATTTCATACAACTCCATACAACTAACATGTTGTATAACCTTTGAACAGCATCTTTAAAACTCCCCCCTAAGCCTGGAGCAGTGCATAGAATCATTTCCAACTGAGGATATAAACAACAGCAGGAAATGCTTATGTCATCAGAGGGTTGTCACAAGTTCATATTTTAAGTAGAAGTTGTGCTCTTTGCAGATGCAGACTGTAGCACAGTTATTCTCTTTCGTTTTCATATAGAGAAACTTACAATGTTATTACCTTTCTAGAGGCTGTTAACTTATTTCTGTGGATAAATTGTTATAGCTACATTCTTTAGAACAAATCTATATAGAGGAACATATTGAAGCTGTATTAGAATATTTATAAAATAATATGCTTATTCTGTCATGTTCTATTCTGAGAACAAGAAGACGCCTGAAGGCGTTTACGCGGAATGTGTTGGTTTAAAATTGCTGACGCAGTATGTTTTTTTGCTGATTGTGTGATCATGGATATCCATGGTGCAATCCAACCTGACTTGCACGTGATTCGGAGTTACAGCCAATAAAAAATCACACAATTTTTTCGGGACGGGCTCGGGATACAGGAAAGTTAAAAAAACAAGGCAATCTTTGACTCCCAAGACGACGAAAGGAATGCGCTACCGAATTTTATACGCTGGCTGACTACGTCATCCCGCGTAATAATCATAAATTATGCATATTCTTACCTGTTCAATTCTGGTGACTGATTCTTTAGAAAGTGGTGCTACTGGTGCACATTCTAGATGACTTAAAGATGGTTTAAAGTAAAACAAAGCAATAAAACTAATATAATCATAAAAAATGAAACGTATCGTAATGAAAATTACAAAACACTATGTTCAATGTACAGTGTATGTTGCTAGTGGGTACTATGCTTCTCTGCATTTGTTCTGTGTATGTGATAAAATGGAATCAAGGAGAATAAAGAAACAATGGAATAACATGGTATGCTAATTCAGAATGAATACCAATTATTTAAGGGCACTTAAGTAATGGTCCGGCTAAAAATCAGGCAGAAAAACAATTGCACTCGACATTAGTGTCAGTTAATTTTGTGGTGCTAATTGGCCCATAGAGCAAAAGCCAAATTTGGCCTAGATACAGAAAATAGGGGTATGAAAAAGACAAGGTCCAAAAATGAGGGTTTTTTTTTTTTCGGGGTGTTTTGGTATTAGCCAATGAGATTAGGCGATTCAAGTGGAATTAACAATTAACCTGTTAGCCGGACCCGATTACTTAAGATATTTCGGTCTTACCGACTAAACAGGTTTGTTCTGAAAACTGGCTCTGGTTGAGCTGGTCCTTGCTTCACCTTGAGGTCCCCCCGGTTCTTTTGGGCTGCCTGTAATTTCCCCATGCGCGGGAAATTTTCGCGCTATACAGTGCAACCACTCAAAATTGGCGCTTTTTTGTTGACTGGAATGGAACCAGCCTAGGTAAGGGACAGACCATTAGAAAAGTGATGGGGGGGTGGGGAATTTTCAGCTTGCACGAATTTTTTTTTCGCTCACTGCTTTTGCAGGAATTTTTTTTTTCAGGTGAACCTCTCTGCACGAATTTTTTTTACTACGTGTGAAAAAGTCACAATTGGACCTTCCTTCTGCATGAATTTTTTTTTTACCTTCTTCTTTGCATGAATTTTTTTTTTGGCATTTTGCCTTGCATGAATTTTTTTTTGTTTTTTCCCCACCTCCCCCCCCCCATCACTTTTCTAATGGTCTGTCCCTAAATGGAAGCGCTAACAATACAATCTCAAAAAGAAAGCGTCGGGAATCAAGCACTGTAGTTTGCAAGGGATCATGAGAATGAAAGGCATCAAGTTATTTTGCATTTGCAAAGCAGGATAAAAAGTATTCCAAACTTGGGCTACTTCTTTAGGTACCGGGCAAGGTTGATCGCGCATATGCATTGTTTCATAATTGGCGTAAATTATTTAGTAATGCCTCTTTTATTCCATTTCGTATCCGCCCTGTCCGGTACCACCCAAACGATCCCAAACTGGGCGTTGTGCATTAATTTTGGTATCCGATCAGATAAGCCCCCAAGTCAATTAGCCCCTAGTCGATTAGCCCCCAAACTAGACGTCAATTAGCCCCTAACGGAGATCTGTCTTCGACTTAGTAGATTACTCTTTCGCTACAGGTTTCTCTTCGTTTTACTCATACATGGAATTGAGGTCACTAAGTTTAAGATCGTTTGTTTGTTCGTTCGTTGAAGGTGACCGGGTTTCCTTGCTTTACTCTTTATTTTTTCAAAATAATTAATAGCCACAAATTTACAAGATACAGTAATCGATCAGATCAACCGATTTGTCTCGACCGCAATAGGCTACTATTTCATCAACATTTAAAAAAAAGTTTGATTCGTTGACCATCCCAGGGGGATTGGGGGCTAATCGACCTACAACCGTACATTTCGTTATGTTTCCTTTGTTTTCCGGGACAAGGCGAGCAATTCCGAGCGGGCAAGAGGGGCCTACCCTACTCAGTCGGGTAGCCAATCAAAAGTCAGGGTTTCTCCCTGCTTGCCCGCTCGCATAACAAGTCATGTGATCAAGTAGAATACAAGTTCCAATGTTCTGTACATTATTTACAAATCAATGACCCATTTGCTGGCAAAATATAAAAAGCCTACCCACTCTATCTCAAGATATAAGCAGAAATTCGTCTTTAGGTGTCTTGTACCCTTCCTTTTATCTTTAATACTTCTCGGAGAAAATCACTTAAGATGCTCTGCGAAGTATTACAAATCAAGTATAAGTCTCATACACTGTCTTTTATGTTAGTCAGGATAACGCTAGTCCAAACTTGCCGTACAGTATTTACAAATCAATCAGTTCCATAAGCTGGAAAACACAAAACTTAACTTTCTTTTACCAAGATTGTAGTAACAAATCCTTCTACGGTCGTGCACTTGCGTGTTTGTTTGTTTGGAGGATATAGTATTTAGATCAAATTAGACTTCTTTACTTGATAACTTGCTCCATTCTCGCCACCCCTCTGCTGAACATTCCATTGACACTGTCAGGACAAGTTACATTTTTATAAAAGCTTGTTATTTCGTTTCCAACAAGTCTTTGACAAATTCCAAAGATCTCTCGAGTTCTCCAACAAACTGTTCTTCCCTTTGGTAACAAGGATGTTGTGGATTTGCATTCACCGTGATGGAGATTGCATTTTTACCAAACATATAATGCAATGCCATGGATGTTGGTGGCAGAACGCACTTGACACCAGGTCTCCCCATCGCCTCAATTTCAGGATACCAAGAAGGGTTTGACGTGACATTTTCGGCAACTGGGGCTGGTAATATATTGAGCAGCGGACTTCTGAGAGAATTCAACATGACTTGCCTAAACCTCGTTATCAAATTCAAACGCAGGCTATTTCGTAAAGGAAGTCGGTTTGGCAGGCTTAAGTTTCTGTATAGAGAATCAAGATGCCACGTGTTCATTTCGCCTCTCTTAAAGCCCTGAACTTCATCCCTGTAACTCTGAATTGCTAAGTGCAATAAATTCCTTAGAGTCATGCGTTCTTTCTTAGTCATATTTTCCAGGTGGTATTCAGATTTTCGAGCTGTTTCCACGAAAACTCTCATGTCGGCCATGCTGCTGTCCATAAATGTCATGCCCCCAAATCTGAAGTGCCTGGAAGTGAAAATGAAATTGTGCTTAGGGAACCCCAGAGTTGCTGAGTTAAAAAGAGGAATCTTCCTGTGGGTCATCTCAAGGCAATTAGCCCCACGTTTGGGAGGTAAATGATGTCAGCTAAAAAAGCAAAATAAAACAGACAGATCCCAAAAACAACTTTGTTGAGTAGCTTTCTAAGAAATGGTCAAACGTTATCTGTACATTTTCATATGTACAAAAATAAAAACAGAAAGTATGGTACAAAATACCAAAGTGCGGTAATGTTTAGTAGCTATCCAAACAATTGTCACAATTCATGGTTTGGTCAGCAGATGAAAAGGTTAACACTACACCGTACAGGAAAATAAATAGTACCACAGTACAGTACTGTTCAGTAGCTTTCCAAAGAATGGCCACACTGCATGGTGATTGATCCACAGATGAAAAGATTAAAACCACACCATATGTAAAACAACAGTCGCATAGAACATTTCTGTTTGGTGCTTTTTAAAGGAAGGTCATGCTACTTAACAATTAGATTACGAGCTAGAGATTTCTATTTAAACAATAGAGTGTTTCTGTCGAGGAACTATCGGCTGATAGTTGCCCCGTGGAAATTTGATGTTCTTAAAACAAATATTTGCCCGAGAAGCGAAGCTTCGAGGGCACATATGCTAGTTTTAAGAACATCAAATTTCCAAGGGGCAACTATCGGATCGATAGTTCCGAGACATAAACACTCTATTGTCTTTATTGTTCACCACTAAATTTTCTTCCGCGCGCCAGTTGAAAAACAGTCAAAACCCACTAAATGCAGATCATTCAAATATTTATCCATACGCACAGCCTGAAATTTCAATAATTCGCAACGTACATTGCCTAAAAAATACGGTATAACTGTCAGAAAATTCACATTTTCACGGACGGGCACTATCCATCCGGGTATTTTCCTCGGAAGGGCACTATGCGCTGATAGTGTGTCTCTGCGGACGAACACTATCGTGTCACGTGATCAATTTAAACCAATAAGAATCGGAGAAAATTTAGTGGTGAACTATATTGGGTGATAGTTAATGAGGCCGAAATACGAGCCCATCACCGGTGATGAGCTCCTGGCCAAAGACCGAATCAACTGTCACCTCATAGAAATCGAGAGCGAGTAATCTAATTGTTTAGTAAAAATCACAATAAGCGAATCATATGTCGTTGAAAAAATACCAAAATACTAAATCTTCCTACGAAACTTCACTGAAGCGCAAAGACGTCGCCATTTTGAAAACGATCTTCAACCAAAAGTTGCACTCTAATGGTTGATAGTGTGCAAGTAGTTCAGTCAATCAGATTGCGTCACTTGCGTTAGTATATACTAGTAGATTTCTACCAAAAGGTTTTGTCCAGAGATGAAAATTTTCCTTGGTTACTGAGGTGCTCCCATTGTAAAACAAGTTGTACCACAGTACAGAACTGTTCAGTACACTACCTGGAGACGCTCAAACAATAAAGAGAGAAATGAAAAGAACCAGAGATCCAGAAGCTGTAACAAAGGACAAGGTGCCATGGAAACGCCCGGTGGAAGCCTTCTTTTCTACAGCGCACATAATGTATGTGTGTAAATGAGAATTAGGGCAATGGATATCGTGTATGTAAGGGACTTTAGATCACGGTTATTAATTTATAACCCTACCTTATACTGACTACTTCGTTCACACTCATAAATTTCCCAGAAATCTTCGCCAGCGTCAGCTGCAGTCCGGCTTGAAAGGCACCTCCTGGGGTAAGCCTTTGGGCTTTGCACATGGCCTCAAAACTGGAGCCTCAGCAGATTTTGAACACATCTTTCGAAAGAGGCTTAAACGCACCCATTGTTCGACTTGTTTTAACTAGGCTTTCGATCTTGTGTTTGAAGTGACCTTCCGATGTATCATCCCATTCCAGAGCGGATGGTGCGCAAGGCCAGTCCATGTCCTCGCTACCTGGAACACACAAAGAGAGGTTTTTTAAGTTATTCCTTAGAAAGCAAAGGGGAAAATTAGATATGACCGGTTTTCAATTGCTAGCTTTGTTAGCTTTGGTGAGATTGACTGTACAACTTTTACGCAATTATTGAAGGAGGATAAAGTAGACATCATAAATAGTGAATGGCAAGGAAATGAAACATTTGCCGACATGTACCGAAGGCGGAGAGAAACATTACATATGTGGCACATTCACAAACTACAACAGAGCTCAAAAATTGTTTGTTCGCTTTTTCAACATCAGACCGCTCTT
>OX453279.1:23053008-23130508 GCA_949710005.1 Ricordea florida
CCAACACATTTAAAACCTTACCCTATTTGCGCACTGTGCAATCCCAAAATGCTGCAAGAAGAACGAGCCAACAATCTTTCAAAGCCACGCCTTAGGTTTGAAGAGCTTGATGGGGTCCGCCTTCTCACAAGAAATTCTACGAGGCTTCCCAGAGAGGGTGGTGCGGGAACCGGAAGTTTTCATCCCAGTGGAGCACTCGCTTTTGCAAGTCGTGTCCAGGTTCCTACGAAGAATGAGTTTAATTTCTTGATGATGAGTACTGTCGTGAATTGCCCCCGTCTCCAAAGATACCCACGACAAGTCCCTTGATTTTAGCGTAGATTTTGATCAATTAGAGAATCCCGAACGCTCGCTACCCCAAAACAGAAAATAGTACAGTAGAACTCAGCGATTGCAGCAAGCTGTTGCATGATAGAATGTCAATCATTTGATCTTAGGTTTCAAAGTTCAATGTTATCGTGTTGCTGTAACTTCATGAACAGTAACACAACAATATACCGATGTTTCGCGACAGTATAATCCCTCTTTTATTTCAGTGTAAGGCATATAAGGCAGTGCAATTCACACTTTAGCACAAGAAGTATCTCGATTGCTTCTGTCTTGCGTTACTATGATTGCTGATTGGTCAACGACAATGATTAGCATTTTGTACTACATAGGATTTGTTGCGAATAGCGAGAGTAACTAGTTTCGAGAAAAATTATTTCGTTAATCCTTTCATCCCCAAACTAACATATAGAGGTGATAAATGGAGACGTCTGGGGCAGGCCACCCACCTTTGTGGGTACATTTTGAAATGTTGTACAGAATTTCACAAGTCACTTTCGAAATTAAAATCGAGTGTTTTGCTATATAAAATAGAGAGGTCCAAGAGGAAAAAACACTTAATTGTTTGAAATCAGTTAAACGGATGTCAAATTGTTTAACCCAAATGCACGACCCCTAGAACAAATCTAAGGATGCTTCCCGATTGAGGTACGAGCCAGAAAGTTGGCTGCAAGGTCAAGCTGCGCAAGAGGCCTTCCAAGGGATTTTGGCGACAAATTGCAGAAAATATAGCGACAATCTTGGTCCAGAACACCGACAGCCGACAGAACCTGACGAAAAAAAACCACAATTTGCGACAGCGACAATCCAGTTTTGTGTGGCTCACACAAGGGGTGTAGCCTTATTATGGCAAGATCGGATTTTATTACGCGGGATGCCGAGGGCGAGCTCGTCAAGGTTTCGGGAGAGTGTTTTTTTTTTCTTTTTCATCGTAGTCACAAATTGGCACGTTTATTCAACGTTTCTCGCATCGCTCGAGAAGTGTTATTTACAACAAGAGAATAAGACATCATTTTTCAAGGTTTGAACTCGAGCCCTTGCGAAACATCAGATTGAATGGCAAGTGCGCTACTACTGCGCCAACAAGGCATTTATAATTCAAGCATGGCAAATTATTTCCTAAAGTGTTGGCGTAAAGCAGGAGCGAATCACCGGGGTGACTCGCTCCTGCGTAAAGGCATTAAAAGCTGAGTTCTAATTCAGGAGGTGTGGATGGTTGCCATAGCACCCATTTCGAATAAAACCTTCCCCTTTTAATGAGTGTAATTACATGTAATCGACGTTTCCTGACCAAATGGCAACGAATTGTCAGACTCGACGCCAAGAAGCTAAATTCAAGCTTAGTATAGGAGGTAGGGAAAAGAATCCTCTCAACCTACCGCACGGAACTCGGAGCAAAAGTATAACATGGCTCGGCGCGTGAATCGATCTTCTTTTACCACGTTTTTGTGTGTACTGAAAATGTGAATATTTGCTTCCAACTGAGCACCTCGTCGATTGAACCGTTTGACTTGTTTATTTTGAATTCCAGGATTCATTTGCCTTGTTTTTTCTTTTATTCTATCGTAGTCACATGTAGCCCTGTTTTTTAGTATGTGCGATATCACTGGCTCCAGTCCAGGCTGGAATCACGTTCACTGAGGTCAGGGGTTTATCAGTTTGGATAAATACAAGCGCTGATCACGCGCAACACTACTGGAATGTTCACCATAAGCAGAGAAAGAAGTTCTCTAGTCGAACTAGTTTGGTCACTTCTCAAGTAGTGACTGGAGATTGAATTCTTGGATGATGTATTATCCCAGTTTTTTAGCTGTATTCAACTTACATATCCTCACAGGTTTCCCATTGGGGACCTGATCAGTTTCTCATTTTATTCATGTAAGAAAATGTCTTTGGGAAGAATCAATTTGCACCGTTTTCAACACATGACCAGGCTATTGATATGACGCATCCCGCGTAAACGCCCCCAAGCGTCTCTTCTATTTATTTGTCCAAGAGAGTCAGCGCCTGTCATGTGGTCTAGTAAGCCACACATGTACGCATTGCGGACCTATTTTTAATTTCGGCAAAGCGACATCTTTCATTTTGTAATTTCGACAGTGACCTGACCAATTAGGCCAGCGTGACTCTAAATCTTCTCTTCTGTTGGTATTTCTATATTTATTTAACAAACCATTATTCAACACTTGACAGACTTGTTAGACAGTAAGGTAAGTTTGATCCTTTGTAACTTTAGCGATTTCTGTGATTTGTATTTACACTCTAGCCATTAGAGGCTAAAGTGGTTGATCTTTTAAAGAAGGAAGTTTTTACGGGCTCTTTAAATTAAAGAGCTTACTCTTTAAATTAAACGAAATTACAGGACAAAAAAATTAAGCACGTTCAGCGAACATTTGTATTCTTGTGAAAAAATGACAGTGATAATTGTATTGCAACGAAAAAACGGCAGCGAAATTTTTCTCAAGTCACAGCAAATTTCTTTTTGGAAAATCTTTGAAAAAACTAGAGGATTGCGAAAACTACATTTGACAGAAAGTAACCAATTGCCCAAGAGTATGCGATCACGTGGCAGCCCAGTGGACGTACCGATTATAAAACTGAAGTTTCTTTTTACGTGTGAATTTCCCATTCAAGTGCAAGATGATTTCGTACCTTGGAGCTGTTCTGAAATCCGTAGTTTTTTTGTTGCGCTCGAGGGCTTTCAGTGGCGGTCGTCTGTTGCAGAACCTTTCTTGTGCAAATACTACGCGCAGTGGGTTTACCAAAAACAGCTGTGACGAAGGAAGAACGAAACCATGTCATGCAGTACATCTCGCCAGTTGTTGGTTGCAACGCTTTCTCTCGGTTGTTTTTTGAAATATAGTTTGATGCTATAAAAAGATTTCCCCATATGTGGGGAAAATAGATACCGCATGCGAAGCTCATGTGATAGAATCGGAAACCTGAAACGGATTTTCTAGGAATCGAGGTCATCTGACGGGGTTTTTCCTTCTGCACATGACGTCATCTTTAATGTTTATATATTTACCAATCGAATTTCCAGCTCTTTTACTTTGAATATATAGTAGTAGATTTATACGACCGACACGTTCACTGCGGGTTGTGTTATTCTGTTATAGACTATTTCCAACAAATTGAATCCTCCTTCGACTTGTGAAAGATATTTGGTCCTCGGCTTAACACCCAAAACAACAAATTTGGTCAAATCCTTGCCGGATTCGTTCAACGTTCACGTCCTTAAACTGAAGAACTGAACTATGGCTTTGAGTAAGAAGAACGTTGCAGTGGTGATGTTTGTCGGTTTTGTTAACTACCTGGAGTGGGCTATTGTCATGACTTCGATCTACCCTTACATAGAGTCGGTAAGTGATATCACCTCATGTATAAACTGTTAAATCTCCGCTTGTATGAGCTTGACTGCATCCGTGCTTTTTGCATACCCGCTCTTGTCACCTATAGTCATAGTATGCGGACAATTAAACTCACTAGAGAAGTAGTCGAGCGTTAGTCTTCTTGGGTATTCTTTTAAAATAAGCTGTCGCAATTTAGTATTTTGAAAACCGTTACATTCTGTCACGCAATCAACTCACCAAAGTTTCCAAAGGGCTGAAGGTCTATATTGCATGTCAAAGAAAAGTTATTTAAACGAACTCCTGTTTACATTTGATAGCTGGTTCGAACGTTACGCCTTAAGTGGCTTTTTTGTGGTGATACGATCTTGATGAGAAGCCGGCCCCAAAAACGCCATAACTGCAGGCACAAGTAGCTCAAGCTCATGAACAGTATGTGGGAAAGTTTATTGGCAATTTTTTAGGGACGGACCATTAGAAAAGTGATGGGGGGGTGGGTGGGGAATTTTCAGCTTGCACGAATTTTTTTTTTCGCTCACTGCTTTTGCAAGATTTTTTTTTTTCAGGTGAACCTCTCTGCACGAATTTTTTTTACTACGTGTGAAAAAGTCACAATTGGACCTTCCTTCTGCATGAATTTTTTTTTTTACCTTCTTTTTTGCATGAATTTTTTTTTTGGCATTTTGCCTTGCATGAATTTTTTTTTGTTTTTTTCCCCAACCCCCCTCCCCCCATCACTTTTCTAATGGTCCGTCCCTTAGTCAAAATGAAAATGCAACAAAATTCGAAGCTGAAATTACACCACGACTTTCCTGTGTCCGTTCTTTGGGGCATACGAAAGGGAAAAGAGAGTAGGAGTTGGGCGAGGGTGAGTGCATGCATTCCTTTATGTCCTCGCTCTGGAAATTAATTCTGAAAACGTATCCCGTTTGTTTAATCTCCTAATTGTTTCATTCCATCTACATAATCATTTGCTCTAACATCCGCGCGGAGGATCTAAGGCAAAACGACGGACTGCTCGCTTTCTCACAAGACTTGTTTTCTTAGGGACCGTTCATTCTTTTACGTGGGAGGGGGGAGGGCTGGTGGGATTGGGAGGAAGCATGGGAAGAAAACTGCTTTTGAGGGGGGGGCATCTCCAAAAAATTAGGGAAAAGGGGAATCACGTGAAACATTTAGCAACACTTTTATGTCATAATGTTTTAATCCGATTAGTGCTCTCTTATAAACAGCTCTCTGTGGTATTAGAAATTGAGGTGGACATCCGAAAAAATTACCGCTTCAAGGGGGGTCATGCAATTTTTTAACGGTGCTTTCCGAATCACGCCAATCCCCCCCTCCCACCCCTCCTTCGTAAAAAATAAACGGTCACTTATATATCCTAATACGTCTTCGCTCCCACAGCTCAGCCTGAGTGAATCTTCGGCTACAGTTTCCCTGTCATTGGCTCAAAGTTTATTTCCCTTGGGACAAGGCATCTCCCAGCCAATAGCCAGCTTTGTTGTAAAGAAACTCTGTGAGATTAAGATCGTCATTGTCGCATCTCTTGTCATTGCTATTTGCGGAAACGTCACATACATGACAGCAAGTAAAGCGAATTCTGTTGCTCTGATTATTTTGGGAAGAGCTTTGGCCGGGCTTGGTGCAGGTAATTAAGATATAAATATTTTTTATTAAAATTTGAAAATGAAAATAAATTAGGAAAAGTGGTCATAATCTTTGTATGGAGTATTACCCGGCGGAAACCACTCGATTAGTATCACGAATCCTGCAATCTGATTGGCTGAAGTACCCCTTACTTATAATGTGATTAGATATCTATAGCAGCGAGTATCGAAAACGCCAGTGGTTGCATCACAGCAATTAACTTTATGAGATAAAATGATTATTTAACGATTATTAAGTGATTATCGGTGAATATTCACTGAAAATCATTGAGCCTGAAGCGAATAAATGTTTTAGTATAAATACACAGGTGATTATTTTAAAAAAAAGAAAAGAAAAAGTATTGTACAACGCGAAAAAAAAAATTATTTCATCAAAAGCGCGCGTCACAATTGAAAAACGACTGGCAGCCATTTTGCTCGTCGAGGTGATTACCGGTTGATAATCCGAGATAGCGAACCAATCAGAGCGCGCGATTTCGTATAATCACCTGAGTATTTATAGTAAATGTTGATATAAATAAACGGTATCGTGCAAGTTGGATAAGCGTTCGTAACGATATTGCACGTAACCCAAAATAAAGCTATTTTGTTGTTGTTGTTGTTGTCACTGGCTCTTGTTGCCATCTTTGTTTTTCCTTATTTGTCTAATTTCTTTCATACTGTTGATGAAATGATAAGTCATAAGTGAACACAGGAGCCTATGACCATGGGCTCCTGGTGAACATCAATAGTAACAGTAGATTCTACTACCTCTACAAACACGAAAAGATTAAAAAGAATTTCAATTTATGGAAACCTCCGTTTTGCCTATGCGAACGTTAAAGTCGACATAGTTGAGCTGGCTGAAGAGGTGAAATGACACACTCCAACAGTTTTTGTTTACCACCTCGACATTTCATAAGAACGTCTCGAAAAAAAATTTCAGTGAAAACTCGTTTTCGTATATAATAGTCGCTCAACAAATCCAAAGATCTTGATTACTACTCATCATTCTTTTAGGGAGTGGTGGAGTCGCTTATGGATTCATTGGCGCGAACACCAGTCGCGAAAACCGCGCGAAATTGATGTCCTACTACAGAGTCATCTGTATGTTAGGAGTCATGTCCTCGACCATTGGTAAGACTGTGGCACTTTTTTGAACTCATAATTTTATATATCTTATTGACCGAGCACGATCGTTGTACTGGGAAACTAACCTTATGCCAAAGGGCCCATATTCTTCCAGATCGGTCCTGCGCAATTTTGGTCAACAAGAGATGCGTATTACACCACTTCTTGTAGAAATGGCTGCGAAGAGATAGGAAATTTCTCTTGGAGGGTTTAGAAAGGATTTTCGAGTGAGCTCAACGAAATAGTGAAATATTTTCGACACCCCAAGAGAAATGTCGTATCCCCACGCGACCATTTGATGTTCTATTTGTCACCAATATAATGCCAAACCATTTAACGATGGCAGTTTTTGTAGTGCGAAGGCGCGATAGTTTATGTAACCAAAGCAACGTGTGATCTTTTTCACGAGTGAAGATATCATGTTTTCACCTGAAATCTCACCTCGTCTTCCACTGATGTACCCAATTTAACTTGGTTTTCGTTTTGTTTATCCTTCATAGCATCAGCAACATTTCTACCGGGTTTTGGTGAGAATGCTCTCGGTAAAGCGACCGGATTGGACAAGTTTTCAGCTCCTGCAGCTCTGACTATAGTGTTCTTATGCTCCGCGTTAATCTTGGTTGTATTTGTGCTGGATGAAAAGAACTGTTCCCCAATAGGTAATACCTACTTCGTGTAGCTCTCAGTTTGCGTTGCACTAGGTTGTTCCAATTTTTTTCGAAATCCCACTTCCCAGTGCTGAAATCCCATCCCCCCTGGCAGAATTTGGAAAAAAAAAACATTCCCATTCCCAGTCCCAGTGGCTTAAATCCCATTTTCCCGGGGTAAAACCCGACCAAGCACAAATCCCAACACGATTGTTCGTGGGAGTTTTTCTTTGACTGATCCGATTATAGTCGACGAGGTACGTAGCACCGAGTCGAGTCATGAAAGAAAGTCGACAAATTGCTTCATGATCAGTAGAAACCAACTAGCATACTATTTTAATTTTTTAAGTTTTTAACTTATTAACTACAGCATTTTGTTGTTTCACTCGTCCGGAGTTCGAGCCCTAGTAATGGCACTGTGTTGTTTCCTTAGACAAGAAACTCCACTCTGTCTCTCTCCACCCAGGTGTATAAATGGGTACCTGTGATATAATGCTGGGGGTGACCCTGTGATGGACTAGCATCCCATCCAGGGTGGAATAATAATACTCCCAGGTGCTTCATGTTACAGAAACTGGGATAAGCTGCGGCCGTGTGCGCCTTCACTTTACTTGGTATTTCCTATCACAGAATACATAGTGAGTACGTTGCCCAATCAGATTGCAAGATTCGTGATAGTAGGGAAGTTGGTTTCTGCTAGCATTTTCAATCGGATTTTACAACACAACAGCTATGTGTTGCGAGATAATTTCATTAATTATTTGAGCTGTTTTAGCAACTGTATTTTGTATGTTCTGTAGGTATTCTTTCTTTTGCAGGCGAAAGTGATGACTCTGTTTCCATCCTCAAATCCCTCAAGTCACGTGGTGTACTCCTGGGTCTGATGCTTTTTCTTTTAAATGGCTTTGTAACCACGTGGGTTGGTTACGTCATGCCATTGGTCGCATTTGATCATTTTAAATTCGATCTCGACGAGTTCGGTTGGTTGATGGTGGGTGTGTCAGGAACAGCAACCTTTGGTTCCCTCGCGATGACCTGGTTTTCCAAGCTTGAATTAACTAAAGACAGTAAAAACGGTGACTGGAGGGTTCTCGTGACTTGCTACACCTTCATGGTCTTGGGAATAGTTTTAACGTACCTCGGTGGACCGTCGGTAAGTAATTGAATTCGATTTATTACAATTGGCCATTTTACAGTTTTGTCCTTAGGGAACCTAGCCTTTGAATAGAAGCGAGGCTAGAGGTGACCTTGCTTGGTTACAAACCTCCCTGCCTTTCATGTGCAAATCATTTTTATCTCCAAATAAAGAACAGCAAGGTTTGTAACAAAACAAGGTAACCTCCAGCCTCACTTCTATTCAAAGGCTGGGGTGCTAATCACACAACTGTAAAATGGTCTATTCAGTGCAAGTATTTCAAATGTATTTAGTATCGCCTGACGGGATGGGAAACCACGACAGCGAAGGTCAATTACGGTGGTCTCCGCAAATCTCCGGTTCGTATCGGAATTGGGAGGTATTGGTTTCCCTGGAGGGAGGGAAACCGAAGAATCCAGAGACGAGAAGGCGGGAATTGAACTCGAGTAACAGAGGTCACAGCGCGTGCTCTCACCACTGCGCTAAACTTGCTTCTCTTGCTTGTTTCGTTTTACTTCAAGAGTTATTGTAATGAAGACTAGCCTATCTCAGTGTCAGATGAGTCACGTTTTAGTTACGTTTCGGTTACGTCAATAATATTAGTTACGTAAAATTCAGAGAAGTGTCAAGTGACACTGTACGTGGGAGAAAACATTTTGACGAAATCAATGAGAAATGTGGGCGGGATCGCCTCACAGAGAAAAAAATATTCATAGGGAAAGCGAGAAGGGTATTGGTTGAAGGGTTTAATGTTGAGCGTTGATTAGCAATTAAAACGTTGAGTTTACCGTAAATATGTCGTGGTTATCATTATTGACGCTCAGAATCTATGAATAATTATGGGTAGTTTATGCGCTACTCTGTTTTCTCAATTAGGCTACTTTTAGAACATGGTTTTGTGAACGTGTGTTTTAAATATCTAATACCTAAGCACTTTCCAAACTAAGCTTCCGAATGTGGTGCACCTCGTTGAAGTACGACCCCGTCTCTGAATTAACACCATCTCTTCTTCCGTGCGCTATTTTGTGTATTTCAAGGTATTCCCAAATAGCCCAAAATGGTGAAAGTGTGTGTAACATGGAAATAGTGTGGGAAATGCACGCTGACAGATCGCGGGCTGATTTTTACTTCTCCGAAAGGAGAGAAACTTGATTTAAATGCGCCATCATGATACTTAAATATGATGCATATTTTTCTCAGGTGTTAACATCTGTTAAAGTGATGACTAAAGAAGGCCTGTTTTTAGCTGGAGCACTTACAATTTTTCTGACCTATTCTATGGCTGGTGTGGTATTACCTACATTAACAACCAAATATCTGGCTAAGTCGATGATGGTACGTAAAATTTGTGTTTTTTTATTTTCAATTTTATGTTGCTAATATTTGCTTTGTTGTATTTGTCTTATTGTAACTAAGAAACTGGGATGATTCTACTTTGTCTCTCCCTAATCCAAAAAAGAACTACAATACAAAAGAACAAGAGTTAAAATCTTACTGTATTCCAGCAGTGCTGGTCTCCTGATTCCGGCAAGTTTTTTTTTCTCACGTAGCTTTGTGTATGTTGGGTTGGGGAATTCTGACTTTTCAAGTTACATTCATTGTTTCAAACCAGCAGAGCATCAAACTATGTCTGGTTGTCTACCTGTTTGCAATGTGCACTTTTCCTTTAGTTCTTTTGTGTTATTTCTTGTTTGTTATTCTCCAGCTCAGAAAATATTTCTAAAGCCACTATTCAACGAGATTGACGATATACCAATGACGCAGTCTCAGTGTCATCTCTCGGAAACAGCTGTAAAGCGAGAATTAACGCCTGCATTTTTTTTTTCTTTGACCAAACCTCACTTGCACAAGGATTTCCCAAAAGCCTTGGCATTATTCAACTCGTAGGAAGTGACCAGTGTTGTATATCTTGAGATAGTGAACCAGTCAGATTGCTCAAAATACCGACTTTACTGAGTTAGTACATTTGTTTCGCTGTCTCTCTCCAGCCCGTTATTATGCCTTACTGCATCGCTGCAATGTCAGCTGGCAAGGTGATTGCTCCTCTATTAAGCAAACTGGAAATCGTCATTCAAGGCTGGGACCTGCTATTCATGGGCGCACTTGGCCTGACACTATTAGGCCTTCTCGTGTTTATCTGTTTGTACCGAGCACCCGAGCCCGAGGAAACGCCGCTCCTGCCCGACCGGAAACAACTGAGTTCCGACCGACGACAATCGGCTGATTCCGTAGACGACAACTTAGCCTGCAGAAGCGTCGTCTATACAGTCGAGGAAGGATTAGTTCACCAGCCAGGAAGAAGACAACAAGACATGTATTGATCGTTGAATATTGTTCCTTTAAAAGTTATAATATGGTCACAACATTTTAAGAGCAGTAATGGGGTACTGTTTGTTTTACCATGCAGTGTGGTCTAACTTTTCTTGACAGTGTATCAAACCATACTGTGTGACAATTCGCTGAAAATTAAGGTAAGTCGGCACTCTGGATCGACTTCAATGATTTTTGGAACAAACAAACGGTACCATTGTGGGACCTTTGTTTTTAAATGTTCCCTCTTAATCATGAAGGCGCGCCATAAAAGGAGTAGCTCCACCCCATGCCTCCGCTGTGATTCAGCTCGAACTTGATGGCGACCAACGGTCAAACCAAACAATGACGGAGCACGTAGAAAATGTAGTTCAATTTCCTATTTGATGTCGAATAAGTGGATTTTGCTTAAACAGTTTTTTGCTTTCATCATTTTAACCAAAAATATATATCATTAAGTCTCGTAAATTCCGGTGTATCGTCGAGGAAGTTGCACGATAGCATAATATATTAAGCAAACCATTTCGAATTTCAAAATTAACACAATATTACCCTTGGGAACAAGAAAGACAAAGAAATGCTACAGAGTGATTGCTAGGAGGCGGTCTTGTATTGCAAAATTTTCCGCACACAGCTTTGTATGCGTCAACGGTTGATGGACAAAAGATCCAGACGCACCTAAGGTACCGCGCCTTTTACAGCGAGTCTTCATTTTTAAACGAGATTTAGTTTTCTCTGATTCAGAGAAGTTTTCTTTAAGTTTGTAAGACCAAACGGAAGGAATTAACCTGGCCAATCAAAACAGATGTACCTAGTCCGATGAACCAATAAAAAATCAAAGGAAACACATGTCGTCAGCGTCAAGCACGGCAAAATGCGGCCGAGCCAATCACAATTGGTTTAAATTGATTAGGTATGATTGGTTAACAATGTAACGCGAATTTGTTGACCAAATTAACTTTCGTAACAATGCATAATCGAAGTACTCTTGTCTTCTTTTTTATCGATCAATAAATAAAACTGTTTTAACACTTCGTAGTCTAATTTGATTTTCACATCGAATGGAATGATTTATGTTTCAAACCCTCAACCACTACAGCTGTGTACAAAGTTTTAAGAAATAAGGCTGGAATTAATACTTTATTACGTAAATAATTCAACGCAATTCTTTACTGGAGCCGGCAAAACTATTGTTGGTTATTAATTTTTTTAAAGATTTATTACATCATAAAGCCTCGCACGCGTGCGATTGGTCATAATTAATCACGTAAAACCAACATACTCTTGTCAAGTATGGAAAATGATGATAAACGTGGGAACGACAAACTCTTTTGAGAGGAAGAGATTAAAACTGAACTTTTTCCCTTTTACAGCAAAGTGTTCTTCGCACTTACTATGAATTACCATGTGAACATCAAAGTTGTCACAGGTGCCCGGTTGACTGGAAATGTATGGATTATATCATGATTGCAATGACACTTACGGAAAACTGATTTCGCCGCTGCAACAGTCAGTTACGAACCTGTTGTTAAAAGCAAAGATTGGCTCTTAAAAAAGACTGACAGTGGTTTTTGAAAGTGCTCCCTTGTCATTAAAAGACAAGGCGCCTTATTCTTTCAACACTTGCTTCAACATCCTTTCCATTTTGTTGGCTGGCGATATGTTGAAAGCGTTCGCCACCCCCTTTCAACCGTGTTGAAACGATGCTGAATCGATGTAGAAAGAGTTTAAAAGCGTTTGAACTTTGCTTCAACATCCATTCAACATTTCTTCTGTTCTCTGGAATGGTCGAAATGTTGAAGCTGAGTTGAAGTCGTTTGCCCCGCTCTTTCAAGAGGGTCTGAATGGGGTTAACCGACTACCGACAAAACGAGAAAAAAATTACTGACTACCGACAGAAAAAAAATTAACCGACTACCGACATGGACCGCCATTATCAATATTTGTTTTCAGAAAGAAGAGATCAGAAGAGCATTTGTATTTTTTGTAGCTTACGATGATGCAAGCTTCCAAGTTACAAGTTTTACACGTCATAAGGGCTGAAAGTCTTAAAACTAGGTAAATTTTATAACAAACATTAATAATTAACATGCATTTTAATTATTAGAGATTTACCGGCAACCGACAAAGATCAAAAATTTTAACCGACTACCGACAAGTGGACCCCCCCCCCCCCATTCAGACCCTCTTTCAACGTTGTTGAGTCGGCGCATGTGCAAGTAAGAAGACGCAAATAATATGCAATGGCATGAGCCCATTACCCGGAGCGTGCAACTGCTATAGGTTTATGCAACGGCGTTTTCACAAGTAAGGTTATTTTTAGAGCGGCTTCTCCCGCGAAATAAGTTTCCGCTGTCTCAGCTATCTCATAGGAGCTACTATTCTCTGTGTAAATACTTTGACTATCGTCAGAAATGCTGTCCGAACACTCCGATGAAGACTCGTGTATGTCGGCTATGTTCGTTGTCGCTACAGGCGGTTATCATGCTACATATCAATCATGCACTAGCTTGTGATTGGCTCTCCCAAACCAATTCGCGGGAGAGACGATCTAAAAATAACCTTACTAGTGAAAACGCCGTTTCACAGACCTAGTATGGGAGTTGTAAATGTATGCTCCGGGGAATGGGCTCCTGGAAATGGCGATTGCAAAGCAAACAATTTTGTGTGGGGCTGTAGTACGTTCGAGCATTGTAAACATTGTATATCCAAAACGATTTTAGTCATATATCAGATACTGTACACACCCTAAAGATAACGTGATTTCTACCGTAACGCTTTAGGTATCTTAGGAACTGTGAGATAATTATTAGGGATGGAGGTCTGAGAAATGGGCTTCAAAGGGAAAATTATTATGTAGTGTCCCCACGTTCTCAAGAGCAGAATTAGAAGATCTCAATGGCTAACGGCTAACGGCTAACGGCTAACGGCTAAAAGTTTTCAATATTTACGCCTAACGGCTAATTTGTTTCCCGTTTTACGGCTAACGGTTGACCCCATTGAGACCCTCGAATTAGTTCAACCCCCCTCTTGATCTCTTGATAATTTTTACAACCTCCCCGGCCCCACACACACACACACACCACCACCACAACCACTGCCACCGTTCCCCTGTACTATTGATGTGTCTAGCATATATATGCATGTGGAATTGTTTTTACAAAGGCACATGACATAAAATGAGAGTTAGGCCCCCCCCCCAGTAAAAAAAGTAATTTTAATTTAAGCACCCCCCTATTTTAGCATTATTTTTACTTGATGACCCCCCCCCGTCTGGGTTTCAACCCCCACTCTTGATAATTATTGCACAGTCCCTTAGGGACGGACCATTAGAAAAGTGATGGGGGGGGGGGTGGGGAAAAAAACAAAAAAAAAATTTATACAAGGGAAAATGCCAAGAAAAAAATTTCATGCAAAGACGAAGATAAAAAAAAATTTCATGCAAGAGATTTTTTTCAGAGATTTGAGCACATCAGCAATGTGGAAAGGGAATTTTTCTTAGGACCTTGCCAGTATTCTTGGAACAATTAACTCAGCGCTCGCGCAAACCATGTGACTCGATTGACGTCAAAACAACTAACGCCTGGGATTTTCCCTTGGTGCGTTTCGCACTCCACTACGCATTTGAATTTAATTGCTGTCATCAACTATCCAACTCCATGTGGCATGCTTAGCAAGCGTTATTTCCTCTTAACGCGTTTCCCTCGAGCGGCCTTGAAAATGAGACAACGTACACCCAACTCTTTAAAACGCTTTAATTTTAAGTTGGGAAGAGCTCATAATTCCTTGTTCAACAAACACTGTAAATGGAAATCCATTCATTTCTGTTGCCACAGAGGTAGTGAGGTCAAAAAATTGAAAAATCGAAACCAACTTGTCTTGAAGCTTCCGGAACTAAATTAGTGAGAGCTTGCGTTCGATAAGTTAAATAGTTCCAACACCAAAAGCACCTATGCTGTAAATGAACTTAGCCAAAGCGTTGCAACATAAACACACCAACCAAGGGAGGCTAGCTTCAAAGCCACCATCACGATGTACGGAAACCTGCTATACAGCATGATTTCAAGTTTAAGTCAACAGTTTAACAATAACAAACGAAGAAGCTAAGGTTTGCACCACCTCTGACGAATAAATTAGCATTTTTATCTTTATGGAACATGAGAACATTCTTCGTTGTTCGGAAACAGCGCAATTTTGTAAGACTGGGTACAATTGACTGCCACATGTAATAATGTCAGAATTTGTTCTGAAATCGATACTCGTCATATTGTTAATTGTCATCAAATATTCAATACTAAAAAGATTTCAGTGATGCTTCAAGTTTAATCGAAAAAAAAGATGAGCTGTCTTTATCTCTCCGTGTTCCGTATTTTCTTAGAATTAAACAAGAAAGTTGGCATGAGTAACGAGTAAGGCACTCAAATTAGTAACGGCGAAAATTTCAGTTCCCCGCTACGTCATCGATTCAGTTTGTTGCAGTGAGATGTGTCTGATTACGGCGGCATATAAATAGACCCGGGAAAGAAGCGGTAATCAACTGTTTCTGCGAGGTGACCTGTTTGTTACTGTACCTTTTTTCCGCATCTAGTGCGCATAAAGAGAAATTCCAACATGGCTTTAAATCTCGCTTGCAATGAAGAAACTCTTGTCTACCAGACCGGACAACAAGTGATGTCTACCAACGATGGAGTTGTGCTTTTTGGAATGAGTCCCGGAAATCCGTACTTCAAATATGCTGTCATCCAGGACTATGTGGCTTACCTGGGACGGGAGAAGAGACGAATAGTGGTGGTTGTACCAGAGCAACCAGCTGAGCACACCTACAGAGCTATGGGAAGCAAAGATCCAGTGAAACGCGCCAAGAGAAACGTTAGCAAACTGAAATCACACTGTAGGAGAGCCATTGATCAGGTAAACAGTGAAAAAAAAAATCATAGACCGTGTTCCATGAGAGCCATATTGGTAAACGGTGAAAAAAACTTCGTGTTCCTGGAAATTCAAATCTACTAAACTAGAACTAAACATTGTCAAATGAACATAAAAAGCCCAAGTAAGCTCAACGCTTTCTAGGATCTCGTTGAAATACAAACAAAATTCCAGTTAAGGTATTGTAGAACTATATTTATTCTTTATTATTCATTTATTTATTTATTATTGTTATCTTTTGCTCAGTCTCTTCCGATTTTTTTCAATTTTCCAGGTCAACCAGAACAAAAAAATGGCTGGTGATTTTCACATGTTAGACTGGACTCGCGAAGTTGACACACACGAGGCTTACCTAGCAGCACTTAATTTCATTCTC
Source organism: Ricordea florida (assembly GCA_949710005.1). Taxonomy (NCBI): domain Eukaryota; kingdom Metazoa; phylum Cnidaria; class Anthozoa; order Corallimorpharia; family Ricordeidae; genus Ricordea; species Ricordea florida. The sequence goes on from OX453279.1 coordinate 23,068,857, forward strand.
AACTTTTACGAAGACAACTCAAAATTTCGCTCGAATGTCGCAGGGACAACCGCTAAAGTCCTGGGAAAAGGCTCCAACCCTTCTGATGAAAGCGGTTTAGGTTAGAAAGTGCATTCTCGTATCTTTAAAATGGCTCTCCCTAGAGGAAAGTAGATAGTTTCATCGCTGTATATTTAACAAATAAAGAAGCCTAAGCCGTGTATTACACTGTGATAAAACACGACGGGCATTTGAGAACACGAGCGAGTGTTCTCAAATGCCCGGAGTGTTTTAATCACAGTGTAATACACGGCTTAGGCTTCTTTATTCGCTTTATGATATAGATTGTGCACGCCGCGAGTAGAATGACAAAGCACACAGATCGACAAACCGACGCCATTGAATAGCAACTTCTCGGCTGTTTTCGCTTCTTCTTCTTTATTTGTTTTATTATTCTCAGCTTCAAAACTTTCTGCTGCTTCGTAAAGAACTCCATCATGAATTTCTTCAAAGAAAATGTTTTTCGCCGTCTCTTACAGAATTGTTGAGTAGAGGTAATATGGCGAAAAACAATAAAACACGCTTTTTCTATGTTTTATACTCTGATAAAACATATGTTTTTGACCAATCAGAGCGCGCGTTAGAACGTAGCTATCTTATAAACGTCTATTAAACAATTAGATTATGAGCTCGAGATTTCTATCGCGCGATAGTTGACGAGGGCGCAGCCCGAGTCAACTATCACGCATAGAAATCGAGAGCGAATAATCTAATTGTTTTAGTATAAATCTACTAGTCCTTCAAAACTTTGTCTTTTCTGGAACAGCCTCGACCAGTAAACTGTCTAAATCTTCTTCAGGGACACTTCGAAAACGTGAAGAAGCGGCCGCCATTGCGCTACTCACTATCTATCACAGAATAGATAGTGAGTAGCGTAGCCAATCAGAGCGCGGTTTTCGTGATAGAACACTAGTAGATTTATACTAAAAGTGTATATATAGCTTTTTAATATTTAATCTTCATTCAATGTACTAAATCCATTCGCGTGATTGGCTAAACTCAATCACGTGATTTTGTGATACGTCACGTCATCACCTAATAACCGTGCACTAATGAGAATACATCATGCCATCACACAACGGCTGGCATCAAAATGGCCGTTTTGTATTTCATTGAACTCAGATTGAATATTAAAAAGGGTTAGAGACTTGAAATTCGTGGTTTGTTTACAAATACACGCACTTGTTGGCTGTAAAATGAACTCGAAATTGTCAATACTGCACTCAGCTTCGCTTCGTGCAGTATTGACAATTTCTCGTTCATTTTACAGCCAACGCGTGCGTGTATTTGTAAACAAACCACTCATTTCAGTCTCTAACCCGTAAATGCATCACTCCATGGAGCTACTAACAAAAAGGACCGTTCATAATTATATATAACCAGGAGCCCATGACCAGGTTTTCTGGAAGATGCGAGTGCACAACGACAAAATTGCCAAGAAAAATTTGTAATGAACTGCAAACGTATAAGTTGGAAAAATTGGCGGTTTGGAAAGTTATAAAAAGAAAATGAAACAAGCTTCCCGCCATTGGTACAGGACAAAACCAAATCCATTTTTTCGAAGATGCCGTCCTCGGCGTCGTCGCCGTTCTTGCTTTAGCTCCCTATTGTCTAATTTAGTACTTTTAATCTTAGTTAGGAACTTTCCGTAAGCCACAGTCATGTGATGAAAGTTTCCTAATTAAAGATTATTATTATTATGTGAGTTATCATAGAGCGGGAAAGAATTTCCCCCGAGCTTTCGTTGTCTTGTGTGTCACCTCTTAAGTCAAATACGTCGCGCTTATCTCAAGTGATCTCTGTAATTCAGCAATTCTGGAATGCAGAATTGCTAAAATGGTTTACAACCAGCGACGGTTAATTTTCCTCGTGTTCTTCACTCAGCAAAAATTAGCGCTCCATGATTAAGGGCAGGGGGGATGGTCAGTTCCCCATGGTAGTTCTATGCTCTCACTTTGCACAATATTACTTCTCACTTAATAAAGAACGAAAGAAATAGCCTAGAAGAGAACTAATGCACATAAAATTTATGGATAGAACTGTTCGCGAAAGACTTTTATCAACTCTGGACATTAAAAGAACGCTTCCATCTTCTGAAAATTACATGAACTGCCGCGAGAGAAACGCATTAGAACAAGTTTAACTACACTTCTAGATATTGGGCTCGTGATGAAATCTAGGGTGTTACCATTCTCCTTAGTGAGAAATACAATCGTCCAGTAAAAAAAAATTGTCTCTATATATTAACTGGTTGATTGTATGGGAATTTATTGATACAGCAGGGAGAATTTTCGTATTGTCCACTTCTCGGAGTGAAATGGTTTCATTTGTCTCCTTTCTTCCCTTATGTCTTGCTTTCCATCTTTCAGTTTGTCAGTTTATTTTCTATGCCGCCGCTCCTGTTCCAGCTCTCGTTTAATCAACAAAATCGAATTTCTCTTGCACCACGTTTGCTACAGAATTTTCTGTCTTCAAGCTTGAAGACTGTTTAATTAAATAAATTATGATAATAATAATAATAATAATAATAATAATAATTATAATAATAATGTCTCTGTCTGCAGAATCCTCTGAGTTTAAAGATGACGAAAACGTTCAAGAAGGTGTCTACTATTTGTTAAAAGAACTCGCCTTCTTCATCGCCAGCAAACAGATCTTCGCCACAGATCACGTCACTGTCATCTACTATCGGAGTTTTCTTGTGTACGAGAATTTTGTCAATGGAGAATATGACGGGGAACCAAAGAAAGGACTGGGACTATCGATCATCAAGTACAACCACGAAGGACTGGGCAGATTATGTGAATAAGTAAAAGAAATGAAACAGAACTGAACAGGAGATACTCGTATTGAAGTGAACGTTTATTTTATCCCGTGATGCAGAAGACCCAACTATTGAAGAAAATGAAATATGTATAAGTTGATGTAGAAAGTGAATTTTTAGCTGACGTCTTGACAAAACAGCTTATTTCCACTTACTATGTGATACGTATATGGTTAAAAGATGTTATAAGCTTTTTCATGGATTGAGGTATGATAGCAGTGACTGACCCCAGCGGGGGGGGGGGGGGGGGTTACTCCCATAAATTTCGGATAGGTGTGTGCCGCGAAGGGTCCTAAACGAGTGATAACAAGATCAGACGACCCCTCAGGGGCGGGAAGAAGAAAGACCCTGGGAATGAAGTTGACTCATTCCAAAAAGCACAACTCCGTACCCGTTTTCGTTGGACATCATTCAGGAGTGAATCTAGGTTTTCTCATGACTAGTTCCATCATGGACCAGAGGCGTTTTATAATTTACATAATTATGTTTAGTATAAATACTCAGGTGATTATACAAAATCGCGCGCTCTGATTGGTTGGCTATCTCGGATTATCAGCCGATAATCACCTCGACGAACAAAATGGCTGCCAGTCGTTCGCGCGCTCTTGATGAAATCTAATTTTTTCGTGTTGTACAATGCTTTTTCTTTTCTTTTTTGAAATAATCACCTGTGTATTGATACTAAAACAATTATTCGCCTCAGGCTCAGTGACTATCAGTGACTATTCACCTCGACTTCGTCTCGGTTAATATTCACCCATAATGAGTTCGCCTTCGGCGAATAATTGTTAACTAATTGAACACGTACAGTCCTTGCTAGGCACTTTTCAAAACCTGATCAGAGTAAATTACATTTAGTTTATCTTGTCAACTGGGTGCAGTACTGTGGGTATTTATCTTGCAACAAAAGGTAAATTTAAAATATTGGAGTCATGCTAAAGATGCATTTGGTAACCGTAAGGCCCATCCTCAAGGAACGTGCATTTTTCTGGAGGTACAGACTTTGAATAAATTTACAGAGTATTTTCAAATTCTGCAAACTACCTCTACAAGTTATCAATTTAAACTGAGGATGTGCATATTACTGAAGTGCAAAATCAACCTCCTGAAAATTCTGAGATCCAACCAATATCTCAGCATTCCTTGACCTCCCAATGACAAGAACAATTATGTATATAGCGTTTCAATTATGAAACCCTGTGGCTATTGGAATCAACCCACACTAGATGCAATATGTGACCATGGTAACATGTGTTTAAAAAGCTAAAAGCAATCTCTGAATGTCTTACTATAAATCATTTTCCAGACAGATTGCAAATCTATGATGGAGATATTCTCATCACATGTAACTTGCAAAAGGAAGGAACCCTGTCTTTTATTTTTTGGAAAGCAAATTCATGCTGCAGAAAATAATCTTTAACACAGCTGGCAGTACCGGACTTTTACTATGGCTTTCAAATTATTCTGTCGCTTGCATTTCTCAGTACAGTTTGAGAGCTAAAAGTACAAAGTATTATTTAACAACATTCAGTGACAATGGAAACCTGAAAATATTTCAATTGAAAATACTTGTGTTATTCAAATGATAATTGATACAGTAGAATTGCAATGCAATGAAACTGAGATATTATGCAGTGATAACACACTGCGAAGAGTGCAATTAGAAGGCACTGAATTCTTAACATTGATAGAATGATAGACAGTGCTTCTTTGCCTCCTGAATTTGCAATCGTCGTGCCTCTGCCAGATGCTGTTCGCGTAAGCAAAAGTTAAAAGAACAGTTGGTCTAATTGGTTTCTTGATTTGAACGGTGAATTAAGCAATTTGGTGTTATTACGTTCTTTATATACAGGACAACGCTCAGATGGAAATCAGAAAAAAAACTCCGAAAGTTACTCTCTCTTGAATGTGTACGTAATAAGGAGAGGATGGTTGTGGAACCAGTAGTTCGTCTCACACGACCTGAAGCACTAGAACTGTTAAAGGGAGTAAAATTTCTCGCTCATACAATAAGGCCAAAAAAATGCAGATTCTAGAGTAACCCAGGAGCCCATGGGCTCCTGAGTAACCAGATTGGTGTTTGCCCTCGACGGATAGCAATCAGCCACAAAAAAAACACACACACACAAACAAAAACTGTCACCTTCAGTTATCATTGGATCCGGCCAAGAAAGAAGTTCTGATGGCTCAGAGAAATCAACATCTTTCGTTCAATTACGTGGAATTTGCACTTACGAGAAAATGAAATCACTATTTGTAACTGATGTTGCAGCTAGCACTATCAAGTTCGTAACCGAACTTTTTGAAACTGTATTATTCGTTACTGAAACCCTTGGTTACCTTTAAAACACTTTTGAAATCCACGAAAAAGGAAAGCTTAAAAAAAGGTAACATTGAGGGAGGGGAAGAAGAACGTCGGCAAAGTCTGTAGCGAGGTACTGAGAGAACAGTAGCTAGCGTGAATGAGCGGTTCAATTTATCAAGGGATACAAATGGCCCAGAGGGTACAATTTCCAAGAAAACCCAAGATTCTCTCATTGTGTTACGTAAGGGGATTAACAGGTTGATAGAAAATATCAGTTTCATAAATCCTTTGTTTGTTGACCTACAGTAGCTGAAATTTTAACACTTTTGACAACGCAGGTCGAAACGCTATATGCGCTTTCTCACTTTCTCACTTCAAAATATTCAGACGACTTTGAACTACGCCCAAGACTTTGGAATCATAGTAAAAGAGTCGCTTAAAAGAATTACTAAGTGGGCTGCAAACTATTACACTCGCGAAAGGTCTTATTATCCCGTTCCTGATACTTCCATGCCCTTGTCAGCACTCTCTCCCTGTAGCTACCATTGGGCACGTTGTGCGGACCTATATAATTACGTATTGTCACGTGTTATGAATTATGTGGATTGTTTTTTGAATTTTTGGATCCGCCATGTTGTTACTTTAAAAAAGAATTTAGGACACTTGTACTCGACTTGGAACGAAACAGTCGGTAAGAGTCACATTTGTATAATTTCACTCTTTGGTTCTGGTATTTACAGTGCTTGTTTCGCTTTGGTGTCTGAAGAAAACCTGGACCACCTGAACCTGAATTAAAGTTAAAGGTCTGAGTTTTCGACGTGTATTTTTGAAACATAATGCGTAGCACCTGGGCTATGTAATACTCCCAGCAGCGGTGCAATTCGTGACAAACAAAGATGAAGTCGTGACGAGGGACTGGATGGAGAACTTCTGACCTGTACGACAACGAACTGTTAGAAGCTAAAGAACCAAAGATAAAGCGGGATTTCTACCACCAGCTGTGTACTGTCAGCCAAAACAAAAGGAACACTCCTATGTAGAGTTTAACAGGGAGCAATCACCAGCTGACAACACACCAACATCTGCTCCTATCACTGAGACCACTGAGCAGCCTGGACATTCTCCTGCCGATGATAAACTGCGAGTAGTCAGTTCAAGTTTCGCTAATGACCTTAATATCCCCGAAGTACAGGTGCAAGACATGTAGCAACTAGATGAATACGAGACTGATTCGGATACAGGAAGTGGCGAAGAAGGTGACTTGCAAGTAGTAAGTAAGACATGTATGACCAGGTCCGGAAGAGCAGTGTCGGTGCATCTGAGCGTCTGGATCTATGAGGTGAGTGTTATTATTTTATGGTTTTACGACTTATTTGTACTTAAAAATGGGTGAATAGCTTTCGCTTACAATTTTTGCTGCTTCTGTTAGAGAATTGTTTTATTTTCTTAACTATATTTTTTTCACCTACAAATCACGCCAGTGGTGTAGTCTATGAGAATTCATTTAAATTATACTTTGATTATAGTGGGGCCCACTCCAAAAATGATTGATGTGCTAAAACAAATCAAATTTGAATTACAAAGCAGTAATATAACCTTAAATATACCCTTGAAATTAATGGCAAACTAAATTTAGTAGATAAGTGAGAATTAGCCAAACATTTAGTAGTTGACTGATAACTGGCTATCATCGTTAGCACCCTCATGATCACCTCGCGCGCAAACCTTGTGACTTCCCTTCAAAAGGACTCAAGCCTGGGATTTTTCCTAAGTGCGTGACCCACTCGTGACGCACTCCACTGCGGATTTCAACTTGACTGCTGTCATCAACTATCCAAATCCATGTGACCTTGAAAATTGGACAAGATACACCGAATTCTTAAAAACGCTTAATTTCAAGTTGGGAAGAGCTCATAATTCATTGTTCAGTAAAAACTGTAAATGCAAATTCATTCCCTTCTCTTGCCATACTGGTGGTGAGGTCGAAAATCAGGTGACTCGAGCAAAAATGAACTATTAGTATTTTGCCTTGATGATTCCAAAAATATGAGCTTACTTTCGATAAGTTACACTATTTCAACGCCAAAAAAACCTATGTTGTAAATGAACTTAGTCAAAGCGTTGCAACACAAACACACCAACCAAGGGAGGCTAACTCCAAAACCACAATCACGATATACGGAAACCTGCTATACTGCATGATTTCAAGTTAAAGCGTAGTCCCCTCTACTAACTATGGTTAAAATTAAAGATTTAGTCAACAGTTTTACAACATCAAACGAGGAGGCTGAGGTTTCCACCAACTTTTAGTATTTATATCTTTATGGAACATGAAAACATTTTTCGGTTGTTCTGATGTTTGGTTTACTCTCACGTCTTGAGCAGCAGTAGGTTGCTTAGACCGATAACACTTGAGAACAGTAAACTTCCACGCGTAACTTAGATGACAAGAATTTTTATTTTAAAACCGATGCTCGTCCTATTTTCAATTGTCATCAAATTTGTTAGAGCATATATTCTTATTATCTGAGCGCGTAGCGCGAGGCTGATTAAAATTATCAGCACGGTTATCACTGAATTGTACGACACGAGGTCCAATTACCAATTATTGTGTCAACAACAAAATGCTAGAAACTCAGGAAGTAGTAAGGCTGTCAAAATCTAAGGATAACATATCTGAATAAAAGTCATTGGACCAGCTAATTTCATCCATTTTTGTTTTTACTCTGCACTTGTCAACCTGCTCACTCAAGAAATTTTCCTTGATTTTGATTGGCTAGGATGAGCTAAGTAGTTAAAGCTTATTGGCTAATAACAGGAAGTGCTCAATTCTTATTGGCTGCTTAACTGTCCGATTGGACTTTTCCGATTATGGCAGAATATAAATAGACCCGGGAAAGAAGCGGTAATTAACTGTTTCTGCGAGGTGACCTGTTTGTTACTGTACTTTTTTTCCGCATCGAGTGCGCATAAAGAGAAATTCCAAAATGGCTTTAAATCTCGCTTGCAATGAAGAAACTCTTGTCTACAAAACAGGACAACAAGGGATGTCTACCAACGATGGAGTTGTGCTTTTTGGAATAAGTCCCGGAAATCCGTACTTCAAATCTGCTGTCATCCAGGACTATGTGGCTTACCTGGGACGGGAGAAGAGACGAATAGTGGTGGTTGTACCACAGCAACCAGCTGAGCACACCTACAGAGCTATGGGAAGCAAAGATCCAGTGAAACGCGCCAAGAGAAACGTTAGCAAACTGAAATCGCACTGCAAGAGAGCCATTGATCAGGTAAACAGTATAAAAAGTTGTGTTCCTTTAAATTAAAATCTACTTAACAAGAACTAAATGTTGTTATAATACTTAAATGAACAAAATAAACTCGACGCTTTCTAGGATTTAAAAGATTTAAGAACGTTTTTGATTTATGAAAGAATGAAAATGATTTACGTTCGTTTGTCTATGCGCAAGCGCTCTTCTCATTTCCGTCACGTAATGTACCGCGCACGCATTCCTAACTGAGTCATTGTTCTTAAAACCCCACCCCAAAGCTTAGAACACTGCCATAAAATGGTGCCAGTATTTTCCCACAAGTTCTCTCCATATCATGCAAGAACTTTGCGACTTTGCGTCGTGCCTTCCGTTGTACATTTGTGCCCTCGTTGAAATGCAAACACAATTCCAGTTGAGGCTTCGTATAACTATTTTATTTCATTTTCCTATTTATTCTTTTGTTTTTATTTGCTCAATGACCTCGAATTCCGATTTCTTAATTTTCCAGGTCAACCAGAACAAAAAAATGGCTGGTGATTTCCACATGTTAGACTGGACTCGCGAAGTGGACACACACGAGGCTTACCTAGAGGCAATGAAATTCATTCTTAACCTTTACGAAGACAACTCAAAATTCCGCTCGGATGTAGCAGGAACAACCGCTAAAGTCCTGGGAAAAGGCTCCAACTCTTCTGATGAAAGCGGTTCAGGTTAGAAAGTGCTTTTTATGTATAAAGGTATCTGTTTTGTGTATATATATTACCATACTCTTTTTTATATTTCTTTTTTATCTATATTTATTCTGCAAAATGCCTTCTTAAGCCATTCTTGCTTGCCTTACACGAAGTTTACAACCACATTGTGGCACGATCGGATTTATTTATTTATTTGTTCACGAGAGTCAAACGCATGTCGCGTGATCTAGTAAGTCACTCATGTACGCATTGCAGACCTATTTTAAGTTATCTGATATGAGTTATTAGACAGCAGGAAATATTTCCCCCGAACTTTCAATGTCTCGTGTGTCACTCACCTCAAGTGATCTCTGTGTTTTGGAATAGGCAATTGCTAAAATGTTTTACAACAAACCCTCTTCTTTTTTGTTGTGAGACGGGACCTACGGTTTATCGTCTCTATCCGAGATGACTAGAGAGTCTAACCATTTTAAAGAAGTCATTACAAAGGCAGAACTTTCGCCTCAGTTGTTTAAAGATCCTAAGTACTAGTCCAGCCAGGGTTTCAACCCGCGACCTCCCGCACGGTAGTCCAGTGGTCTAAATGAACTGAGCTAACCGGTTGGCTGTTAGCACTCCATGATTAAGTAGCGTCAGGTCCCCATAGAAGTTCTATGCTCTCACCTTGCACAGCATTACTTCTCTCGGCTTCTCACTAAACACAGAACAAAAGAAATAGCCTAGAAGAGAACGATGCACACAAAATGTGTGGGTAGAACTGTAGTCCAACCTTAAAAGGTTTATACTTGCATCACGTTTGCTGCAAAATCTTCTGTCTCCAAGCTTGAAGACTGTCATTTGATTAAATAAATGATAATATCTCTGTTTGCAGAATCCTCTGAGTTTGAAGATGACGAAAATGTTCAAGAAGGTGTCTACTATTTGTTAAAAGAACTCGCCTTCCTCATCGCCAGCAAACAGATCTTCGCCACAGATCACGTCACTGTCATCTACTACCGGAGTTTTCTTGTGTACGAGAATTTTGTCAATGGAGACTATGACGGGGAACCAAAGAAAGGACTGGGACTATCGATCATCAAGTACAACCACGAGCGACTGCGCAGATCATTTGAATAAGTCAAAGAAATGAAACAGAACTGAACAGTAAATACTTGTATCAAGTAAACGTTTATTTTATCCCGTCATGCAGAAGACCCAACTATTGAAGAAAATGAAATATGTATAAGTTGATGTAGAAAATAAACTTTTAGCCTCCACCGTAACAAAAATATTTCTTTATCAGTGACACGAACACTCATAAGAGATTAACCTTATATCAAAGAAACTTCAGTCCGTAAGTCTTGCAATAACTATTATTCTCCGTTGTCTTCAGTAACAAAAACCGGTAGCCTTGGACTAAAATATATCAAATTAAAAGTCACTTGGAAGTTTAATTCACGCACTTACAATGTAGCAGAAAAATATCTATACCATTATTATTGTTCATGCATGTTAGTGACGTTTGGTCCGATCGTGATTGTAATTCAGTTGACGTTGTGATTGTATCAATATTTACAGAGGTTTATCCAGCCAAGTTCAACAGCCATGCTCGATTTTCCGCCACCAAAACAAGGCCTGCAGGACCAACAAAAGGTTCTTGCAAGACTGAGCTCTCCACTTAATTATCACAACTCACCAACCCTTATCCTCCAAGTTCTCGACCTACCAATGCCATCCGTACATTTACTCGGTTAATATTTACTGTTAATATTTTCAATTGCAATGACAGATTAAAAGAAAATATAATGTAATAAATTCTAAAATGATGGAAATTCACCCAATAAAAATATTAATGAAATCAATTATTATACAATTACTGCCTTCGTTATGTTTAACTGTCAACATCCGCTCACAGCTCATTATCAATACAATCTGTAACTTCTAGTTCATATTGCTATTAATTTTTGACCAACCGCGCATCCAATAATGATGAGGCAAAGGCCAATTCAGTGCGTGTTTGTGTGGATATCCAAGGGCCCCTGTCAACTTTTTTTTAGATTCAAGGGAAAATATTTGTTTAGACAAATACCAGACTCTTCTGATGGTAGTTTCAATACCCATGCTATCTTGAATAAGGAAGCCCACATTGTGAATGAAAATATATTCAGTGTCGATAAATGTAACAAACAAATAGGAAAGTTGATTTGTGGTTGTGATTCCGAGGGTACAAATCACAGAGGACACTTTCCAAATTATTGCTTAAGCCATGTTTTCAAAGGTTTCATATGCAGTTGATTGTTTAATTGAACTTTGTTTTACTGTTTTCATATGCCATCTAGTGAACATCAGCCACAATGAGTCAGTTTTTTTTGGAGATTATACACCAGTTATACACCTCCGGAAATTGGGGTGATTCTTAATCGCTTAATCCAATCCGCTCTTGATATATCAAATAATTGTTGATCAGTAATGGTAATAGGACTGAGTAAAGTCCAATTCGGTCTGTAATTATACGAGTGATAACACTGAGATCGGACGACCCCTCCATGGCGCGAAAAAGGACCACCCTGGGAATGAGATTGCGGATTACCCGGACTCATTCCAAAAAGCACAACTCCGTTTTCCGTAGACATCACTTCATGCTCTGTTTGGTTGAATGTGGTTTCTTCATCGCAACAGAAATTTAATACCAGCTTTTAATTATTTATATTTCGGTGCTCTTGGATTCTATCTGAGAGTATCGCTCTGTAGAAACTATTGTAAGGACTGACTGCCTTATATGTCCTTACATTTATCGTAAGCTGGAAAGGAGTGGCTAGAACGAACTGAATCGGTAATGCGGTTAGAAATAAACATAAAATCCCTTGCATGCGCGTGACAACTGAATCATCATTTATAGTTGCGGAAGTAATTCAAGTTGATATTCATTAGCTGTTTTAATACTAGGGGACGCATTATCCGTCTGGACGAAGTTGGGCAAACATTCGTAGTTCGTTTGGCTATGCTTAGACCGAGAACAATAAACTTCCACGCGTAACTTAAATGACAAAAATATGATGATTAAAATTATGAGCACGGTTATCACTGAATTGTACTACACGAAGTCCAATTACCAATTATTGTGTCAATAACAAAATGCTAGAAACTCAGGAAGTAGTAAGGCTGTCAAAATCTAAAGAAAACATATCTGAATAAAAGTCATTGGACCAGCTAATTTCGTCCATTTTTGTTTTTAATCAAGACTTGTCAACCTCCTCACTTAAGAAATTTTCCTTGATTTTGATTGGCTAGGATGAGCTAAGTAGTTAAAGCTTATTGGCTAATGGCATAAAGTGCTCAATTCTTATTGGCTGCGTAACTGTCCGATTTGACTTTTCCGACTACGGCGACATATATATAGACCCGGGAAAGCAGCGTTAATTAACTGTTTCTGCGAGGTGACCTGTTTGTTAAGAGTTTCCACTGTACTTTTTTTCCGTATCGAGTGCGCATAAAGAGAAATTCCAACATGGCTTTAAATCTCGCTTGCAATGAAGAAACTCTTTTCTTCCCCAAACCGGACAACAAGTCATGTCTACCAACGATGGAGTTGTGCTTTTTGGAATAAGTCCCGGAAATCCGTACTTCAAATCTGCTGTCATCCAGGACTATGTGGCTTACCTGGGACGGGAGAAGAGACGAATAGTGGTGGTTGTACCACAGCAACCAGCTGAGCACACCTACAGAGCTATGGGAAGCAAAGATCCAGTGAAACGCGCCAAGAGAAACGTTAGCAAACTGAAATCGCACTGCAAAAGAGCCATTGATCAGGTAAACAGTAAAAAAAAAGCTGTGTTGCTGGAAATTAAAATCGACTTAACAAGAGGTAAATGTTGTTATAATACTAAAGTGAACATAAATAACCAAAATAAATTCGACGCTTTCAAGAATTTAGAAGATTTAAGAATGTTTTCGAACTATGAAAGAGTGAAAATGATTTACATTCGTTTGCCTATGCACAAGCGCTCTTCTCATTTCCGTCACGTAATGTACCGCGCACGCATTCCTAACTGAGTCACTGTTCTGAAAACCCCACCCCAAGGCTTAAAACACTGCCATAAAATGGTGCCAGTATTTTCCCACAAGTTCTCTCCATATCATGCAAGAACTTTGCCAGTTTGCGTCGTGCCTTCCGTTGTACATTTGTGCCCTCGTTGAAATGCAAACAAAATTCCAGTTGAGGCTTTGTAGAACTATTTTATTTCATTTCCTTATTTATTCCTTTGTTTTTATTTGCTCAATAACTTCGAATTCCGATTTCTTAATTTTCCAGGTCAACCAGAACAAAAAAATGGCTGGTGATTTTCACATGTTAGACTGGACTCGCGAAGTGGACACACACGAGGCTTACCCAGCAGCAATGAAAGGCATTCTTAACTTTTACGAAGACAACTCAAAATTTCGCTCGGATGTAGCAGGAACAACCGCTAAAGTCCTGGGAAAAGGCTCCAACTCTTCTGATGAAAGCGGTTCAGGTTAGAAAGTGCTTTTTATATATAAAGGTATCTATTTTGTGTATATATCACCGTATTCGTTTTAACATTTTTTATCTCTATTCATTCTGCAAAATGCCTGTTTAAGCCATTCTTATTTGGCTTACATGAAGCTGGCAGCCACATTGTGGCACGATCAGATTTATTTATTTATTTGTTCACGAGAGTCAAACGCCTGTCGCGTGATCTAGGACGCCACTCATGCACGCTTTGCAGACCTATCTTAAGTTATTTGATATGAGTTATTAGACAGCAGGAAATATTTCCCCTGAACTTTCAATGTCTCGTGTGTCACTTCTAATGTCAAATACGTCGCGCTCACCTCAAGTGATCTCTGTGTTTTGGAATAGGGAATTGCTAAAAGAGTCCTAAAATATTTTACAATAAATCCTTTTCGTTTTGTTTTCTTTCTTCTTTTTTTTTTGCAATCTTCAAGTTTTTTACTCAGCAATAATAAAAACATAGAATATACTTTTTTTCTTGGACAATTTTCCTCATTTTCTCTTATCATATCAGACGGGGTTATGTTCTCTTTCTTCATTTTCTCCTGCGTCTAGTTAATAGATTCATTGACGTCATTGAATACGGAAGCTGATCTCTGATGCCCCGGGTTTTCCCCTGATTGACATGTCACCAGCCAGGAAGTAAGCTATGTTCTCTATAATCGCACCAGCGAAGGAATTTCCTATTTTCAATATAAACACTCGCTCAACACCTCGTGATTTTCACAGTATAGACTCTTATTTCTTCGAAAGTGGCAACATCACCTCGTGATTTCACAGTATAAAGACTCGTGATTTCCCAAAAGTGGCAAATTGATGCTGGGGTTAGCTTGACCGTTTTGGATCCGAAGGAATCGACCAAGAAAAGCGATTTTAATACATAAGAAGACGACCGTGAAAGATGTTAATAATCTTAGCTACTGCTGTTGCTGTTGTAGCAGCTTTGCTACTGTGGGCTGTTAAAAGCTTTAAAGAGGTAAGAGATTTTGAAGTTCATGAGAGCGATATGCTCCAAGAATCCTAGTTTTACTTTTGGTCATGTCGCCAGAGAGTCATGTCGCCCTAAGTCATGTCGCTCTTGACTAGAGCCCGGTCGCATGAAATTTTTAGTCATGTCGCCTGAAACATCGAGTGATGTCGCCCGATGGAATATCATGTCTAAAATCAGGGTGACATAAGACATAGCGAACCGATAAAATATCTTGCCGATTCGGAAATTTCTTGGTCCTACTTCCATGTAATCTGGGTCTCATCTACGGTGCTCTCTGTCCTCTCTGAAGCAGGAACTCCAATGGAGAGGGCGTCTGGCATGGACGAGACTTGCGTTACATTACCGTCCAGAAATTGTGAAATTAAACGTGGAAACGGTCAACTATCACTTATTTTCACTGGGCGGTGTTCAAGTATTTGCTGCTGTCGAATGCGGCTTTTATTTTCGCTCTTTAAAACTACTGAGGCGATTATAATAACAGATGTTTTTTTTTTCATCGAATTTTTTAGCCAGGTTTTTACGGTTTCGATTTATGTTGTCCAGGGGGTAACAAGTCGCTAATTCCGATAGTCAATAAACATCGACCGTAGTCGATAAAAGTCGATGCTAATCAATCGACAAATATAGGAAATCGCCGATAAAAGTCGATCAAAAAATTTCTTGTGGTTATCGATTTTGACCGACTTTTGGTGTTAGAGTTCGATTTCAATCGACTTTTATCGAAAAGTATCGAAAGATAAAAAATAGGGAGTCCAGGACTACATGTGGCTACTGCAATTTAGTAATTTTTATAGGCTGTGCACTTTATTTTATAGTAAGATTTGTCAAGTAATAATGCACCACGTTTTTCAATTTCTAACACTGATTGACTTGAAAGTCACTGAAGTTAAGATTTAAATTTAGTTTCTGAGGTAATTGGGTCTGGTGTGAGTGCATAATAAACTATACACTTAGTTTAGTTGTCATTTCGTTGTTATTCTAATTTTAGAAAAGAAATTTAACATAACAAAACATTGTTAGCGTTGGATTATGTGCATTTTCAATATGTCGATGTAACTTCAATGGAACTTTCAAAATCGAGACCTACGTTACTGAGACCGCAGTCATCTTAAGTTGTGGCTGGGAAAAAAGTCTCCAAACAAACCTCAATACGCTCTATCTTATGCCTCACTTTTCCCCGATCTTAGACATTCATCGGGCGACATCACTCGATATTTCGGGCGACATGACGGGTTACCATAGATACCTTACTTTTCAGCAGACCGTGTTTTGTCGCCATCTTCCATTTTTGCAATACTGTCTACGCTGTAACTAAACATCCATGCGCAAGCTGAGGGATGTGACGTGACCATATTCGCGAAATCTTTCGGAAAGTTTACGGTCTTTTCATATTCTTGTAACATGAAAACGCCTTAAAACTATCATGACAGGGGGAACGAGGAGAAATATTTATAAGCCGTGGTTTGAAAGTGTCTCAATCTAAAGCGATTTCGAAAACGTAAATTCTGATTTCTTCACGTCGCGATCGGTTTCAGTGTAAGTGTTCGGCAATGCGACTATCAAAATTGAATCAAATACAACAAAGTTATGATCAAGGTGATTCTAGGAATCCTGAAAGCAGAGGTTTTTTTTTCAGCAATAAACTTTTCTTTTCTCTGATGGAGGCTAACATTCATCTTGGCTTAAAAATCACACCATGTGGCAGACCACACGTCACCATATGTACAATTTGATATCCAATATTCTAGACAACTTACTGTCTGACGAAAACTCGACACCATATTTGGAAATCCGCAATGTGCAGCCATGTAGTGTTGTTTAGTTTTCATTTCTTCAAGTCGAAATAAATGAGAGACGATAATTTTGGAGACTTCAACTAGATATGTTAATCGATAACAATGTATCCCCCCACATTATTATTCATGTAATTTATTTTTAGGTACTTGATATGTATACTTCGAAACAGCTTTTCCATGTTCTTCTTTTCCTCTCCATTGAGTGTCACAGGTTGGCTACGCACTTGAGTCACGCTCCGTTATAAAGGTGTCACGCAAAGTAGTATGGTGCATTGTATTTTGGCATAGTTCATCAAAAGCCGATGCTGCAACGCTACTGCCCTTACCAAAATGAAAAGTAGTATTCAAACGACGCATAAGCAAAATACGCTCAGATAAAAAAAGCAAACTGAAATCTTATTCTAAAACGAAATCCACACTGTCATTACCCTCTCGCTCCCACTTTACGCAGTATAGTATAAATATAAACAAACTAACAAACGTAGCCAAACGAAAGCAAACGTATCATTCTTTTGTTTTCTTTCAGACTTATTTCTGGAAAACAGAATCAGGAGACGTGATTCAAGGATCAGGATTTCGGGCTTTTTCCCCGACTCTTATCGGCTGGAAGGACAGCAGCTTGACAAAATTCAGAGTGTATTTGCTTCGCTTCTTACCTGGTCCCCCGAAACTGTAAGTCTGTTGCTATAGTAATAATTTTTGGTACCTAATATTGATCACTGAGTATTTTAGTCACCTCCCATAATGTTAGAAGGAGACACACGGTAGAGAAGCAGTTATTGTGTTAGACTCTCGAACAGGAGGTCGGATTGTAGCCCTGTAATTGACTAACATTCCACCCACAGGGGGGGTACTCTAATATAAATAATCCTAGATGCTTCATACTTCAGAAACATTGAGAAGCTCCAACTTTGCAGGCTCCATGGCCCTTGTGCACTATGTAAGAATCTCTATGCAAGAGGAGTATTGCATGGCACGTAAAAACTTGAACGTCTATTGATCCTAAGATAGGTAGTAACCAACCATAATGACGTCACGGACTACGCTGAAGACAGCAGAGAAGAAAAGGGTTATGCTATATTTGGTAGTTTTAAAGAGTGGTTCCATCTGTTTTGTTCCAATTGGAAGTTACACGGTTCTTATTCTTTTCTTTTCTTGAGCTCATATAGGGAAACGTGCTGTGATGAAATAACGTGCTGCAAATATTAATCATAACCTCTTATCAACTTGATTTAACAGCATCATCACCGATCCACAAATTGCTGTCAAGTTCATGGCCAAACAGCACAAATACCTTCGCATGAAAGACTTTCGCCTTGGTAGCGTATTCCGCCGAATGTTTGGGGAAGCGGCTGGAGCGGCCAGTGGTCAGTCGCACAAGCGCATACGTAGTACGTTCGACAACTGCTACAGTTCCGAAAGTGTGGCGCAAAAAGTGGAGATGATGGTAGAGGAGTGTCAGCGGTATTTGCGCTTAGTAATTGAGGAGAAAAAGGTATCGCTGATACTAATGGGCCTAGAAGTGTGACCATTCTTTGTAAAGCTACTGACCAGTACTGTACTGTGTTACTGTTTGTTTTACTTTACAGTGTGGTTCTAACTTTTTCATCTGTGGATCAAACCATGCAGTGTGACCATTCTTTGTAACGCTACTGAACAGTACTGTACTGTGGTACTGTTTGTTTTACTATACAGTGTGGTTCTAACTTTTTCATCTGTGGATCAAACCATGCAGTGTGACCATTCTTTGTAAAGCTACTGAACAGTCCTGTACTGTGGTACTGTTTGTTTTACTATACAGTGTGGTTCTAACTTTTTCATGTGTGGATCAAACCATGCAGTGTAACCATTCTTTGTAAAGCTACTGAACAGTACTGTACTGTGGTACTGTTTGATGTACTATACAGTGTGTTTCTACCTTTTTCATCTGTGGATCAAACCATGCAGTGTGACCATTCTTTGTCAAGCTACTGAACAGTACTGTACTGTGGTACTGTTTGTTTAACTATACAGTGTGGTTCTAACTTTTTCATCTGTGGATCAAACCATGCAGTGTGACCATTCTTTGTAAAGCTACTGAACAGTACTGTACTGTGTTACTGTTTGTTTTACTATACAGTGTGGTTCTAACTTTTTCATGTGTGGATCAAACCATGCAGTGTAACCATTCTTTGTAAAGCTACTGAACAGTACTGTACTGTGGTACTGTTTGATGTACTATACAGTGTGTTTCTACCTTTTTCATCTGTGGATCAAACCATGCAGTGTGACCATTCTTTGTCAAGCTACTGAACAGTACTGTACTGTGTTACTGTTTGTTTTACTATACAGTGTGGTTCTAACTTTTTCATCTGTGGATCAAACCATGCAGTGTGACCATTCTTTGTAAAGCTACTGAACAGTACTGTACTGTGTTACTGTTTGTTTTACTATACATATGGGTTTTTGACCAAGCGTGAGGTCAAGATGGCTGGATATTGGCTAAGTTCTTTTTTTTGCGTGTTTATCGACCGAGACGAAGTCGAGGTCCATAAACACGCAAAAAAGAATGAGGCCAATATCCAGCCATCTTGACCGAACAAGCTTGGTCAATAAAGGATTTATTGGATGAATTTTCCTTGCGGGACAAAGCCCTTATCCCGAGCGGGCAACCTAGCTCCATCTTGCCCGCTCGGGTAGCCAATCACAGCGCGAGATTCGATTCATCTTGCCCGCTCACGGAGCTAGTCATATAATAAAGTGTGGTTCTAACTTTTTCATCTGTGGATCAAACCATGCAGTGTAACCATTCTCTGTAAAGCTACTGAACAGTACTGTACTGTGGTACTGTTTGTTTTACTATACAGTGTGGTTCTAACTTTTTCATGTGTGGATCAAACCATGCAGTGTGACCATTCTTTGTCAAGCTACTGAACAGTACTGTACTGTGGTACTGTTTATTTTGCTATACAGTGTGGTTCTAAATTTTTCATCAGTGGACTCAAACCATGCAGTGTGACCATTCTTTGTAAAGCTACTGAACAGTACTGCTGTGTGGTACTGTTTTGTTTTTACTATACATATGGTTCTAACATTTTTATCTGTGGATCAAACCATGCAGTGTCAATGTGACCATCCTCAGGAAAGCTACTAAACATTACTTTATTTTAACGCAGTTAGCCATCGTTAGATTCTCCTTGTGGGTGTTAAGGGTATTTATCATGACTACATTTAGAGACAAAGCTGAGATCAAGCATTTATTATTTGACAAAAATCGCTCATCATACTCTCTAAATGACTAAGCCAAGTGTCTCGGTTTGCCTCTCACAGGCCACAGCCGTAATTACAAACCTAAATATTGTCCATGCTCCTAATTATAACGCAAAATGGCTCACAACTCATTTGGTAGCGCATACCACTGGTAATCCAAATAAGATCCTTTTGAACTCTATTCTTTTGTTAATTCTGAACTTTCACAATTGCAGGGCATTCTAACAATGGACGATATGATTGAACTGACCTTCCGAATGCTTGTGAAGTTCACATATGGAAGTGATGTCTCTGAGGACGAGATGCGAGAATTAAACGAGCTGAGGGCCCTTGTCTTCTCTCTCATCAGTGACAGTTTCACCAACCCCTTCGCTAAATTTCCGTTCTATGAATATCTTCCCACTGAAACAAATCAGAGATTGGCCGAGTTTAAGCACCGTTGGATGGATTTTAACAAAGTGTAAGAAATCTCGTATTTATCATAATTCTACACGATTCAACATGGTTTCTCTATTCATGTCTTGATGGAGACTATGACAACCCAATTTCAGATATGAAAAGCGATTTCAAGAAGGACGCCTGAAGGACCGAAGCTGTGTCTTTTACAAACTTCAAGAAACTCTATCGAGTAACCCGGAAGCTGTTACAGAAAAAGAGGTAACGACAAAATGATGTCAGAATTTTTTTTCTTGGCATACACAGCCGCTTCGTTCCGCGTTCTTTGCCTTGCCTCTCAAGTTTATGTTTTACAAGTTGTTTTATTATTTTGAGTGGAGCAGGGTTGGCGCAGTGATGAGATCGCTCGCCTTCCACCAATGTGTCCCGTGTTGGAAGGTCTCAATGGGGTGATGACTTTTACGGCTAACGGTTAATATTTTTGACTGTTATACGGCTAACGGTTAATATTTTTTCCGGCTAACGGCTACAATTTTTCAATATTTACGCCTAACGGCTAATTTTTTTGCCCGTTTTACGGCTAACGGTTAACCCTATTGAGACCCTCGTGTTCGATTCCCGGAGTCATATGTGGGCTGAGTTTGTTGATTCTCTACTCTGCTTTGAGGGGTTTTTCTTCGTTCTTTTCTCCTTTTTTCCCTTCTCCACAAAAACCAACATTTGATCTAATTTTATTTGGTTTAATTTAACATGATTTGATTCTATTTCATTTGTGCTTTACAGTGTCCCCAATTAGTACGTCAGTGCTAGATACAATTGGCACTCAAATAAAGTTCATTATTATTATTATTTTTATTATTATGACTAAACAATCGACCAACTATGTTTCAGTCAATAAAAACACAAAAACGGATGAGTCCAATATGCAGCCATCTTGACCTCACGCTTGGTCAATATGCAGCCATCTTGACCTCACGCTTGGTCAATATGAAGGCATCTTGACCTCACGCTTGGTCAATATACAGCCATCTTGACCTCACGCTTGGTCAATATGCAGCCATCTTGACCTCACGCTTGGTCGATAAACACATATATATAACTCGTCTTTGTCATGTAAAGCTTCAGCAGACGCTTGAAGAATCCTCCCTTGTTAATGTGGACATCACGTGCGGCGCCGCGGCCTGGCTTCTCTTTCACGTGGCTCTTCATCAAAATGTCCAAAATGAACTTGTGGAAGAGGTTAAGGACACAGTCGCTGAAGTAAGCTTTTGAACAGTTCTGTACTGTGGTACTGTTTTTTATGTGTTTGCTTGTTTTTAAGTGTGGTTAATACTATTTCTATGAAGAGTGATCATTCCTTGGAAACCAACAGTATTGTGTTGTGTTACTGTATATTTCATTATGTGGTTCTAACAATTTCATTGCTGTATGAAACAAGGTATTTTTACCATTGTTTGGAGTTATTTGATCTTTTTTTCAATTGGTTTATTTTCTTGTCTTGTAAATAAATGATTAATTATTTATGATTGTTGTTGTTCATAGTTGGTTTTAAACCAAATCATGTCTCTTCAGCTTTCAGGTCCACTCACTCTAGATATCGTAAATAAAATGGACCATTTAGACAAAGTTGTTAAGGAATCAGCCAGGAAACGTCCTGTGATGGTAATTAGTATGCCGGAGTATATTCCATGTCCAATGATGATCGGTGACTTTAAAAGTCCTGCCGGGGTAAGTGCGACATGTAAAGTAAATTGTAACGTGACACATTTAGTATGACAAGTTGTAAACGAACAGGAAGAATGCATTAGGGTAAATGAATTGTTCCCTCTACATGCACAAACTCAATCAAGAAAATTGCTCCGTACAAGGGAGATGCAGGCTGTTCAAAGTGAGGACCAATCTGTATCTGGCCGGTTATAGTATGGTCTGAAAAGCCAGATGCCAATGTAAAGGGGCTGCGAATTTCTTCATGTTTAGAAGCCTATTACCATGGCAACACGCCATTTAGAAACCACGTAACCCCTTCCCAAGTGGCTCGTGTAGTGTCTTTTTGCTTAACAGTGTGCTCAGTTCTGATGCCTTCGTTTCAAAAACATACTTGCACAGTTGCACCAATCAGAACCAAGAAAAGAAAATTTCACGTTTCATAAGGCTAAAAAAGATTGATTCTGATCGGCTCAGAACCTTAACTATACCGCACCCAAAACGCTTCCCGAAACCCTTCACTTCACAAAAAAAAATTAATTCATCAAACCAACTGAGAAACGTAACTTGTTCCATCGCAAAATAAAGAGAGAAGCTGAAGTTGACATTTCGAGCGTTAGCATTTCGTCACACAAATTTATTCTATTGACCACCCAAAACTGACCATAGTTTTACTAGTTCGTATAGTTTGATCATCCGGGTGAGGGTAGTTCTGAAAAGAACTGTTGTTGATGACTGGCGTTTCGACTACCTGAGCGGAAGTCATCTTCAGAGTCAAATGAATAGTGTTTGTCAGACGATGATGTTATAAGTCTGGTCTGTTAAACGTGATTGGTCAGTTTAGCCATGATGGTATTGGCTGAAAGACTCGTGTAAAGTTTGTTACGAGTCATTGGTCGGTTTCGATTCGTCTATTGTTTGTCTTGCCTCGTCTGTTAAACGTGATTGGTCAGGTTAGCCATGATCGTATTGGCTGAGAGACTCGTGTAAAGTTTGTTACCAGTCATTGGTCGGTTTCGATCCGTGTATTCTTTGTCAAATAGGTCGGTTTTAGGTCCGTCTATAGTTAGCTAAATTATGTCGGTTTGTTAGAAGTCCGTTTGTCGGTTTTGTTTTCGTCATGGTAAGTCGTTTGTAAGGCGCCGGTAGTTGCTGACATCTGTTAAGAAGTGTTTGTTCTAGGTTGGAGTACCAGCTTTCCAGAGTAAGTCGTTGAAAATAGTTTGTACTGTAGGTTAAGCAATGAGCAATGAGCAATGAGTCCCAGTCAATGTCATAGTTTTACTGTTGGATAGATAAAAAATTGCTGTGCAATATGAAAGACATCTTTTTTTTCTCAATTCGCAATTTCTTAGTACAGGTTTATTCGTTTTAGTTTTTAAGGCTTTCCATAGGTGAAAAGCCACTCTGTGGATATACTGTGAATAAGCCACTATTATTATAGTTATTGTTATTATTATTATTATTAATATGTATATCCTTTCGCTCTTACGATACTTGTCATTAATGTGATTCAAATCATACTTAACATACAGTCAATCCCAGTGACCAACTCGAAAGCTTTTTGCTACTTTGATCACTGTATTATCTCGACTAGCTCATTTCTATCTGAGTGTAATTTCCTATGCATTGACTCTGTCTATGTATGTTTAGGTTTTTTGTGAACAGTGCGCAATAAATAAAACTTACAAACGTAGAACACTCGATCAGTGCTGTGGCCGTGGTTTCGTGCTTTCCGTTGTTCACTTATCATTCATACATTCATTAATGAACTATCATTTTGCTCTTTGTAGGTTGAAGTTTCTGTTGACAACAGCGCTGTGAACAGTGACCCAGAGGTCTGGGGCGAACCCAACGTTTTTAACCCCCGACGATTTGACAACGAAACACCGAGCATGCGCAAAAGTCTGTGCCGGTTTGGGATCGGCCCGCGGCGGTGTATGGGATACAGGCTGGCCGACGCCTTTATGAAAGTCCTTCTTATCACCCTGCTGAGAAATTTTCGGCTTGCCTTGGAAACTAGCGTAACAGGTGACGACAACAGTGTGCCAGTTGATCACGTTGGGCCACTCTGCTTTCCACGTGTGCGATTTAAAATTGAACCTGTTCAGTGAAGTCAGGACCTACAATTACAAGACGAACTGGAAAAAGATACGTCACACCATCTTATCAGCAAGAGTATAACGTTCTGACACCATGTTCTGAAATAACTGTTTTTAAATTTTATTTTAAGATTCCCTTTTCCCGTTAATTACAGCAGTGCATTTGACTAGAAGAATCATCAGACCACGAATCAGACAGAAACGCGAACAACAGATTGTGCCGTAAGTCTGTCCTCCATATTTTTCGCCATATTATCTGTGGTACTAAACATGGAAACCATTTTCCTGGGAAATTAGAATGAATAGAAATGCTTGTACGACTCCGCGATGAAAGGATTTAGAGATAAAAACTGAATAAAGCAGAAGTTGGAAAAATGTAGCTACACTGATACTTGTACCTCAACACAACACATTACAACCGAAGAGGCTCCTCTTATTTACTGAACTTACCGCTATCTAAAGCTGACTTTCTTAAGAAACCTTCAATTTACTGTAGAACATAACTGTGGAATTTGCTTCCATCAGCACCCTGAGACGGAACCTCAAACCCTTTATCTTAAATAATAAAAAAATAAACCGGCAATTTTTTCTGATATTTTTGGCCTGTTTAAAATTTCAACTGATCAAGAAAAAATACATTATCAACTGATTTCACATATAAACTAGACGCATATCTGCGTGAACTCGGGCTTCTTCTCTATAGGAACGCTAGTCATCTTTGCAACTTAGCGCATGAAAGCGTACTTTGTACTTCCTCAAAACTTGCTTTTTTCTTATTAGCAGAAGTTTTTGTTTGCGAGTTGCAAGGGTTGACCTTGAAGTGGAAGCGTTGCGTCACATGATCGAGAGCTCTTCCAACTAGCTCGATATTTTATCTTATTTATACTTTGGAGAGATTTTCGGTAAGTGCAGAATACCCTACCATATTTTGTCCGCGTTACTGAAAACTGTGGCTATGCAGTACGCCGTGCAAAATATATTCAAGACTTGCACGTCTTCTACAAGCTGGCTACGCGTTACGCGGTACAAAATAAATACAAGAATTTGAGGTCTCGTAGAAGCTGGCTACGCGGTTCGCAATACGCAGTGCAAATTGGATTCAAGCTATCTCCTTTTGTAAACGTTACAGTTTTGATTTCACGCTTAAAGAACGAGATGTACATTCTCTGTATCATACATTCTTTGTGCAGTTATAGTTTATGTCATAGAAAGTGCAACGTACTGGATTGTCTTCACGAGTTGTTTATGTCAAAAACACGAACCGACCCGTTCCGAAACCGCTTGACATATTTTAAGGTGGGTCTACCGCGAACGGCGTGTGCGTTTGTAAGTCGTTTGAGCTTATCCCAAATATATAAATCGAAGTATTCATGGGGGCCACCAAAGAACTTATAACGCTTCAGAAGAAAATGATCTTGACCATGTGTTCTTATGACTCATTCTATGCGTGCACATAATGAAAACACATGCGCTGTAAACACTAGGGCGATTTGTGACTGAACAGGTAAAAAAAATGAAGCTGAATACATATCTCGGGCATTTCTTCGGAAGAGACCCGAGTAAATATTGTGGAAATCGGACACCTCTGATGTGATTTTATAGTTGACCAGGCATGCGCGTATAAATTATTATTTTGCTTGCATGTCTTCTTATTTAACACGAAAGGCTTGAAACGCGCGCAGCAAACGTTTCGCCCGATGAGGAACGAACAAGAGGATTATCTTGGGTTGGGACTCTCAGTGAATTGCACGGCGCCTTGTCCTCTTGTTCGGTTCGGGTGACCGACGAAGAATTACTAAAGATCGTCGGTTCGTCGGGTTCCAATTTTCGGTATAAGAAAGGAAAAAGAAAGAGAACTAGCACAACAAACGTTGCCGTGGTAATGTACACAATGACCCAGCCGTGAATGGCAAGTTGTGCTCTTGTTAATAAAGGAGCCATGACTTTACCAGCTGACATGGAGGCCACACAATAAGGCATCAAAGCCGGCTACAAAACAAAACACACAAATCATTAATTTCAAAAGCTGGAAAGTCAAAGAACATCAAGAAACAATAGTGGATAGGAACAAAATCACGATCGACCTCCGTCTCTTCAACATTGGTGATCACTGGCACGACACCGCCCGAGACCGCGAGGCATGGAGGTGTGTCCTAAGGACTGGTAATCAGCTCTGTGAGGACCACCTCCAAGCACGAGCCGCGGAAGGAAGGAGGAAAAGGGCATCCAAGGGTCCCTCATCATCGGCCCGACGGGAACCATAAGAAGAAGAAGAAGAAGAATTTAAAGTAAGCCAAAATCATCTCCAGAAATCTTGGACACGCGAGCGATTGCGTAATCAAATTTCGTGTTTGGGACTGGATCATGTTCGCAAAATTCTATAGGGATTTGTATGGAAATCGTAAATAAACAGCAAATATTTTCCAAAGGAGTAAAGATAGCAAAAATGTGCAAGTGTGGCCTAATAGGCTGATATATAATGAGACATTTTTGAGAAAATCATGGCAAAGTAAACGAAATTAATGTGTATTTGCGAAATTTTTCTTTCCGAGTTGGAGTGCATTAAATTTAACAGGATCTGTATGACATTTTCAACGAAATCGGGAAGAAGCATAGTTTTTAAAATGCGATTTTCGATAAAGTAAGCATGATGGGAGAAATGTGCAACCAGACGTAATAAAAACATGCTTTAACCTAGCTGACAAAGCCGTTTATAAGCCGTGTAGTTTACCTTTCATGTGTATTTGCTCTGATTGAAAACCATCCACAAATGCCGTCGAGCAGAATCCATTGAATTCCCACGGTAAAATCCGCAAAATATGCCGAGTTCAAGAAGCGATATCTCGGCCACAATTGCCTCAAATTTCGCTCAAAAGGCATCATTTGAAAGGTTTTTTCTTCCATTTGTAAAATATCTATCGATCACGTTGGCCAGCAGTCTTTATAGGGGCATGCTTTCTGTTTTTCTCAACTGGTTTTGAGCATCGGCGTGCCCTAAAACATGAGCCCACACCCAAGCCTTGCGGTCAGTGGAAATTACCATTTTGGTAATGGTTCTTTGTTTTCTTCGAAAACGATATAAAACGAAAACAACCGATATGATTTCCCGTAATTATATTAGAACTACAGCACCAGATACTGCACAAAATTCATGATTACAGTACGTGCGAAGTATTTTTTTAAGCAAAGCCGCGCACCGGTACGCGGGCTCAAATGTCCAAGATTTCTGGAGATGGCTGTTCAGAACTTTCCTCCTCCAAACGAAAAACCAAAAACAGGAGGAATGACACAGTTCAAGTTATGCAATACAGTACTGTTTCAAACGTGACAAGACCAGCGTACATCACGGCCTTTACAGCTTTAAACACATGAACGCACTGCGTACCTATTTTAAAGTCCCGATACACGAACAGGGTATAACGTAAATGGAATATTCCAGGCATTTATCTCAAAGAAAGAATTGTAACTCACCATGGCGGACTTGCGTGTTGTCTTGCTGGCCAACATAGGCAGGATAAGTCCGCACACAGAATAAGCAAAAAACACAAGAACTGCTCCCGTTATGAATATCACCTCATTACTGAACCGTGGTGGGTGAAAAGTGTTCTACAACGAATAAAAAGATCAAATTTAGTCGTAAAACTATTCAAATCTTTGACATGTCATTTGTAAACAGCGACGTACGGCACAAGATTTGACATAAACAACTCGTGAAGACAATCCAATACGTTGCACTTTCTATGACATAAACTATAACTGCACAAAGAATGTATGATACAGAGAATGTACATCTCGTTCTTTAAGCGTGAAATCAAAGGCTTCGTCTTTGACTGTTAGAATGGAGAGTGTAAATATTAAATAAAGGATAGTAGGCGTGCCTTCATTGGTCAACAGTACTGTTTATATTAGATTGTAAAAGATATTAGGCGTGTTTTCATTGGTCAACAGTACTGTTTATATTAGATTGTAAAAGATATTAGGCGTGTTTTCATTGGTCAACAGTACTGTTTATATTAGATTGTAAAAGATATTAGGCGTGTTTTCATTGGTCAACAGTACTGTTTATATTAGATTGTAAAAGATATTAGGCGTGTTTTCATTGGTCAACAGTACTGTTTATATTAGATTGTAAAAGATATTAGGCGTGTTTTCATTGGTCAACAGTACTGTTTATATTAGATTGTAAAAGATATTAGGCGTGTTTTCATTGGTCAACAGCACTGTTTATATTAGATTGTAAAAGATATTAGGCGTGTTTTCATTGGTCAACAGTACTGTTTATATTAGATTGTAAAAGATATTAGGCGTGTTTTCATTGGTCAACAGTACTGTTTATATTAGATTGTAAAAGATATTAGGCGTGTTTTCATTGGTCAACAGTACTGTTTATATTAGCCTATAAAGGATAGTAGGGGTGCTTTCATTGGTCAACAGTACTGTTTAGATTAGCTTGTAAAAGATATTAGGCGTGTTTTCATTGGTCAACAGTACTGTTTATATTAGCCTGTAAAGGATAGTAGGGGTGCTTTCATTGGTCAACAGTACTGTTTAGATTAGCTTGTAAAAGATAGTAGGCGTGTTTTCATTGGTCAACAGTACTGTTTATATTAGCCTATAAAGGATAGTAGGGGTGCTTTCATTGGTCAACAGTACTGTTTAGATTAGCTTGTAAAAGATAGTAGGCGTGTTTTCATTGGTCAACAGTACTGTTTATATTAGCTTGTAAAAGATATTAGGCGTGTTTTCATTGGTCAACAGTACTGTTTATATTAGCCTATAAAGGATAGTAGGGGTGCTTTCATTGGTCAACAGTACTGTTTAGATTAGATTGTAAAAGATATTAGGCGTGTTTTCATTGGTCAACAGTACTGTTTATATTAGCCTGTAAAAGATATTAGGCGTGTTTTCATTGGTCAACAGTACTGTTTATATTAGCCTGTAAAAGATAGTAGGCGTGCTTCCATTGGTCGACAGTACTGTTTATATTAGCCTGTAAAGGATAGTAGGCGTGCTTTCATTGGTCGACAGTACTGTTTATATTAGCCTGTAAAGGATAGTAGGCGTGCTTTCATTGGTCGACAGTACTGTTTATATTAGCCTGTAAAGGATAGTAGGCGTGCTTTCATTGGTCGACAGTACTGTTTATATTAGCCTGTAAAGGATAGTAGGCGTGTTTTCATTGGTCAACAGTACTGTTTATATTAGCCTGTAAAAGATATTAGGCGTGTTTTCATTGGTCAACAGTACTGTTTATATTAGCCTGTAAAAGATATTAGGCGTGCTTTCATTGGTCGACAGTACTGTTTATATTAGCCTGTAAAAGATAGTAGGCGTGTTTTCATTGGTCAACAGTACTGTTTATATTAGCCTGTAAAAGATATTAGGCGTGTTTTCATTGGTCAACAGTACTGTTTATATTAGCCTGTAAAAGATATTAGGCGTGTTTTCATTGGTCAACAGTACTGTTTATATTAGCCTGTAAAAGATATTAGGCGTGTTTTCATTGGTCAACAGTACTGTTTATATTAGCCTGTAAAGGATAGTAGGCGTGCTTTCATTCGTCGACAGTACTGTTTATATTAGCCTGTAAAAGATAGTAGGCGTGTTTTCATTGGTCAACAGTACTGTTTATATTAGCCTGTAAAGGATAGTAGGCGTGCTTTCATTGGTCGACAGTACTGTTTATATTAGCTTGTAAAGAAATGGTTTTGACGTTAATATCAAAGCGAGTAGCTAAACAATTTGTTTTTTTTTATCTATAAAAGAAATCTTATTAACTGTGTTTATTTACACCAAAATGCGTTTGAGAGAAACAGGTATAAACAATCCACTTCGTTGTCGCGTTTGTACTATTGCCTCTTGAATTCTCCCCCGCGCACGTCGGTTTGTCTAAGCTTGTACAAACACGATAGAGGAGCTTTTGCGGGTGAATGTAAGTATCTGGGCAATTGTAACTTTTTAACTTATTATAACTTGTTGGGTAGGGGAGAGGTAGGTGCACAATTGCACAGATACTTACATTGATCCGTTCTTTCTTAGTTAAGAAGTGTACCTGAGAACCGAAGTAGCACAAGACAACACCAAGCAGCAGCAAACAACAGCTAAAAACAGTCCCTTTCCATTCGCCATCATTTGTAAACAGCGACGTACGGCACAAGTAAGCTACACCAAACGAGCCAATCACCGCGGTGCATGACACTCCAAGAAGAAGCCAACCAAACTTAGCTGAGGACCAATCAAATTTGTCGAACACGACTAATGGCATGACATAAGCAATCCACGTGGTCATGTATCCAGTGAGAAAAAACAACAGAAATACAAGATAGACCGTTTTAGTTCGTAAAAGTTCCTTTATATTTGAGCCGCCTGGTTCGTTGTAGTCTAAAAAAGAAATCAATGTATCAGATCCGGTGGTTCGGTACCGTTGTGGAGTTAGTGAGAATTGAGAGGGACATTCGGGGGATCCAAGCACTGCAATACCGCACATAGAAAAGCAAGAACACCGCTATGCCGCATCGAGATTTACCAAAATCGCGAAGCCGCTTTGTCTTGTAATACCGTACTTTCAGACGTAGATGTTTATGAAACTCGACAAGTTTCTTTGTTTCATGTTTTTGTCCGTTTTTTTGGCCTTGACCCTGCACAAAAACACACTTTTTTCGGTAGGATAACCAATCAAAACTTTCGACTAATATATTCGCAAGTAACATGCGAAACAAAAACAAAAGACCGTGCAGGGTCACGGTCGATTCAACATATAATTGCGACTGCGCTGTTCTTGCTTTTGAAATTTCCAGGGTTTCATCACCAGTCCCTCGATTAGTCCCTCGTTTCAGATAAAAACTATTGCAATATCGTACCTAAAATAACGAAATACCGTATTACCGCAAACTCTTACATCCTCCTCTGTTGGTGGTAATGGTTGCTTTAAATGTCAGGTCGGATCGGTAGTGGATCGGTAGTGGATCGGTAGCGGAGCGTTAGTGGATCGGTAGTGGATCGGAAAGGAGTAACTGGTGGTAGCGATGGTGGTAGTTAAGGCGGAAGCAGTAGCGGTGATGGCATTGGTTAAGGAGGTAGTCGTGCTTTTAGAAGTTGCAGTGGTAATATTAGTAATAGTGACTGTCGCAACGATATCGATAGTTAAGTGATAGAGATGGTAACATAGTATGAGTGATGAGCTGGATAGGTAATGGCAGATGCGTTGCAATTGCTAACGTCAGTAGAAATCTTATTGTTTTGTGGTGTTGATAACGGGGGTGAAAGTGAAAGTGATAATAACAGGTGTTTTAATAGAGGCAGTACTGGTGGTAGTGGAAGTGCTGGTGGTTGTGGAAGTGTTATTAAGAGTGGTTGCTTTGCTAGTGATAATGGAAGTGGCAGTGATAAAGGCAGTGGCAGTGGTGATGCTTTGGTAGTGATCGTGGTAGTAAAAGCGGTAGTCGTTGGTGCAGTCATGGTGGTAGTGTCAAGTAGTTGTAATTTAGTGGTGGTGCGGTTGGTCGTAGTTGTTTCAGAAGTATTAATGAAATGACTTACATACATAGTCTGCCCAGAGTACTCTAGCTGTACTGCATTACCTGTTGTTAGGGAATATCCGTCATTGAACACAAAAACCACCAACAATAAAGCCAGAGTTAAAAGAACAAAGGAGCAGGCTGGAGGAGTTGTGTAATCAGACAGAGACAAAGTTCCTATATTGATTTTACCGATCCTAGGGAAGATTGAAGCTGAAGCTAAAAAAAAATCACAAAATAAAAAAAAACACAGCGATAAGTAAA
The DNA here is from genome assembly GCA_949710005.1 of Ricordea florida. Lineage (NCBI taxonomy): Eukaryota > Metazoa > Cnidaria > Anthozoa > Corallimorpharia > Ricordeidae > Ricordea > Ricordea florida. Next base: position 23,100,521 of record OX453279.1, read on the forward strand.
TTAAATCATATCAAGATCAAAGTGCTTAAATTTGAGTGGTTCGGGACTGAAACAAATAAGACTTATGGGTTCCTGGGATCAATGTAAGTATCTGTGCAACTGTGCACCTACCCCTCCCCTAACCCAACATGAACCCTAACTTTTTAACTTATTATAACTTGTTGGGTTAGGGGAGGGGTAGGTGCTCAATTGCCCAGATACTTCCATCGATTCGGTTCCTGTTGGTGAATAACCTGAATAAAGACCCAAACTGAACAATTTAGCCTGAATGATTCAGGTCTTTTAAACCAAGAAATTTGAGCAGGATATTAGCCAATGGAACGTAACTGTCTAATTCTGCTAGCCAATGAAAATCACGATCAACACGTAAAGACTATGGGCTAGCGTTCCAAACATTAGCTCCCCTCTTATGTTACCATGGTAAAATCAGAAACCCATAAGACTTGAAACGTGGAACTCACGTGGAACCCACGTTCACAGCTTGTTCAGATTCAATATTACCCAAAGTACCATATTTGGAAACTGCATGCCCCAGTCTTTGAGTTCGTTGGCACTGATTGATTCATTTGGCTTCTTTTGCTTTCTTAATATGGTACTGGGTAGATTGAAAGTGGACAAGCTGTGGTTGAAGACGTTCAAAGGCAGATACACGTTTCAAGTCTTATGGGTTTTTGGTAAAACTTATCATTTCGTTTTCTAGACCCATTTTATGTGTTCGAAGCCGTGGTAACATAGCCTGATACTAACTATATAGTGAGCCAATTGGAGCGCGTGTTATCGATGTGGGAGAGCGCATCCTAAACGTTTCTTTCCGAGCAAAACCGCCATCTTGAACTAGTTTCGACACCGATTTTGAAGCCGCGAGTGTACTACATGTAACTCAAATTGCGTACTCTGACAACAAAAGCGCTCGAGAAAGAAAAACGGCAACAAAATGAAACAAGAAAGTTGGCAACAGTAGAATAGGAAAATAAATTCAATTGTTATAAAGCTGGCGTTTTTCCCGCTACAGGTCGTCCATTCATTGGCTACTTCGTGGTCACATTACATCTAACAATGAAACTGTTTACCGCCCAATGCCATAAGCGGGCAACACTGCGAAAACTATGACGTCAAACGGAAAACAGTTCACCATTACCCACGAAATGTTGACCGCTGTTGCACGTAGACGCGTGATTGTCAATAATTATTTGTTCTCCACCGGTTTGACCCATTTGTTTTGCTATATAACAACTAGTCCCTTGGAAAACAGTTAATTTTGTTTCCCTGGAATCCCAATGTTTCCCTCGCCGAACATTGAGATTCGAAGGAAAAAAAATTCACTGTTTCCCTCAGCTTCCGTCGTGCTAGCTTCCTTCCTTCCGCAGACGCGTGCGTTTTCTCGGCTTTGTAACGCGTTCGTTCGTCAGAAAGGAGGAACGGGTAAGGAACGCGTGACGAAGCTCAGAAAACGTTTGCGTAGTAGGCTACAGTGGTGCCGCCCTTGGCGTTGTCGTCGGGTATACTTCAGGTTCCTAAATTAATTAGCACCTTAAAGCTCGTTATAGTAAAGCAAAATAAGAAATAAAACTTACCAAGAGTTGCAAGTATAATACCAGCCATACACACCACTCTGTAGCCCATGATCAGTTTGAAACGATTGTCTCGCCAAGAATTAGCAGCAATAAATCCATAGGCAATACCACCGCTGCCTATGTATAAAGGGAATTTACACTGATTACAGTGGCTGGCAGCAATACGGGAGGGCTGACATTTTTTTAGTATGGCCTATCTACGAGCAGTGGTATTTCATATTGCACTTCGGAATTTATTACTGAAGGAATTACCCTGTTTTAAATAAAATTATCCTCCTCTGCAATTATATTTTGATTAAAATCAAAAAAATATGTGATAACTTTTAAGAGTTATCACATTTTAAGAATCACGTGCTTTAAGAATTTATGACTTTATAGATGTTGGTTTGATGTTGTTGATTTTGTAGTGATTCAGTGAATTATTTGTACTTTTACTTTTCAATCCATTCTTTGAAATATGACATAATCTAACCATTGGATTATAGGGTTACGTGAAATAAAATATTTCTCCGATAAAATACCCATCATTCTTATGTTAACCCTTTAAGCCCCAAAAGTGTCTTTATAGATTTTACTCTGGCTAACGCCAGACGATTTTACTCGTCACAGGGAGACTCCTCGGGGCTTAAAGGGTTAAACGAAACCATAACATCATTTAGCGCCAAACAATACGTACAATCAAGGGAGCACATGGGATGGAGAGGGACCCTGTCCAGCCCTTGGAATATAAAAACTTGAGAAAAGTTATTTTTGGACACCAAAGCCTGTTTTCTGAGAGGTCCGCATGCCTCACTGTGATGCTCATTGCGAACCGAGTAGAACTCTCGTTTGTAAATTCCGCCTGAATAATCCATAATTAGAGATACTCATACATATTCAGTAGCCGCTAGCGGTCGTTAACGAGGGTCTGAATGGGGTTTAATGTTTGGTGTTATTGTCGCATAATTTTTAGTGTTAAATTGGCCAATTTTTTAATGTTTACTGTTTCCGAAGTGTTTGGACGATTCTTCGGACATCTTCGGCAATGGTCGGAACGCTTCGTTAATCTTCGAAAATGTTTGACAGTCTTCGGAAATGTACGGCAGCCTTCGGAAATCTTCTGGAATAATCCGAAATCATCGTAAAGTGGTCGAAAAACCCCTTGATAATATTGAAAACTAATATTGGCCTTTTCGGAGCCGTTTTGGCTTCTTTCTAGAAAAAAAATTGCTGTTTTATAAAATTTTTTAATGTTATTGTTAAAATGGCTAAAATTTAACTGTTTCATGTTACAAAGCCAAAAAATAAAGTGTTTAGTGTTATCGAGGTACCCCCTTTCAGACCCTCATTAACTACAGATGAGAACATCTCGGAAGCGTACTTCCGATTCTGTAAATAAATTTACTGAGGTTTTCACTGATCCCTGTCGACGCCCTGATTGTCCCTCTCTGTCCCTTATGTTCTCTGACTGGGAGTGTCCCTCTTTGTCCCTTATGTTCTCTTGCTACAATAAGAACCTTACCTGCTCCAATGCCAGCTGCAGCCCTGCCAAGAATGATTAAAAACAGCATGTTTTTTTCATCCGCCAGAATGTAACAGACATTTCCCGTCATGGACAGCAGTATCATCAACAACAGAGCACCTTTCACGTGTGACAGTTTCTTAACCAGGATCGAGACTAGAGGCAAGGACAGACCTTGGCCGAGTGGAAAGGTGCACTGGGCAAGAGCGAGGTACAACCCGCCTTCGTCTTTTTCAATCTGCAGTTAATTGAAGAAACGGTAAACGTGTAGTCTCCTCCGCAGCCGTTATCAGGATCGTCACGCAAGCGTTGCGTGACGATCCTGATAACGGCTGCGGAGGAGACTAGTAAACGTGCAGCGTCCAACCATCGAGTTATGGACGCACGCGGAAGGCTGCTAAGCTCGAAAGAAGCGTAAGAGTTGCTGGAGGCGCAGCCGAGAGCATCTCTAGCTTCTTGAGTGCTTAACAAACCTCTCTAGTGCGTCCATAACTCGATGGTTGCACAACTGCTGTGTTTACCATTTCTTTTATAACATAAGACTTCACTACTTTTATACTGGTCAACAACCTGACGTCATCATGCAACTCTTGAGCAAATGGATCGCGCATATTAGCCAATCATAGCGCGCGCTTTCCCAAAGCTATGTTATAAATAACGTCTCGTTGTTTGAACACTAATGAAACACCAGATGAGCTTTCGCCCGAAGACATGTAATATCTTCACAGGTGAAAATATCACAGGTGAAAATATCACCGTTATTATGGTTACATAATGAAATGGTGAAGAAATGGTTTAGTACTTCATTGGAGTTGATACAATAAATAGAATATTACATAGCCGCATAAGGAGACCATTTTTTTTTTTCAAGTTTTGAAAAATATTTCATTGAGTTGAGAAATGGCCCGTACAAAGGTAACACGTGTAAATGAAATATGGAGGAAAGTTCTTTTTTGCGCACAGCTTACTAGGCAGATAAATTGCTTTTTGCAAACATGTACCAACCTCTGCGAAAGCACGATCATTTCGTACGAAAGGTGTTTATAATTAGGACTGTCAAAACGCCCGATCAAGAATATAAGGGAGAGGAACGCTCTTTGTGACGGGCTCCTGTTCCAGCTGACTATTTCACCCACAGAAAACGAGGACGAGTTGTCTAATTGTCTCAGTAGAAACCACATACTTACATACAACCGTTCAATTCTATACCAATATTTATTGATTTATTTATTTATTAATTGATTTTCAAACCTTTCGATTGAAGTGGTTTACTTTGTCCTAGGCGCGGGTTTTCTCGATGTATTCTGGGACTATTTTTGAAGGCGAAAGTGCTTGTTTTCTATCGTATCCGACATTTCTTATCAATTCAATCGCTAAAAATGGCGAAAATCAAACAATCGAATGATGCAATGCAATTCGACTAAGTCAGGAACAGTTTTTCGGGTCGGTACATTTCGCTGACCCCCAGTCCATGGACTACCACGATGGACTACCCAAATGGACTACCCAAATTCATTGTTCTTGTTTAATTATTCAAAATGGCGGCTAAAGGCCAGGTTGCAACGACGCACGCCATTTTGAATAATTAAACAAGAACAATGAATTTGGGTAGTCCATTTGGGTAGTCCATCGTGGTAGTCCATGGATTGGGGGTCAGCGAAATGTACCGACCCCAGTTTTTCGCGGAAGCCAGTCCCGATTCTTAATCTTATTGTATTTCATTTGAATCCGTTTCGGTTTCATTGATTTGCTCAGCCTTACCAGCGTTACTGCTGCCGAGGGTAAACAAAACGATACAAGGTTGAAAATTATTCAAATTCTGCTCTAGACTAACTAGGAACTTGCCAGGATATTGAAACCGGCATTGAAACCGCGTCGAACCTAAATATTCTCACACACGATTTACTTGTAAACACCACTTCTAGACACAAAAACGTTTTGTAAGGATCTTCTCAATGAAGTTCGGTTTCTAGAAGAAGAAGGTTCAAAAGTTACCAAAACTCACAGACGTTACTGAAAGGAATGCATTACCCCGTGATTTGGAAACACGGAACAGACATTTAATTTTAAGTTTTCCGTTTTAATGTCGGGAGAGGGGAATAACGTTAATTTTCTTTTGGAATAATGCAGGGGCGGATCCAGAGTAGTTCAAGTGATTTCCAGAAATCACTCAAATGTTTCCAAATCTGGGTTTGTTATTTCTCAGCTTGTTTCTTGAAGCTCAAGAAATCAATTATCCTTCTTGTTGCAGTGTTTATCATGAAATAAAACAGAAAAAAATCGTCGAATCTCGTTTTACCGTCGATTACACAGCAAACCCAGCCCATTCCGAACGAATTTGACGAATCTCCGTTCGCGCGCTTTCGTCCTTTGTCGAGACTTCGGAGAACAACACGAAAAAATTCGTAGGCACGACCGGACAAAATTTGTACGCAGTGGGTGGGAGTGGTTAGTTTATCGATCTTTCCACAAATCACTCAAAACCCTCCTCTATTGGCCAGAATCACTCGCATTGTCTTGCGAACTACTCAAACTCGGTTGTGATTGGCTATCCAGGACGCAAACTACCGTGCAAACTACTGACAATCGTATATAAAGGGAAGCCTCTCCCCGAAAGTCCCTCGTTTGTTCTTGCTCCGATCAGAGTTAATTGTTAAAGTAACTTGCTACGGAAGGAAGACAAGGGAAATTTTAATTATAAATGATGGTTCGAGGCGATCCAGTTTGTCGGAAGGAGGACTGTTCACAGTATGATGTTGGTTTGGTTTTCAAGGAAATCAACTCATATTCGGACCAGGACAAGTTCATAGAGAATGTGTGGAAACCAGGTGAGCTATTTGATTTCCCAGCGTCAGTGGAATGTTCGAACTGTAGCCGTCATTTTGTGCGGAGCTGGCTGAAAAGATTTCCCTCGCTAGCATACTCTAAATATGTCGATGGTGCATTTTGTTTACCGTGTGTTTGTTTTGGAGTCCAGTGTGGGCGAAATACGAATAAACTAGACAAATTGTTCAAGTCTCCACTCACACTTTGGACGTCCGCCGCTTCACGTTTTACCAAACACGCCAGCGGGAAATGTGAGATGCATAATTTTGCAGTGATCGCAGTGGAGACTTTTCTGAGAAACATGAGAAGAGAAGCGGTTCCAATTGATCAGCAGATCAACAATTTACTTCAACAGCAAATCAATAGAAATCGCGAAATTCTGAATCCCTTTTTAAAACAATAATTTTCTGCGGAAAAAACAACATAGCCCTCAGAGGTACACGAGATTATGATCGAGGAAATGGGAGTCTTTCCGGTTAGAAGCGGCGACCAAACACTAAAACATCACCTGGAAACCGCTCCCAGAAATGTGACTTATATTTCTAAAACCATTCAAAATGAGATGATTACAACTGTGGGTGCTATCATAGTGAATAATTTGTCACAGGAAATCAGGGACAGCAAATATTTTTCTATTATGTCTGACGAAGCAGCTGACATATCAAATAAACAAAACCTTTCAGTGGTGATCAGATTTCTCGACTCGACCAAAACAGTCAGAGAAGAGTTTGTAGGATTCTACCTTTGTGAGGATATACTATACTTCAAATCCTGATCACTATTCCCATTTCATCGGCATCTTGCGAAAGGTGCATTTCAACCCACCGAAATCTGAAGACGTATTTGAGGAGTACAATGGTCCAGGATAGACTGAATGGATTAGCACTGATGCATGCCCATAGGGAAATGGAATTAGATCTTGAACAAATTATAAATTTATTTGCTAATTTACATCCCAGAAGAATGAAAATGGAAAATATTTTAAATGAATAATTTTGTATCAGGGAGTCACTAGTGTTTCTAGAGTACTTGTGAGTTATGTTCCATCTGGATGTAATCCTTAATTAAACTGATGGAGAACAGTACAGATACATAACTGGTGTCTGTGGTACAATTGTATTAATACTTATATCTGGACAAAAAAGTCATTCTTCATTAGTTTTTAGAGTTATTTTTCCACTGACACTGGGTATTTGATAAGCTTAAATGGTTTTCACATATTCTCTCAGTCTGAGCTCATTGGACCACATCAATTTATACACTGATCTAAAAGGCTGAAAAATGCAAGTATGATTCCAACTTTTCAGTTTTGCTGATACATTTCCACAACAATGTTTCTTAATATTCACTAATAAATCCTTATTTTTTATCTTCCATTCCCACTTTGAACTAACTGACCTGATTCCCATTGGAAAGTTATTTGCACCCCCACAAGCATCCAAGACAGCAATCCAGGCAGCAGATCTACTACATTTTCAACAGTAGCCCTCAATCTTAATTCACATGCTAGACTCCTTAGACAAAAAAAATTTAATGTTATTCTGGTTTGTCTGTGTAAATACACAGAATTGATTTTTTTGTACAGAATTATGCCTTTCTGAGGAGGTACTATTAATGTGTCTGAATGGCTTAAAGTGCTACACAACCGAATTGCATTCTGGGAGCATTAAATTTCAAATTTTCTTGGGGGGGGGGGGGGAGCATGCCCCCAAACCCCCAAACCCCCAAACCCCGCTAGTTAAGGTGCTGCAAATCACTCATGTAAAATCCTGGATCCGCCCCTGATAATGTGATTTTGTTGGACGGAATAACGACTTTCTCTGGAATAATCGATTTGTCAATTTTGAAATAATGAATGACAGTTGCACTATCTTCAATCTTAATATTGTGGAATACCGAAGAATTTCCGAGCAGGAATAATGAAATAATGAACACCAGATCATTCCTCTTCACCGCCTGATTAATGGTATGAAAACACGGGAAAGGAGGCGAACATTGACTAATTTTCCGTTCAACTTATAAATTAGTCATTTAAGGTATTGCATGCGAAACGAGATTACGAACCAACACGGGTGCCGACTCGAATCAAATTTTTAAAAAATCCTTTCGTTTTCTCGCTGCGGGAAGGAAGTGAATTGTTTAGAGGTCGAGCAAGAAATTCTCTTAATTCCAATATTTGGTCTCCTGTTGCATGGAAAAAGTTAATATTTTACCGATGTTTGAAACCTTCGGTTTTTGCTTGTGCAGTGTATTTCATTTCCGAAGCACAGAAATATGTACCCACCTTTTGAATGTAGGGATAAATTGACGCCATGATGACTGCCCATTCCCAGTAACTGACAAACCCGGTGACAAGCAACGCTACCAGATTACTCTTTTTGAAAGCGGAAGGCATCGTCGCAAATCCACGACGGTCCAAACTTCAACAGTTCCACGGCCCCGAACACAGAGTTTTCGAGGTCCTGATCGAGGCAGTCAAGTATAACACGGGCAGACTACATTTCTGTTTGTAGAAGGAAATAATAAGAACACAAATTCTTAGAAAGACGAGTTCGAAGAAGTCACGTTCAAGGAACATTCAGCGATTAGTTATCCCTAGTGACATACGGTGGATATTTACCGCGTTCATTGTGAGACAGTGTCACGCAACTCTGAAATTTGGTCTCGTGACTCTAACGTGGTCAGGTAAAACATTTCTCTTTTTCTGCATCTGAGAAGGGAGGAGACATCTTGAATTATTTCTCACTTTAAATTTTGTAGAGATTTGCTGCATAGCATTTTACAAATAAAACGTTTCTGCTAGATTCTCAAATTCTGTAGCCCTCCCCGTTCAAATGCCCGGGGTATGCCGGGAGGGGGGGGAGGGGGGGGTTTTGAAGCTTCGATTTGACCGGTCTTAACGTTCTCTAGAACACTGATACCGTGATTAATTTGTAATCAATTAGTCATTTTCGTCTGTAGCTTTTCACATTAAACGGTTGTAGAGAGACATGTAAAATCTGTTAGAGTTTTGATTCAAGAGCAGTTTTGTCCTGAGAAGGAGTAAAAAAAACCATTTCAGTTCGAAACTAATTCCCATTTCAGTTTCTAGAACTGACATTCTACCAGAACTAAAGCGCACAAGTTTAACGTATTTTATCTGCGGGCCAAGACGGATCTCGGAAGGTTATGATCCTGGAGCTTTGAACTTCGTGTCTTTAACTGGACTTCGAATTGAACTTCGAGTTTTGTAAAAACTAAATCACCACAGTCCGAGAGAAAATGACAGCAATGATTCGTGTTTAAAATATACTGCCTTTTCAACCAACTCTAAGATCTAGATCCCTTTATCACCCCAATTACTGGTTCGAATCCATTGGCTACAAAGATCGGGCAATTTGTCCGCACGGGTCGTCCCGCGTTGTCCCTCGAAACAAAACAGAGCAAAATGGCCAAAATTAAATCCTTTATTGACCAAGCTTGTTCTGTAAAGGATGGCAGGATTTTGGCCTTGCTCTTTTTTGCTTTCCTTATTGACCGAGACGTGGTCGTGGTCAATAAAACGCAAAAAAACAACTCGGCAAATATGAAGCCATCTAATGCTCACGCATATTCAATAACGAATATATAATAACAACTGTGCAAGGCAAGAGTGAAAATCGGAACAGTGTTTTCTTAAACTGAACTAATTCGAACTAAACAAAGATGAAAGATCATTCAGTGGAACATGAATAGTTGTGAAAGTATAGTTTAGCGGTCAAGTTCGAAAACCTTGCCGAAGTCCCTTACATTTTCATAGCTAAATCAAAACGCAAATAAAAAAAAAATTACCTCGTGGAAAGTGTACTTGGACTTCACTTTTACGCCTTATACACATCAACCTGCTTGGGTGCAAAACTCAATAAACGGATCTATCAAGCCAACTGGGAGCTGACATTTTTCGAGTTCGTGATATATAATGTACCCGCAGAAGATGAAGATATAAATGTGAATATATAAAATTCCAATCATAAATTTGAACTGCGGAATTTCAAAAGTGAAAGATAATTGGAGCTACGTACACAACTTAAAAGTCGCTCCGGTGATTTTGGTTGGTACATCAAATGGAACGGACCATTTCGGTTTGATCCGACCGGAATATTTGGGACCAGCTTTGAACTTGGTCCACTATGACCGGTCGGACCGAAATGTCCCTTTCCATTTGACAAATTTGTTGTTCCCAGTACCGCTCTTAAGTACCCTGCTCTCAAAGACAAAATGGCGGAATGCAGTGATTCATACGAGTGCTACAGCTGCGAAAACATATCCACAGATTTACAAGTACTATTGATGCATAGTTGCTCATCGATAACAGGTGGGTAACTTTATAATGATTTGATAACTGTTTTCGGACCTTTTAAAATTTCTTTATCCGGCGTGAGCTTGTGCTTCAAAAATAATTTCGCGCGCTTTGAACTAGCCAGCGCAGCTTGGCGTTCTAGTCAGTCACGGAGAGCGAGAAATCGCGCGCGCGAGCAAAGCGATGGCGGGCAGAAAGAACGCCGCCTTCTTTCTCTCCTTTGCTCGCGCGCGCGATTTCTCGCTCTCTCTGACTGAATAGAACGCCAAGCTACGCTGGCTAGCTTTGAACCAATTCGTTACCGAACTAAATTGAAGAAAGTACCGAGCGGTGGCCTGGGTCAGGTCTGTGCAACCGGAATGTACCGTTCCATTGAACACGTAGAGTTTCCGAAACTTCAAACCGGAATTTTTGTTGAATGGAAAGCACCCAAGGCCCGGAAAAATTCTGACTTGGACTGGATTTGAACCTATGACCTTTACTCCGTGAAACGAGAGAGATTTTGCATTGATTTTATTAGTTTTCTTGTGATAATTAATCCGACGTTCACAGTTCGAGCCAGTATAACAACAAATAAATACATTTACAACGCCAGATGAGCCATATAAATTAACTAGTTTCAAATACTTACAATACCAAACCTAAGGATTATCCTGGAAAAATGGAACCCATTTCGTTTCCGCAATGAATGGAATATCAGTTTATTCAATTTTCTAGCATAAACAGACCATGATTTATTAGGAATTAGTATAAATACTCAGGTGATTATACAAAATCGCGCGCTCTGATTGGTTCTCAGATTATCAGCCGATAATCACCTCGACGAACAAAATGGCTGCCAGTCTTTCGCGCGCTTTTGATAAAATAATTTTTTTCGCGTTGTTCAATGCTTTTTTTTTCTTTTTTTGAAATAATCACCTGTGTTTTTATACTAAAACAATTATTCGCCTCAGGCTCAGTGATTATCGGTGAATATTCAGCTCGACTTCGTCTCGGGTGATATATTTACCTATAATCACTTCGCCTTCGTCGAATAATTGTTAATTGACAAAATGTGGAGCCAGTGTTTCTCTGGACACAGAAGCGAGTGAGTACAGTGAACGTAGAGATTTTGAAACTTGATCTCATTGCGTAGCATATTTTACGAGCATTGTTTTGAACGTTGACATTTCATGGAATGAACTGATGAGGACTACCGCTCAGGTTGTCGAAAGGTCAGTCAACGTCATCAACAACCAGGGTTTTCAACAGTTTTGTGAAGTAGCGGACATATTTCAGAAAGCACTAGACGTGACCGTTTTCACGGTCGCCGCAAGGCGCCTTGTGAGCACCGAAAAACCCTCACAAATTGGTCTCAAAGTAACGGACATGGAATGGGAAACGACCGAACGAAACGTCCGACCTCCGGCTTAAACGAAAACCCTGGTTCAACAGCAGTTCTTTTCAGACCTACTTACACCCAGACGATCAAACTGAACACAGTTAGTAGAGCGGACTACTATGAATTCAACAAACAACTGACCTACATTTTTTCTATTAGCTTCTTCCTAAACCTACAAGATACCCAAAGTACTCCAGCAAGAAGGACGAAACAGAGAATTAACTCCGAGTGTAAACGTTTATAGTGCTGCAAGTCACTTCCTGAAATTTCCAAATGAGCGTTAGCTCTTCAAAAGAAAATAAGTTGAATTAAACAAACAGGGAAAAATTTCTTTGACCTCCGTGGGAACCGAACCCACGACCTTCAGAACAGATCTGCCGATGGTCTCCCGACTGAACTACGAGACCAGACGAGACGAAGACGTAGGTAATTCAGTTTTTTGTGTCTCGTGTGGCTCTTCTCTCAATACAGAGTTTCACGCTCAGTGGGAATTTTAGGAAGTGATGTGCAGCACTTTAATTTACACTCAGAGTTCGGTGTAGAATCTTTCACAATGGCGGGGCAAAGATTGACAATTGGCCAATTGTTTTACGTTTTGCTAAAGCTTTGGCTATAAACTGAGAAATACAACGCACCTTCAAGGAAATAAACAAATGTAGTCGGTTCAATGGAAGTGAGAGTGACTTTAAAACCCGACAGTGGCGCAGCTCTCATCAGCGTCTTATTTGACTGAACACTAAATGATGCCGATACATTGTCGACAGAACTAGCGACTTGCGTGTGTTGTTTGTTATACCGTCCTCTACTTCGATCGCGAGATCTTAAAAAAGCTGCTACGTTTAACACCGTTTTCCATCGCCATGGAATTTGACATTCACACCCGAGGTTCTGTCGTACTGGGCCGGGTTGCTCGAAGCAAGGTTAAGGCAACCCAGGGTTAGTGCGAAATTTAAATGCAGATATGAGAGATTAAAAGCACATTCAGTATAATTCTTTTTGAATACTATTTGACGATGGTATGCTCTGACAAAAAAATGGATAAAGTTATCGGTGAAAATGCTTTTTAACAAGAGGAAACGAAACCAGGGTTAAAATTTAACGCCAAGTCAGCGCTAGTCGGCCTTCGAACAATCGGCCCCTGAACACTAAATGATGCAGATACATTGTCCACAGAACTAGGAACATTCGTGTGTTGTTTGTTATACCGTCCTCTACTTCGATCGCGAGATCTTAAGAAAGCTGTTACGTTTAACAACGTCAGTTCTCCATCGCCATGGAATTTGATATTCACACCCGAGGTTCTGTCCTACTGGAGTTGAAAATACCGTAAATATTTACATCACGAGTGCATGCGTCTTTGAAATTATTTTACTAAAGTAAACCATCCAGATAACTGGCAAATCTGTCCAGTTCATCACCAGATGCCTTGGAGAACGGACTGCTTAGTTTGTGGACCTCCACTGCTCCGCTCTCGTACGCTAGAACCTGGGACAAAACACGAAGAACACAAAAAGGGTTAGTGCAGTGGAGAGCGCTCGCGTCTCAGCCCTTTGACCCGTATTCAAACCCCGAGATCTCATGTGGGTTGATTTGTTGTATGTTCTCTCATTGTCCTTCGGGTTTTCTCCGGTCTCTCCGGTTTTCTTCCCCACATGACGAACAGCACATCTAAATGCCAATTTATTATGGATTCTACGAGCATTTTTTTGCTTTTTCACGCTTAAACGCGCTAGAAAGTGATAAAAGTATTAGCTATTGCAATGACAGAGCACTTAATAGTGCAAAACGAGTGCAAATGTGACACTGCATACACATTCGTTTCCGCGGTTTTACTAAAACATGCCCCCCCTAAAATCTGTGTTTCCACAGAGATTTACAGAGGAATATTTCTGTAAAAAAGAGTGTTTCAACAGGTATCCAAGCATGTCAGAGTGTGTGATTTCCTTTATCTTTGCCTGTAAATTCTCAAGACGCTTGATGTCACAGCACATCTAATCTACAACGCGTCGTGCTTTCAAAACTCTTCAGGGTATTTCCTACGTGAATAAACACTATCGACACATTTTGATGCAATGAGTGATACAATGAGTGCATTTGGGAACCTACGCCATTACGCGGAGCGAACAACTAAGCTTTATCCCTGAGTAAGCTTCAGTACAGACCAAGCTATTTATATGTTGAAAGTTGCCGACAGAACCTGTTTACGCCATGCTCTCTCTATTCCAATATGCGTTATATTTTTCTCTATGGAAAAAGGAACTGTCGGGCACTGATTGGGTTATAGCAACCAGGTTGGCGCGAAAAAGGTTTTAAAAATGACTAGGTCGATAAAAATGTTCACTCAAAGGGAGAGTAAGGAAGCTGCTTGCTCCAGGTAATGCGCACCTTGTGCATTAAAATAGGAAGCGAGTAGAAACGACAGTGGATGCACATACCAGTTCTGGGCTTCGGCCCGGTATTCCAATTCCTGATGCAGAGTAATCACTGGACAAATCGAAGGAGACAACCCTGTAATAAGTCAAGATAGAGACAAAGTTAACAGGAAAGCCGCATCAGGTGAAAATCTGTTCTTCATTTCTCGCTGCTGTCTTGTACCTATTCAAATTCAATTCTTAGACCTCAAGAAGGCATTTGATACTGTTAATAATCAGATACTTATTGACAAATTAAACTTTTATGGTATCCGTGGTATTCCTCTAGTTTGGCTCACCAGCTATTTAGACAACCGACAACAGTATGTTATGGTCAATGGTCATGTTTCTTCTAATAATACTGTTGTGTGTGGGGTCCCTCAAGGTTCTGTTCTTGGCCCCTTATTATTCCTCCTATACATCAATGATCTTTTTCTTTATATAATTCCCTCTTTCTACCTTATATCAACTATTGTAACCTCATCTGGGCATCTACATATGCCTCCTACCTTGAACCCCTCTATCTACTCCAAAAGAAAGCCATTCGAATTATCACCTTTTCTCCTCCAATAACTCGTTCTAAGCCTCTTTTTTCGAAGCTTAATATTCTTTCGCTCCATTCACTTTATAAATTTCATGTTTCCTGTTTTGTATTCTCACACTTTAATCGCCTTTTACCTTCCTCTCTTTCCTCCCTCCTCCACTTTAATCGTGATTTTCATGATTATCTAACTCGTTCTCGTTTCAAATTGCATAAAATGTCTCTTAGGTATCAATTTGCGATTAGTTCCCAATCCCCGACTATTTGGAACGATATCCCCTTGACTGTCTGTGAAAGCCTTACCACTACTAACTTCAAAAAGAAACTAAAACTTTACTTTTTAAGCCTAAATTGAACTAGCGCAGGATTCTCATAGCTTATTGTTAGTTTATTTGTCACCAGTTATGAACTGTTATAGGACTATTATAGGACTGCATGCATGTAAACTTATTTAATTTCAGTTTTGTACCTTGTTTTAGTTTTGTAGTTTAGCCTACAGTCTTCATCTCTATATAAAATAATTTCTGTCATTCTGACCACAGGCCGTATAAGCCCCCGGCTTTGGCTTTACTGAGTTTGTACCATATGAGCGATAGAATAATAAAGTTAAAAGTTAAACCAAAAGCTATTTCGAAAAGAAAAGACTCATAAGAGGCTCTCGGCTTAGAAATTACTCTACGTAGTGAAAGACCGCGCATGATTCATTTGCGTTTTTAATTTCGTGTTACATGTAAACAAGCGACTCACTGAATTCTATCAAAATGGAGCAGCGCAAGGAACCTTTGCATTTTTTCGACAATAAATATCGCTTCAATGTAGCATGATATCACTTGAGTCATACCGATATCCAATTTAAAATATCCTCACTTTCACTTTGTTTGCAAATAGTATATAAAAAAATACATATTTTTTTATTTACCCTCGGCAGTGGTTATAGCACTAAGGTTAGAGGGGTCGAGCAAATGCGTAAATAAATCAGGTGAAGTATATAAACTTCAGCTGGCTATTAACAAGCGTGGTCGACGATTTGAAACTCGAGATGACCGAGTCACAAATCCGGTAAGAAGTCATGACGGGAGATGAAGTCGGGATGACCAGATTTCCGGCGCCCTGACCATAAAAGTTTGTTTTTTTAAGCTTGACAATGTTCGCTAAATAGTTTACCCTGCAGTCAAAATAGATCCGTTTAGTTCCTCGGGAAACCAAACGAGAAATGAACTCGTGTTTATTGAAAACGTACCGTCCATGTTTGAATTTCTCCACTGCCACGGGGCCTTGAATACTCTTAAGCAAGTCCCTAAAATTGAAAGAGCAAACTCAAGAGAGTTTATTCTACGACTGAGCTGTACCAATACGTGAAGACGCATTCTAATTAGTTCTACACGAGCAGAAACCAGCAACATTTTGGGGCGAA
Source organism: Ricordea florida (assembly GCA_949710005.1). Taxonomy (NCBI): domain Eukaryota; kingdom Metazoa; phylum Cnidaria; class Anthozoa; order Corallimorpharia; family Ricordeidae; genus Ricordea; species Ricordea florida. The sequence goes on from OX453279.1 coordinate 23,116,487, forward strand.
AAACACCCATCTTCAGCCATAAAGCATTTTCAATTTATTATTGTTCCTTTTGTAGTTGTTGTTGTTGTTGTTATTATAGTCGTTGTTTTTGATGTTCTTTTTGTTATCGTTGTTGTTGTTGTTATCGTTGTAAATGGTCATGACATTGGTAGTGGTGGTGATAATTGCTAATATCGTTGCCACTGTGTTAGAGCGTTTCTTACCAAACATGCAAACATGAATTTGCATCCAGCACGTAGAACACACTGGGTTTGCTGCGAGACCACTGCAACGATACCACTGCACTGCCATCTGTGGCACTAGACCAAGTAGAGAGCGGAGTTTCTGCCGAGTACAAGCAGTATTAAAGCTGAGAAACGATCATGGCCGCTCCGCTTAGAAGTTGAACAGGGAAGAGGGTCTCTACATGGCTGCATTGACACAATAAACCAAATCACGTACCCAAGAACAGTGGGGGGGGGGGGGGGGGGGGGGGAGGGATGGAGGGGGCAAGAGGGCACGTGTCCAATCACTAGTTAAAACTGTCAAATCTTAAGTCATGACTGAATGTGGCTCTAACATTTAACCTATTCACTCATAATGTATAAAACCTTCTGACAAAAAAGTGGTTCAAATTGTATTTCAGCCACCTACAATAGCTGTGCGAAGGCCATTAGCGCTGATCCAAGGTTAAATTTTAACCCGGGTTTCTTTTCCTCTGGTTGAAAAGCATTTTCTCCCATAACTTTCTATTTTATATATATTTTATATATATATATATATATATTTTATTTATATATATATATATATATATATATAAATTAGAGTAAATGTTTGAAAGAAAATTTGCCCCTGAATGGGATTTGAACCCACGTCCCCCCGCATACTAGTCGGGTGTGATAACCACTACACCACCAGGACAACCATGCTGGCAACATAGCAATCGAAGTGGTGTATTGTGTGATTGAAGACTGGGCATCCCGGCAATTTTCCTTCAATATATTTCCTTCAATATATATATATATATAAATTGTAAAAGTTGATTAATCGTAAAACAGTGCTCAATACCGGGAGAAAAAAACACACAAACAAACTACAGGTTTATCCCTACAAGCCTGTTTCGTGGTTGCCCACTCATCAGGGGATATATATATATATTTCTTACACAATAAACGAACCCATGATTTTGAAAGAGACATTGCGATCACGCTAATTGAACAGATAAGAAAGGGACACTTGGAAGCGGATAGGAAAAGGGATCTTCCAAGACGAAGAGAGATTTTCTGGCAACTGAAGTTAAAGACATTACAACCACACGGCCTTAACAAAAGGAAAGGGTGAAACTAAGTGTAAAACAGAGACCCTCATTAAGTTATGTGTCCAGTGCAGTTTTTAACATTCGTTATGAGGTAGACTGTAAAATTATAGAATTTCTGATACGTCATAGCCCTGTTGTTACGTAAGGTAATTAACAAGCTAACTGGCTGATTAATAAATAAAAATCAGCCCAAAGGCCCCTGACGAAGGCGAATGCCGAAAAGCGTCGGGTCAAAGGGTTAAATTATTAAATGGTTGAGACTATTTTCCTTAGTGCAATTTATATATATATATATATATATATATATATATATATATCTAGGTGTTTTTCAAAGAAGGTACCTGCAAAATTCAAGGTAACTTTTTTGCCGAAAATCGGGCAATGCCCGGAATTGGGCTAAGCGGGCGTTTTTCGTTTGATGGGGGAGAACGGTTGTGATGGTGCCAACGAATTCATCATATCGCGTTCTACCTTGCCATATTGTCCTTATCGGACTAGTGCTATTGTTTTGTCGGGGGTAGGGTTAGGGAATTTAGGTCTTAAGGCTAAAAATCTCTGTTGTTTTATTTGATTTCACATCTCAGTTGTTTCAGTGTGTAATCAGAGCTTGTGTAAGGTACTTTATTTTGCATGTAAGGCCTAAAGAGAGTTAGTCATACCACGGGGGGGGGGGGGGGTGGGTGGGGTGGGGTCGGCAGGGGATATGACAGGAAAGCAGTAAGGGGGGAGGACAGGGATGTGGGGGAATAGGGGGGCCTAATAGGCTTTGGTTTATGTCTGATTGAGGTAATTGGGCTGAAATGCTAAGGCTTAAAACGCCTTGATTTTTTATGTCAGGTGAAATTTTTATAGGTACGTTTTCTCAGAAACGCTTATATATATATATATATATATATATATATATTTAACAATTATTCCACGAGCGCGCGTTGGATATGAGATGGTAGATAGCCAACTCGGCGCTACGCGCCTCGTTGGCTATAACTATCTCATATCCAACAAGCGCGAGTGGAATAATTGTTTTATTAAAAACGCCCAAAAAATATTATATTGTACAAACATTGCGAAAAAAGGCATTCTTTATTCCGCTAAAAAGACCGGAAGTGGATAGAAGGAACTTCCGCTCCAACGTTCAATCACTGTCAATCTGTCAATCTGTCAAGTAACGAGATACAGCCTGGATCGTTGAATGAATTTTCAAAGAGCTCAAGCAAAGCTGATTCTCAACGGAAATAACTCTTTAGCTGTTTTAAAACAGGCCTTAAGTGCTAGGGCCAAAATTATTGTATTATTTGAACATTGGTGCAGTTATAAAAGTTAAATTGTGGAGGAAAGCGATGATCTTGGCCACCATGAGTAAAGGATGCCGGCATGTTGGAAACCGCCAACTGGTTGTGTTGAACGAGAACAGCGGCCGGAGATGCTTGAACTGCAGTGCTGGATGATTCCTCGGTTTGTACTTGCAGGTGTTGCTTAGCTGTCATATTCTCCTTGTCAGCTGAACAGGTTGGAAAGGACGATCGAGTGGCAAATGCACTGAGCAATTGTGACATCTTGCGCTGTTGCTGGAGTGATGGTCGTTCATTGTAGCTCTCAATCGATTTATCGGACTTGTGACCCGTCACTGATTTTATGTGCCTTGTCTCGCAGTTACTGTCTGAAAGAACAGTCACTGTTGTTGCCCTCAGACAATGGTTTGTCAGGTGCGGCTTGATGCCAGCTCTAGAACTCATGGATTTCAACATGGAGTCAAGGTTGTTTACTCCGAGCGGCACGTTGCAGAACCAAATTTGCTCTAGCTCAGGATTAAAACTTCTTACTTCTTTTGGCCGCTGGAAAAGGGCGTCCAGGTTAGGATTCAAGTGCGACAGGTAATTCTTTATTGTCTTCACTGGACATCTTGGCGACTCTAGAACGGAAAAAACTTTGGCATCTGACTCATCCTCAACATCATTCAGACCTCCTTGATGGTTCTTCGTCGCTGCCACAGCACCAGGAAACTGTCTGTTTAGCTCGAGGTATTCTTCTCCTTGAGAGGTATTTCTCAGAATAAGCATTTCCGGCTTCATTTGTCGTTGGTTCTCTCTGCCACGTCTTCCGAAGAAGAGACCAATGTAGAACCAAGCCGTTCTTTGAAGCTGTGCGGGATCCTTTGTGTCTGCGGGACCGAGTTCACCGCATTGAAAGAGCGTATCAATTTGTTCTTTGGTGATGGGCTTCTTGTGGATAACTCCACCTATTTTTCCAGACTTCCTGAGGTCCTTGACAAAAGCGTCTAAGACTTTATTTGCGTCAGTGAAAGCTGCGTCGGCGATGATGGAGAATTGTTTACATCTCGGCGGAGCGCGAAGGTAGCGGTCAATCGCTCCACGGATTGATTTAAGAGAAGACGCTTTGTAAAACTGCCCGTCTTGTTTTCTTGCAGTTGTACAGAAACATTTCAAACACGCATTGAGCTGTTCTTTTGACATTTCCTCAATCGGTGAAACGAATTTATTTCCCACAGAAGTTGAAAGCCATTCTGCAAGGTCAGTGATTTGTGTCTAATTGATTTCATGTTATCGTAACATTTAATGTTTTCGGCGTTTGTAAACAAAGGCTTAAAATAAATTTCAGAAAACTTGTTACCTTGAAATATTTTCATGCTGTACTTAGTGGCTTTCTTTGTGTTTGCTGGTGTTGCATTGTCTAAGAGTTTAGAAAGCTCATCCTCCGTCAATTCTGCTGCGAAACGATTTTCACCGGCTGTCATTTTTTGGCCGGCAGCGAAAAACTTTTTGGGCAGCTACGCTGTTCTCGCTGACGCGACACCTATAGGATGAGGGTTTCTTTTGTTGTCCACACAACAAAAAAGCAAATCTCCCTTCCAGTGAAATATAACTGTCCTTGTACTTGATGCCAGTAAACATGTCCTTTATCGAGTTCATAGTGTCCTTGTGAATTCTTCTTGATATAAAATTTACCTGATGATACTGCTTCTTCTATGGTTAAATCTCTTTGGGTGAATGGGCACTTCACCTCCAGCAGTGCATACGTGCCTACCAAGCCATCAGGGGAGGCACCTAGCATTCCTGACAGCTCAAGCCAAATCCCAGATTCTTCAACACATAGCTTTGTTTTTTGTTCAAACACTTTCTTTGCCTGATTTTCGTTAATTATGCCCCAATTAATGGCTTGTACCCTTGGTAAATCGTACTGGCCAAGCACTCGCTTTAGAAGGGATGGAGTGACTCTCTTGCAGTTTAAGACATTTCCAAAATTGCTGGCTGTGAGTCTTCCTTTCCTTATCATTTGCCAGGAAGGATTATCTCGTTGTCTTACGGTGGCTTTATTTACGGCTATACGCTGCTCTTCAGAGATACGAAGTTTCTCGGTAAGGTATCTCTTCTTATCCGCATGATTTAGAAATTCCCGAGACAACACAATCTCTTCTACAGTGATCGCAGGCAGGGCGTTGTTCTTTTCAGGCTCTGTAGAGAGAAGCCACAAAGTGCCGGTAAAGTTGCCGTACTTTTTCAGTTCTTGGTAGAACCAGGAACGATCCTCTTCGTTTACTTCTCTTTTAAGGCAATTATACTCCTTTGAGCAAGGATATAACTCTTCTACGGATTTCACTTGGTTTGGGGCCCTGGGCTTTTTCCATTTGCATTCTACATCTGTTCGGCTAAGATTATGGATTCCATAGATAATAAGTGCCGCGGCATGGCTACATTTATAGTTTCCACGGGGACATTCGCACTTAGCAGACTTTATTTCATTCCCATGAAGAGAAACCTGTATTGCAGAGTAAACATAGGGAACATTAAAGTTTTATACAAACGATTACGAGTGTTCCGAACTTGTGAGTTTACTTACCGTGACCTTGTAAGACTTGTCCTTCATACTGGCATGTACCAATCCTATAATCATTCCATTGGAATACTGAAAAGACTCTATATGGTCGGATTTGTAATGATTTTCACCACGTTCGATTGATTTCGGCTCACCAGAAAAGAAAGAAGTAAGAGAAGTTATCGTTATGGCCGCCATGTTGGTTCGAATGCTCTTTGTTTAGAACCACTCAAATCGTGCCCATGGTAACGTGACGTCACACTTCGGTACTCTATGGTATATGAGCTCAGATACCATTGCCTCAAAACCAATCAAAACTCAGGAAATGCAATATACCTTAGCTAGTTTTTAATAAATATATATATATATATACATTGTATACAATCATCAAATTGTATTCAAAAAGAATTGCACCAAATGTGCTTTTTAAGCTCTCAAATCTGCATTTAAATTTTGCACTAACCCTGAAGAGCCTTGTTTAATGACCATGCTCCCAGAGCCTCCTAGAGCTCAGTGGTAGGGCATCTGAACTACTAATCGGAAGGTCGTAGATTCGACTCCTGTTGGGAGAACTCCGATTTGCTTTTCTCCGAGTTTGCCTTTGACAGCGCCGCAAAAAGATCTTTTTGACATATTTTCCAGTTTCAAAATTCACCATATTCATTATTTAACAAAGTGGTTCTAATTTTGAATCTTCGCTTTCTTAGAGTCGACCCTTAAGCCATAAGGCTCCTTCGTTTAAACTCTGTCGCTCCCAAACCTTGTGCTTCTAACTTTAAACCCTTTCACACACACAAACCTTGACACATACAATATGGCTCTACCTTTTAACAAAAAAAATGGGATAACGAAACTCAGAGGAGGTTAAACAGTATATATCTATGACTGATCACTTAAGTTTTCACAATGTGGCTCCATTGTTACAAGGCTGTGAAATCATCCATGAATGTGTGTGTTTGTAGCCTTGAAGCATCTTATACTGAACCAAAGCGCACATTTTCGAGAAACAGGGCCCGCACATGGTTGGAAACCGCTTAATGTTTAATGTTTAAAGCGCCGCCTAGTTAGCTCAGTTGGTAAGGTCTTAAAATAACTGAGGAGAATGTGCTGCCTTTGTTATAACATCTGCAAATGGTTAGACATTCTAGTCTTCTCGGATAAAGACGATAAACCGTAGTTCCCGTCTCAAAGCACTGTTCTTGTGGGACGTTAAAGATCCCACAACACTGTTCGAAAAGAGTATGGGACGTAGACCCCGGTGGTGTGGTCGACCTTTGTAAAGTCTGATTGTAATTAATTAATAGAAGAATTGATGTAAAGCGCCTTTGAACACATCCATATGAAAAAGTGCGCTATACAAATCCATTATCATTATTAATGTTAAAAAGATATAACTTACCATTCTTCAAATTGAATAACCACACGGTGCCATCTTTACCACCAGCCTAAAAAGGAACAACGGAAACCATCATTCACGGACATATGAACATCAATTGCAACCAGGTGTATGGTCAGATATAATTCCATGTGCAAAGGAACCACACAAGTAACAGCTGTAGGTCAAAACATTTATTTTTAAGTCCTGTATTTCTTTCTTTCTCGCTTTCTTTCTTCTTTATTTCTCACTTTCTTTTTCTTTTTTTCTTAACTTTCTTTCTTTTTTTCTTTTTCTGAACACCTTATCCTTCGACCTCTGGAACCTCAAAAGAATCAATAATAATTTAATAGAATAAAACATTCTTGTCAGCAAAAATTACAAGCTCACCAGAATACAAGGTAACTGCCAGGGAGAGGCATCAATTGCCGAGATCTCCACTACGCTCTCTGACAAGAAAGCAAGAAGGAAAACCTTAGAGGGGAACCCTCTACAATATTTCTCTTTATTTCGATCATGATTAGTGTAAATCTGTAAATCTAAAACTTGTGAAAATCCTACACTGTTCTTCTTACACCAAAAGCAACGAAGAGGGTGCAAGGTGGCTCAGTGGTAAGAGCAATCGTCTCCCACTTCTGTTACCTGGGTTCGGTTTTCGCCTTCATGAGTGGGTTCAGTTTGTTGTTGGTTCTCTACTTGCTCCGAGATTTTTTCTCTGGTTTCTCCGGATTTCTTCCTTCCATAAAAAGCAGCACCTCCAAATTCCAACTCCATCTGGATTCGAGGGCCACAGGTTTACCAGTTGTAATAAATAGGTGTGTTACCCTCTATAACTAACGTTATTACACCAGTTGAGATCAGAGAACAAACAAGATCGAGATGGCGTGGTCATTTTCAGGTTTTTAGTAACTTCAATAAATGTTTCATCTAACCAAAATGCACAAAGATGTACTGAGTTAAATGAAGGTATGTACAGTGTTTTTTTTTTTTGCCAGAGAACATTTAAGCGTGGTTCACTTTCCTCCGGAATACCTTTCGTGAAAACAAAAATTTCATTTTAGGAAATCCTCACGAATCAAAATACAACACGAAAAATGCTCTGCAGTTAGAACGCTTCCTTTGCAATCGTTAAGGTTTATTAAAAAACGTCACTGGTTCATCTTCTGATACTATTTCACTCGTTGGCAAAAATCGTACGTTTGCAAACTCCGTGGAACAACTTCTGGAAAATTCATCTTACCCATTTCAGGTCTGTGGCATTTGGGTGGGGCACGACCGCCGTGTCTTACACAGTGCGCAACATAACCCTGCAAGAAAACAAAAAAAAAAAAAAAGTAGGCAAGCATTGCATGCATGTGGCTACTGCATTTATTAAGTTTATTCGGACCCATGTTTATGCCATACATATCGCCTTTCCTCGATTTCATTACTTTTACATATTCTCTTCTGAGTTTAAAAATGAATCGATGTGAAAGTTGTGCAAATTTAGGCCGGCCGCTGTAAATTTGTTGATCTTAGGCCAATTTGCTACCAGAGGCGCCCACAATTCTTCGCGGTGTGCGAATTGTATTATGCATTGTGATTGGTTAAATACTAGGCACGCGCTGATTGGTTCCTTCACTCACTCAATCTCTCGTGTTTCCTTTGACATATTGGCTCCTGCATTATTTCATATGCAGTGGCCGGGTTGTTAGAAGCAGGGTTAAGGTAACCCAGGGTTAGTGCGAAATTTAAATGCAGATATGAGAGCTTAAAAAGCACTTTCAGTATAATTCTCTTTGAATACAATTTGATGATTGTATGCTCTGAAAAATATAGAGAAAGTTATCGGAGAAAATGCTTTTTAACAAGAGAAAAGAAACCCGGGTTAAAATTTAACCCTGGATTAGCACTAATCGGCCTTCGAACAACAAATTAATAAATAGCTGGCGTTTTTTCCGCCATAGCGCGCCCATTCATCGGCTCGTTCATGGTCACATGACGTCTAACAATGAAACCGTTTACCGCCAGATGCCATGAGCGGGCAACATTGCGAAAACTATGATAACAAACGGAAAACGGTCCACTGTTACCCGCAAAATGTTGACCGCTGTTTCACGTGATGAATACAATAAAGTGATTATTTGTTTTCCATCGGTTTGACCCATTACGATTGAGATATTGAGATCCTCGGAAAACAAAATTTATTGTTCCCCTCGGGACCAGCCATTAAGTGTTAATTACAAGAGCAGCATTAACTGTTGTGTCGTAGTTCAGTCCTTCACAGAAAGCTCCATATCTGTAGTGTACGAAAGAAAAACTAAGGAGCGCAATCTACGACTTAGTAAAACAAAGATAAATTAAGGAAAACGTCTGCAAGTTGTAAAGCAAGTAGTTTTTCGTTCGGTTCTTCCAACACCTACCCCATCGGTGCCAACATAAATGTGGTTTGGATCTTGTGGTAGGAACCGCATAATTAACGCCTGCAGGCTCAAGTTCTTTCGGAAATCCCTAGGATGAGAAAACAAGACAAGTACTTCAACAGTACAAGCAACTGAAGTACTTACTCCGCCCAGTAAGCTCAGCTGGTAGAGCGCCGGCCTGTCGTGCGGGAGATCGTGAGTTCAAACTTCGGTCAGACCAACACTCAAGGTCTTAAAATAACTAAGGAGAATGTGCTGCATTTGTTATGACATCTGCAAATGGTAGGACATTCTAGTCTTCCCGGATAAGGACGATAAACCGTAGGCCTCGTCTCACAGGACAGTTCTTGTGGGACGTTAAAGACCCCACAACACTGTTCGAAAAGAGTAGGGGACGTAGACCCCGGTGTGTGGTTGACCTTTAATAGTTGGGTGGACTAGCACGTATGGTTCTCCGGTTCCCTTCTACTCCTTCCCTGCTGCTTACTTGTGTATATCAGTTGTATGCAGCAAAAATGGATTAAATTAAATTTAAAAAATAAAAGCTTGGATCTGAATATGCGCCTCTTCGACTTTTGATTCACAGAAAACTCAAACTTGCAGTTTAATTGGTGTTCCATGTAGTCGTGGTTATTCTACGATTATCGGGGTCGGTTTTGACAAATAAAACTCAACAAAATAAACGTACCTGAAAGGTGAATGAAGAGATATCGAGGAGCTTTTAATGAGCTTAATCTTTCCACCAGGAAGCAGACCTATCAGTTTAAAAACGGAAAAGATTTCATTTGAACATGCAGGAACTAACTGCACTGAAACAGTCCATATTTTACTAGTTTTCGTGAAAAAAAAAATATCTCCCTTGTTACTAGCGGCCACGTTAGAATCCCATCTTTAGCTTGTCTGTCATTTGTACATTATCAGTCCCTTCGGCTTTCTCATACAACTGGATTAGAATCTTCACAGACACGCAAAGTTTTTCTAAGGTGACAGAAAGAACTGAGGGTAAGAGCTGAGGGTAAGTGCTGAGGGTTAGTGTTGAGGGTAAGTCTTTGCTGCTAACTAACGATTTTGCAAACTTAGCAGAAATTGGCTCGTAGCAAAAAGGTGCATTCTCATGGCATGGTCGAATTACTGCTAACCAGGGGTGATTCGCTCCTGCGCTAGCTTACAATTTTTCCAAGAGCACAAAAATTGGCTTGCCGCAAAGGAATTTTTTTTTCAGAACACCAGTTTGGAGGCCAAATTTTTCAACAGCTGTCCAAATCAGAGATGGCTGTGTGTGGTTACCGAATGGTCTTTTTTAATCGAACCTTACCCAGATCTGATTCGGATCCCGCTGTGTCCGCTCTATCGAGCTCCACAACAACCTGATAAGGAATAAAAATTAGACCACAGTTTGTTTGATTCACTCTTCTCATTTTTGAACGGTACTAACACCACCCCACGGAAACATGTCAGTTTTCGTCTTAGTTTTGGAACAAACTCTTCAACAGTTGTAAGAGGGCTGATATTGCAGTGTGGATAAGCCCCGAGACGACAACGTAGACTGGTAAACTCAGGGCTAAAGATAAATCCATTTATTTTTTTCTGAAGCATCTCAGCGGGCCGGAATCCCAAATCCTCGAATCTGATTGGCTAATCGCGCGCTCGTAACCGGTCCAGCTTTTTACGATACGGACCACGGTCCGGATTTTTATCCGCGCTATTCGCGGCAAATTGAAATTGTTGCGAAAGTTTACAAACAAAGGCAACAGTTACTCGTAAACAACTTCCCGTGGAAATATCACGGTAAGGAAAATATAAATTCAGAAGAAAATGGATTCAGACGAGAGTGTACACAGCGAAAGTGAATTTTACTACCCAGAAGAAGAATCCCCCAACGAAACGACGCGGAAAAAAAAGCAAACAAATAAAAAAAATAAATAAGTTATTTACCGGTCTAGGTCGGTCCGTAAGGAAAAAAACTGTGCCCTTGGTCTTGAGTACGGCCCTCGGCTTTCGGCCTCGAGCCGTACTCAAGACCTCGGGCACGGTTTTTTCCCATACGGACCTCCCGCCCGGTAAATAACATATATATACTGTATACATCGTCCCCAGTCAGCCCACTGTATCTTGAGTTTAAATGGAGGGAAACTACGAGTTTAACCAGACAGACATACACCGGTGAGAAGACTGATTTCAGAGATTTAAAATTCTCTGGAATTCTCAAGAATCCGAAACCCAAATTTAAAAAGGAACGTAAAAAGAAGTTGGAACTTAATTTTGTTGAAATTCTCCAACAAAAGTCGAGTAGGTTTCTAAATTTTTCAGAATCACCTGCGCTCGGATATTCCCCAACAGGGTTTTTCAGGGCTGTCAAACCAACTAATTTCCCCCCTGTAGTTTACCGAATAGCCAGTCAAAGGATCATATTTCAAAGGATTTTCAATGTTGAGCGTGAGCCCATCACCTTACCCAGATACTTATAGTAGCGTTCTCCTCTAACGAAGCAAGCTGGAAGGACAAGCCAAGCATATCATCTGCACAGTGAAGAAAAGATAAAAAACAATGAACTCTGGGAAGTTCTTTTAATAATAATAATAATAATAATAATAGTAATAATAATAATATTAGTATTATTATTATTGTTATCACAATTACAACAATTACAAGTGTCTACAATTTACAAATATAATGTCAGTAAAAATTTCAATAGCCTACCTATGTACACGAGTTAAAATATTACAAAACTAAGGTGAACTATTTACAAAATATAAACTTATTTACATATTTCTGTTCGTAAAAAAAAAAATCTGATTTTCATTTACGTCTTTAAATAAATATTTCAAAACCAAAATTTTACAAATAGTGAATATAAAAAAAAAAGAAAAGCTGTAGAAATTCTATACGTATTATGCTCGCTATAACTATTGCATCCGTGCTTGACCTTTATCTATTTCCATGTCAATGTCATTAATGTTAAGATTGTTCTTTCTTCTGATAGTTCGTGAACCTCTGAGGCACAGAATCGCTGATCTTAAAATTGCAAAGGAGACTTTTGTCCTGACCCAAGCGACAGTCGTGGAGTAGTGTTCTCCTTTCTTCATTGCCAAAAGTTGTGCTAGTCTGCAGTGGTATCGTCTGCATTCTTCTGCCATTCCTCCTGTAGTTGAGAATACAAGTGGAGTGAATGTCCCTTGCTCGATTTCCATAACTCTCTTTGCATATGAGCGCTTTTTACCATTTTCATGCTGGCGATATATTTGCTCTAGGCTGAGATCTTTATATGATTCTGCGTTGGGGTGACAAACCCTCACATCGAAAAAGGCAGAACTTTGTCGATCCCAAAAACCGCGTGCATGAATATCCAGGCGAGCGTCAGGGGCTTTATTGACACCTCTGGGTAGCATCTCTCCAGTTATTTCTTGTAGGACTGGTTCCACCTCAACGTCATAGCAGACCATGTTAAGCATTTCAGCTTCCAGATCGCGAACTTCATTATGCCGTTGTATGATGAAGCCACCACGCCTGCAGATCATAGCATGGTCGGTGTTAAAGACTTCGCCGCAGACGCAAACCGATGGAGTGTCAATTATATCCCAGTCGTACCTCAGGTGGATAGCATCCTTAAATTCCCTCTTATTCAAGGTAAAATCCATATCCTTTAAAGGGAGGACCGTCAGCCAACTTGAGGCCCCTTTTTCTGTTGCAAGCTCGACAACTCTCTTACATCTATAAGGAAGATCACTCTTAACTTCCTCTAAATTGCCACTCAAGCGTTGTTCCTTTTCCTTACGAGCTTCTTGTTGCAGTGACCTTACTGTGTTGTCATCAGGCGACGCATGTGCTTGTAATACAATTTGTTCTACTAGCGGAGCAGTCACCTTTGTTGAAGCTATATACTCTGGAGATGCAAGTTCCGTAGGGTTGACTAGACCCAGTCCTCCCATGCGTACTGGTAGGGCCAACAGGTTCCGTTCAGTATCCGTACATGTATGACCTGTAAGTGCCGGTATAAGGGAATCGGCTATTGCACGCTCTAAAGGTCCCAGGAGACACTCGATATCGGGTAGCGTTCTAAGAAAATACGTCCATCGATGCCGCAGACCAAAAGTAAAGGCTGCATAGCTTGCTTGTGGTTGAGATGAGGCGAACGCTGCCAGGTTGGTGACCTGGTTTACCCAGTCCTCCACTTTCTCACCGACATATTCCTCCAGGTAAGATCTTGACCCGAGAGCTGCTCCTAGGTGTTTCTGTCCCTCAGTAGTGATGTTGATCATTGTCTCGCCAAATACTTCTTTTGCAGCCTCTTCTCGCTCGGGCTTAGTTATCAACCAGCACTTTTTCGCATTAGGGAAGTATCCTAGCGCTGGCCCACTATCCAGCAATTCATCCCACCATTTCTTAAGATCTTCAAAGGAGCCACTTCCGGTTGCATCGTCAGCAAACCAACACTGTTTAGCTTCGCTTGAAATTTGCAGACGGGTTATCAAAGGCTGGAGACTGATGGCGTAAAGGCTCATAGCGAGAGGATCTCCCTGCGTGGTACCCTCTTCCGATCTCAGTTCCTTTCCGCCGGTAACGAATAGTCGCGCAGCACGCCTGTAGGTATTAATCGCATACGTTGCTATGGTTGGACACAGCACTCGTATATTGTGCAGAGCGGCAGTTCTGTTCAGGGCATTAAAAGCGTTAGAGGCATCGATAAGCAGAACAGCATCTGTTTCATCGGCCTGAAATATATCACGCATGGCATGAATGGCAGCTTCACTCCCGCTTTTGTGGCCTGCGCACACCTGCAACGAGCCGCTTGCGTCTATAACATCAGGTTTCGTTACTTTCATTACGCACTTCCCAATTATCCTCCGTATTACCTCTCCAACTCCGATCGGACGGACCGCACCCTCCCCTTTATCCAGCGGAATCAACCGGTTGGCTAGAATTGCCTCAATACTGAATGGATCAACATATTCCGTGCATAATTTCCTGGCCATTGTGGCTATAGCAGCACACAGATCGGTTCCTGATTTCTTGAATGATTTACACGCAAGCATTCTCCTAAAGCCATTGGCGTCTATGCCTGATGGTCCCCCTGAGCCTTTAGTTCTTAAAGATGCATCGCGAACCATCTCTGCATT
>OX453279.1:23135508-23178008 GCA_949710005.1 Ricordea florida
TGTCTAGAAAAAACTGTAATTAGCAGTAATAAGGAAGTCTAAGAAAGACTACCCTATCGAGGTTTAGATCAGGAATTCACCATCGGAAGCGACTACATGTGTCAGTGAGTATTCAGACAGTTCTGTTACTTTTAAATTGAAAGATCCTATCTTGGGTAACGTTTATACGGAGGAAAGTTGTCCCGGCTTTAATGGTCACCCGCCTACCCGAGATACCCTAAGCAAGGCTGCAAATAATTTTTTTTCGTAGGCAGGTCATTTGTCAGGTCAGAGACCAGACCTGACCTGACAAGGAAACAATCTGGTCGGACAAAAAAAATTCCAAGTGAAAGAGCAAAATTAAGAATTCAACAAAACAACCAATTTCACTGCTTTAATTGCACAATATTAATCACAGATAGGAGCTGTAACAGTTGTATTAGTTCACTGATTAGTCTTCACTGACGTCGCACTTAAAAAGACTCTCCTCAGAGTAAAGTATGATAATTAAAAGTTTAATTTGGATCAAAAGTGCCCGGTCAGAGAGACAGACCAGACAAATATTTCGCCGGTCAAAACGTCAAATTTACCGGACAATTGTCCGATGACCGACTGTTATTTGCAGCCTTGCTAAGTGAGTTAACTTTTCTTGAATCTCCTATAAAATGCGCCGAATAGTTAAACATCAGAAAAAAAAGTTGGCTTGGTGCAACAGCCGTAAAGTCCATCGTTTATTCGTCTAGATTAACAAGGAAACGCTCGACACTGTCCTGTTTACAATACGAAATTCCGTGTTACCGTAAGCTTCATTCACGAGTGTTGGTAATGTTCAATCCGTAATGTCCAATTCGTAAGTTCGTTTACAAATGACAGTTCGGCCAGTGTTCCTTTGACCATACACAAACGAAATAACAACTCAATCAACGAAAACGCGTAGCGCCGAGATTTGACCTAAACTGGAATGAACCTCGATCAAATCACGTGTCCTAAACGCTCGGACGGACTGGTCCAATTACACAGGATAACCAACAAATGAAACTAGCATTTACACTTGGCTAGACGAGTAACCAGCCTGGCAGGGGTCACCCTCTTTCGAAGATAAGGTGATCCTCCCATATGAATAAACTTTTTCTAATGTAAACACTTGAGCTCGCCTAACCGGGTCAACTCGGTCACGGGTGTTCTATAGGGCGCATGCACGACGACAAGTTTCACCAAATCCGCCATTTTGAATTTGTAAAAGTCTTGACCAAGTCCTACATACATGGCCAGCTCTTAACTTGATTACACAGGCGCACTTTTTGTCATATCAACGCTCGCTAAAGTTGACTCGGCACTAAGGGCTACCCTCTTACCCGGAAAAAACGTTTCTCCATATAAACGCGGACTTAATTCTCTGAATCAAATCAATCCATTCGCTCCGACGAAGGGCTAACGCTCGAAACGTCAGCACCTCCCATTCACCTTACGGTGGTATAACTTACTTAATCAACTTGTTTGATTTATCCAATTTCTTGTGTTTCAATTTCCCACCGACGCAGCACCAGTTTCTTTAGAAACTATCCCCACAATACTTAATTCTCTGAATCAACGTTTGGTGTTATTTTAAGAAATAAAACTATTCAGCTGGGTTTGTACAAGCTTTCACAAACAGCAATGTGTCTGGGAGAATTCGAAAACAGATCATCCAAACATGACATCCAAGGTGCACTTCTTAGTGAGTCACGAAGTGTTGCGCGACATGGCAACATAACAGTCACGACAGAAAAAACGGTTGTGACTGGAATGGATACTTTAAAATAAGGCGAGACATTTTGTGATACATATACAAAAAAGGTTATCACAAAACAAGGCGAGACATTTATTTTGGTCACGTTACATGGCAATATCTGTTGACCAGCTTTGCCAGATAAACAAAACTGTTTACGGAGAGAATAACTGCTGGGTTAGACGCTGATCTATAGTGATTAGGGTTTTAGCACTTACTCGAAATGGTTAGCTTTCATACAAATTATTGTTATGGTGACACCATATCAATGTCACCTTATTTTGAGATAACCTTTGTTGTATATGTGTCACGAAATGTCTCACGTTATTTTCAAGTATCCATTCTAGTCGCAACCCAAAAAAAACCAGCTCAAAAGTCGTTACCTGTCGCCAGGCATGACCACAGGAAGTACCGACACCACAGGACTCAGATGACTTTCGTCCTTTTTGAGAATGCCGGCTGTCCAAGAACAAGAATACACAAGACCTTAAGATTGTAATAAAGGTGTTTACAAGTACCAATATAGCAAACTAAGGGAGGGATCTAACATTCTACCAGTCAAAATGATGCTGGTTTAACGTGCGCACTTTTAAGCTATTGGAAAGACTCGTACCCATACTTGTACTCTTACTAGAATTTAATTGGCTGTTACCAGAAACAAATAATATAAAATAAATGGTATAAAACATAAGGTAAGATATGATAAAGTTCCGCAAGGAAAATGACAAAATTCTGTTAGGAGGGAGGGGGGGGGGGGAAGAAGGGAAGGAAAGTCCCCCTTTCTTCTCCATCGTCCCCTGGGCGCACAAAAAATAGACGAGAAAGACTGGACGCTGGCTGCGCTTCTTGTATAAAGGAAATACCACACTCTTGACATACCAGTACTAAAAGTAGGAAGCCGCATAACAATTTCACTGTTTCCATCAGTGACTTTTGATGAATAATGTAGAGATGAAGGTTCACGTAGGTCCCACGCCACCAATGACCCGTCCTCCTACAATACAGTAGCAACATCAGCTTCTACCACTTGCTCACAAAATAAATACCTCTTACTAACCGAGGTCGAGGTCCGTACTGTAAGTTGCAGACCGAGTATTTTCCGCTCGAATTTATGGCACAAGCAAGAAGCGCGCGGGCCATAAATCCGAGCGGAAAAACGAGGATCCATAACTTACAGTACGGAAAGAGAAAACGAGGTTTGTAAGATATTTATTATATCTCTTTGGCGACCAAAACAAACTTTTGAATTTAGCGGGCCGTACAGTAAAGTTACTGACTGAACCAAATGACTGACTGAATCAAATGACTGACTGATATACTCAATGGTTCACTAGCCGACTGACAGGCTCGAATGTCAGATTGATTGACTCAAGACTCATTCATCGACTGATTGGTAAATGGATTGACTACTTGAAAAATTGAATGATTCCGCGAATGGAAAGACTTAAGGACTATGTACTTGATTGACTGATTGATTGATTGACTTATTTATTAACAGACTCGTTGATTGACTGATTGACTCATTTATTAACAGACTGATTGATTTACTGTTTGTTTAATGGACTGACTGATTGACAGCTATGTACTTGTCAACTTTCCAATCGTCATTTCTTGGCACATGAGTGATCAA
Organism: Ricordea florida; assembly: GCA_949710005.1. Lineage (NCBI taxonomy): Eukaryota > Metazoa > Cnidaria > Anthozoa > Corallimorpharia > Ricordeidae > Ricordea > Ricordea florida. Next base: position 23,138,886 of record OX453279.1, read on the forward strand.
AGCTATAAAAAGCAACGAAGTTAAACATACCAGTCCAGCGAAGGCCAGCGTCGCCTTTGAAGGACTTAGGCAGCAACATCTTGGGACTGATTCACAAATTAAAACCCTGAAAAAAAATCAGTCATACGTAACTCACAGCTGAAACAATTAGTTCACACCTTGAAAGACCTAAAATATTAATTATACATCGTCAAAACGTTTGTCTCCAAATAATTAATCCTGTTTTTTTTTTTTTTACTTCACCAAGGGCTTAAAAGCTGTATCCACACGGTACAGTTAAACAAATAGCATTTGAAGTACTACTGGGTATGACAGGAAGTTCCCAATGTGGATTAAACCATACAGTGTGACCATTCTTTATAAAGCTACTGAACAGTACTGTACTGTGGTACTGTTTGTTTTACTATACAGTGTGGTTCTAACTTTTTCATCTGTGCATCAAACCATGCTATGTGACCATTCTTTGTAAAGCTACTGAACAGTACTGTACTGTGGTACTGTTTGTTTTACTATACAGTGTGGTTCTAACTTTTTCATCTGTGCATCAAACCATGCTATGTGACCATTCTTTGGAAAGCTACTGAACAGTACTGTACTGTGGTACTGTTTGTTTTACTATACAGTGTGGTTCTATCTTTTTCATCTGTGGATCAAACCATGCAGTGTGACCATTCTTTGTAAAGCTACTGAACAGTATTGTACTGTGGTACTGTTTGTTTAACTAGACAGTGTGGTTCTAACATTTTTCATCTGGTCAGTATGATGGCACTTTTTGAAAGACTTAGACCATCACCTCAAACTACAACCAAACAAGTTACATATGTCACAACAGGAGTGATATGGCGTATTGTGACTACAATGATGTGAAAGAGGAGGAAGAAAACGTATGCCTTGTTTCTTAAGCCATGAACACATGTCCAAGGACACTTAAAAGAGTGACCCATTTGGAAATGGAATCAACGAAACATAACTATAAACAAAACGAAGAATAAACAAGTTTGGGCTCACTGCTCTTACAGCTGTGTAACCCAGACCTTATGAATAAATACCGAAGCAAAATACAAACCGCTGCAGCTGCTACTTGTTCACTTACTTTGACGGTTCTGACGGCTCATTAGTGTTCCAAAGGCACACCACACCTTTTTCCAGGACGCTCGTATCGGTCTAAAAGGCAAAAAAGCTCGTAAGTGTTAGTACATCACGAAAGACACGTTTCACAGCAACAAGACGATGTGCTCGTTCTTGATTTCTGATCATTTCTGATGAGGCCGTCTTTCGCTTGTAAAGCTTTGTCCACCCCATGAACAGTTTTTCCCGGAATTCGAAAAGCAAGACTATTTCCTTGAACTACCCGTAACAAAAAAGATTGGATAACCAACTTATCAACATTAACGTGTAACATATAACACGTGAAAGATCATCGCAGTTATGTACGCAACTTCAGCAGTTGCGAAAGTAAAACCTGAAAAAATTCAGGCTTGAACGGGAACCGATGACCTTGCGATGCCGGTGCAATGCTCTAACCAACTGAGCTATCAAGCCAACTGGGAGCTAGGCATTTTGTGAGTTAAATGTGAGCCGTGTAGCACTACGACACATACGGTGAAGGGTAAAACCGAGAGTTAACTCTAACTGTACATTTTCCAGCTGGAAATCACTTTCTCCACGGGAGAAAGATCCTGCAAATTGAAAGGATTTACATTTCACTTTGAATGAGTTGTAAAATACCGAGGATTGTTTTTGTGCACAAATAAAAAATAAATAAATAAAAAAATAACAGATAATAACAATAACAAATTACTGAAGATGGTATACGTGGATCAATTGTAAGTATCTGGGAAACTGTCAAGGGCACCCACCGACTACTAATATCCAACTTTGGCGTACCTGAAAAAAATCCTCGCTACGCGCCAGGTTATTTTTGTCTTACCTTTGCAGTAACCTTTGTAGAGTCTGTTACTGGACCATAGGCAATCAGTAACAAGTGTGACTGAACGGGAGATAAGTGGATACACTTCACAAATCGACCTACAAGGAAGAAAAATCGTCCTACTCTTAAATCCTCTATTCAGCCACCCGCGTGGCTAATCTATTTAGGGTACCTTTAGGGTGTGGCTTATTGGAGAAGGAGGCTTAACCCTTTCACTCCCAAGAGTGACTTTATAGATTTTACTCTGTCTAACGCCAGACGATTTTACTCGTCAAATGGAGACCCTTTGGGAGTGAAACGATTAATATCTTTCACTCCCAAGAGTGACTTTATAGTTTTTACTCTGTCTAACGCCAGACAATTTTACTCGTCAAATGGAGACCCCTTGGGAGTGAACGGGTTAAAAACTATCTCCCTTAATAACCACCTCCCTTAACCCTTTCACTCCCAAGAGTGACTTTATAGATTTTACTCTGTCTAACGCCAGACGATTTTACTCGTCAAATGGAGACCCTTGGGGAGTGAAACGGTTAATAGAGGGAAGCGTCTAACAGAAGCTCTGATGAGATTCTGGTGGCTAATTGATTTACCTAATTGCAACATCATAGTCTTACCGTATTAATATTTATAGAAGTACCATATTGCTAACTGCTCCTACTTCGATTATGTTTAATTAACTGGCGACAAATCATTACTTTACATGCAACAAAGAAAGAAAACAAAGAACTTTATTGAACGCCCAAGATAAAATGAAGAGAGGGAGTATTTACAGCGAGTATTCATACTTTTGGACGTAATATATGCAGAAATGGCTTGTGAGAAAGTTACTAGAATCAATACATGTGATCGGACATTAGAACTAGCTGACAAGGAAACGATGAAGAGCTAACGAACTGGTAAAAATATGACGATGATTACAAACTGGTGATGAAAAACAAGCAACTATGTAATAAGTATGAAGACTTCCATTTTCGTACATTCGAAAGTTTTCTTTCCCTCATTCGTGCTATAAAAATCCCGAAACTCCGAAAATACAAATTTACTATATATATAAACCTAAAGGAGACTCCGCTCGCAGGCTGCCTACCGTTTTGTAACTTGTAATTTCAAGTTAATCATTCCCCGACTAAATAGTGCAATAATGGGTTCTGTCCTCGTATACCGGTACACGAGGAAATAACCATTGTATTCTCTTTGTTTAGGAGACATTGGTTAGCTGTAATGTATTGTTTGGTCTATTGTGTCAGCTTTTGTGTACCGCTACACGAGGACAGAACCCAATAATAGGGACCTTAAGATACGAGGTCGGGCCGAGCTAGGACAGCTACCGGAAGTAAATTTAGGGAAGGAAATTGTGCCTGACATTGTTTTCTTCAGGGAAGGGGCAGGGAATTGTGCCTGACATTGTTTTCTTCAGGGAAGGGGGACTGGCTTAATGGATTTCTCCTTCTAGAGCAGGGTGCCTTTCTAGAGGGGCGGCCGCTTAACAGAGGATTAACGGCAAGTAAGTCAGTGACCAGACATAAGAGAGTTGTCAAGTTGACTTCACCTGGAACTATGAAAAAATGACGATGGAGGCGATTCGTGTCAGAGTTGTGACGTCTCAGAACATACCTTCGATGTAGAAGTGTTTGGTTGAAAGCTGAATGAAGCCGTCGCTACATGTCATGTCCCCTCTGTCTTTAAACTGCGTGCTCGTCCGTTCCGTTACGCTCTCTTCCAGGAGGATTAGACAAGTCTGCAGAAAAAAAAGGCCAAGTATAAGGCTACAAGTACAATCATTTGTAAGCATGAGTTATCTAACCCTACGTAAAGAGGTCCAGAAGTTAATGAATACTTTCACTCCCCAGAAATGATCAATAGCGCGCCTCTCCTCACCATAGCGACATACTTTCAAGCAAACGCAAAACAATAATTGAGAAACTTATCAACTCGTAGATTTTGCATTGATCAAGCTCCAAATTATTCGGCAGTCAGGAAGGAGAACAGCTATCTCGATCTGGTGGGGGGGGGGGGGGGGTTGAAAGGGTTAAGCATAGCTTCCACTCTCAAAATAAACTGCCCTTAAATCGTGCAAAATACTCCTCTCCCTTCAACAGGGTCAGTCAAAGTAGGAAGAAATTCCACTAAAGATAACTTTCTCGTAAGGGAACCCCTTTGCTTCATGAAGAAGCGGTCGCTTACGACAACAGCTCACGAACCATAAAAATTCCAAAACGTATGCCAAAACTGATTCGAATTCACTTTTGCAATTACTACCTTAGAACGTAATGTTTCGCCCATGCCCAGCGTTCCTCGCGAAAAAGATCTGTTCCGAAGATCAAGGTGTCGATTCCTACAGAGGTCACAGAATTTTTCTTTGTCTCGTGTGATTCTTCTTACTCTCAATACAAAGTTTCACGCTCAGTGGGAATTTTAGGAAGTGATGTGTAGGAATGTGTAGGAAGTGATGTGTGGGAATTTTAGGAAGTGATGTGCAGCACGTTAATTTACACTCAGAGTTAATTCATGTTTCACCCTTCATGTACTCTAAAGAAGAAAGCAACAAACAAACAACTGTAGTTTGACCCTTCTGGTTTAAGGGGAAACTCGTTGAGAAATTGCTTTGATGAACAGTGCAGTACATTTTTTTTAAGGAAGTTCCCGAGCAGAGTTTAACTGTACAAATTTGACAAAGCCCAACCATCCAAAACAGTTTCAAACAATGGGCGTAGCATTTCTAGTTCATCTTTCGCTGCTATGTCTACACCACTTTTCGTAAACATGCTCGGCAGAAACGCTAATGCCTAGAAATATTCTTCTTCGTCATTGGCTCCACCACGTTTCTAGCAGCTTTACCACCTTAATATAGTTCTGGACTTCAAGCTTCAAGATGAAAACCGAAACCGACTAACCTGGGCAGCTCGTTGAAGGAATTTCGACAGTCTTAAACTATCAATGTTAGCCTTTTCTGTCAATGTGGATAAGTCGTCTAACGAGTCGTCTTCCTCATCTGCAGAGAAAGTGAAATCTCCAGAATCGGTAAAGCAGCGCCACCTACTTGGATTTTTATCGACTGATGGTTAATAACTAACAAGTAATAACAGACAGCAAGCACTAAGTATCAAATCAGTAATTTTCTATTACTAAATCTTTCAGTTAGTACGCGCCCTGTGATTGGTCAATTTAGCGGGCCGTGCTACACTGTACGGCCCGCAAAATTCAAAGGTTTGTTTTGTTCGCCAAAATGTCTCCAGAGATATCATAAATATCTTACAAACCTTGTTTTCTAGGTCCGTACTGTAAGTTGCGGATCCTCGTTTTTTCCGCTCGGATTTATGGCCCGCGCGCTTCTCGCTTGTGCCATAAATCCGAGCGGAAAATACTCGGTCCGTAACATACAGTACGGACCTAGAACTCGGTTAGTAAGAGGTATTTACTGCTCACACTGTTTACATCGCGCACAATACAAATACACACATACACACACGCGCGCGCGCGCGATACATTATTTACATTTCACCTACAATAACAATTGCACCAGTTACATTAAATTAAAATTCAAACGGGGTGCCTCAAATAGCACTTTATCTCAGAAATCTTAATCTTCTATCTTATATTTACAAGCGTGGTTAAAGGGTCGAAATCTGGATTGACCTTATTTGAAATCCAGCTCAGTGGAATTCAAAACGGGAAATGAACAGGGAAAGACCTGAATTCAGTTCCATCGCTCTGACCACTCGGCCGAAACACGTCACTGTTGCAAGATATAGTTTATAGTTTATAAGAGATTATCATGGCACAGGCAGGTCGGGCTTGCTTGATTCAGTCACGCTATCTTTCACGTAGGGCTTGCTTGATTCAGTCACGCTATCTTTCACGTCGGGCTTGCTTGACTCAGTCACGCTATCCTTCGCGTCGGGCTTGCTTGATTCAGTCACGCTATCTTTCACGTCGGGCTTGCTTGACTCAGTCACGCTATCCTTCGCGGTCTATCATCAGTTGAGGGGGATCGTTTAAAGTGCACCATGTGTCTGTGCCCAATCAATCGATACAATTTCTAGTTTTTGTTGGCTGGCAAACTCAACTGTGCCTTAGCATCAGAAGAAGACGGTCGCTCATGCTTTGCACGCCATAAATGTGTCGCAAAGCGCATGCGCCTTTGTGTGAAGCTGACTGAGATTGAGGGCCTGGGCCCGTTTTTCGAAAGGCCATGGAAAACTCTTTTATGATCGCAATTTTTACAACGGGAGTAACAATTCTATTGGTTTCCAAGGATAAGCAATACAATTATAGTTTAACTTGCAAGTTAAGTTGGTTTTTGAGATAAGAATTACAAAAACATTGGATCAAACAAAACAAAAAACAAATCACTTTATTTAAGTACTGATGTATTTAGCACAGCTGTCCCAATTGGGGGCACTGTAAATAGAAAAAAAAAACATTGCAAATAGAACATAAACTTGGGTAAGAGGCAAGCACAACAGTTGGCCATTTACAAGCGCGGTCGAGGATTTGAAACTCGGGATGAACGCATTACCAATCCAACTAGTGGTCAGGACGGGACGCGAACCCAGGCTTCCAAGTCTGGCGCCCTAACCACTCGGCCAAGCTGCCTCCTCGATAGAATCCACCATAAATCAAACGCTCCTGTGAGCCAGCTCGTGGATGAATTGGATTAGCGAAAGAAAAGGCAGTTGAATGAAAAAGAGAATAGGAATTGGTGTATTCGGTGTACTGAAAGTTATTTGGAACGTTAGAGAATTTTATAAAACGGAAAGAGTTTAGGAATAAAACATAGGAGGGATTTTGTCTTCTCTGGGCGGTGTACTCGTTTTGGATAGCGCTAAGGCAGAGAAAATTTTGTAAAGAGCGAAGGCTTAGACTTGAGTTACGCGCTAGCTGTGGGTAGCAGTCGGGAAATGGTCTGTCCGTAAAGAGCGTGTAAAAGAAGACAACGTGAAGCAAGAAGTTGTAGGCAAACTATTCACTGTTTTTATGCCTTTTAGTTGATTTGGTTTCATTCCAGTCAATTATCTTATATGCTCGCTGTTGTTTTTGTTCATTCCAGTCAATTATCTTATATGTTCGCTGTCGTTTAAAGTGCACCATGTGTCTGTGCCCAATCAATCGATACAATTTCTAGTTTTTGTTGGCTGGCAAACTCAACTGTGCCTTAGCATCAGAAGAAGACGGTCGCTCATGCTTTGCACGCCATAAATGTGTCGCAAAGCGCATGCGCCTTTGTGTGAAGCTGACTGAGATTGAGGGCCTGGGCCCGTTTTTCGAAAGGCCATGGAAAACTCTTTTATGATCGCAATTATCAATTATCTTATATGCTCGCTGTCAATTATCTTATATCCTCGCTGTCGTTTAAAGTGCACCATGTGTCTGTGCCCAATCAATCGATACAATTTCTAGTTTTTGTTGGCTGGCAAACTCAACTGTGCCTTAGCATCAGAAGAAGACGGTCGCTCATGCTTTGCACGCCATAAATGTGTCGCAAAGCGCATGCTTTTGTTGTTCAAACGAAAAAAAGAAAACAGGAGTACTAGTAGTGGAAGTTGCCATTCCAGCCGCTAGTGAAAGCAACTTTTCAATTCCGCAGAGGCATTGAGCCAAAAACCATCATCGCACATCATCATCGCTTCACTTCACATTATCGGGCAAAAATTAACTGAACGATTCGTCCACGGTATCGTCGCTTTCAACCATTGCAGTTTCAGTTTGAGCATCGTCGCGCCTTTCTCGTCCCCTCCAAAACTTGTCAGACATATTGAAACAAAACTGATACTTAGCGGGGGAGGCTGGAGAGGAATGTTTAATGCAGTTTTAATTAATAAATTAATCGGAATGGAGTGAGTGAGTGAGTGAGTGGGCGCCATTCGACCGCCCGACGCCACTTATACCTCATGGAATGACTACGTCATCCATGAGCTAAAAAGGGACATCCATAGCAGTAGAATAATGAGAACGTTCGAGAAACGAGCCATAGGTCGCCATAGAGTTGTTCTTTCAAATATATTATCTTTCATATATATTCACTCGCATTCTTCTCCATCTACGGGTATATTACGAACTCCCAATATGGCCAGCTCCCAGTTGGCTTGATATCTCAGGTGGTAGAGCACTGCACCGGTATCGCAGAGGTCATGGGTTCGAATCCCGCTCAGGCCTGAGTTTTTTTCAGGCTTCAATTTCACAGCTGCTTAAGTTGTGTACATAACTGCGATGATCAATCAATGTCATTACATATTACTCCGCAGTTAATATCTATGGTCTTTCATATATATTCACTTGCAGAGTTGTTCTTTCGTCGGATGCATTCTCCATAAAATTTAAAGATCAGAACTCACCGCCGACCCCAGCTGCGTCAGTTGCGGGGTTCTGTGTCCACTTGGTTCTTGTTTCTATCTCCTCCGTTTGGGCTTCTTTTTCCAGGTTATCTTCATTGCACTGTACATAAGCCTAAAACAGGCACGGTCGAATGACAATTATACAGTTGACATAAATGTCTACCAGCTAAAGCTACGGACGAATCTACAATGGGCGACAAAAGTAGTTGAGACAGTTGACTGAATCGAGTGCTAATTACAACATTTCACTTATTCCATAATTATTATTATGCCATTATTATTCCATTATTAAGGGGGTAGTACCGTAGAGCTGATGGGAGAAATTGGCCTTCAGTAACTCCATCACCGTCTTAACACTTTTGTCGCCAGTTGTAGGCAATGAGACGAGTCTTTCCATCTCTACTACACTCAAAGGACGTTTGCCACGAAATTCGTATATACAATTTTTGGTATTTCCTGTTCCAATATTGTGAATACACAACTTCGCTCATTCACAAACATGATCCATTACACCCAAATTAACACACCAATAATATTTCCTGATTGGATGCGACCCATGATTGCATTTTAGTGAACTTCTGAAGGACATAGTGACCATGCATTCCACTTTTGATTCCACAAAATAAATTTACGTGCCGTTTTTTTGCGATGGAAAATACTCCGCGCGGACTATTCCCTACGGAATTTTTGTTCAATTTCATAAAGTGGATCAAAAGTGAGCCGCCTTCAAAAAACGCAGGGCGGTGAAAACAACGGTTTTTGAACGGCCATTACTGCGGAACCAAAAAATATATGTACGTGCCGATTTTTGCGATGGAAAGTAGACCGCACCATGCACTGTGGCCATTCTTTACAAAGCAACTAGCCAGTAATTTACTGTAGCGCTATCTGGTTTTCAATTACAGGGAACTTCTAAAATTTTCTTCAAACCATTCTTTTGGGTGGAGGGGGGGGGGGAGGGGTGGAAAATTTAGCTACGTCTGGAATTCGATTGTGAAAGAAAACTGAACAAACCTGTTTCGTGTCTGAACGTCCAAAGTTCTTTATATAGAGCTCATACTCGTTGAGAGGCGGAAGGTCAAAAATATCAAAAGCTGCGACATCCAGGTCAATCAAATGCATTAGTTCCTGGCAAACAGAAAAAAAAACATCCAGGCGAATCAACAACTATGTAAAGGCGCCTCTTGCTGCCGCTATCAGTCCATAGATGACCTCACCCACCCACCCAATCCATGCATGAATTGACATGTGAAACTAGAGGTAAAGATAGACCAACACACCGGGAATTACGTCCCCCACTCTTTTCGAACAGTGTGTGGGTTCTTAAACGTCCCACAGATTATAACGAACAAGTATGGTGAGACGGGACCTACATTTTATCGTCCTTATCCGAGAAGACTAGAAAGTATAACCGTTTGCAGATGTCATAACAAAGGGAGCACTTTCTCCTCAGTTATTTTAAGATCCTGAGTGTTAGTCCGGCCGGGGTTTTGAACCCGCGACCTCCCGCACGGTAGTCCGGTGCTCTACCAACTGAACTAACCGGTCGGCGGTAGCTTTGCAAGTATTATACAATGACTTTGAACGGAATTAGGAGCAAATAGGCTCTGGTAAATTTTTCAAAGACAACAAATCACAGTACATTTTAGTACTCGAAATCTTTAGTTGTTTATTCCTCATTACATTCGAAATAATTTGATTACCTATACAAATATACCAACCCTTGTCACGTACCCTTTTTTTAATTGTATGCTAAGGGGGTAACCAGCTCTAACAAAAAAATAAAACAACAAAGCATGCCTAGACAAAAAAACACAAACAAGACCCTTTGTCTTGAAAAAGAAAGAGCATATGCGTAGAATACGGAAAAGAGAATAGGCCATTTTACAGTTTTGACCTAAGGAACCTAGCCTCTGAATAGAAGCGAGGCTGGAGGTGACCTTGCTTGGTTACAAACCTCCCTGCCTCTCATGTGCAAATCATATTATTTACATATGAAGGACAGGAAGGTTTGTAACAAAACGAGGTCACCTCCAGCCTCGCTTCTATTCAAAGGCCTGGGTACTAAGCACACAACTGTAAAATGGTCTATTTAACAAGCTGTGCCCACCTGTCCTCTTCTTCGCGTCCGCGATGCAACGTTGTCAGTGATCTGCTTCTGTCGCGCAGCGACAAAATTGATTCTCCCTCGGCTTGCACTAGTAGTGGTAGAAGTGACCTTAGTGGACTCTGATAGAGAAAGAAAATGTGTTAAGTGCGGGGTAGAAATGACTGTCAGTCTATTTAACAATTATTCGCCGAAGACGAAGTGATTATCGGTGAATATTCATCGAGACGAAGTCGGGGTGAATATTCACCGATAATCATTGAGCCTGAGGCGAATAATTGTTTTAGTATAAATACACAGGTGATTATTTAAAAAAAAAAGCATTGTACAACACGAAAAAATTTTATTTCATCAAAAGCGCTCGAACGACTGGCAGCCATTTTGTTCGTCGAGGTGATTATCGGCTGATAATCCGAGATAGTGAACCAATCAGAGCACGCCATTTTGTATAATCACCTGAGTATTTATACCAATTTGTTTAAATGTGAATATATAAAAGTTCCATATATGTAAAAAGTGCGGATGAAAGATTTATAAGTGTTAGATCGTCCCAGTTATGCATGCAACTTAAACAGTTGTGAAAACAGGACCTGAAAAAAAATTCAGGCTTGAGCGGGACTCGAACCCAACAAATGATCAGCTCCCAGTTGGCTTGATAGCTCAGTTGGTAGAGCACTGCACCGTTATCGCAAGGTCATGGGTTCCAATCCCGTTCAAGTCTGAATTTTTTCAGGTCTTACATATATCTTCGAAACTGCTTAAGTTGTGCACATAACTGCGAAGATCTTTCACTTACTAAATCTATTTGTGTGTAATTTTAATAGAATACCGAGTTTGAGTTAAATTTTCCTATCCTATCCTGAATATTCTTATCTATTCTACTACTGTACAATAACTTTACTTTGTAAAAAATGACAGTCCGAATACGTTACTATAATAGATTCAAACAATAAGAAACTGGAACATTCCTTCTGGGAAAGGAACAGATATCATATGTTTTGACAAAAACCGACCTGCTGTGTTGTTTTGCTCACCTTTGGTTCTTTCAATCAATTCCTAAAAAAAAAGTTTAAAGAAACGAATTGAAAACCCAGGACACAAAATCAATAAGGTATATCTTTCTGACTTGTTGAAGAAACAATACCAGGTCAGACCCCTTTATTTAGCTCGTGGATCTCGTGAATCTCGTGGATTCACGAGGTATTGGGATGGTAAGTTAGAAATGTCACGGATAACGGGTAACAAAAGAAACATCGGAGCCAATAGTAACCTTCGATTTCCCAAGCATTAAACGATCGTCATTCGTGCACGACAAAGATAATCCAAACCGTGTTGCATTAAACGCCTGCAAGACACTTGGGCACTTAAGAAAATATTATTCATCCTTAAACTGCTAACTTTAAGGGGGGGGGGGGGAAATTACATCCACGACCTCACCATTGGGTACCTTTGATTTTCTTCCCAAAAAAAGCTGCTGAACATTACTGTACTTAGATACTGTTTCTTTCTGGTTCTAAATCGCTGATTCCATGTTAATAAAGCCATGCAGTGTACTTTCACGTGATGCCACTTGTCTCGACAGAGGGGGTACTCATGCTCTTCGGACGCGTGCTTTTTCCTCTCTTTAAGCAATAAATTCATACGTTATTTTAATAACCCAATCGACCACACTTTTTCATGGTCAGCGCTCTTCTGTCCAGAACCTGCCACTTGTAATTAGTGTAATTTTTTGACACTTTATGCTGTCCATTTATAACACTATATAAATAATATAACAAGGCCGTGCGGAATCCCTCTTCAAGTGTTGAAAATAACATGACGAGAAATATCGTATCGAAACGCGACTATGTGCTTTTCTACTTATTATAAATTGGTTAGTGGTATACCGAGATTCGGGTGGCAGCAAATCGCTACCCCGCTACTGATATCATGTGTGATCTCACTGATTTATATCCGCACATGTGTGTTATTATTTTTATCGATTTGGTACCACTCGGCGCACCACTCAATCTTATCAAAATATTACACCATGGAAATATGTGGTCGATCTGTTTAACAGTCTGTTCTTCGCCTCTTCCGGCGTGATAGTAACGTACCTTGTTAAAACTTTTACAATTTTAAAAGGCTCCCGAAGTCCCTATTTTTTTCTTCTTCAGCAACGTGTTTACTTTGTTGTAGTAAGTGTAGTGATTCATGCAAGTTATCTTAGGGTATCTGTTTTTGTTCTGTACTGTAAGTAATCTAGTGCTTATTATTCTCTTGTAAGTTTTTTTTTTTCCTTTCTTTTCGTTAATTCTGTCATGTAATATAGCATTAGAAATTGGATAAATCAAACGAGTTGATTAAGTAAGTTATACCACCGTAAGGTGAATGGGAGGTGCTGACGTTTCGAGCATTAGCCCTTCGTCGGAGCGAATCCAATTCGCTCCGACGAAGGGCTAACGCTCGACGAAGGGCTAACGCTCGAAACGTCAGCACCTCCCTTTCACCTTACGGTGGTATAACTTACTTAATCAACTCGTTTGATTTATCCAATTTCTTGTGTTTCAATTTCCCACCGACGCAGCACCAGTTTCTTTAGAAACTATCCCCACAATACTTAATATAGCATTAGTATTGTAACGGAAGCCACTATACTTGTACTTGTCCTGTGTAACTCTGTTTTGTATGTTTTTATAAAAAAAGAAATAAACCCCGCAAAAACAATTGATGGTAACACACCTTGGATCCTTCCCTGGAGGAAAGCCTGGCATCCTGATTCTCTGCATTAATGGCTAGAAGAAGCTGTACGGATAAGATTGCAGAAAGAGAAAAACAATTAAGAAGGTATTGCTAGGGTTCGCTGTAACTGCTAGACAGAAAAAGGATTTGATAGAGGGCGACAGCAGGGGTGAAATTTTCTGGAGATCGGGTGTATGCTGGGTCTCAGAGAAATAGACTACTGTATCAGGAAATGTTTAAAATCCATGGCATAGGAAGGCCATTTCCAGGACGAGAGGCCGTCTGAATTTTTGTTATCAACTATATTTTGAGCACAACTTGTACAGTAAACCAAAAATCAAATTAAACAAATAGTTTTCTCTGGACCAACATCCCTCTCTTGCGTTTTGCACAGGCTGTTTCTTTTGAGGCTATTTGCTCCCGCGTTCAAGGTTTTCATTGTATATTTGACTCATTTATCAATTTACTTATCTATTTAATTCTATTTATTTAGAGGGAGATAAGTCGGGTGGAGAAACTGAGGCAAACAAGCCTTTCGCCAAAGGTACAATACGGAAATAAAGAATTTTATCACTGGTTTTGTCATCGGCATCGTCTTCCAGTTTGCTTATATATACATTGCATGCAGAAAACGCTTTACTTCTCAAAGAAAAGAAGGATCAACGGAAGCATCTGGGTAACTGTGCACCTACCCCTCCCCTAAGTCAACATTAACACTAACTTTTTAACTTAATATAACTTGTTTGGTTAGGGGAGGGGTAGGTACACAATTGCCTAGATGCTTCCATTGATCCGAACACAGAAAACTCACAGTTATAAACTAATCTTACCTCCTGCATTCCAGCATGATCCTGGAAAAACACAATTCAACAAAATACTGTTGGACTAATTTGTTGTAAGCTTAAAAATGCTAACAGGGAATTGATAACTTCTTATTTCCAAAACAATAAAGGTATTTACTGAGAGAAATAAGGAAAAACTAGAGTAGTCAAGACGAAATAAGTGATATCAGACATGAGTAACTGATCATTCACATCGTTTCATCCACTGGCGAAAACTTCAAACTAAAGAATACTGAATGGTGAAACATGCAGTGCCGCTGAATACAGTGCTGCTCAGTACAGCTCATTGACGAGAAACTCCCGCAGCATGAGAACCACATTGCATACATTGCACAGTAAAACGGACAGTTCCACAGTACAGTACCGTTCAGTAGCTTTCCAAAGAATGGTCACACTGCCTGGTTTGATACACAGATGAAAAAGTTAGAACCACACCATAGAGTAAAACAAAAATGGTCAAACTGTTTGGTTTCATACAAGGTTGCCCAAAATTTTGTAGCTGGACTCTTTCTTCAATTCTCAGAGTGAAAGAGTAATTTATTACATGCAACTTACAACCAAATTCACAGATGTTTCCTGATCGTCGTCTTCGCCCTCATCACCATCATCTTCAAAATCTTCCTCGTAGTCCTATAAAGCAGCAACGCGGAACAAAAACTTAGGGAAAATTCCACATACAGTAAGAAGCAAGAAAAGCAGACCCTTAATAAAACAGACACCCTCTATTAAAGCTTTAAGCCCCAACATCAATATCAATATTCACTAATTTTTCTCCTATCTGTTCTCATAATTTATATTTGTTATGGTACTAGTGAGAAGAATTTGTTTAAATATCAATAAAACTCTTTTTTGGTGATCATTTTCATTATTCTCATAACCTGAATGGTTGATGAGCAGTGGATATTGCATTGAGAAATTGGATGCTGGTCACTACTGGGACTTTAAGGGTTCAGCAGACACTAATGGTCTTGCCCAGACTGTAGCCTCTCAAATTTACCTCTATAACAAACCCCTATTCATCAGGGATGGACTCTAAGTCGACTTGTATCTTGGTAATTTCTATTGTTAAAAACCTCTGTTAAGCGGACACCCACTGAATTCATGATGCTCATTGCTGTATTGGACTACATCCCTGAAAGGTTTCTTTGACTGGTGATAAGTCAGTACATTGAGTTGTCATCATAAAATGGAACAGATATAATGCATGCTCTCATAGGCCATGAAGAGTGCATTATAAAAACATAAAGCACGCGGACTACGTCACGTGCGTACATTATAGTGCAACATATGCATGTATGCTACATCAATAGTAATGATTTCATTTCTTGCCAAAACCATTTTGAAGAGTGACTTCCCATTTTATGGATAGCCTTACATTAAATTTAACCAAGAATATGAATGTTATAAATCTAGCAGGCTTTCCATTCTCTTGCTCACACTCTCTTCTCTCTTAGCAAAACAAGTGTTTTGTTAATTGGGCATTTTATAAAAGGAATAAAAACTTGTTCCAAGTGCTTTGTTGAACTATATATGCACTTGGGTTGTGTTCTTAAAAATTCCCGCGTACTTATATAACTCAACAATGCAGTCAGCGCGTTTTTTATTCCTTTAATAGATCATTGCATGATTAGACTGTTATCTGCATGATTACATTATCCACGATCAAAGTCTACTCAATTCCTAAATTGCAGTATGGAGAATCTGTTGAGTGTTAATTTCAACAAATATTGCACAATTTTTAGAAATCTTTATTAAGCAGACACTTGGGACAGTCACGCAGATCTCCGTTTAAGAGAGCTTGCACTTTATTATTATAATCTAAGGACCCTTGGAACCTTATAGATTGATCACTTAAGTTCTGGGAGTAAAAAAACTTACAGTATTACAGATGTAACTAATACGCCTTATTCCAAAATGGCCACCATTAAAATATTCTTTTGTTTTTATTCAAATTATCCCTTGATGCCTCGTTCTTAAGCTAAAATTCAAAAGAATATTTTACCCTGAATGAGGCATCAAGGTCTAATTTAAATAAAAACAAAAGAATATAAAAAAGACAGCCATTTTGGAATAAGGCATACAATTAGAGATGTAACCAGTAATTTAGAGATGTTACTTGTGTAAGTGAAACAGTTCTATCCCACCTCAAAGTCTTCTTCATAGTCATACCCAGCAGCTTCTTCGTCGTTGATTTCTTCTGCACCGGCAACTGATGGGTCCCTATGTAGTGACCCCTTTCTTCTCTGTTCAATGTCCTCATCAATTTGGTCCTGATATAAAGAATGGCATGACTGAAATATCAGAGTTTGTATACATTCATTAACTCTTTCACTGCATTTTAGTATTTTACACCCTCCAGTCCTTATACAGTAAGCATTTAGTTTGAAAAAAATAAAATAGTTTGAAAACAGAATAATAAAAATAATTTTGACCTGACACATATATATTTACCCATTTTGCAACTGAAATAACTTCTGTATTTCTACAACATTTGAACAGTAAATAGAAAAACAATCTTTGAAAAGAACCCATCTACCAGACTATTGATCTTGAAGATGTAACCAAGTAAAACATTTCAGATACTTTTGCTGTTTTGAAAATGAATTTCAATTTACATTGACAAAAGATCTCTGGGTGAAACACACTAATTTCTTACTTCTGTTCAGGTTGAAATGCATACAGTTCACAGCTTAATTCCTAGGTTGTTTACCAGAAAGCTGTCTTACAATGGTCAGTTCCAAAGCAAGTTACCAGGGTGTTCATTAGGTATCGGAGATCAGAGAATTCTCCGGCTACAAAGAAGAATCCTCCAGCTACTACAAAGAATTCTCTGGCCAAATTTAGATGGCCTTAGCTAGTTTTAAATTTAGATGTGGGGCACTATCAGAATATTCTCCTGTTTTTTACCGGTAACACAATTCTCCTGCTACTAAAAATTAATTCTTATTGAAAGCCCTGAGTTACTCATTTTATTTGATTATTACATTGTGAAATCTCCTGGCAACTTACTGCTTCTTCCAGTGTATCTGATCTAAATTTCGGTGCGTCTTTCTTTTTAGACTCCTACAGAATGTACAGAAAAAAAGCCTCATTAGAGTGTCCTCTGAGACGAACAAATAAGTATTACGCTTCATCGGTCTACAGTCACTGAAGTCTTTTTCATGCACCGCTCAAACTGTTCAGTAACATAACAGTATATTCAAAGCATTAACTGAAAATTTCCCTGGTAAATTTTTTTGGTGGGGAAACAATCAATCCCTTCTCTAAAAGGTGTAGGTATTTAGTAAATAAACCCCTTCCGGCGGCTGGTATATCGGAGGATAATGCCCGCGGCTGAGAGATTGTCCGAAAAATGAACAGTTGGCCGAGAAGCGAAGCTTCGAGGGCATATGTGAAATTTTGAGGACAATCTCTCAGCCAAGGGCATTATCCTCCCATAAACCAGTAAGCCAGGAAGGGGTTTATTTATTTTATAACCCTCCGCGATCGTGAATTAATTTCTACTTTGTACGTGTTGAAGAAAAAGAAAAACAAGTCATCTGACTGGGGATTCAGGCGACTGATGCAAACACTGCATGTACAGTGATTGGTTAAAATTGTTTTATATAAACTGTGATTGGACCAGAGCTTGACAAGCTGTCATGTCAAACATACTCTCGCAACGCCCCTTACATGAAAATCTGGAAAACACGGCACTTTTGGTTTATTTTACCAACTGTTTTTTTCGAAAACAAGTCAAATCAAAACATTTCCAATGAATTACAACAGAAAATCCAACCATACCACTAACACTGCGAAAGAAATTACACCCATGAAACAGGGAATTTGGAAAATATGGTGTAGTTGAAGGAATTGTTCGCAAACTTGGCTTTATTGTTGAATGGCGGGCGCCGAGGAGATCGAAGAAAAACAAGGGTAGGCGAACTTTAGTTCCAGTTGCAAGAACAGGTTGAACTGACTGAACCGAAATCTTTTAAGCTACAAATCGAGCGATAGTATGGGATGACTCGAATAGTTGTTGTACTGTTAGTCGTGTACTGTACCACTGGAGCGATTTATCGTTTGCGTAGTTTATCGTTTTTGGCTTGGAAAAGTTTCTCAACCGGCAGCTTTAAATACAAGGGGAAATGTACCTTGTGCAAAACCAGCCTTTTTGCACATTTCAGTGGGGAGATTTTCAAGAATTTGATTGCCCAAGGGTTCGTAACTTTTGCTCACCTCCATGCCAAAAACACCAGCAGCTTATTTTGTTGATTTTCTGTTTATCCGGAGCTACAATTGCGACTAGCTACTTTAAAATTACGATGTCACTGGATTATAAAAACGAGTTTGTTTGTTTTCCATGGAAATTAAATAAAGAAAACACCGAACACTGAATGTTTCCGTTTCTTAATTGTGATCCAAAAATCGAACGACAAATATCGCTTTGGACGGGGGTTATTGCGTGATACCCGTCCTCCGATTTTTTACCACGTGACTCAAAATAGCCAATAGAATTGCTCAAAAATTAATCGGTGGGTTATAAATACCTGTACCGGTACTATGTATAGCCATTATGACACTATGACACCTCGGACTGATTGACCCTACGTGAACATAATCCATCAACCACACATACCATAAATGCTTGAATTAGTGGCATATAATTCATGCTAGGCCACCATATAGTCAGTTTACAGGGGTTTACAAGGATATACCTTTGTAAGCTCTTGAATACCCCTGTAAATACTATATTTGGTGACTATAATTATTATGGTGGCCTAACATGAATTATATGCCGAATTAGTGCCCTGGACATGTACTAAATTTTTTGAGGTAAGACAGCAGCACTTATTGAAAGGGGGTGCTTATTTGGTTCTTTTATTTTTCAGCCTGAGAATAATGTTGACTTTATTTCTCAAGAACCCAAACTGCAACATAGAAATAACAATCATTCTTACCATATTCTCAATGTTGCCTGTTATTATTACAGTAAAGAACATGATGAGTATGTGGTAGGAACATACATTCAAGAGAATAGCAAGCTCGACCTAGTTGGACGTGTACCTATTGAACCTTTTTCCTTGTTTTTACATTCTGTACAAGCCCAGGAAGATAATCAGGTTGTGGTTGAAGTCGCTGGAGTCAGGAACCTTGAACATGGGCTCGTAACTCCTAGATTTTTCAAGGCAATTGCAAAAAGCCAGCAATTGGGGGAAACGTTTCACAAGGAAACTACAAATACAAAGTGCGTATGCACTCATATATCAATATTTCTCTCTGAGAAATGAGAAGAAAACTTGTGAAACTTTAAACAAACGACTTTTAAAAGAACCTGTACTGTATTGTCATACAGGCATTAATTTAAAGGTACTGGAAATGTACATTGTATGCACTCACTATCGTAAATTGAAAGGCACTTTTCTTGGGGTTCAAGGGGTGGGGTACATACTGTATTGAAAGGGGGAGCTAATAAAACATTTAACCCTTAAGAGGGGCCCCTATTTGAAGGAGGGTACTTATTGGAAGCTGGGTGCTAATTTGAGCATTTAGAGTATTATTATTGTAATTATTATTATTATTATTATTATTATTATTATTATTAGTATTAGTATTAGTATTATTATTATTATTATTATTATTATTATTATTATTATTATTATTATTATTATTATTATTATTATGATTGCTACATGTATGATGATTATTATTACCATTATACAATTCAATTACCAGTATATTACCTCTTCCTTTTTCAGTGAATCCATCATCTCCTGTTCCCTTCTCCTAACCTTGTCACTTTTGGCATCTTTCTCCTTCCTTTCAACACCCTAGACAATGGTTAAATGAAGTGTTAAATATACATATACAGTTTATGTTGCTGAATTATCACAAGGTCAAGTTCTTTACTGGCAAGTTTATGAACCATTTATCCAAACATGTCAAGAAAAGTCAAGATACATGGTACTTACAGTTAATATTAAATATTGCTCAATACAAAAATATAAGTGCATAGAAATATGAGTTCCTACCTCTGGTCGTTCTTTTCCCCTATCTTTGTCATCTCTGGTGCGTTCTCTGTGAAAAAAAAAGTGACTCAAAATGACATCATGTCCAGCCATGTAAAGAGACAAGGAGACATCAGTTGGAACAATCCTTTAGACTAAATTGCAATATACATCAAGGAAAAATTGCCTATTGTTAATTTTTAGTAATATCAGCTACTGAAATATTATAACTGTGCAAGCCAAGTGACAGTGAATCACTTAAGAAATAGGTCATTAATCTACCAAGTAATTTTTTGGGGAAATTAAAATTCCTAGTGGCCAAGCTGCAGCCAAAACAATAGTATGTGAAAAAAAGTAGAAAACATGACCTACATGTACCATTGAGATATAATAAGGAAACTCTCCGTTCACTGCAGAAAGTAATTTATTACACTGCACTGTCCAATTACTTTTCAACAGCAAATAACGAAGTTAATCATAACTATAACAAAATTCTCAAATCTGATTGGCTATCAACTGCCCTGATTTCAGCCTTAATAGGACAGTTAAATAAGACAGTACGTGTCATGCCTGAGTAATTGGACAGTACGCGCCATCACGCGCACACTTAAATGGATTATTTTTTCACTGCTAGCAAAAAAAATCTTGGAATTTCATGTGCTTGATTAAAAAAAATAAGTTTACATATCAAAAATTGTGTTAAAGTTATGATTAATTGGTAGTAAGACTTTGTGTCATCCAATTCGGTCTGCAATCATACTTGTGATTAAACAAATCGGACTCCCGCAACGCAGTTGTCCGATTTTGTTAATCACTTATATGATTACAGACCGAACTGGACTCCACTCAGTCCTATTACCATTACTTTTTGCATGGCTGGTTTTGCGAGCGGGCAAGATGAAGCAAATGCTATGTTCTGATTGGCTACCCAAGCGGGCAGACCTATCTTGCCTACCCACTATTTCTCAGATTGTCCCACCAAACAAAACAAAGCAAAACGACCAAGCTTGTTCAGTCAGGATGGCTGGATATTGGCCTCTTCTTTTTAGCATTTTAATTCATAACCTCAGCTACATCTTAGTTAATAAAAATGCCAAAAAGAACTCTGCCAATACGCAGCCATCTTCATCTCATGCTTGGTCAATAATGTACACGTATAAAAAACCAATCATTGCTTTGTTATATACTGGCTAACAAGAGAAAATCAGTAAGAGAACATAACCACGTCTCATATGATAAGGGGACAGAATCTATTTTCAGTGTGGAATCTATTTATATCTTGTTCCATGGCTGCACGGTTTCTGAATACCGCAAATGGAAAGATGAGGTCAAACAAAACAAGATCCCCATGTCGCATTGAAATTACAACCATGTGATGAGAAGGACACCAGCTATTGGTCAGGTAAAAATAATTAATAGTTTCCGGTATAGCCGATCACTATATGAAATCAAACATACCCCGCGAACGCGAAGAAAACAACACCTAACAATTAAGCATTTCTAACATCCAGATCTAAAAATAGATTCTGTCTCCTTATCATAGTGAGAGAACCCAGTATGGAAGATGCGTTCTCTTGTCTCATTTCCTCTTGCTGGCTAATGAATATTGCATCATCAATAAGAGGTTAAACTAAAACAAGTTGTGGCTTGCTTCCTGGTTTTCCCAAGTTGGATCTTGATGACATATTTGGTTTGAGTTAGAATTGGATCAATAAATGTACTGAGTACATCTGCTATAACTGGATAGCATTACAACACTTCAATCTGGTTAAACGACAATCAGAAAACAACTGTTGTAAAGAATGACTCTTTCAAATCAGCAACAAGTTTACAATGAGAATTGTACTGACCAGAGTTTTCAACAGTTTGTAAAGTAGCAGGCATAATTTCTGAAAGCACCAGATGTGACAGTTCTTGACTAGCGCAACAAAACCCTCAAACATTGGTTTCAAAGTGCCGGACATGGCATGGGAAATGACCAGATGAAATGTCCAGCCTCCGGTCTCAAACGAAAACCCTGGCTCAAACCCCAAATTAAACTTAGCATACATGTACATCACTGTGTCTAGCTAGTACATTCATATGGTACTAAAGAAATTAATCACCTCCTATCTTCTCTCTTTTTGTGCCGACCATCTTTTGATCCATCCTTTAAACAAAACATAGGATAAAAAGGAACTGTTACTGATGTGTCTACCATCAAATATAAATTTTGGGCAAGTTAAGTGACTGCATAAAGTGACCAGTATAGTAAAAATTGCTACTGTATCGATTCTACAGATTAAACTTAATCTTTTCCAATTAGTTACCTCATTCCTTGATCGATGATGCTCTCTTCTTTTAGCATCTTTATCAGACTCTTGATACTCCTTTTCATGTCTCTCCCTCCGTCTTCTTCTGTCCTCCCTTTCAGAGTCTTTATTCTCCTTATCTGCCCTGTCTCTCTCCTTTGCCTTTCCTCTTTCTCTTTCTCTATCAATGTCCCTTTCTTTGGCCTTATCCTTGCCCCTTTCCTTGTCTTCTTGTTCCCTCTCTTTCCTCCTGTCCCTACTTCTGTCTCCTTTGCCATGCTCACGATGACGTTCACCTTCCCTGTCTCTATCACGCCCTCTTTTTTCTTTGCTTCTCTTCTCTGCCTCCCTTTCTATATCCCTTTCTTTTTCTCTCCTTCCTTCTCTGTCATGGTGTCGTTCTCTATCATCTCTTTCCCTTTCTCTCCTCCTTTCTTTGCTTTTGTCTCTGTCTCTAGTCTCTCTGGACCTGTCTGTTTCCTTGCTTCCTTCACCATCTCTTTCCCTTCGTCGCTCTCTTTCCTTGTCTTTTTCATGTTCCCGCTCTCTGTCCCGATCCCTATCACGCCCCTTATCTCTTGTTCTCTCTCTATCTCTTTCTCCATCCCTTTTCCTGTGTTCTCGTTCCTTATCTTTATCACTTCTCTTATGGTCATTCTCCCCATTTGCTACTTCATCATGGCCACGTCTCCTCCTGTCATCGTCTCTGTCCTGTCAAGCAGTAAAATAAGAGCCATCAAGAAGGTTAGTTTCTAATAAAAATTATGTCCGGCATTGAAGGTGTAGAATAAAAAGCCAAAGACAAGTCATCTGAAATTTTCACAAAATCACTTTTACAGATCAGCTTCCTTTCCTCTCAGGTGAATATAGCAGAAAACCACACAGCAAATTTATAACGCTTACCCTTCGCTCTCTCCTATCCTCATCTCTGTGACTTGAGCGCTCTTTTGATTTTCTGTCTGAATCTCTAGCCTTTTTCTTGTCATCCTGGTACAAAATTAAATGATGTTAATTCCTCTGCTTTTCTTTTCCATTGTTTTTTTTTCTTTATGGACAATACGTGTCCCGAAAAATATATTTATTGTACATCATAAGACCAAGACTACAGCGATAACGATCCTGACAATGAGTATTTATGATGACAATGATGATGATGATAGAATTGGAATAAAAATTAATGTTGTTTCCTGCAAATCAAGTGAATGATTTGCAGAATGGTGCAGATTTCTTTATTTTATTTATTAGGAACTGGTACAGGTATCCCACAAACAGGAAAGCAATTCATTAGTTTCATTATAGTTAAATGTCTCAAAAATTGTTTAAAAAAAAACTGTCGTTTTTACCTTAAGAGCTTTCTTTAAATCTGATTCCTTCCATGTGTCTTCTTTGCTACGATCCTTACAAAGGAAGCAAAGTCAGTTAAATAATCATTTATAAAATTTTTTACAAGCATCCAAACTATCAATAAGCTGAACTACATGTAATCGGAAGATCGTAGGTTCAACTGCAGTTGGGAGAACTTGGATTTGTTTTTCCAAGCATGTACATGTATGTGAGACTGCCGAAAAACACATCTTTAACAGCTTGTGAAAGGCTTTGCATGATGTTCACTATTATTTATCCACTGTTTATCTATGGTCATCATCCTCCAAGCTGTCTTCAACATCAATCTTCAACATTGATCTTTATTTACTAAACTTACATATTTGAATGATAGTGCTGACCCGCAAAGTAGCCGCAACACTAATCGAGGTGGGTCAGGCACAAATAAGACCTTAACTTACATTATTTACGTATAGTATATACTAAAACTAGCAGAGGGTTGAAAAGAGAAAAAAAGTGGAAAAAAATTATCATTTCATATTAAATGAATTTAGAAGTATCACAGACTCAAAAGCTGTTTAATCCTAGACGTAATAGTAAGTGTTTCAACATAACCATCCTCAAACAATAGAATATCTAAAAGTTGTCAATGAATTGCCACCTTAAATTTATGTTTTGATAATGAACAAATATTAAAAAAAATACAATTCCACGCCTTAGCACCAAAACAAGAAAATGATTTGATCCTCTGCTGTGTTCTCAAATTTTGTATGGCGAAGGCGCCAGCCTGGGAAAATCTAGTGTTATAATGATGTGTGTCAGAGGCTGTGGAGCTTGCAAACATCTTACCACATATGTAATGTAACTAAAGTAATTGTCACTCTACAAGCTGATGTATTATCATTTATAAAATAACTCAGATACCACAGTGTATGCGTGTGCTGATTGGTCAAAAACCTATCGGTTATTGTGCTGGTAAACCCATAGAAAAGAGAAACATTTTCTGTTTTTATTTTAAGTCAGTTTATAAAAACAATAAACCGCAGTTTCTATGGGTTAACCGGTGTAATAAACCACTTGGGATGTTGGGAGAACATGAGTAGAGATGCAGGCGAGTGATTTACAAGCTTTTCTCGTGTTCTCCCAACATCGGGTGTGGTTTATTATGCTGGTAAAGCCAAAGGAACTGTGGTTTATTGCTGAAATACTAGAATTACACTGTATGCCCAATTCGCTGTACACGTAACATGAAAATAATTGTCAGGCTTTGCTTGTGCATGCTAAATTGGAATTTTATTGTCTCGATAATAAAGATGCAAAAATTTCAATGCACTGATGGGCATTTAAGCCCAAACAGTGCAGAAAGTTTTGACATTGCGTGCAGAAAGTAAAAATTGAGTTAAGAAATTTAAAATTAATTTTGGATATATATTTCCAACAAGCAATTCAGTGATTTCGAGAGCAGCTTTGTATAAATGAACACTTGTAAATCTTTCAAAGACAGCAAATTACACTCATCCTCCAGGTGGAAAGATTTCCGTACAAGTCCCTACTTCATTATGCATTCTGTAACTATACTATTTCGTACTTCGAACACAAAAAAACATTTGCACGTGCATTAAAACAGAGAAGACAGCTTCAGCATGCATAATGAAGTAGGGACCTGTACGGAAATCTTACCAAAACCATTTGATTACCTATACAAATTTTAACGTTTCATTGACTAAAAACCATTACAGGGCCCAAATGAAACTCCGGTTAAAAGTACTCATTTTATTTTTAAAAATTGTACATCTTTGTAATATGTAATTTACTTTTCTTTATTACAGTTGGTGGTTGGTATAAAGATCTGACAATTATTTTATAGAAAGATTTATCACAAAATGTAACGTTCCTTTGAACTGTCTGAATTTCCGTGAGCACAAGCTGCAAGTAATTACTCGAAATGACGTCTATAGCTGCGTGCTAAGCATTTAATCATAACTAGCTTAAAAATTATTTTAACTTAATATTTTGCTCCATCGCGACAGAAATGATAATATTCACGGCAAAATTAAATTATGAGGAAGTGAGTTTACAGGGGCAGGCATACCCGGTTCAAAAGAAACATAAGCAATTCAAATTTCTTAATTCTAAAGGAACGCAAAAAAAGCGTAGTGCTGATGAAATCAGGGCAGGCTTGAACGACACTTCGCTTAGTAACGACAGACTCCTAAATAAAGAAGAACCGATACCCACAACTTTACCTTCCCAGATGGCATTCTTCGATCATCTCCGGCTGTATTTAAATAATACAGGGAAGGCAGCTCATAACGGTGAAAACTATCTGTTCAGTTCGGTTATTCAGACTCCATAGTTACGAATACACTTTTCCGCCATGTTTAGACATTTTGTGATCCGGGATCTCTAGGATTTCGCTTGTCGCTTGAGGCTTAGGTTCCAGGGCCAGGCGCGGAGTTCCTCGATATCAATTTGCCGCGAATACAATACCAAAAGCGGGAAATTCGAACTGGATCACATTGAACTGCAGAATTTCCACACAGCCAAGGTGAGCAGGACGTATTTCATTCAATCTCGACGTCTTAGATGCAGTAATGTGTGAGATCTAGATGTTGATTTGAAATATTTGCTCCCTTTACTGGCAATTTGATGCGAGTTAACCACTTTCTAAACGAATCAGCCGTAATCACAGTCAACTCTCTCATAGCGACAACCATTCGTGAGCGACCCCTTTGTCAATAACCGGTTTGTTTCTCAGTCAAATACTGTTTCAACTCTCTTGTAAGCGACCACTACTCAAATTTCTAAAGCAACCGCGACCACTTTTTAAACCAGAAATTTGGCATATTCCTTTGTTTTCTGTTTCCGATAAGCGACCACCTGGCATGATCACGTATGATTGTAAGAAAATCATTACTCGAACGTCACAAACGTTCAGTTTTTTACATAGCGCCGACCGGAGTGCTGACAGATAATAATAGTTCATTTGCTTGCCAAAAAGATGACTGTAATAAGATCTGTAATAAGATTCCCCACCCCTGGGCAGACCGAAAGGGACAATTCCCCACCCCCGGAACAACGATCACTAAATGTTTTTTCGACAACCTTTAAAATATCGGTAAGATTTCCGCACAGGTCCCTACTTCATTATGCATTCTGTAACTATACTATTTCGTTCTTCGAACACAAGAAATATTTGCACGTGGATTACGCCCGACAAGACAGCTTCAGCATGCATAATGAGGTAGGGACCTGTGCGGAAATCCGATTCCAAAATATCTCTTGGAAAGCTTGAAACGAAGAACTCATTTTCGAGGAGTTAGTTATTCAAAGAGGAATTATTTTCAATTCGCCCCACCCCCCTACCCCCAGGACAGGCCTGCTATAGACAATTCCCCACACCCGGACCCGGAAGGCTGGATTTGTCCCGGGGATTGCCGGGGGGGGGGGATGGTAACAGGGAAAATTGAACCATTCATAAATCTATGATTGAGTATAATTATACGAAATATATCATATATTTAAGATTTTATCCTTGCAATATGAACGCAATTTAAGCAGTTGCGATGTAGCCTGAAGAGCAAGCTGAAACTGGATTTGAACCCTCGACCTCGCAAATACCAGTGCGACGCCCTACCAACTACGGTATGAGCAGGTCAATAATGGGTTCATATATGCTCTTATTTTTTTCTGAAGCATCTGAGCTAGAAAATCCTCGAATTTGATTGGCTAGTCAGGCGCGCGTGACCGGTCCAGCTTTTTACGATACTGCCCACGGGATGGATATTTCACCGCGCTAGCAATTTCCTATCTCTTTTCTTACTTCAAAAAGAAGACATCAAAAAGAGTAAATAAGTTAACTGCAAAAAAAAAATTCAGCCTAAACCGAAAACCGCGTACAAAACCGTCAAAAACTGAGACAATGGTGTCACTCAATAACTTTGTTGTCTCTCGCGGCTATTCGAGATCAACCGGAACCCAAAAGGACAAAATAAGAAAAACCAAAAACCACATCGGATACCAAAACCAAAATAGGCCCGATTGTAAACCACCTGAGACAATCCTCTCCCCACCCACCCCACCGTCCTCGCCAAGTTACCCTCACCAATGAACTTGAGCCTTTTTACCCTTATGAGGGTTGACGGGATACCATGAATTAATTACAACTAGCCTCGTTTTGAGGGGAGAGACTCGTTGCGATACAACATCATTTGCATATTCCTAACGTCATTTTTTTTGTCCGCAACCAAGAAGGTTGATGGCGGAGTGTCCGAGTCAGAGCCGTCAAAAAGTTGGCAAACACAGTACTATCGCTCACGGGCGAAACTGATGGCGAATTACGACAAAAATTGAAGGCTGTGGTAAAATTCAATTTGTCACCTATAGTGAAAAATTAAAAACTTTAGTTATCTTTAATTTATAAAGTAAAATTCTGCGACGTGATCGCTGCTAAGCCAAGTCCTTGAACTAGAAAATATTTTCGCTTTTTCTGCTGAGAGACAATTTGAAGAAAGGAAATCATTTTCTTCTTTCAGCTTTGTTTCGAGAAAACTAATAAACTTCGGACAAATTGTTGGTCTTTCAGCACTGGTGGTCCGTTTTTACTACCCGCTAAGACCTGTTCCCTTCGTTTTGTTTCCTTTATTTTGACCTTCTAGATTGAGCGGTGCCACGTACACAACAACCCTTGCCCGTTTTCTCTTTTCTTTTGTAACAACTTTGTCGGAAAAATCGAAATCATTCATCGAACGAAGATCGGCCGTTCTAGAACGTCTCATCGCCAACGGGTCATGTGGACAGCACTTGGGTGGGTTCCTTTTGAAAAAGAACGATTTCCATGATCAGAAGATCAGTTACTATTGCTCCTTTAATCCTCTAAGAACGCTTCATTTAGTTTGTACTCCCTTTTTTGTAGCCTGTACGCTTTTGGACCGAATCGTAAAGACCTCAGAGAGTACAGAAAGTTGAGGCGGTAAGTCGGAAATGTTTTCGTGAACACGATGTAGAGGCGTGCAGCGTTATCACCGTGTGACGTATGGTTCAGAGCTTTCTCGTTTTATTCAATGAAACTATGAATAGGTTTGCAAACGTAAGAGAACAACGAGCGATTTTCAAGTTTACTTCTGAAAATGAGAATACCAAATTTCCAAGTTACATACAGGGGTTGTGCAATTGTTTACAATTCTAGCTAAGTATTTTCATTTACCATGAAAGTTGAAATACTTCCTAAGAGTAAGTATTCGCTTAGTAGCAGGAAAGTATGGATCTATGAGTATCGTTCAGTGCTTTTTTAAAAACTTTCAACTGGCCTTTATGTGGAATTGTGGCCAATACTGTGTTTATATTCAAACATCGTCATTTCTGTGGATTGGTGCTTGTTTACTATTTTAGTTGGCGGAAAATCGTTGTTTGAGGTTTTTGTAGCTGTTGTGGTTCAATTTCATCCCTTGTTTAAATTTTATTTTTCTTTGTTTCAAACTCATTATCATACAAAACCATAGCAAAACGAAAAAAAAGGGAAAAAAAGGAAAATAAAATTTGCCAATAGTTGGATCGCATAGTTTATACATCTTCAAGAAGAATATCATCCTTGCGAGTGTAGCATCAGCCAAAACCAGTTTGATTCAAGCCTATACGTACGGTAAATTGGTTCAGCGGTGGAGAAGACTTCGCACAAAACTTCAATGACTTTTTCCCGTTGTTTCTTGCCCAACATATATTACATACATAAGCAATAAGAGAATGTTAGACGCATGGTCTGTTAGGGAAAAATTTCAGAACTCTGTTGCTGTTTTCTTAGCCTTTCGCAAGCAAACATTTTGAATAATTCAGTTTATACTCATGCTTTTTAGTTCAGAGTTCATGATCTACAAACTTCGTTTTAATCCTGGGAAAATAGAGAGAAGTTTGCCTTGACCCCGATGAACGCTCAGCAAAACCACGTAATGGCGGGGAAAATAGACTGCGTAGCTTGGCTGTTTTGTTAGGGAAAACGCGCGCAAACCCAGGCCCATCACGGCTTCGACGCTTGTGCTTGCGCGCGTTTTACCCCAACAAAACAGCCAAGCTACGCAGGTTACAGGAAAAAGTTGCCTCTCGATTGGGTGCAAATTTTACACAGAGTAAATAATTAAACAAATTTAGCTTTGTCTATTTTATTGAACAACAAAGATATACATTGCGTTTTTCAGTGTGCAGTGGTGAATTGAAAATTTGAGCCTCGCGGTTGATAAACGCGATTTTTATTAATGACTATCAAACCAGAGAAAAACACTTCAAACAGGTTATTACGGGATTCGAACCTGAGATATTGCGAATACCGGTGCGACGCTCTATCAGCTGTTGAATTTCGTATATTAAAGAAATGGGAAACGTGCAGCGTGCAACAACCGAGTTATGGACGCACGCGTGAGGTTGCTAAGTACGAAAGAGGCGTAAGCATCTCTAGCTTCTTTAGTGCTTAGCAAACCTCCCAAGTGCATCCATACCTCGATGGCTGCAAAGCTACTGCGTTTACCATTTCTTTTATAACATAAGACTTCACAATCTGACGTCACCATGTAATCCATGGGCAAATGGACCGTGCGTATTGGTCAATATCATAGGGCGCAGTTTCCCAAAGCTATGTTATGAACTCAACTGGTTTTTCACTGAGTATCGTTCAAGAACTCAATTTGCTTGTGTTAGTACAAAACATTAACAATTGCATAAGCATTTACGGCTCTGGTTTACCCTTGCCTGCCGTTTTGCGAGAAAGACTTGGTTCGGTCAGATTTGAAACCGAAAAGGGTCTAGATTTTCTTTGAGAACTCAATACTCTGCAAAAATTAGACAGAAGTGCAATTTCTCGAAGATTCGTAAATTAGAAAGGAAAACACGGAAGCATCACTAATAGACAAAAGATTAAAGCAACGTCTTAGTCTTCAACTAATTCTGTAGATGCGATGAAACCAATCACTGTCTCTGTAGATAATAACAATAATAATAATGACTTTATTTCAGCATTTCCACAATGAAGTGGCTCTTCATCCGAAAACTACATATATATAACATGCTAAGAATCGTATTGACATTAATTAAAATTTCTAAAACTATTGAGTCTATTTATATTAATTAAGTTTTATAGCAGCTACAATCATGGCGATTCGGTTTGCTCGATTATTCTGTTAACGTAACATGTTATGCTCAGTACTAAGCTGTTTGTGCACGCGCAGTTGCAGAAAAGCTGGTCTAGGGGGCGCGGGCCCTGGAGGCGAGATTGGGCTTGCACTTGAACCCGTGAGCTACTACGCATGCGTAATAAGTTTTTTGGAGAAAGAGCTTCATTTACATATTTAATTCTGCTGGCACCTGCTTTAGTTGACTCATCGGTACAACACTGCATGGAAAGATCTAACATAAACAACAAGCTGTGTTAAATGAGACCTCCTTGGATAAAAACATCAACGTTGCATGGCCAAACTTGAAAAGGTAAAATGCTTATGCCCGAGTGCGCGGTTGTGAATCCTAAATGCAGCGGACATACTCAGTACCGCCGAATGCTGTGCCAGAGTTTAAAGCTGAGAAGGCCCCAGTGAAAATCACTCTTCACGGTTTGAAATTCAATTTTGAATGTGCCACAGCGAATGTTTAGTGTAACTAGGTAATGTAATACTAACCAAACTATAAAATCGAGACTTTAAACTTCAGCTTTTGCCATTGAACGAAAAGCGCAAACGAGCGACTTGCACTCCTCCGCGTTATTTACGCAGCGGATTTGAATACGTATCGCGAATAAATTAATGCTTCTATTGCGTAAAGTCCTGTATCTGCGTTTTCACAGCACGTAGCGTTGAGGACGCGAAAACGGAGCTAAACCGCAAAGAAATGACTTTTTTAGTTTTTTCTTTTAATTTCTTTTTAATAAAAAGCAAACGTAAAGTCGTTGGCTCAAGCCAATGATTTACGTTCGTATCTCTTTTTCCATTCAAGTTTGCTGCTTTTACAAAGTAATCCTTTTTCTATAGTATCTCTTCTCGAGTTTTTCAAAATTTGGCTACGAACAACTGGAAAATTCCTGTTCCGTAGTTTCGCGAGGTTTCCCCTCAATGGTCAGAGCTAAATTTAGAATAAAATTTAAATGGGTGCGTGTTTGGCAACAGGATCGACAAGAACGCGTTTAGTATTAAATATGGACCTCGGAGAATTCGAATTTAAAAGGTAAAAGAGGCAGGTTCTATAATTTTTTTCAATTTACGTTGGTTAATTTTAGTCATCAACAAAATAACTGAATATTGCGTAAGTCGTCTGGCATATTTTGGGGCTTTTGGCTTTTTACAGTAGCATTGTATAAATAGTTCACCCAATTTATTTGTCACCATCCGCATGAGGAATGACAAACACGTTAATTTTTGCGCGAATTTCGTAGCTTTTGCGCCTTAAAAGATAGACGCCTATTAGAGAAAACGTAGCTGTGTTCGTATAAAAAAAAAATGAGGAGAATCACGTTAACAACGTTTTGACGCATTTTGCGATCATAGAAGATCTTAAGCATAAAAAACCGATTTACTTAATTAAATGATTCTTTTGCCATCGGCACAGAAGTGTGTCACCAAATACAGATTCGATTTATTTCGACAGTTTCTAACTTTATGTTGAAAACTGTTTTGAGATTCAGCACAGAAACAGAAATAAGTTGTCTTATTGTTAAGAAGAAAGCAATAAGCATACCACCGTCTTTTTTAATAAATAACCAAACCCTGAAGTTCTCTCTTATCATCATCATTATCATTATCATTATTGTTTGATATTATTAATATTATTATCATTAATATTATTAGTATGTGTAATCAAATGGTGACGAGTGAAATTATTATTCTTATTTCACGGGTATACCATTTAATCACCTATTAATATCATGGCTGACAAATTACTCCTCAACCCTAGACGCCATTTTGGCACCGTAGGAGAAGTTGCCATAACAACATTGTAATTTCACATGTGAAATGATAAATTAACGCTGAAATTTCGCGCCAAAATTAAGGAGTAATTTGTTACCCATGATATTATCACCATTATCTCTTGCAGAAGGAGAAAAGCCAAAAGCGACCGTCACGTTATAATTCCAGAGGAAGCTTTCTTGGCAAACGAGGACAGTCTTGTTCACTTGGATGAAATCCGAATTCAGGAAGAACCGTACAACATTCAAGATGGCTCCTCGGTTTCTTACGAATCCGAGTATTCGAAGTTTAAGTATTCAATGGGAGGCAACGTCAAGTTTTACGACGAGCACATTGCTTTGACGAGTCCACGAAAAAAGATCAAATCACCCAGTCAGCGTTCTAAGCTTTTTGATGAAAGCTCAGACAGTGCTTTAAATTCTTCGCCAGCTCGAAGTACTTTTTCTTCGAACTGTGGAAGCATGGATATGACTCCTAGAATAATGAACGGACCGACCGAAGGTGGTTCCAGTTTGAATGAACTTTCTAAGGATCGCCTTTCTGAGCTCACGATGGACATGGTTGTTGCAAACGAAACGCCAGAGAAACGGGCGCAAATTATCAGCGCTTTGAGTAAACTGAAAATTTCAGAGCACGGAACAACACAGGGTACAAAACTTTCGAAATCTTCAACAAATGTTGCTAACAGTATCGCCAAGGTGGACTCGTGGAAGACAGATTTTAGTCACAGCCAGAGCCGTCATAGTATTGATGAGGACATTGATAAGAATGGTCAGAACGTGATGAATTCATCGAAAACGGACAGGCAAACATCGAGTCAAAAAGAAAACGCTTCTTCTAGATCTGGTGGAAGCTTGAGAGATTATTCTCCCATTCGATCCAAGCCTCTAACAACTATTGATCAATTGCCCGAAGCAGACGTCACAACGCCGACAACAAACCGAAAAAACGACGACCACGTCCCGAGTGGTAATAACGAGCAAATTGCCAAGGCAACACCTGCTCCCACAGGGGGTAAACTGGGCGCAAAGCTTGAAAATCCGAATGACATTTGTGAAGCCCAAAGAGGAGAAAAACAGGACTCTGTAAAAATAAACAGATTTAACAGAACTTTACTGTATGTCAATGAACAAAACGAAACTATTCAGAACGGGGATTACACGGAACTAAACGGAGATTTATCCGATTTGAGTTCCGATGTTTTCACGGACAGTGAAGTCCCAACATCCGGGTTTCTATCTCAGTCACGTGACGGGAAGAGTGATTTGGATTTTTACCCAGACTCCCCGACAACGGAGCAGGCGTTCTCTAAGACGCCCTGCAGTTCCAGAAAGAACAGCTTGGACTCTTGTATGTCGGATGACAGTATGTCTATGGACGCTGATTTCAAGAACGGTGGACCAGAAAGTAAGTGATGCATGGTAGATAGTATAATAATGCTAATAATAATTTAATAATATCGGGATGGGCTCCTGATAGTATCTATTACCCTTCGCAACAGTAATGATAATTAGTTTAGTTATCTAACAACCTCTATGTACGGGAGGATGAACAGGAATAATCGGTTATTTTTATTATTTCATTATTCCATTATTTCACATTCCCCCACCCCCCACCCTCCCCCCCCCCTACCGATACTACATGGAAATGTTGGGGTCATCACCAGGAGCCCATGACCAGGAGCGTTCCTCTCCCATATCAGCCCTTTGTCCCACCACAGTAGTAGACGGTGCTATTTTTAACTTCTATTTCACGGCAAAGAAAACAAACATATTATTACAACGGCAAATCAAATTGCGCTACGTACATATTAATTTCTGATTCGAATTTGCACTGTCGCTTTTACAATGGCGGATGATAGCGACGGATTGTTGCGAAACTTTTTCGCGGAAAATATGAGTTCTAAAAATAAGCACATCTGCTACTGTGCTGGGGACGCCACCCAACACAGAGGAACGCTCCTGACTGCCTGATGATGGGCTCCTGATCGAAGGCAGTGTAACTGTCATTCCGAGTTACGGTATTCCAAATTCGACAAATTGACTATTCCAGAGAAAGCCGTTATTACATGATTCTACCCAACAAAATGGTATTATTCCATTATTCCAACAACAAAAAATTCCGCTAATCTTGTTCCATTATTCCTCTTCAGCCCCCGCCCCCACCCCAGCCGATTCAGTTTACAACTCAAGACACAAATTAACATCAACAATTAGTTGTAAAATCACTAATTAGAATAACATATCATTAATTAACAATTAGATTATGAGCTCGAGATTTCTATGGGGTGATAGTTGCTGAGGCCGAAACTATAACCTCATAGAAATCGAGAGCGGATAATCAAATTGTTTTAGTAAACATCATAATAAGCGAATCATGTGTCGGTAGAAAAAAGATACTAAAATACTAAATGTCACTGCGAAACTTCGCTAAGGCGCGAAGACGTTGCCATCTTCAATCAAGTGCTGCAGTCTAATGGCTGATAGTGTGCAGTGGTTCAGCCAATCAGATTGCGGCATTATATGGCATACTAGAAGATTTTTACTAAATAAAACGGGTTAGAAAATGGTCCAAAATTAGCAATACGCTTGTTTTAGGTAAATGTGTTTTGAGCGAACGTTTGAAGGCATCAACGTTTGGAGACCTTCAAAGTGGAAGAGCTAGTTTAAAGAAAATCAACTACCTTGACGTGTTTGGATATCTGATGAAAAACTGCTCGTTTTGCATTTTGATTTCTCCTTCTAAGTCATTTCCTTTGAGAAGCTATATCTTATATGTGAACAAGATCGTAGGGTGCGGTAGTAGTATTATAGTTTGCGTAACGACAAGAATGAAATCGTGAATCCTAAGTGGAAAGGGCAGCGAACATTTTGTGCCCCCTTTTATATTGGTAATTACTGACTAATGAGAGCGCAAGAATCTATTTTATAGGTAATGGCGCACACGAGCCTTTAAGGCCCACACGGCCGGAGCTTATCTCGGTTTCGAAGAATCTATTTAAAAAAAAATAATAAAAATAATAATAATAATAATAATAATAAAAGAATCTATTTCATTAATGTAAAATTGCATTGAACCTCACAAAAAGTCTCAAATTAATACTTCGCAGAAACAACAAAGCCTATTCCAAACGATGACATTCACGCAAAATCGCACGCAAAGCAGAATGGAAAGATAAACGAGGTAAGACCGTAACAAAATCTCTTGCACTATTTAGTTCAAACTCATCCTTGACTATCTCGATCCCTTAAGTATGACAGTTGTTTCTAGTTTCGATCAAGGTGATTGTTGCACATCTATTTAGCAGGAGTTTGGGAACTCTGAACAGAGGATGTGTAAAGACAAAGGTGTTTCTGATAGGGAAGAAACTTATGACAGCAGGGCGAGGCACAACAGAATTAAGTTATACGCGTCAGTGTGGGTACCTGAGCTCTGCCCATTTCACTTTGCTGAGGACAACCTATAGGCACACCTATGGGCACACCTATGGTACTGGGGCCCTTTTTGACAGAAAAAGTATCCTTTCTGTATAACTTGCACTTGAAAATATTACTCTTTTCACATAGCCCTCTATAAGGTCCAACTATTGCAATGTTAGTGGTTCATCTTGTGACTCAACTGAGCGCGTCTATCGTTTTCACATTGCGTTCAATAGGTCAAGATAACTCAGCCAAGAGGGTGCGTCTATTCGGGTTTTCCTAACCTTCCATATATTTTATCCCGAGAAATCCTTACCATCCCTATAACTTAAGTCTAGAAAAGGTACTCGTTCCAGACATTCTTGGTTTGAAGCTGGAAACAGATACCCCTTTTGAATCAGACAATGCTAGAAGGGACATTTTTTACCCTCTGCCCTTGCCCGGCCTTACCACCCCAGTGGTCCAAAACCTTTCTTTTTTTTGGCAGTAACTGACTTTGCATATTTCTCTATAGACATTAGAGTTTAAATCCAAATCAGCAGACCTGAAGAACGTTAAAGCAAAGGTTGGATCCACGGAAAACATGAACTATAGACCCGGTATGGTTGACATTGTAAATATTGGACTCTTCTTGTTTGTGGGCGTTACGCATTAGTCAATAACCTTATCATCTTTCTAAGTAAAAGTGTCTAGCAAACTAATATATTTTACCTTTTTTAACTTCAACGTAAAGTGCATTTAATAGCTTTGAGGAGGACTTTGAGGAGGACGCTTTCTTAGAAAGCTAGCTTCTAGAATGTGATTTAACAATTCTATATGACTACGTTTTGGTTTTTGATGCAAATATTTGCTTTGATTTTATAACAATTTGACATGAATGATGTGTGTTTTATTGTTGGAGGTTTATTCTTTTTATTTGAACTTACTTTTCATTTCATAGGTGGTGGCGTGGGAAAAATCGAATCAAAGAAACTCGATTTTACTAAGAAAGCTAAGCCCAAGGTGAATTCTCTGCGTAACATTGGCCCTGCACCAGGAGGAGGCCGACCCAAGGTAAGAGCATGCGCGGTACAGTCTCACACCAGTTAGACCGTTCGATCTTGTTATTACCTCCGCCAAGGAGGTTATGTTTTCACGCCTGTCTGTTTGTTTGTTTGTCTGTCTGTTAATCGTTTTACGCAAAAACTAATCAACGGATTTACACCAAATTAGGTGGAAAAGTCGCAAATATACCCAGGATCAATCGATTAAAATTTGGGATTTATCCGGATTAAACTCCGGATCTCAGATCCAGATGAGTGTAATATCAGTTGTACATATGTGGCGGGGCGGAGGTATGCGCTCTACCGAGTGCCCTTCTAGTTTGGTAATGCTACGCTCCTTGTAAACTAATCACTCACAGAAAACTAGAACTGGTCTTGTTTATTGTTGTTACTGTTATTAGTATTAGAATATTGCCATTGACATAAGCATTGTTATTAGCATGAGTGCGTGTGAGTACGAGTGTTAATGTGAATATGAGAATGTGAGTATGAGTAAAGGTGTGATTGTTAGTATGTCTCAGTACCATTAGTATTACTATTATTATCAGTATTGGTATTGCTATGAGCACGAGTGTTACTATTTTTAATACTATTACTAGTACTAGTATTAATACTACTTTACTAATTAGTATTAGTGTTAGCATAAGTATTAGTTTTAGTACTGATATCAGTATTATTATTATTAGTACTTGTATTGGTATTGGCATTGGTATTTGTATCGGTAATGCTTTTAGCATTAGTACTGGTATTGGTGTTAGTGCTGGTATTGGTATTAGTATATGGATGAGTATGAGTATTGATATTGGTATTGGTTTTAGTATTTGTATTGCTATTAGTATTGATGTTAGTACTGGTTTTGGTATTAGTATATGGATGAGTATTAGTATTGGTATTGGCATTGGTATTAGCATTGGTATTGATGTTTTATAACATCGACAAATGCAAATTAGATGAATGCAAAGCTTTGTTTCTCAGATCTGAAATTTTCGTGTATATTTTTCGGTAGGCGAGCACGGAGAAAAACCATTACAGAAAGGTCGAACCCAGAACGGACACGCATGGAGTGGAGGCGTACAGTCACTTACCGAGCGAGTTCCAAGAGATTGCAAAACGCCTCGCTAAACAAGACAGACTGCTACGAGACTCTAGCAGTTCAAGCGGCCGAAGCCGACCTCACTCACGACGATCAAGTCGCGCATCCAGCCGAGCTGGTAGCGTCAGTCCGGATAGACGGTCGGTATCGAAGTCGACAAGCCTCGGGCGGCACTTGAGGTCGTCTGTGAATCTTTCGGCTTCAACGACGACTCTCACCAATGATCCGACGAGAAAAAATGGAAGGCGAGCTCTCATGAATAGGTCACCGAGTATTCGCTCGAGGCCCACGACACCAAGTCTTAGTCGCTCGCATCCAGCGACTTTCGTGACGCCGTACGACTCACGCTCTCGACCCAATTCACGGCCAACTTCGCGTTCCTCATCACCCGTCTCACGATCACGCAACACATCGCCATCACCCGACAAGCGCTCGCGAGGGTCATCACCCGTCGCTAATCACCGACGACCAACGACTTCCACAAGAAAGCCTCCGACTTCTAACCGACCAAGAGCGAAAATAGCAAATGGAATACGAGGCCGATCCACCAATACAGTTGGACTCTCAAGTATGGAGATTGGACTATGTAAGTAAAAACGTGCATTTTCCTGTGAAATCCTGTCAAGCCTTCTAAAGCAGGAATCTCGTGAAGCAGAAAAATAGAGTGTATGTACATACGAACACAAATACGAGTGCGAGTTTTAACAGAAAATTTAAATCAATTCTTGTACTTCTTGTTGTTGTTTTGTAGAAGCTTCATTTTGCTCTGTATACATCTAACTTGACACACTTCGTTTAAATGAAAATATTAAGGTGTCTATTTGGGGTCAACGCAAACTGGTAAAATTGCATTCTCTTCAAAATTTACTCTAGTCGCTGTTCCTTCTCAACAACACGTTATAAGATATCGATGGTTTACACTTTTTTCCCGCCAAAATCTAGTTATGCTTGCGTGGTTCATAATTACATGCGTTGTGCTCTTTTTCTTGGCTGTTTATTTTTAGCGTCAAGGTCTGTTTTTCAAGTGGTTCCTTTGTACAAGTAAATAACTTTGGAAAGAAGCAGCGAGTGGGAAACCATACTTCCCCGTGGA
>OX453279.1:23183008-23233008 GCA_949710005.1 Ricordea florida
CTGAGCGGGCCGGAATCCGAAATCCTCGAATTTGATTGGCTAATCACGCGTGCGTGATGGGTCCAGCTTTTTATGATACGGCCCACGGGCCGGATTTTTTTCTCCGCTGTAGCAATTTCCTATCTCTTTCCTCACTTTAAAAAGAAGACATCCAAAAAGAATAAATAAGTTATTTACCGGGCTAGGTTGGTCCGTCTAGGAAAAAAGCTGTGCCCTTGGTACTAAGGACCTCGGGCATAGTTTTTTCACATACGGACCTCCCGCCCGGTAAATAACATATATAAATTCTCATCTCAAGCATCTGACACCAAATTCTCTTGAATAATACTAAACGATGCGTATATGGTATTTAGGAGATTTGTCATTCGGAAGTCAAAGGTTAAATATCAAATTTCTTACCGTAAGTAACATGTGCAACTTGTGTAGAAACAACAGCAACATGGCGACTCCAAAGAAATGCAAGTCTCCTACCCCTGACCCTGAAGTAAAAATTGTCGTATTTGCTATCAGAAATCCAACTGAGTGAAAGAGGGAAACCTCTATAACATTTTGACTTTTTCTTACATTTACGAATAATAGACTAAGAGGAAAACTGTATAACTTCCCTGAAGATTTTTTTCCATGAATACTAAAAACAACACTTTTCAAAAAATGGTCACCGCACTGTAAGATTTGATCCACAATTGAAAAAGTTGGAACCACTCTGTACAGCAAAGCAAACATTACACAGCACAGAACTGTTCAGTAGCTTCCCAAAGAACGGTCACAATGCATGATTTCATCCACAGATGAAAAAGTTAGAACCACACTGTACAGTAAAATAAACAGTATCACAGAACAGTGCTGTTCAGTAGCTTTTCAAAGAATGGTCACACTGCATGATTTATATATCTTAAGTATCAAAAAGCTAAAAAAACTATAGAAAAACAAAGCAAATTGTAGTAAACAAGCCACTTCGCAGTACAGTAGTTTCGCTTCAGCGAAATTTTTAGCAACAGGACTTCATTTACGTACCAATCAAATGCCTCCAGCAAGCAAATAACTGGGAAGTGAGAGAGATTCGCAGTGAAGACCAAGTGCAGTTAAGCAGCTGAGTGGTCCAGTGAGATAGGATGGATAACGCTGTAGATACTGTCAGGGGTGGTGAAAGACGTGTTAGCAATCACTTTATGTGCGATAAGCTTCTGTGAGCAACGGGGACTTATATCTGATAATCACTTGTTTCAGAAAGCGCCAATTGTTTCCATGCGCGTCGCCATCTTGATATTCGTGACGTCATATAGTTACCCAGTCTTTCCAAACAAAAACGGATGTGCTTCTTGAAAAGAGTAGTCTCCTTCGAAGCAATTGTCTGGTTGGCTCGTCACGCAACACTCCTCCTCCCTCAGTAGCGTGACGAGCCGGCCAACGGCAACGAAGGAGACTGAGAGAAGAGTGGCAAGCACTTCGCGTTATAAAATCCAACATGGCGGCGCGCGGAAAATTCGAAAACGTACAACAAATATTTCCATGTGAACAAAGCGAAAATATTTTCGACGCATTTTCAGCTAATCTTTGGAATGTTTCCTACGTTTTGACAATCTAAACGCCAATTTGGTGATTAGACGTTTGTTTTAATTCTCGTTTAGTGTGCGTAATTCGTACTCAGTTGCAGGGCCACGGCGAGACAAAAAATTATGAAAGAGGCACTGTCCATGAATAGATTCTCTTTCTAGATGTTTAGGGTGTTAATGATGGCCATGTTTAAACTGAAAAAACTATCACGCATTATTTGACAAAAATTCTGTATATGTCTCAAAATAACTTAGGCGAGTGCCTCGGTTCCCTCTTTCTGCTTTCTGCCTTCTGCCCTGACTTAACTTCTGTGAGGAGCACATTAACGACAGGAAACTGCCGCTTGTAAACACGGAAATTAGGGACGGACCATTAGAAAAGTGATGAGGGGGGGGGGGGTGGGGAATTTTCAGCTTGCACGAATTTTGTTTTCGCTCACTGCTTGTGCAGGAATTTTTTTTTCAGGTGAACCCCTCTGCACGAATTTCTTTTACTACGTGTGAAAAAGTCACAATTGGACCTCCCTTCTGCACGATTTTTTTTTTACCTTCTTCTTTGCATTAATTTTTTTTTTTAC
Organism: Ricordea florida; assembly: GCA_949710005.1. NCBI lineage: Eukaryota > Metazoa > Cnidaria > Anthozoa > Corallimorpharia > Ricordeidae > Ricordea > Ricordea florida. The sequence continues at coordinate 23,185,140 of OX453279.1, forward strand.
CTTCTTCTTTGCATGAATTTTTTTTTGGCATTTTTCCCTTGCATGAATTTTTTTTTCCCTCCCCCCCCCCCACCCCCATCACTTTTCTAATGGTCCGTCCCTTAAAGAGCTCAACACCAATTAAAAAAGTAGTTTTCGGCTCCATACCGCAGGAACTCACGTTTTTGGGCACAGAGAAGCGGTGTCGCCCGTATAAAGTATCGTATACCCCACTGCACGTTTAACATAAATTTGCGAAGGGGTGTGGGTTCGTTTTCTTCTATCAACTCCGCCATGATGCCCGCTAACCTGGCGAGAAGATATCAGTAACACAGTGCAGTCAGTTAAGTCAACTCTTCTATTCCTTAAATCATAATCAAATTCCATCCTGGGGTATTTTTTTACAAGTGTAGCTTTTGTTGAGTTTGAAAACAACAGCTACACGCATCATGATTTACACTTGCGAAAGCTTTATTTACCTAACCCCTGGCACCATTTTGTTTGTCGCAGATGCGGTGATACGATACTGTACTTAGTCACTTTTATACACTTTATAATGTATGGTTCCGAGGGAAACAGTTAGTTTTGCTTTCCCGAGAATCCTCGACGCCGTACGTCGAGGAAAACATCAGAACCCGAGGGAAAACAAAACTAACTAGTTGCCCGAGGGACCATACGTTAAGTGCTTTGTTAAATATTTAGACTTTCCCTTAAACAAAATATAGCAAAAACAAACAAACAAACAAAGACGGCACAACTGGCGCACGGGCAACAACTGCGCAATTGTATCCCGGTCGAGACACATTTAAATTTGATCGGGGCACGTGACCAAGAATCAACCAATCACAGTGCTCGTTTTGTTGAGTGAAAGTCTAGCTTTATAACAATAGCACTTATTGAACAATGGTAAAGCCTGGTTCACACTTGCAAGAAAAGCACAAGGATGTTAACGCTACAACGGGTTGCAAAAGTGTTGAGACATTATCGGTAAAAAGCACCTCTTCATCTTTTCAACGACTGCCAGCACAAAGTTTGTTGATTTTCCAGCTTCCCCCTCCCTCTCCCCCTTTCAATGTTGTATGTTTTACTTTTCAGCATGGTTTTGCATTGGTGGTAACATTGATAAGGGGGGGGGGGGAGGGGAACTTTATTGTATGAGAGCATTGTTTAATTACTAACAATCACAATAGGTGAAGTGTCTCAAGAAACTTTGCACCTGTTTGTAGCGACTTACGCGTGCGCGGTGTGATTGGTTGAATTCTTGCGCTTACATTTGTGATTATTTCAACACAAGCACAAGAAAAAGAAAAATGTTTGTTTTGCTTGTGCTTATGCTTGTTCTTATTTCACCTCAGTGCACACTTGCGTTTTCTTGTGTTTTTGTTTGTTCTTATTTCACCTCAGAGCACACTAGAGTTTTCTTATGCCTATGCTTGTTCTTATCTCACCTCAGTACACAGTAGTGCTTTCTTGTGCTTATGTTTGTTCTTATATCACCTCAGTGCACACTAGTGCTATCTTGTGCTTATGTTTGTTCTTATTTCACCTCAGTGCACACTAGAGTTTTCTTGTGCCTATGCTTGTTCTTATCTCACCTCAGTACACAGTAGTGCTTTCTTGTGCTTATGTTTGTTCTTATTTCACCTCAGTGCACGCTAGCGTTTTCTTGTGGTTATGCTTGTGCTTATTTCACTTCAGTGCACACTAGCTGGTCCGGACAATAAAGATTTAACATTTCCCAGAATGCATCACTGTTGGGTTTCAAAGTTCAGTTGATAGCTCAGTTGATAGTTCAGTTGCTTTTAGCGGCGGTCACTGATTAGTGCACTTCACTTTACGTCGAACAATGAGCTTATTCTCAAGCTGAGGAGATCCACTCTTCAGGTACAATATTTTCTTTTTTCATTTCTTTCAACTTGTACGATGATTTCTCGTTTGTTTTAAGAATTCCTTCATTATTTGCTTTCGTTTGTTTATTGGCATCTAGTGTAGCAAAACCCTTTTGTTTCAGAATCTTTTCCAAATATAGATTAAAAGAAATCTCCTTGACTTGGAGTGCGTTGTCCCTCGTTACCAACTTAATTGTTTAAAATATGCGCAAATAACGACCAAGATAGCACTTATAAAACGTGAGATTTCACTTAAACTATTTGCTTGTTGTAACTGGTTGTGGATGGCAAAGGTTAAAATGGATTGCCATTAGGGTCATAAAGTCAAATCACCGACTCTTGCAAAGTAGCATTAATAAAACGTGTCAAGTGCATTATTGAGTTATAGCACGCGGAAATTTTTCAGAACACTAGAGAAGTGCCAAGGACTTCTTGCGTGTTCTTAAAAATTCTTTCAATAATGCAATTTTCCTTATTTCTTTTATAAAATACCTAATTAAGGAATTCTTGTTTTGCCAGGGGAGTAGAGAGTGTGTGCAAGAGAATCGAAAGGCCGCTAGATTTATTGCTGGCGAGCCTTAGCGAGACAGCACACTATTTGAGAGGGTCAGCGTTGTTCCATATCATAAAAAAACATTATACAACACGAAAAAATGTTATTTCATCAAAGGCGCGCGAACGACTGTCAGCCATTTTGTTCGTCGAGGTGATTATCGGCTGATAATCCGAGATAAGGAACCAATCAGAGCGCGCGGTTTTGTATAATCACCTGAGTATTTCTACTAAAGTGTTTTAAGTATAAATATTCAGGTGATTATACAAAATCGAGCGTTTTGATTGGTTCACTATCTTGGATTATCAGGCGATAATCACCTCGACGAACAAAATGGCTACCAGTCGTTCGCGCACTTTTGATGAAATAAACATTTTTCCTGTTGTACAATGCTTTTCTTTTCTTTCTCTGAAACAATCATCTGTGTATTTATACTAAAACAATTATTCACCTCAGGCTCAGTGATTATCGGCGAATATTCACCTTGACTTCGTCACGGTGAATATTCACTGATAATCACTTCGCCTTCGGCGAATAATTTTCAAATAATGGGATCAGTGGAAGTATCTGGGCAACTGTGCACTCACCCCTCCCCTGACCCAACTGCTGTAGTGGGATTCTTAACAGCCTCAAATCAGATTCAGATTCAAAATTAATTAATGTGCTTTGTCGCTCAAGTTCAAGCAGCTAATTGATAAAATGCAGATTTTATTTTACCTTCCAGCAAACTCTACACCCAGTCTGGGGTCCTTACTGTTATTAAATCCCTGGACCAATAGACGGGCGAACACGCGACGCTGCCTGCGGATCAAAAAATGAACAGTCAATGTAGTCGGCAAGTGACCAAGACAGCCTTGTGTTCTCTTGAAGTGACTCAACAGCAGTATTGTCACTTTTCTGTTTTGTTGTTGTACAGTTGTGTTAGTCTATCAAAATGTTTGTAATTGTTTGTTGTTTTGCTATTTTGTTTGTTTTTCTCTATTTTTTTTTTTGGCTTTAGTTGTTCTGTTTGTTTCTTTGCTGCGCTCACTCGAGAAATATTTTTCAACACTCGAAGAGAAATTTCGTATCTCCGCGCGGCCATTTAATATCCTCTATAAATCAGTTAAATAACGTGAACACCCACACATGTGATTAAAAGTCGATATTTAATCCGTCTGTAGTTCCAGCGTAACATATATTATTTTTAAAACTGCGTAGGTCGAAATGCCAATCAGCATTTTTAAGATTGACTTTTCTTTTCGTTTACGTATTTTTAAGAATGAGCAGTTTCATAAGAATGAGCATTTTTGAATTAATGAGCTTATAAAGCTCTAGGAAGCTTGGAAATCAGAATTTTTGTGCTAATCTTGAAAGAAACGAATTCGAGTTGTTGAGCAATATATATGAAATTAAATAAATAGGGTTGTCAGTATAAGATAATAATGAACGTAATTACGTGCAGACGCGTTCAAAGGCGAATGTGACAGGTCAGGAAACATGGGAGCAAGTACAAAATGGCGAAATGAGTAAAAAAGAACATGTGAAGAAAAAAACGCAGTGGCCGACGTGGTTTTGACTGGCATTTTCTTGCTCAGAAAAAAATATTTTTTAGGCTTTCTTTCCGAAAGCTTTCTTGACATTAATAGCGTTTCTATCATTAAAAAAAACTGGTTTTAATGATCGCTTTACGAACTAACAATAACTCACTCATAAATATAGGACAGCGACTTAACCTATAATTTCGCCATGCGCTTTTAAAATTTTACCCGGTACGAAATAATGCATGGACGAAGAGCTACAGCTTTAATTCATTGCCAGCACAGCATTTCATCGTTAAAGCTAAAATTACAATTGAAAAAATTCTCCAAAAGCTGGATTCAAAGAGTTGTAAATATAAATTAATTTCCTCGTAGCTTATTGCTTCCAGGTGATCCGCCTCTTTAAGTCTGAATAAAAACTAACGCGGAGTAAAAGCGTTTCCACAAAAATGCTTCTTTTCCACAAGTAAAACAACGAGCTTTAACATTCTCCTGTACCCTGCAAATCAGTGCCCGGGACTTTTGAGCAAATGCCTACCAAGATTGCCATAATTTTGAACAAATTAAACAATTTTCGGTATCTTAGCTAACGTCAGGACACGGTTTATTTGTGCTTTTATTTTTCCTTTCCTCGTTTTGGGTTTTGGCTTTATAAACACGGTTTTTCAATGAAAACAAAGAGATGGTTAACACGTAAATAAATTACAAAACTTTGGTTAAGCTCAGTCTGTCCTGACCGTCACGGTGTCTCTCGCTACTGCATCTTAAAAAACAGTGAAGGCAGTTTCTTCCCAGTTGTATCAATCGCAAACTTTCACGCCGGGTCACAAGTTCCAAACAAAGGGCAGAAATGATTAAAAGTTGGGCAAGCGGGGGGTGCCATTATCTGACGACCCCAAACAAAGAATTCAACTTTCAGTTCAATCTAATCTTATTTTATTCATGCCATCCGGTGACCGTATCTTAATTTTTTGCAAGCAAATTTCCGAATAAAGGAACCTAGACTCTTGCCGATATATGGTGCGTTAGCAATTTTAATTATCTCAAATAGAGCAAGCTGCACCCTGCGTTTTAGCCATAGAATTTTAATTTGCAACCGGAAGTTTGTGGGCTTGACAGAGGCAGACGATTTTCGCCAAGGTCTATTTTACGCTTAACTGTGACAAATGCACATTTTCTAACTATTTAATACCTTATAACGTTGGAACATATAGTTAAGGAAATGTTTTCCGTTAAATTGGCTTATTTTTAATTAGAAAACGTTGCTCGCTCCCGGCATCACAGGGAGACTCAGTTTATCTCCTTTCGCGTTATACCAAGCACCTGTTGTCATCTGGATTAGAATTGCTTTATACCCTAAAATTCACGACCAGAACTGTTTTGTCCTTCTAATTTCTGTGGTGAAAAAGTTTCTTTTTACAAAAAAAAATCTACTGCCCATTGCACAACTGTTACAAATTTTGAAATTATCACGGTGCATGTTTACAACTTACATTTCAATATGTAATGCGATCAGGAAAAAAAAAAATACAAAAACAGCCATTTTTTCACTCCAAGGTAAACGCTCTGAGAACCCCGTTGAAAGACGTGAATAGAAACCCCGGTGACAGGTTTGGTAACTCTTAAGAATAGCGTAGTTTTGAAAACCAAGAATTTACAGCTGTAGCGAAAATAAACTGTGGGCTGAAACTTCGCATATTTACTCACTGAGTATCTTTTTTTTTGGTCTCACCTGAAAATGTATATTATGTGACGGGAGGTCGATGAAGCCCTCTGCACCCAAGGACTGGAACCCGAGTTTTCTGTCGTCTGGGAAAACAACAAAGGATCCCAACGAAATGCTCGAAATTCATCTCCGGCTTTAGGCGTGCTGTCTGTTTCTTCATTATAAAAACCGGTGGGTAGTGGATCTTTGAGTTTCTCGTGCCAATACGCATGAAAATATTTCGCCGCCAAAGAGTCGCTCCTGAACAGTTTGTAATTTGTGCCGATTTTTTTAACGTAGCGATCTTTCTCCTCGATGTTGGCCGTGCTCTGCCATAATGCATGTCCGCACTGCACCCCGTCGAAACGCTTAAAATTTTCATCTCTCGTCTTGAAGAAATGTACGCACTCGGTTTTGTTGTTCGACCAACGGCGAGCTTTCAGCTGCAATCCTTGACCGAGCGGGAAATACATCGTAGAGAGAAATATGTCGGCTAGGGACGGCGCCCTTACATCCACGAATATTATCATTGCTGACATAGTCAAAGCTATTGCAATAGACACACAGACTATAACAAGACGAATACTGGGTAAAGGCCATAACGATGTGGTACTTGGCTTCGGTTTAGGGCCGTTGGCGACGCTATTTTTCTTGGCAATCATCACTCTTCTACCTTCAAGTTGTCGCCGGTTCAGTTCAATGGGGTCTGGCTTTGCTAACACTGAACAAAACGGTCGAACCCGTTTGCACTGTCCCAGGTCTTCAGTCAATGGACAAAAACAGACTGATTTACAGCGACTCACAAACCGGGTTCGAACCGATTTGAGCGAACAGGTACTTTAGTACTCGCTGCGACCGAAGGTTTTTTCTACTCCGTAACCCGGCTCGCCGTAAAACACGAAAACCCTCGATAACTCGGTGAAGAGGAACCGGAATTTCGCCGCCAAGCAGCAAATGGTTCATTCGCGATTCCTGTCGCTCTTGAAGTCTTTTGTTGAAATTTTTTGCTTCGTGCATAAATTATTTCCATATCAAGCGGCATGTTATTCAGTGAAGAATAGAAGGATCGTGATTGGCTGGTCGAACTAATAATCGCGTTATCAACAACACTTACAGAATGAATGCCTTTCCGACAGTACAATGAACCTTCTATTTTTTTTCAAAAAAAGCAATGTACAGCTGTTTCACAAATAAATAGATTTAATCGTCGCCAATTCTAAACGTTTTTGATGCGCGCTCTAAATTTCAAAACTGCTAGTGATATTATCTGAAGCGTCAAAGAATATGAGCCTAAAACAGAAATTTAATTCAATGCTTCACCTAAAAAAAAGAACGTTAAAAAAAAAAAAAAACTAGAAAATGGCTGAACAATTATGTCTCAAGATTGCTACGGCGGAAATGAATTAATACATAGCAAACAAAACTTAAACAATGCGCGAAGTTCTAGGAACTTTGACAGCCATTAAATGCATGCTCGCAAGAATTCTTAAACATATCGAGGACGGATCATGAAAGCTTTAACTGTAAATATTTGAAACAAAATGAATTTTGTCGATGGTTCCGAAAGACTAGACTTAAAAAAATAAAATTATTAATCTTTACGGGACAAATTTAATTTGTCGTGAAGGAAACGCTTTTTGACTTGCGAACAGATGGAAATAGCAATTTCCGAGATATCTGTTCCCTGTGTTCATATAGAACAAGAGGGAGTTTCTCATAGCTTGAGCTCTTGCTACAAAAACTCATATTTTGAAAATATGTATACGAATTAGTCCGTCGAGAAGCAGCGTAGAAAAATATGTCAGAATATCCGATTAAACTCAAAGTGAGCCGCGATTCTGTATAGATGAGTATACAGGCAAAATATCCGATTTTACCCGGTCAATTTTTACAGAATTATTTAACCAAACTAACCCCTTTTCCGATCTTCAAACCAAGTTATTGTACTCGTCTTGGGAACTCAAAACTTGCACTCTTAATACTCGCTGATTAAGCGCAGCCGTACGCGTAATTTTTAATGTCTCATCTAGTTAGAATGATGTTCTAAAAACCCTCCGAATGAACAGAGACAAGAATAACTAATGCTCTATGCTATATTCCGTTGTTTCTTAGCCGACATAAGCTCATAAATGTATTGACTACAGAGTCTGAAAGGCAGGATTCGCTTAGCTTTTTGTTCAAAGCCTCTCGTATAAATTTTTTGGGCCAATGTTAGGCAAGATGTTTTACAAGTCGGAAAAAAATGGCTAAGTAATGACAATAAGCTTCGATTCCGTAATTTTTGGGACCGAATTTCACACAAAATGTTTTGCAACCCGATTAAAAAGCCCACTTTCGTATGACTACAGAGTCTAAAAGTTTAGCTCAGCATCAAACTATGCCAGTTAAGATTTTGTCGAAAGCCTAGCTCTCGGAGTCTTTGGGGGCGATTTAAGGCAAGATGTTTTGGAAACCGATCAGTGATATGCGGTTCACAAAAGTAATAAAATCAGTCTAAAAGGCTGAATTCGCGTACTGAACTTTTTGTTGAAAGCGTCTCGGAATCTTTGGGGCCGATTTTAGGCAACATCTTTTGCAAATGCCTGGTGGAATAAAGCTCACAAGGCAATAACTATATATACAGAGTCTAAAATCCCATGCACATCAGTTCTCTTAGCATTTTGTAGAAAGCCTTTTCATGAAACTCTAGGGGCAGATTTTATTGAAAAGATGTTGGGTCAATAAGGTCACAAAGAGTTGATAACATAATAGAGTCTAAAAGCCTGACTGTATTTGCGTAGCGGCTTTGGACGCTTTTTTTGTTCAATGCCTTTCGGGATCATTGAGCCCAATTTCAGGCAAGATGTTCTACCAGTCAGTGAAAAAGCTTACAAAGTAATTATTACACAGTCTGAGAGCTTGGATTCCCTTAGTTTTTTTGTTGAAAGCCTCTCGGAATTTTTTGGAGCTGATTTCAGGCAGAATTCGAATGTTTTTCTCACAAAGTAACGACATCTTTTCACTGCATTCGTTGAGAGTTTTCAATTTTGGGGCCGATTTCAGGCAATATATGTTGCAAGTCAGCCTGGATGCTGCATGTCTTAAAAAATTCAGTAAAAAGGAGGATCTTGTCCAGCATAACACTGTTTAAGCAATAAACCACAGTTTCTATGGGTTTAGCGGCGTACGTAATAAGACACGCGGGATGGTGGGAGAACTCCGTGACGACCGGTGAAAAGAGCTTGCAAATCACCAGCTGCAGGCGAGTGATTTACCAGCCCTTCGAGTGCTCTCCTAACACCCCACGTGGTTTTTTACGCCAGTAAACCCATAGAAACTGCGGTTTGTTGCTTTTATAAACTAACTTTAAATAAAAACAGAAAATGTTTCTCTTTTCTATGGGGGGGGGGGGTACTCCCATAAATTTCGGACAGGTGTGTACCGCGAAGGGTCTCAAACCCTGACCCTATTAAAGAATGAAGCAAACGAAAATTGATACCCTATTTAAGGCCCAAATCCAAAAAATGACACCCTATGCAAGGGAGAAACAAAAACTAAAAATAGCTTGAACGGAAAAAAAAAACAATCTTTATAAAATCACTAATACTTCATGTGATCATTTGTTTTCCACTTAACGGGGTATTTACGCACAGCTATGTTAGCTGATACAATTTAGGCACCCTGTCAAAAGATGTACACTGGGAACACTGTGCCAACAGGGGCAAAAATGATACAAAAATGATCGAGAACCTCAAAAACCATACCCTATCCCGCGGCACATACCTATATAGCCCACATATGGGAGTACCCCACGGGGTTTAGCGGCACAATGGGGGGGGGCTAAAGGTCTTCGACCAATCAGTGCGGGCGTACTATGTGACTTATTTTATAAATAGTTATAACCAAAGGGTTGAGAAAATCCATTCTTAAAAAGTACGTTGTAACTTAAGCACAGCTTTGAACATCTAAAAGCTAATATTTTAAACACAGGCTCTGAAGACCCCAAGGTATTCGGTAGTCTCAAGACTGAAATCGCGCCTTTTCGAGAATGATATTCACGATGGCTAATTTTGAAGCCAGTTGGGCATAGTTTGATAAATTTGCGCTGTTCAGATCTTAAATGTTTGCCTAACCTACAAACATGTTTGCTTTTGTTCTTTAAAGTGATCGAGGTAAACTTTTCCTCTCCAGTTACGCTCTCTCATTGTACTCTTTCGCAGACTTTGGTTGGCTCGTCACACAACCTTCCCTCCCCCACCAAGTTAGTGAGGGAAGAACCTTTGCATGACGAGTCAAACAACAGCTGAGGAGACTACTGTGGCTTCACTTTGCCCGCCGCCACAGCTCCAGCTGAACGTTTTTCTATTAACACTTATAAATTAGTTTTCTTGGACACATGAAACTGAAAAAGGTTCTGAGTCTACCGAGTCCCATTTCGTCGAGCTTATGGCTCCGACTAGCACTCCGATTTCCAACTCTTTAATGGTCAAGAGCGTGGTCAAGTAGAACTCTGCCTGAGAGCAAGCCTTCTTCTCTCAGCGTTATAAAGAAAGAATAGTTACAAGTTTCTAACTCACTTTCCGGGCTCAAGAGGCTTTCGGGGCTATCGCCGGAGAAACAGGCGGCAGATCAAAGGCGGTTCAAAAGTTGGGTAGCGGCATTCTGCAGTGGATATATAATATAAACCCAAACAAAATTGACAACTGTCTTTGCAGTACGTAGTGTTTGTTTCATGAAGGTTAACCCTGGTATTGAAGACTTACAGAGGCCGAGAGACAGAGAAACTCAGAGTGCATCTAACGTAAAAAATGTTTCACTCGTGGTTAATATCAATCTCTCCAGCAATATCGAACATGTTATATCACTTTCTCATCCAAGTTTTGCTTTTAGTGTGTCTTAAAAGTAATCAAACCTATCTATCTATAACACATACCTACATATTTTCAACATCTTGCCTTTCAAACATAGGCGTACGGGCCGGGGGGGGAGGGGTGGGGGAGAGGCTGCAGCCCCCTCCAAAAATGTTGGCAACTAAGGTCCGGTTCAAAAGTCGAACTTTACATGTGTCGAATCTGATGCAAATGAGGGAAAACAATAGATCTTTCTCATCTGCATTAGGTTCGGCACATGTGAAGTTCGACGTTTGAACCGGACCTTAGATTTTTTGGACATCAAGAGAAATTTGGGCAGAGGCAATTTTTCATGAAGTTTGCAAGTGTGTGAGTAAGTCAGCGTGGTAAAGCCAGTTAAATTCACACGAGAAAGTGTTTGCCTAGCACGTGATGAGTTTCTGGTTATTTTTGAAGAGCATTATATCCTGTTATTATATGACTAGCTCCGTGAGCGGGCAAGATGAACCGAATCTCGCGCTGTGATTGGCTACCCGAGCGGGCAATATGGAGCTATCCTGCCCGCTCGGGATAAGGGCTTTGTCCCGCAAGGAAAATTCATCCGAGGCGAAAGCCGGTTTACCAAAATTTTCTTTCTTAGTTTTTCCCTGAAAAATCTTTTCCGTGACAGTTAAAGATTTCCTGTGGTTTGTGTATCGATGGAGCTGGAAAACGAGAAAACTGGATGCGTCAACGAGAAAGAAAACAAAGAAAACAAAACACGTACACGGATCATTTTTTGGTGTTTTATCCCATATAATAAATTCTTTATTGACCAAGCTTGTTCGGTCAAGATGGCTGGATATTGGCCTCGTTCTTTTTTTTGCGTGTTTATGGACCTCGACTTCGTCTCGGTCCATAAAAACGCAAAACAAAGAACTTAGCCAATATCCAGCCATCTTGACCTCACGCTTGGTCAATAACCCATATATACACATGCACATATTTGAAATTTGCAATATCCTTGCAGTGATATCTGCTACATCATCTGATCATATTCTGCAGTACAATCATTTAGTGGGGTGCGCAGATTGAAAACTTAACTCCGCAGCACCATGGGGCAACAACGTGTCAGTAATATTGGACTGAAAGGGAATACGCCAACTCTGTAGGCAACAATTACATAGATCGTCTCATCGATTTATTTGGCCGTTGAAATGGCAGAGACAGATAATTCTTTTAACGTGTTTTATGAGCTCATATGATAGTTTCATATGAAAGAATATTTTCACTTCATATGTAGGCCTATGTTAGTGCATCATGACCCTCAGTTTCTTTTCAGCTATTTCGTAAAAAAATGTAGGCAACTTGCGAGAATTTTGGGGCAAATAATTCATCGCCCCCCCCTGTCAAAAATCTCCCGAACGCCTATGCTTTCAAACATAAATAACAGAGTATAAACACAAAACAGAACGATTTTTTACCACTTGCTCTGTTTCCGGTGTTCACTGAGAGAAATGCGCCAGATTTAGAAGCCATATGGCTCGACGGTAATTTTCGGATTTCTTCGCAATCGGGTTCCAAAGCATCACATTGAAGTTTTAACGGTAGGCTGAATTGCAATACACTTTCCAAGGCATGCTCGTCCATCTTTAGAAAAGAGGTTCATTCATGCCGGTATATTTCCAAACTGTTAACAAAGAAAGAGTGTTTCACTTCTAAACTGTAAATTACGCTTCCTATGACAGCCGAGGACGATAACACCGATCGAGGACGAGACCAGTGAGAAAATGAAACCATTTTCTTGTTGTACTTTTGTCGATAGGCGTGTCTCATATTGCTTCCATTCTGGAAAATATTACAGTTGTTGCCATTTTCAATTTATTTCGAAAATTTCAAGGACATTATACTGTTTTATAATATAAAATGGCCAAAAAAAATTGTAATGAACTGTGAGCGGGTTAGGTTGGAAAAATCGGCGTTTTGAAAAGTTATGGAAAGAAAATGAAACAAGCCTGCCGCCATTGGTACAGGAGAAAACCAAATCCATTTTTTTTTTCAACGTCGCGTCCTCGGCGTCGTCTTTGTTCTTGCTTAAGCTCCCTACACAAATGTTGGAGGAAATTGAAAAAACCCGACTAATAAATACTAAGGAACTTTATTTGAGTGTCAACTGTATCTAGCACTGGCATACTAATTGGGGACACTGTAAAGCACAAATGAAATCAAATCATATTAAATTACATCAAATCAAGTCAAATCATATATTGGTTTTTGCGGAGAGGGGAAAACCGGAGTTCTCGGAGATAAACCTCTCAGAGCAAAGTAGAGAACCAACAAACTCAGCCCACATATGACGCCGGAGACGGGAATCGAACCCGAGCCACATTGGTGGAAGTCGTGTGTTCTCACCACTGCGCCAACCCTGCTACCCTATAATGAAGGGAACTGAGGAGAAACGCGTTATGAAGATACAAAGCAAAAGCGTACCAGGGAAACCTTAACTAGACTGATACGTTACCAAAGCAAGATTACACGGCTGCTTCAAAACAGAGTCAATGTTTAGGGGTTACAGTACACTGTATTTTTTTTCTCATTGTCACGCCTTGAAAGATATAGTTCGAGTTATCGAGAGTAAAATTACAGTCAGTGTTTGACGGAAATCCAGGGGAAATCGATTTTGGTTCGAGTTTGTGGGTTTTGCGTCATCCGGAGTCTACTGTTCTCATGGACAGTCCCAGATGTTAGTTTTGCCTTCCGGTTTAAGGGCTTTTCAGGTGAATCGGAAGATAAGATATCAGAAGAAATAGAGTTCTGCTGAATTAGTTTGTTTTACTTCCTTCCAAATAAACAAAGCGGCTTTAAGTGTTTTCCGGCCATGTCGGCTCCCGACAAGACTGACCACACTGGTGCATTTCCTTCGTGGCTTCACTGCTGGCAAAGATTTACCGTCACAAACAAGAGATTCGTGAAAGCAGCTTCTAGATTTGCACTTCTCCGGTTGTTAATGGAATAAGCGGCAATCACGAGCTTCCTTGTGTTGAACGTGATGAGGAAGCAACCGCCTGCTGTCCAGGCGAGAAAAACTCGAGACAGATGACGTCATGAACCTACACAGAATTCCCAACAAGGGAGAATTACCAAAACAAATTTCAAACTAGAAAAATAGTGTAAAAATCGCTTTTCGTAAATTGTTGGAAAAAGAGAGTACCGCATGAAATAGCGTTTGCTCAAGCGGTCAGCTCGTGTATCAATCAAGGGTGACACTGCAAGTCGCTTTACGCTGTACGTTTGAGTAGCTTTCCAAAGAATGGTCACATTGGATGATTTGATTCACTGATGAAAAAAAATTGTGTCTACGTTCGAAAGACTAATTTGAATTGTTTTAACAAAAAATGTTCCTGTTCCATCTACGAAGCTGCTAAGAAACACACACAAACCCAGAAGCTGGTTCAGACAGACAGACAGAAAGACAGACGCCTTTTAATTATTAGCCTCAGCCAGGAGCCCAGATTGGGCTCTGCCATGGGCTCCTGCCTCTGCCTCAGCTGAGTCCTTTCAGAAGCAAACAAGCAACCTGCCATCAACATTAGTCAAACTCTAACCAATTTCAACTAGACGCTCTCGGGAGCATTCACTCGGGCTACACTTGATAATACGGCTTCGAACAAACGTGAATGTGGGTTTACGCCTAAGTTTTGTATATATTGTATACTATATGGTTGGTTCCACGACCGCAAAAAACCTACCAGACTGTATATCGCACCGTAATTGTTGTTGACATCGGGTTTAATAAGCTCAGCGATTTTATCAGAAAGTTTTCTAAGGTTTTACAGAAATTTCTGTAATAGTTGGGTTTGTTTACTAATCGAATTAATGTTGACCAATCAGCTTTCTTGGTTCCCACGGTAAAAAACAGTCGTGAAACTTGATGCCATTCATCTGATTCCAAGTTATCGAAGGCGAAGAAGCGATATGTGGGAAAAACAATATTACTCCTCAATCGCGGGATATACTTTTCTACCGATTTAGCTTTATTGGCCCTGTTCCCGCTAATCTTTTTCCATACGACCACGTAGAAAAAAAAACTTGAGTGGATGATTTTGAAATAAGGCGCCTTGCTTTCATGCCTTCAGGGACACCGCAGACCCAAGCAGCGCAGGCTTGCTCATTCTCGACGTTGTCGATAGACTTATAGGAAACCGAAACCTAGACTCGTGCTACCACAGGTAGCCCGAGTAATCAGACCCAAATGGCCAGAAGTTATACTCCACTGCAGACCGAAATGAGTGAAAACAATAGCCCACCCTGGTGAAAACCGACACCCATTAGCCCACGTCACAAAAGGAAGTCAGTTGTCCCTGCGGAGGAAATGAAGACCATAACTTTACATCTCCAAGGTGCTGTGGGTGCGGATTATCCGGGGGGAGTCGGTTGGCATGAAGCTAATTGGGCCCTGAGGTCCCTCCCACATGTAGAACCCTTGTAACCATCTATCAAAATGTTTCAGGCCTGAAGATGTTCATAGTTTCCGTAAATCGGGTCTTGCGTGGAAGTGCCCCCCCCCCCCAGAACAAATCATACAAAGCAATGCAATTTAACATTCTTTAAGACTTCCGAAGTAAGCTTAAATCCCAATCAAACTTTCGAGCATTAACCTTGTTAAGTTCAAGCAGCTGGTTCAAGTCAAGAATGTTCGCTATGGTGCGCGTATTGTGTAGGTGTAGGCGAAGAGAAATAATGTACGTCAGATGTGGATCGAGTAGATAATGCTATCAATAGGATCCATTTTGCCAGATTGATCCTATCTAAAATGACAAAAATAACGAACTAAGCTTATCAGCTAAATGGTTATTTATATGCTATTCAAGGAAAGGTGCTCCTGTACGATAAACTCTCAGTTTCTTCTTTTACTCAACCAGATTAAGAGACATTAGATACGACTACATTAATTAACACAAGACAAAAGAATACACGGAATTTAGAAAATTCGGACATAATTACGGAGCTCGTAAGACAGCCAAAACTGACAAAAGAACTTCTACAGATAAAGAGTTCAACGAGTTCTAAGATTTCTTCATGTGTAACTGTACTCTTCAGGAAAGAAGCAGTACAATTGTTGAAATTAATATCACCTCGCCTTAGTAATTGAGGTGAAAATCAGTTGTTGTAAGTTGTGGGTGAAAAGGAAAGGAGAAGAAAACGATCTTATTGTATTGCTCGAGATCACGTCACATTTCCCCAGCACAGCGGGAGTTTTCTCGTGACATTCTTCCAGTAGAAAGTTCGATGTTGTTTCCATGTGACGTTCATTGTAAGATTATGTTTACATTCCGTAAAATGCACAGCACGCTAACTAGTTCCTGGTTAGAGGTTTAAAAAGCGAGTGCTAAGGAAACTCTAGCATCGATCCATGAGATGCAGTAAAAAATAATAACTCCTCATAGATCCAGGATAAAAGTCTATTGTCCTCGCGCGCGAAAGCGTATTTCCCGAACGGAAGCGAAACGCGAACAAAGCACTGTTCTTGTTCTGTTACACGTAGGAAAGCTACGTGGCTTGTAATATTACACTCTAAACCGGTAGGTCACAGTTGCCGAGGTTCTGTAAACAAATCCAAACAAATTATTTATAGTTTCGAAAACGTGTTTATTTTTGGTGGAATGTAACGCCGTCCCACGCGTTTTCGTGCGTGCACAAAACCGGGTTTCCTTTTCAATTTATTTAGTTTAGACGTGGGCGCTAAGTCAGATTGAACCATTCAAGTCATAGCTCTCATTGCTGCAAAGACACGACGACAAGACTTTCTTCCCTTAGAGACCTCAGTACTCTCTCAGGTAAATAGATCTTGTAGCAGTGTTGAGTTTTTTTTTTCTGCCCTCGGGAAGCCCAATATAAAACCAATTGCTTCAAATGGTTTGAATGCAGGAGTCTGTTTGTCGAATCTGACCGTTCGGGTGCGAGTAGCTCTGAAAAGAACTGTTGTTGCCGTCGACTGATATTTCGACCCGGGTTTCGACAAACTGAGTTGCACTTCGTTGTGTCAACCAGCTATATCTTGCTGTTTGTGAGTGGTCGGAGCAGGGCTGAGGAATTTATGGCCGCTTGGTCTGGCTGTTTTGGTGATAGAATACTACGGCAACCATTATTCGGTAATTTATTATATATCAAAAAGGACGTAAAATGTTTGATCTAATTTCCCCTAAACGAGAGCTATGTAACTTTGGTGTATGAGCGATGAGCATGTCACTGTGATTGTTTCCAAACCTTCGCCCATGAATGTTGCGGTATTCTGCAATCTAGCCACTCATTACAGGAAACCAGCAATTCGAGAAGTGTGTGATACTTTGTCCATACGTACCACAGGTGGGCAAAACTCCTGGTTTGATATGGTTACACCTGGTATGGGAAATGTAAAGTTTTCGTTTTGAAATGGAAGAAAATTCAACATTTTTCAATTTTGGCAGCAGGAAACTGAAAAAGCGCCTACTCATCAACAGCGCTCTAAACGGCCTGAGAATCGAGCGAACACTGCATGTCAGTCAGTCAAATTTCTTTGACAAAATAATTTCGTTCCACTTAAAACAAAATGTTTCATTTTCCATACAAAAGCTTGGGCCTCCTGTGAGCCTACAAAGGTTTTGTTCCTGTAAATTGGCAGCCCTCAGTAAGTAGTGGACTGAATTGCTCGCAGTTACATTCAAAGCTCATTGGTAGCTCAAGCCAACTCGATAACCCATTCTTTTGTAGTCTTTCTTTGTACTCGTGAAATTACAAAGTCTGATAGTCGAGGCTCATTGAGATGTAAAGAAATGGCAAGCTTCAATTCCTTCCGTCGTTGCAGTAAAATTTCGATATATTTTGTTAGCGCCGAATAATTACACCGTTTTCCGCCGAGAGTGACTCAATCGAGAAGCAACTTTTTCAGGGTATTTTTGGTTAACATAGTTAATCTTCAACTGAAGGAAATCGTGAACATTTCAGTTGAGAGACAGAAACGTATTTATTTTAAAATCTTCACCCTTTCAATACAAAAAACGTAGCCGTTTGCATTTAAAAATATTATTCCGTATGTACAACCAGGAATTTCGGGAATGGCAATACTTCGGGAAATAAACATAAAAATTTTAACCCTAAAACAATAATTGTCTACGAAGTTTCCTCTACTTTGAATACGTCAAAACAGAATGACAAACGTCCCTTCCCTGGCAGGTTTTGTGACTCCCTTTGACAGCTTACTGAAGACATGCCGTCTGTGCACTTGGCGTACGGTAGTTTGTATTAAAATTAATTAACCTTTGCACTGCCAAGATCGAGTGTGAATTCTCCTGAGCAAGTGCTATACAGTTCCTTATGTTCTAGGCCGGAGAATTTGGCGGTTGATCGTTTTAGCATCTTTGATGCGATCATGTTCTTAATTCGCATAATCCGTTTGAACGGTAGTGTATTGGAATTACAAGGAAAATTTATACGTGGGTCACCTGTGGCATTGAAAGGGATAACACAGCAAAAGTGAACTATGGTTACATGATAAATAGCCTTGACGTTAACTTTTGAACCCGTGCTCAAAATCATGTTGTGTGAGTATTTCAGTGCTGGAAAGCTAAGACTCTATGATATATGCAGTGCTATTTTTCGTGTGGCTTCGTTTTTTTTTAACTTTTCCCAAACCTCAAGCTGACAAGCTTTGCCGGTTGTTGTCCAGTTTTGTAATTTGTTTTTTGAATGGCGTCTATTCCTGTTTTGGATTCACTTTCCAGCGATATTATAGTAATTTCCGTTTTTTTAGGGAAAATTAATAAACCACATCCGTCTAGGCAGTGTACGCATTTCTTTGTGAGATTGCCTTTCAATCACGCACTGAATGCGTGTACCTCTTTCCAGTTTGTAAGAAGGGCAAAGATCTGATTTTCCTCAATGTCCTCAAAACGTCTATGGTCACGTTTGATCTTTGATATTCAATTTACATATCACAAAACCAGTTTAAGCCTTTTTTAAACGATGCTGTTCGTTACAAGAGCGACTACTCGTTTTGAAAATAAACAACTATTTGCTTTAATAAGTTCCGCTAATCGCTGCATCCTGTTTTATCCGTGTCTTTCAAACAAACATTGAATCCGTTGCTATGACTACCCACGATGTTCTTCGTCGTGTAAGTTAGTGTCAATTCTAAATCATAAAGTCTTTGAAAATGTGTTTAATTCTTAAAGCTGAAAGCTTCAGAGCAGTTGTTGACTTGCGCTGTTATACTGTCTTTGAAATTAGCAGATAGGAAAGCTGTACAAGTTATGTTTGACATCGTAATAACCAGAAGAGAAGCGATCAAAAGAGGAATACTGAAGAAAATAAGCAAATGTTAACCCGAAAAAGAGTGTTTAGTCTCGAGTTACCTCTGAAGTTACTTTAAAAAGTAAGTTTCTCATATTTTTAGTTTTGTTTGTTAAAAGTATCGAATATCATTGTTTTGACACTGTTGTAGTCTAAGTTAGCCTCCCACGCAAACGTTCTTAGGGGTTCGTCACGCGTTCCGTGGGGTAGGAACGCGTGACGAACCCCTAAGAACGTTTGCGTGGGAGGCTAAGTCTAAGTCTGAGGGATGAGTCGAGCATTATTCTTTCGTCGGAGCTCCGACGAAGGGCTAACGCTCGAAACGTCAGCACCTCCTTTTTACCTTACGGTGGTATAACTTACTTAATCAACTCGTTTGATTTACCCATTTTCTTATATTTTTTATGGTCTTTGATCGACGTACAATTTAACAAACTTTAACTTTTGGTCTAAAATGATTCGGTAAAATTAGAGGGTACTTTTCATTGAACTTTCAAGTTTTGACATAAGAAGCAGTATCTTTAAATAAGTTCGTTTCCGGAAGCAGAATCTCGTACGTACCAATATTCATTTAACACTATGATTTGCGATTTGTTAACTTCATGATTTGCATTATTATTTGCATAAGCATCTAATTTAACTGGCTTCGCTTGAAAACATGAGTGATAAAGCATATTTTTTTTACCACACGCATTTGATGGTAAGTCAAGGTCGTTTACCTCTGAAACGTTTCGGCTGCGTTCGTAAGGCACTCGACTTACTATTAATAAGGTATTCGGAACACCGCTTATGCCAACGTCAGTCTTCGGCAAAGATCGCAAAATCTTCTCGTGATCTCGACCGCAGTTGGGGCGTCAGTGGCCCCAACTCAAGTTCTTTGACGTAACATGTTTTCAATTTAGAACAATGACAGAGGAAAAGTTTTGAAACAATATACAAAGAAACAGGTTTCGAGGACTTGAAACTGAATTTTCATTGGCTCGAGAACAAAACGAAGACAAAAATAGCTCGTTTAATGAGCGACCATGACATCAAAGCTGACGAAATAACCCCGCTATAATTGAGTTTCAGTTTCCCTGGCGAAATATAAAGCTCTCGCCGCTTCGTAATTGTTGTCACAATAACTTTACCAAACAACATGTTAACAAAGTTTGGATGGTAGGACAGCAAGAGACTGACTGCTTCAAGAGCTTTTATATTCTAGAGAACAAAGCAACGTACTTAAGGTATGGAATTACTAGACAATCACTCTTTTTTCATTCAAAGTTTTTATTTTTTATACTGAGAACTGGAGGCGACAAATTACGGAGACTACTATGTAAGCGGGTTTATATGCACGTTTTTAGGTTATTTTCAAATTTGACTGAAAAGCTCTGTCCTTTTTTAGCTTATGGGTTATTTTCAAATTTGTCTGAAAAATCTTGTCTTTTTTAGCTTAAGGCTCATAAGCACGTTTTAGGTTTGGGAGTTTCTGCAAAATTCATAAACACGTTTTAGGTTTGGGAGGGGTCTCTCTGCGAAAAAATTTGAAAATAATTACGGTTTAAAAGAAAAATCATTGAAATACAATACTAAATGGATCAAAAATTACAAAGTTTGAATATTCTGCAACTAAAATTTATTGCAAGGCAGTTGGAAATTAAGGGTCGGCATAAAATGATTAAAGCTGATTTAATTAACGAGTTGAAAAAATTTCCAGATGAGGATATTGATAAGTTATTTTTAAAAGCTATTTTAATGTATAATTATTATTATTATTGTGAACATAGAATTAAAAAATATTCTTGCAAAGTGTGCGGTGGATCACAAATATGCGTTCATGGGAAAAGAAAATCGTACTGCGTATTATGTGGTGGTTCAGAAATATGTTTTCATAACAAGCAAAAAAGTTTTTGTAAAGAATGCGGTGGATCACAAATATGCGAACATAATAAACAAAAGTATCATTGCAAGGAATGTTGAAAATTATGTTATGTAACCTCTATTTTGGTTTCATAACAAAAAAAATAATTTTAAAAGAAAAAATATAAAATATAAAAAATAAAACAATGGAACTCGAGTATTTCAATAATAAGAATCTTAATATTTACGATTTTTTAGAGGAAATAAAAGAAGACCTATTAAAAAGTTTAGTGAAAAATAGGGAGTTTATAGAATATGAAGAATATGAATTATTTTATTGTGGACCGATAAAATTTAATGTAGAATATTATAATAAAAATTATAATTTTAGGCATTTTATTTTTTGGGATGAAAAAATAAATTTTGGGGTTGGGGGGATTGAAACAAATAAATTAGCAACAAAACTTTTAAAAGTAGCCAATAAAGATTTTATTGAATATGAATACAGATGGGGGTTTGATCCAAATTATGGATGGATTATTGAAAATGGAGAGGCGGTTGATCACTATTATGAAAACGGGGTTTATCTTGCTTATCACGATGAAGCGTGTAGAATTGAGGAATTTGATAAAAACTTTGTAATAAAAAAATTAGATTTTTGTGTTAATTTAAATGAACATAAGATTTCGCATAAAGAGTTATTTTTCAAACTATTATATGATGAATTAATACCCGTAGCATGTCACCCATCTAGATATTTAAATTGGTGTGTCGATTTTGAGGAATTAAGAGATTTGAAAGAACGTTGGGGTGAAGAAGATTAATATTATCTAATTATGTTATATAACTAAAGTAATAGTTACATAACAAAAATTTATCTGAATCTTAAACTAAAAGTTATTGGCAATCCCCTTAAATCAAGTTTTTTCCATTCATTGTCTAAGATACTTAAATCGAAATGGTTTATGGGATTCTCATATTTTTGAACCGGAATTGTCGGGTAATCCTTTGAGGGTATGTTTGCAAGTAGGATTGATGGCGTGAGTTTCACAAGTTCTCCATATTTGGTGTTATTCATATATGACGACTTATTATCCACTATACTGCACATAAGTCTCAAAGGCTCTCTAATCTGTATATTTATGGGGTATAATTTACCAGGATTTATAACTTCAGGCACCCCTAAACCAAAAGCCAATCCTCTCGTAAGTTTTATTTTGAAGTTCTTATTTGAATAAAGATAGTCAACAGAGTCTGTTTCAATGATTGTTATCTTTTCCCTATTAGAATCATTAAGAAAGATTGATTGAATATTACGCAATGAATATGCACCAGGTTGTATTATTATTTGGGGTTGATTATTATCATTGAATAATATCTGCTGCTCCTTGAAATTAATAAATCTTTTGGTTTGCATATTACAATCCAGAAGCTGTATCTCCCGAATATTTTTCAGCGGTGGATCTAAATAAATCCTACTTTCTGGCTCACACATAGTAATACTTAACATTTTGTTTTGATTACACAATGTTCATCTTTAGATTTATATAATCAAAACATTAGCGAAATAAAAACCAGGATAATAATCCTACTCCAATTATTAAAACCGCAAGATTATTTTGGTGAGAAGATGTTTCTATATTCTTAACTTCTTCCTCCTCATTGTCCGATTTATCTTTTTCATTTAATTTAGGTTTCGTTGGTTGAGGATTTGTATTTAATAAAACCTTTGTTGTTCCCAAACTATTTGGTATTCCGACGGCTTTTGTCTCAACATTTACAGAATTATTTTTCCCGAATTTCATATCTTCTGTGGCTATTTTCAGATTATTATTATACCCAATAACACTTTCTGTATTTATAATTAAATTACTTGGAATCAGCCAAACTCCTGGAGCTACAGCTAAATCAAGCCGCAATTTAGTTTCTTGAACAGATTTTTGGTAATTTTGTACGGATTTGGAAATATCATTTTCTAAAACACTACTTTCAAATAATGCTTTGAATTCATTTTGCGTTTCAATTGCTCCTCCGCCATTACCCACAATAGAATTTCTAGTATTAACTTGTGCTCCTAATATGCAATAAACAAAAGCTTCAACTGATCTATTTATTCTACCCAACCCCGCTTTGGTTAATCCATGTCCAGATTCTGGTATGAACCAAGCATATTGAAAATCAACAAAATGATCATTTCTGAGCATAGAGATTAAATTTCCTTCTATTGCCTTTCCCCCATAATCTGAAAATTTCGCTGAACTGCTTGGCCAAATATTTGCGTCTGGATCGTAATTTCGCACAATTCTAATATTTTGTTTTCCTCCACCTATTGCTTCCGCGCTGGTTTTCCCTGGGGGTATGTATCCTTTCCCATAATCTATGAATACATCTCCGGCTCCATGGTTTGCTCCTCCTTTGAATCTAAAATCAGCTAGGGGTTTATTCCACCCTTTAAAATCTTGATTATTACTTAACCCAAATTCTGCGCACAATCTATTATAAGCATTTTTGTTATAATGATTATTTTTTACCAAAAAAGTTTCTTCGTCGGGTTTTACCACTTGTAATTCTTCTAATATTCTTCTTATTGTAAAGTAAATGTGAAATATGAAAAAACTTTTAATAACTTTCGGGTAACTAAAAATATCACTTAAACTTACTCCGCATCCAGAAGTAGCACACCAAACTGCCATGTTTAACTGCTGCGGCCATTGTTTGATATTAGGTTTACTCAACCAAGCTCTAGCTTCTTTTCCGCTATTAAGTTCTACGGTCTGATTTTTGAAAATATTCTTCATTGGCGCATTGAAATAATCTTTTTCTGAGACATATATTTGTAAATTAGTTAACATCATTGTAACATTATCAGCAAATTCATTGAATTTAACTCCGGGTATTGGATATATTTGTTTTGTGAATTTCAAACTTGTCGGAAATGAACTTGCTTTTACTTTATTTCCAACCCCCAAATCTTCCCATAATAATGTTTTCAAATGATTAGAAAGATTTTCAGTCCAAGTTTTTCCGGAAGGATCGTCATTTGACATAATTGTTGTTCCATTGACTTTCCATTCGATATATCCTCCGAATGAGTCATTAACAAATGTAAATTTTTCCAAGTTGGCTTTTGGATACCTAGTTTTGAAATCGTTCAATAACATCTTATTCTTTTGTTTCACAATTTATCTGATCTTTAGATCTTTTAGAATAAGATGTAAATTTAATTAACCTCTCTATTAACCCCCGCGAAACAATTGCACCCCACTTCGGTTCTTTCAAAAGAAATTTTTAACCAGCCGGATTGGTTAATTCTTTTAATAGATCTTCTCGTACTTTCTTCCTTATCATACTCATGTCGAAGTTTTTTTCTGAATCTTTTCTGAATTTTTGTCGTATTTCTTGTTTCAGTTTTTGAAACTTTCCCAACTCCGCCAAAATTATGGAAAATTCCTGATCGGATATATCATTATCTTTCAAAGCTTTTGAGACTAAATCGCTAATTGTGTTTAATTTTGATTTCGCAATTGCAACGGTTTGTTCGTGTTTACTAACTTTACCAGAAAGATTTTTAGAGGCAAATCCAAATCCAATCGACAAACCCCCAAAAACACCCCCAACCACACCCAAAGGCACACCGACAATAGCTCCTAATCCAGTGAGAGAAGTTCCCAAGCCGCTTGCTGATAGAAGAACTGAAACAAATCCTCCAGAAACACTAATTTTTGTGCATATTCCTCTTGCTCTATTATATTTTTTCCTCACTTCTTCGTAATGTCTAATTTCCTTTTCTAGATTTTGCAATACCTCACTTGATTTCTGTAATCTGAAATTGATTGTGCTTTCCCCTTTTTGTGTTTGGGCATTATTATTAGGTAACTGAGGATAAAGATCTCCATTGTAGTCTCCCATATTGTGTTTTTACTGAACAGCATGATATCTTTAGATTGGTTACTTTGTCTTCTTTTTCATACTTTCAACAAAATACAAAACTACAGCCATTATCAAAAGCCAAGCATTTTTCCCCAAAAATCCAATTACTTCTCCAGCAGTTTTGAAAAGAAAACTAACTATTGCCCCTATCATTCCCGGTAATATTTGTCCTAGTTTTTTCCCAAGAGTTTTCAAACCATTTCCAACTCCTCTACCCAAAGAGGATAAACCCCTTGAAAGACTAGAAACGATAACACCAATGACGACACCCATAGCACTTAGAATGGCAAAAACTGTAAAGCCATGTTTTTTGAAAATAGCCTTAATTCTTTCTCTCAAGGACATTCCTTCTTGAACTCTTTCTCTTTCCGCTACAGAGTTTGCTATATCTTCTGCGTTTTCTATAACTTCAGCATTTAAATTTTCAATCTCCGACTCTTCTTCTGGAGTTTTCAATGGTTTTGCTTCAAGAAATTTTTTTCTTTCGAGTCTCTCATTTTGTTTTTCTTTTTTGTTGGTAATTTCTGTTTCCATTCTTTCTGCTATTTCCGCTCTAGTTGGCCCCAAAGCATCTTTTAATTTCCCAGGTTTAAGTTTTTCTTTTATTTTTCCATCTTTTTCGTCATATCTTCTAAAATCATCTTCATTGGCCATATAAACATATTTTCCACCAGACGGCCCCCTAACAGCTGGTAATACTATACCTCCCTTTATTTTCTGAAAATAAGCTTTAATTTCTTTGAATTTTGCTTCCAACCGCACTTTCCATATATCTTTTTCTGCTTCTTTTAATTCTTCTTCTTTATTTCCTAATAAAGGTTGTTTTTCATCTGTGCCGCCAAATGAAGTATCTGCCATACCATCTTCATAATTTATGTTTCCATAACTTGTAGATGTATCTCTGTTTTGAAGTTCCATATGTGTTGGATCCCAAGCAAGGGCATCATCATTATCATCATCATTTGTTTTATTTAATTCAGTTGGATCCAAATCTTCGGGAAAATATCCTCCTTCCGCCATTATTTTTTACTTATCATTATGGAATCTTTAGACGTGGAAAATTAATTAAAAGAAAAATTGATTTAAAAGATAAGGTGGAGTAAAAAGGGAAATAAAATGCAGAACGAAAATACACAATTAATAGAAGATATTAAGAATTATAATCCAAAAAAAAGTATGATTTTTTCTAAACCAATTTTAGGGGAAGTTCCTGGCAGCAAACCAAAAGTAGAATATAAGCGAATTAAAATTTATTCAAGAAATGAAGATGGCACTAAAGGAGAATTAGTTATTAAAACTGATCGCTTGTATTCATTCGGAGTTTCTGAAAATTTCTCAACTTATTCTTTTCCCGTATGTTTATGGAGAGGAAATAGACCTACCGATGAAGAAGAAGAATGGTTAGAAAAATTTAATGAAATAGTAGATTGTTGTATTGATCATATTTTAGAAAATAAAGAAGAAATTGATAGATTTGAGTTGAAAAGATCTGATCTCACCAGATCAAAGAGAGGTTTAAATCCTCTCTATTGGAAAATGGAAAAAATTGAAGATGGTAAAAACAAACCTTATATGCAAAGAGTTCCAGAAATGAGCCCAAGATTATATCTAAAATTAATTTCCAAAAAAGGAAAACTTGTTACAAAGTTTTATGATATTAGAAGTGAGGATTGTGATGGTGAAATAAATCCCCAAGATTTAATCAATAAGGGTTGTTACGCAGAGTGTTCAATCAAAATTGAATCAATATTTATTAGCTCCACACTTATTTCTTTGCAAGTAAAGCTTTACGATGCTCTCATAGAAACAAAACAAGAACTTAAAAGATTGGCTCCCCGCAGAAAATATAATCCTGAAGTAATTATTTCTGACGGAGAGTCTGCTTCTTCTCATATTGGTCTTGATGAAAGCGAAAGCGAAAGTGAAAGTGAAATTGAAAGAGGAGAAAGATATTGTAGAGATCATTCCCCTAAACCTTTCGAGGGATTTTGATACATCTACTCTAATACCTTATGTTATTTAACTTATTCTAATTTCTGAATTACAAGTTACATAACATTATAATATTTTACTTGCCGCATACCCCAAACCTAACATTCCTGCTCCGACATATACCATTTCCCCAGTCTTTTGATCATCGCTTGGTTTGTAATAATCAGAGAATTTTGGTTCTGTCATTTGACCGTACAAGGCAAAAGCCTGATTTGTTGTAGAAATATTTTTTGATGCCTGATATTTTTCATCCTTTTTCTTCATTTTCCAATCAAGCATTTTTTGTCTTTTTTCCTGGTATTCTGCGTAATCCCTTTGATATTTTTCCATTGCTTTATCGTGTCGTATTTTTTCTGTATCAACGCTGCGTCCAGATAAATATTTTGCAAGATAATTTCCTCCGGTAAATGCCGTCGCATTCAATACTGCCCCTATCGCCATCATTGCTAATGTTGCCATAATTTTATTTTGGTAAAATCTTCTGATCCTCTAAATAGGTTTTTAGGTACATGCTTCCGGATAATACGACTACCCACTTTGCGTAATTTGTAATACTCATGGATGGGTCACTCAAAAATGATTCTTTCATCATCTTTTTTGCGACATACCCAACTCCCGCGCTTAAACCGATAAGCACAGCTGAATCAGTTACAGTTTTCACAAGTTTGTTTTCTGAAGACATAATTTTACTGTAACATTGTGAAACTTTTAAATTACTTTTACTCCATTCCTAAGGATTTTACGGGTAATGGAATTTTTGAAGCCTGGGGTATTTGTGGAACTTGAGATAAATCAGCTATCCTATTAGAATACTCTGTTTTAGCTTTTTCCTGATACCTCATAAAAATATCAAATGCTGTAAACCCCAACCCAACAACGGATAAAACAGTAGTAAAAGATAACTCTGGAATCCAAGATTTCTCTTCACTAATTGTATTTTCTTTGGTATCTTCCTCTTTCTTTTTTACTTTTTGATCTCGTTTCATCTCCCTAGCTAATGCTTCTTTTGCCTTCTTATTATACTCAGCTAATTTCTTTCCCGCAGCAACCTTTTTAGGATCTTTATCCTTCTTTTTAGTATCAGTATTTTCTGGTACTTGATCAGCAGTGATTCTCTCGGTACTTTGCTCATTTTGTTCTGACATGTTATTTTGGATGCAGAGAATAAGTTTTTAGATCTCTATTAGTATACTGTATCAACGCCTTCAGCAGATTGCTTAGTTTCTTGTTCAGTTGCGCTACCATTTACTGTTTCTTCTCTTGGAAATTGCTGATTTTTGTTGAATTTTATGTGTTTAGCAACCTGAAATACCCCGCTAGCAAGTGCTGTCAGTCTTCCTCCTTTTAACGCCAAGAGACCTACAAAGTTTGTTAATTCTCGATTAACCAAATTATCTTTCTTCAAATCATCGCAAAGAGATTCTATGTCATCTACCGGAACTAAATAAGAAATAAGTTTGGAAACTAGTTCCAGGGAAGAATCTACCAATCCTCCGTTAATTTTCTTTCCCATTACCGATTGATAACGATTAAAATATTTTTCTACATCTTTTTCCGATAATTTTTTTACATCACCCAGACTCATATCAGCCCCTAAATATTCCTTTGTTGTCCCAAGAACCGCTAGAATCGCAAGAGATTCTTGTTTGATTTCAAGATCCTCGCTTTTTCCAGACCCTCCCTCCGGTCGGTCAGTTTTTTCCTGTGGTTGGTCAATGTAATCTTCCGGCTTTGTCATCTTTTTTGTTAAATCACTTCGGGTATCTCTAAATAGCAATTAAATGGGTAACGCAAAGATAAACATAACCTAGAATATTTTTCAGTTTTCAGGAGTTGCACAAACTTTTTCCCCAATTCATAATCCATATCGCCGCCGTAATCTTCGAAAAACATTTTCATCCCTTTCTGCGACGGATTATGAAAAGTAACAACGCAAGCTACATTTTCGCGGAATGGTTTTGCTATGGATGTCAATTGCTGGGTTAGAACCCAAACTGATAAACCATGATGTCTTCCGGAGAATGCCAAATCTATGAACTTATTTGATCTTTTCTTCAGATCGTTTGAAACGGCGCAATCATCCAAAATTATTAAAGTATTTGTTCCGGAGAATAAAGTTTGACAATCAGTTAGTAACTCATTAATCTCCTCTACGTTACTTGCATCCGGAGATAATACATAAAAACGCTCATCCTTTTTAGCAAAATTATGATAAGTTTTATTTTTAGAATAAGTCGGACAAATTAGAACAATATATTCAAAAACTTTCCGGAAAGGACCTCGGAGCTGTTCAATTAAGTACTTTGTTTTTCCGCAATTTGTCGGTCCAGTTATAATACAATGGAATGGGATTTTATCTCGTAAATCTTCCATGATTTTTGTATCATAACTAAATGTTTTTTAAATTTAGGTTCTTCCCTTTGGTCCGCGAAGCGGGGAGGCGCGTAAGCGCCGATCAGTACTTAATTGATCTCAAACTTGAATTCATAATCTCCAGCATTGCGTCAGCCACGACAAACATATGACAAGTTATGGTTCCAGTTCCTCCTTGTTTCCTCTTAATTTCTATTTTTACACCATCGTGCGTATTATTTAGAGCAAGTCCGCCGCCGTGAATACCATTATCTGGATGAGTTCTAGTATCAACCCAAAGCGCAAACTTATCCGCGTAAAATTCTTTTTCTTTCAAAGAAATTTGCAAACCGTCATCCCGACGAAATCTTTTCTTCACGGATTCCCAAAGATCGGAAGGAATCATCCCCCTAGAGTATATTCTATTTGGTACGCCATCAACATCAATTTCAACGGAAGATATACCCGGGTTATAAAAGTTTTCTGAATCCCTTGCTCCTGGGGATTGCGGTGATAAAAACAAAAACAATATTCCTGTCATTGATCTTCTCGGTAAATTAATATGCTGATTAATAACGCCATCTCCAGCAATGGAAAATGTAAAAGTTTTGTGCAAAGTAACATTTTCATAAAAAAATCCTTTGCCGACTTGATAAGCGGCCTGAGCCTCGCGGGCTAAGTATT
The DNA here is from genome assembly GCA_949710005.1 of Ricordea florida. Classification (NCBI taxonomy): domain Eukaryota; kingdom Metazoa; phylum Cnidaria; class Anthozoa; order Corallimorpharia; family Ricordeidae; genus Ricordea; species Ricordea florida. The sequence continues at coordinate 23,214,722 of OX453279.1, forward strand.
CGCTAGAAATTGAAGAATATTCTAACTCTAAGTTTTTGATTGAATATGATGGTGCTTTAGTTGTGTCAGAATAAATAAGAATATTAGCGATTGGGGCAAGTGTAATCTCAAATATAAGATGATTTTCCAGCGCTTTCGGATAAAAAACACCGTGATCGTTTAGAATAGGATGATTTATTGGTATTCTGTACTTTGTGCCGTGAACATTAGCTAAGACAACTTCTTTTGTATCTTGGGTTTTCATATCTCCAGCCTTTGTTCTAATTTTTCTGATATTTAACGAAGAAATACCTTGTTTTAATCTATCTTCGCGCTCTTCTTCGGTTAAGAATAAATCATGATATGTTTGAAATAAATCATATCCTTGAGTATCTTGCAATGTTTCTCCTCCAAAAAGAACTTTCAGTCTGGTTACAAGATTGCGCCCCAAATTATTAACGACTGTATTATTAGCATGTCCCTCAACATCTAAATCAAATAGAAGAGATACACTTCCGGGCACAATCACTAAATTCTCTGCGAGTTTTGGAATATTTATGTATAATGTTTCTCCGGGGCTGGCTGTGGATGGATTTAGAGTAATTCGATTTAGGGTTGATTCTGCTTTCAAGCCAAAGGGTTCTTTTGGAATTCTGTTTGGGTTAATTTTTTCAGACGTCATTGTAAATTTATAAGATACTTTGGTTAACCTTTAAACCTGTGTTGTCCTATTTTCTAACTTGTTAATATGTTTTAATAACCCTTCTCTCGCCCCGGGAATTAAAATTAAAATATTAAAAATTTTATCGCCGTCTTCCATATATAGAATTTTTTTCCTAATAATTTTTTTCATAATGTTGATTTGGTATTCGGTAAATTTTATTTCTTCTTCCTCCTCAACCATTTCAATTTATAAAATACTTGTTTATTTTTAAATGATGACAAAAATATATTATTCGGCCGAAGGGTATTGGAAAGGATATTCTGCAATTCCAAAATTAGCTGAGAAAGCAAAAGCAAGTGAAAATGAGGCAAAACAATGGTTAGAGAAACAAGCAATATGGCAAATCTATCTACCCGCGCCTAAATATGTGCCTAGGCCGCACTGGACTGTGGATAAACCCAATCAGATTCACCAAGCAGATTTATTATTTTTACCGCATGATAAAGTTGGAAGAAAAACTTATAAATATGCGTTAGTTGTGGTTGATATCGCCTCGAGATATAAAGATGCTGAGCCATTAACCTCAAAAGAAAGTCGAGAGATATCAGAAGCTTTTAAGAAAATATATTCTAGAAGATTAAAATACCCAAAAACATTAATGGTTGATCCTGGGAAAGAATTTATGGGAGAAGTTAGTAAACTCATGAATTACCATAATGTGAAAATGCAAAGAAGTGAGGCTGGTAATCATAGAGCACAAGCATTTGTGGAAAACGCAAATAAAATATTAGGAGAAAGATTATTTAGTCATCAATATGCGCAAGAAATGATCAGTGATGATCGATCAAGAGTATGGGTGAAAAGATTACCGGCTATTCTAAAAACTTTGAATAATACGAAAAAGAGAATAACCGGTAAAGAGCCCGATGGGGCTATAAAAATGAAAGAGGTGAATATTGAAACTAAAAATTACAAACGCGCGGTGGGGCTTGACGAGGTTAGACTACCAACTGAAGTTAGGGTTAGATATTTATTAGCTCCGGGTGAACTTGAGGGTGGAGAAAAAAGAAGAGCCACAGATCCCATTTGGAGCATAAAAGTTTATTATATTTCTGGAAGTAGAATTTCTCCTAATCAACCGGTTTTGTATTTTTTGGAAGACGGGCCAAGGCGCGGTTTTGTACGTGAAGAATTACAGATTATTCCGGATGATACAGAGTTACCCCCTAATTCTGTTTTAAAATAATGGTTTTGTGTGAATTCCATCCTCATAAACCCATCTTTTATCATAATAAGCGTTCAATCCCTTTTTAACTTGTGTATATGTCACAATTTGGTTATCATTGATTCTAAATCCTGTATTTTGTGACATATCAATTGACCCTTTCAAAGCTGACATGTATCTATCCCAGTTCATTTCATTTTGTCTATGAATTGTGCCTTTGCAACTATACTTTGCCTTTCCTTTCTCATCCTCCGCGTAATAACATTTTGAGGAAATAGCAATCATTCTAATCCCGTCAAACTCTTTTTTGAACAAACCCGGAGTCTTGTCATGATATTTAGAAGTTGATAGGAATTTTTCTTTTCCGCCGGTAAAGTATTCTTCTCTCATTTCGGGTTTTATAATATCATCCAAATTTTCAGACGAGATTGCCATGTACATTGAATCTGTATCCATTTGAATCAGCTCAAAATCCTTTCTATCAAGATATTTATCTAGAAAATCGTAATAGAATTCCAGCATTCTTAATTTTGCTAGCTGATACACCGCGATGCCGCATTGATAGGGCCTGTCTATTTTTATTAATCTTTTTCGTTTTATTATTTCATATGTGTCATTTATTTCATTAAGATCCTCAAAGAACGCAGATCTTAGGGCTTTTTCAACCTCTTCCTCATCCTGAGTATACCTTGTGATATTATGTTTTTCTTTATCTTCTATCATTTTCCCGTAGAAAGAATTTCCCCTAAGTTTATTCGTATCGGCTAATTCTTTACACCCTTTGTACTTTGGTTTTAGTTTTTCAATCAGTACTTTGATATCTTTATTTTCTTCAATAACTTTAAATATATCGGGAAATTGGTTTAATTCATTGGTAATTTTCACCACATCGTCAATCTTGTTTTCATCAAAAGCTTTACTTAGTTTTTCCAATAAAACCTCAATATCTCCATCTCTTCTTGCGTCTGCCACCTCTTTTGGGAAAAATCCAAAGGGCCTTCCCGATTCATACTTTAAAATATTATGGATGGCGGTAATCTCCAAACCATGATTAAGATACCATTTTATCATAGGAGTATATAAAAATATCTTTTTTGCCTTGGTTACACCAAGTAATTTTTTATTGTCTTTTAAATGTTTTCTTCCTGTAGCTGTTTGATATTCTTTCATATTCTCTGGTACTAAATATTCAGGAACGGAGTCTACAATAAATAAGGGGGAGAACTCTTCAAACTTTTCTTTCAGGTGATCAGGTACATGGATATCAACTTGGCAAAACCCGAAAAGATTTCCATCAAGAATATCTTCGCGAATATTCTTAATAAATTTTGGATCCGATGGATTTTCAACCACAATGCATTTTTCTTTTCCGCATGGCATTTCTTGTCCTGAACAGGATAGATATAAACCATTTGCGTCATACCCAACAATTCGCACACATTTTTCCGGATTTTTATATTTATGGGGTCGAATCTTTGTTTCTTCCTTTTCTGCATATCGTGTAAATATAATACTTGGGCCTCCAACCATCCCCGTTTTCAATAACTTATAAATCTTGTTTTTGTCGCATATTTTACAATCTTTCTTTATTTTGTAGCATTTTTTGCAAAACTTGTCTTTGCAAAATTCACCGCAACTATGGGCACAATATTGCCCTGGGGCGTACAATTCTGGATCTCCTTTCTTCTTCATTTTTTGGTATTTATTTAGAACAGCCCTCATTGATACACCCGGAATGGAAACGGCATCTTTTAATATATCAATTTCGTCTGGATAATATAATCTCCTTGTTTTTTCAAGGGCTTCCAGAAAGGGAATAACATCATTCAAATTATACTCTTTCAACCAATCTAACATTGTAACGCAGCCCCTCTTTTCGAATTCGAGTAAATATTCTTCATATTCTTCTTTGGAAATATTTTTCTTTTTCAAGGAAGAGTAAAAATCTTCATGTTTCACGGGTCCAACTAAGGAAAGCTTATCATAACCATCCAATTTTTCATAAGGTAGAACAAGTTTTTGGGCTTCGCAGTTGTTTGCTTTGCACCACTTATCAAAAGAAACCCCAGGCGCAAGGTAGGACATTATATCCAAGAATTTGAAATTCGGTGTTGTTAAAAACATATACCTATTCTGTTTCTTTGCAATAAAAATATCCTTTGTTCTTTCTGTCATGTGTTTTATAAAATGCCTTTTGATCAAATTGATGTCGTATTTTCCACTATTAAATCCCAAAACAGGTACTTGGTTGCACCATTCTTCATATTTTTGCAAGACATTTTTTTGCAATGATTCTTGATCAGGAAGCGGATATTCTTCTTTAACCTTTTCGACAATAATTTTTCTTATTTCCTCCAATTTTTCTACGAATTCTTTTATAAGGAGATCAGGATTTTGGTTGTGAAGGAAAACGGGTTTTTTTGTTAAATTATCGATTATTGCGACGCTAACTGGAATATGGGTATGAGTGAAAGTTAAATCATCGGTAACCTTTTTATCTTCTTTTTGTAATAATCCCTCAAAATCGTAATCAATAAAATAGGGGTATGGGTAAAATTTCTTTTTGAACCAGATATTGGGTAATTCAGGATTTTCACACTCCCAAACCGATACTAAATTATAACCCAAGCTTTTTATCATATTCTCTCTTTCAATAGTTTCATTATATTTAATTTTGTCGGTTTCTGAACACGGGCACCCATGCCATTTACAACCATAAAACTCAAAAACAGTTTTTGTCTCGGGTTCGTATCCATCAAACAAAATCTCATTCCCCTCCTCATCCCTATAACACCTTTCACCACCATGGCCGCAAAGCGCATGATGAATATGTTTACCCATAATTTTAGATTGGTGTTCTATCCACCTACACGCTTTATAACTAAAATTTATTTTACCCCCGTAAAAAACTTTGTCAGATTCATTCATGATACGTTTTATCTTTTCTCCCGTACATATTATTTTTGTCTTTCCTCCTGTGCATGTTTCATTGGTAAAATGCCTTTTTAAATCGTCGTGCCTGGTAAATTTTTGTTTACATCCTTGGCATACCCAATTTTGAGCAAGAAGATCTAGATCCTTAATGAAAAACCCATGATTTTTATAAAGGCCCAAATTTAGGGTTGATAAATTATCTTTGAAATTATTTTTCCCAAACACCAATTTCCAGACTTTAAAATTTGAAATATCTTTCTGCTCATAAACCCGGATGTTTATGGAGAAAGCCTTTGAAATTTTCTCAAAATCAACCAATTTTGTCGATCTAACTTCTTCTCTTTTTAGTTTTTTATTACCATAAAAAGTTCTAGCTAAATTTAGAGCTTTTTTCTCTACGCGAGCTTCAGGTCTGTCTTCACCAGCAATAATTTTCATAAGAATAGCCAAGCACCGCCATACACAGAGATTATCATCTTTATCATCTACGGAATAAATACATCTTTTCTTTCGTAATTCATCGGGTAATCTTCCGCACCCAACTAAGGGTTGTCTGGTATTAATAACTTTTATTTGTACTTCTCTAAACTCAACTCCGCCCTCATTAACACCTGCTTTATTAATCTTCTTTTCTGGGGGTAAATATGCTCTCATCCAAGCTTCTCCTTCTAAACTCAATCTCTCACCCTCACATCTCTCTATATATTTTCTTATTTCCGAAATAGAAGTAAAAGTTCCTCCGCTTCTAAATGTGTGAGTGTGATAAGCTATCTCTCCATTTCCTCTTTGGATCAAAGCGGAAAAACTGAAAACAATTCTTGCCCCCATTTCTATTTGGGGTTCCAATTCATTATAAATTGTTTCTGACAAATCATTATTTAGATCCCTCCTAATCCGAATAGTTCTTCCATTTCTTTCTTCGAAATTACGAATTGGCAGAACATCTTCATGTGGATTTATTTTTAGAACTATTGTTCTTTTCTTCTTTTCCTTCAATTCATCTCTCACACTATCAGAAAAAGTTTTACCTTTATTTTTTGGTTGAGATTTTTTACTATTAGTAAGTTTTATAATATTTGCTTTGATTAAATCCTCAAGCTTTTTATTTATTGGTTTGAGAATTGGAACATTAATTTCAGGTACCGGCTCATCAAGAATTGGTTTTTGTGGTTTTATAAAAGTTGGTGCTAATTTCCTTCTTCTTCTTGGAGTTCTTGATATTTGTGGTTGATCGTGAAATAAACCAATTTCTGGAATTGGTATTTGTAGTTGACTTGGATTATTTTCGAAAAACTTATCAATTTCTGGAATTTTACGTAACTTTTTAATAATTACCTTTTTTGTTAATTTTTTACTCCCTTTTTTGATAATTTTTTCTAACTGTTTTATTATTAAGCTTCTTATTATTTTGCCATTTTTTCCTGGCTTTTCTGCAGAACTTTTTTTTTGATCCATTTAGTATTGTATTTCAATGATTTTTCTTTTAAACCGTAATTATTTTCAAATTTTTTCGCAGAGAGACCCCTCCCAAACCTAAAACGTGTTTATGAATTTTGCAGAAACTCCCAAACCTAAAACGTGCTTATGAGCCTTAAGCTAAAAAAGACAAGATTTTTCAGACAAATTTGAAAATAACCCATAAGCTAAAAAAGGACAGAGCTTTTCAGTCAAATTTGAAAATAACCTAAAAACGTGCATATAAACCCGCTTACATAGTAGTCGGAGAAATATGCCAGTATTTCTGCGCTGACTCGTAAAACATCTTAATACGCTTGAAAAAACTTTAACTGGCGGTCCAGCTTTCCTTGTCAGATTAATCGGTCAGTACGGTTTTATCGGATCTCTTTTCTGAAATTTAAGACTGATCTGTCCTTAAATGTGCCTTTTCCGTTTCCTTTTGAAACTCGCCTGCATTTACATAGCAAAGCGTCAACGTTTGTGATACGCAAGAATACACTCACGAGACCTAAGCTCAGTCGCTAGTCACAAGCAGTCGATGTGCCGGAACGGCTTCCGAGTTTTGTTTTCTACTGTGATACAAGACATGATACAACTAAAATTGAAAGCTTTTAAATAAATTTCTAAGAGCAAAACTTATGTAGAAATACGGTTACGACTTTTCTACTGTATTCTACTTTTGAATTTGTTCCCAAACTGCCTTTCTGAAGGCTCCATGTCTGATTCAACGAATACCTATTTCAACAGCTTTTAAGCACATTTCTTAACACAAGCAACCTATAGGAATAGCTATGACTTTTCTGTTAATTGTTATTTAAGTGGATTACTTTAGGTTGCCAGCTCTAATTCCTCAACTACGGATTTTAAGAGCTGTGATTCTGTGTTTAGTATGCAGCCGAGAAATTCTATGGCGTTATTTCAGTTTTATTAACGTTAGGTCATCTATTAACTAACTCTAATGGGGAAGATAAAATCTTGCCGGCTCTAGCATGTTACCCCGAACACCTGCTTTGAACTTGAACGTTTGATTCTGCGGAGAATTTCTATGGCTTTCCCGTTAAATAGCAGAACGTTCGTCTACTTCGGCTGTTAGAAAAATAGTTTATTAGAAAAGCTTCCAGTTTTTGAAAACAAATTTACGTCATAATTCAGCGCACAACATGGAAGTTCAAACTAAACAAGTTTTAAAATAGCAATTTGTATTTAGTTTTGTGATGTATATGGTTTCTTTCTAAGAGCTGTGAAGTATCTTCTTGTTGCGCAGGGAGAATTATACAAGCTTTTATCATGATAAATTGCGATTTACTTTACCTCGAGCGAAACCTCGGGCTATAAATAAAAACGCAATATCGCCAGCTAGAGGAATTTCATATTTGCTCAAAAAGTGAGAACAAACATTGTCCTTCGTTCCAGGGGGTGCCTTCGCACTTAGAATTTGATTTCTTTTTAGAGTTGAACACTTAAAAAAAGAGTATTGGTCATTTTTGTAGAGCGGGAATGTTAGAAATGCAAATATCACAAAAATTTTGCCGTCTATCCTTTGTCAGGCAGTTATGAATACCTCCAACTAACCGTTCTCTTTACAATATCATGCCGCCGAAAGTAACCGGATTGCGATAAACGCAACTTGATAAAAATAGATTTTTTCCAAGCAGGATTGTGTTGAGGAGATAAAGTGTGCCTTACCTGTATTGCACAGTAGAATTTACAGTTAAATTTTCTCAATATATACTGCAATGGAAATTTGACGCCCCTGGGAAGAGTAGTGACTACAAAATCATTTTACAAAGTTACAACGGCCGTGGCAAAGTCTGGGTTCAAGTTACGGTTCAAGTCATTTATTTGTTGTTACATCATCACTTCTTAAACAAAAATCCTTGCTCGCAAAATAGAATGCAGCTAATCAAGGCGGGAAGGAGTAAAAATTGAAAGTTACAGTAATAAGGTTGAAGAGAAAAAGGTTAGGAAAAGAAGCTCATTGAGTTATCAGGAAACTGATCAAAGATTTGCCATTGACAAAATTTAGCGGAATTTTCCGAAGTAAGTTGACGAAGGGCTAACGCTCAAAACATCAGCACCTCCCTTTTACCTTACGTTGGTATAACTTGCTTTATCAATTCGTTTGATTTACCCAATTTCTTGTGTTTCAATTCCCCACCGACGCAGCACCAGTTTTTTTTTAAACTATTCTCGCAATAAGTTGTGTATTTGTTTGACACAAAGAAAGTACAGGTCACATGTTGACTGGAAAACAAGTCTTAAAGCCTCGGCATTTCAGACTTGGATATGGCTGCTCGATTTAGAAAAAAGATGGGTCAGTAATTCTACTGAGACAAACATTTGCGTGATTGCTAGCTTTCGACGCATGCCCTCTTCAGTTTTCCATAATGACATCATCGTCAAATTTGCGAAATAAGTTGATGTTTGTTGCTTAGCAAATCATGAACACTCTGATGTTGTTTCTGTCGATCCTGTGCAGCTTTTGCGTCAATTTCCGTATCCTTAATCTCATGTCCGGATCCCTTGTTTACGATCGGAATTGCATTCAACTGACAAACTACTTTGTTGACAGAGTCTGTTCGCCGAGTAGGAATTCAGGTTCAAATTCGGAATAGAAAGCACAAGAGCAGTTACGATACGAGCCTAAAGAACAAGAAAGTACATAGCAATCCTAGATTTGCAAGCTTCTGTAGAAAAAAAAAACAGCGGAAAATAGTTTCTCTCCAGTGTTATTTGTGTGGGAAGAAGCCAAGCCCGCATTAATGACGTGGAACGGTAAACAAACAAACCCAAACTGTACGTTGTTTTCGTACTATGTTAAAACAACACTTCAAATGATAATTTCTGGAGTGGGCGTGACAAAAATGTCCTTGAATAACGCGTTTACTCCCTCCTTGGGCGGTTAAACTGGATTTCAATGTCAACTTTATTGATTCCATCCCATTTATTAGTCTAAGAAATGCTTGCAGACAAACTCCAGAGACAGCAATAGGACTAACAGGGGCGGAAGATACCTATGTAAAATCTGTAGTAAATCGTTTTTAAAAACAGATTCTACTGTACCACGCTCTCCTTCACGCCCTATTTAGCGATTTCTTGTCATTATTCGTTTCCACCTACAAGAATGCAGGGGGCGGGGGGGGGGGGAAAATAACACTTGATGCAATTTCCTTAACTAAAGAATACTAAAGTATAGAGTTGAAAAACATCCAGCAATTTGTTATGAAAACATCGATAGGCCAGTACCACAACAAGAAAGAGCTGTTTGGTTGCGCATTTAAAAATTGCTTGTAAAAGGTCTCAGGTCACGGACACTGTTGAGTAGCTTTCCAAAGAATGGTCACACAGCATGGTTTGATCCACAGATGAAAAAGTTACAACCACACTGTATAGTAAACCAAACAGTACCACAGCACAGTACTGTTCAGAAGCTTTACAAAGAATGGTTACACTGCATAGTTTGATCCACAGATGAAAACGTTAGAACCACACTGTATAGTAAAACAATACATCACCACAGTACAGTACTGTTCAGTAGCTTTTTAAAGGGCAGCCACGGTACATTTTGTTGTCTCGCACAGGTTATAACGTATGAGCTAGACTGTACAGTAATAACGTTTGACGAAACCATGCAATGTTTCCGTTCGTTGGAAATTTTTTCGCGTGATGTTGTTTTCTTATTCTTGTTTCGCACCTTCGGATTTTTTGCATTGTTTTCGTATTTCTACTGTTGTACTCTTAGGCTGAAATAGGACTCTGAAGAGTTTAAGAACAGTAACACGGAAATTCAGACTCACGTCGTTTCCTTACGTTTTAACTTTTTCTCCGGCGAGAAATCCGAATTGAATACAACCGCTTCAAGGAGTGAGCAGATTTGTGTAGGCGTTTTCTATTCCTGGTCCTGCACGCTTTGTGGACCTCACCAAACCTTGTACCCTTCGAAATAGACACTTATGTAACAAATAGATTGCTGAAGACGACTTTACCGTGACTTGGAAAATCAATTTAATGTTCATGTCAATGAGTTTACTTTTGCTATGAAGAGATTAAGTTCCCAAGTTGAACAACGTTTCTCGATTGGTCCAATTCAAGAGATTACCACTTAAAATCTTCAAGTGTCTAAATTGACTCGACAGACGGTTTGCATTTGCGTCTTAAGAGACACATAGCGCCGTAAGCAAAGAAGAAAAATCCAATTTTCAAGGAAAGTTTCAAGGAAAGTTAAATCGTTTGAGCCTAGTTGATTGCCAAACGAAGGAATATTAACTGAAACGCCCTGCCAAAACTCAGGCAAAGTAAGAAAACCCGCACGTCCTCTTAAATCGACATGTGAACAGCCCACTCGTACTTGTCAGTCCGTCCCACCCTAAATGGCTTTCATCTTAGCTCTGTGCAAGTTTTGGATAACGTTCCTAAAACTTCAAGGTTGGAAATAAACACGAAGAACAATACAAATTTCTCAAAACAAAAGGTCGCTAGGTTGAACGTGTGCCATGTTAGGTCTGTTATAAAACCTTTTAAAATTCTGAACCACGACTCTTGCGGAAACGTTTATTATGTGCACTATATAATCCTCAACAGGCACCCACGACTAATCCCTTACTGCTTAAAGCTTTGCGCAGAAGTATTCTTAGCTAGCGAAAGATCCAACAAAATTAATCTGCAGTTCGCAACCACGGTGCGTTTGCTCCGCAGAGCGGAAAATCCAAACAGTCATAATTTTCCCCCGGTTCGCTGTCAAACCCTTTTGTTCTATTGTCATTGGAGGCATTTCTCAATCAATAACCGCGATTCGAGGGTATTTAGTCAATTGTCTCCCAGCATAATATATTTGGCCCCTTAGTTTCTTGTTTCCGTCATAACAACTCGGTGTCCAATTAGACAAGGTCGTTTACACTGTTCTCCGAGACGCGAGAGCCTTTGCATCGAGAAACACCACCAAGAGTATTGGCTATTGCAACCAGGATAAACGTTTCTCTGCCAGAATCAGCTGCTGTCGTCAAGGTACAAAAATAAACGGTCATCTCGGATGAGATGATAGGTATGAAAGGTCAGACACTGAGCAGTTTGCTTAATTAGTATTTTTCCTCGGGGCTTCTGGGTTTATTTGGTCTTGACTTGTGTTCTCACGTTTCAGTGAACTAAACAAGTTGGGAGTTGAGTGTAGTGTGCAAATGCCTTCAGCTATGGAGAATCAGTGGACTTCACCGAAGTTTATAACTTGTCCCGACTGCGGAGAGAGATACGACAGCAACCACAAACGAAGACTCATCGACACTTGCGGACATCCACGATGTTATTCGTGCCTCTTCGTGGATAAACCGTGTCCACTTTGTCAGAGTAAGTACCACTGCAAATGGTGGAGTGTTTTCTCTAACATTAAAGTCTTTTTGCCTCTGTGAGCTATCTAGAAAAAAGGTTCTTAATTACACGATATCTTTCACCTGGGTTTATTACCAAAACAATTCACTGGAGCTGGAATGAAATACGAAAGGTAATGAAATTTGTCGAAAGTAATGTTTTGTCTTATTTTGACGTTGTCCGGCGCATTGCCGCGATAGCTGCCAAATCTAGAAGTTTCTTAAGTCAAACCGCAACGAAGTCTTGCCAAGTTAAATCCGATAATATCAGTGCATTATTTAAGTTAAATCTATTTATCTTAGGAAGTAAACCAGATTGTGTATGCAAACTGCTGAATAGAAAGTAATGATTAACGAATTTGGTTTTGTTTAGTTTTGAAAGTCGCTTGGATTTGCCTTAAAAATTGGCAATTTGATGAAGTCTTCATTGGTTATTAGAGAAGACAACATCACTCGACCTCTTGAAACGTGGAGTTTTTGTCTCTTAAAATACAGACTCGCGCTTCGAGTGAAATTCGCTAAGTCGATCAAAGCATGTTAAACTAAACTGTTAGCCGTTCATCCAACTAGCGCTTACTATCAATCAAGGGCTGTCGAGTTTTTGTTTCAATGTGGGGATCGAGGATTAGAGCGCCTTACTTCATTATGGTTTGAGCTGCACGAAACAAAAGATTTTAAAGATGGTGCCCATCAACAAAACTTTGCATGCAAACCTCGCTGCATGTTTTACATACCAGATATGAACTCTCTGAATGAACAAAGTTTGATATTGAGTTGGCAACGAACAATTGTTGAGAATTGGAGTTATTTCGTAGGCATGGAGCGAAAAAGAAGCAAACCGCCCGAGAAATGAAATCGCCGGTCGTTGTTTTATGCTATTTTGTTCCGTGAAGTTGATGAAACTCTTTGGTGTTTTAAAACATGAGCGTTTCTAAAATTGGCAATTTTCAGACAATTTAAGGAGGAGCAATAATTCTTTCAACCACAATAAATAATAAGTTGTTAGCACGTTAAGCTCTGAGGTCATTGGCCTCATCGCTTGAGATATGACGTTAGGGGTGATCCAATTTTGTGCACCGATCTTTCATAACGTGCACTTCTGAACGATTATGAAACCTCCGCCGTAAAGAAATTCAAACGCCGCACGAAAGCGCAGTGTTCTCCCGTTGTGCTGTTCAGCAGAACATAATGTAACGACCAGCGGGATTCTAATTGCTAGCATTCTATCTAGGCCTAACAACTGCTAATTAGATCTTAAGACTCGCTTCATCGCATTCTTGACCAATAGCAGATTATGCAATCAAGAATAGAGTCCTTGCATTTGCCAGGCCTGCAGTCATTATTTTACATTTGTGCACGACTCTTTTTGTCCGCTTATTAAGAGATCACAGAAGTTCGAGCTCGACCTATAGAGTTCTGGTCAACAAAACACTCGGTCGGTGAGCGCGCTAGAATTTTTTATTGCCTCGAACGTTAATTGATGAAATTAGCAGGTGTTTTTCTTTCAGTTCTTTTGTTTCATGAAGCAAATCCATTATCCCTCAAACACTTCCTAACGAACTAGTATTGAGAGATAACTGAGGACCTTCCTAACGAACTCTGTAACTTCATCTAGACCAGCGAAAAGAAGTAAAATTTCACCCGCTGTCTTTTTCATTTCTTTTAACTGCATAAAGTTAGAATTCTAAATCTGTTTTACTCGTTCGTGCCAGCGCGGTAAACAGGAGTTTTACCGCGCTTTGTAGGTTGCCTTTGTTTAAGTGGCAATCAAACTTCGGCCACGCGCTCTCACGCAAGGGATTTAAATCCTTAACTTTCAAACTGTTCAAACTACAAAATTCAGTTGAAAGTTAAGAAAAAGAACGTTTAGGAAATATTCAAAACCAAACAACAACTCTCTAAACTACTGTCTAGCGGCTTTCCAATAGGTCCAAAGACGGCCACACTACAAGTTTTTGCTCAGAACCTTTTCAACAACTGTTCACACTGCATGGTGTCATCCGGCCGGAGAGGAAAAAACTGGCGGCTCATTTTGTGCGATACATGACTTAAGCTGGGCGGTTCACTGTGTATCGGGATTTAAACAAAGAACCCAAACTGTTATATAATTTGAGAAGCGGCTAGGCTTAAGATTTAACCACGTACATACACACAGAGTGAAATTTAAGGCATATAATGTGCTCTATAACAGTACAAAACATATCAAGATTAATAAAGAATCATCTTAGTCGATAGACCCTCACCACAAATCTGTTCTTCAGCGTCAAAAAGGCATTCAAAATTTGTATGAAAATTTATTTGGCTGACCTTGGTTCGCTTAGTCGCACTGTACGTATAAAAAAAATTGCGATTTAGCCTGAATAACTTTTGAAAGAACAGGCTACAACGGGATTCAAACCCGCGAAAACCGGTGCGATGCTTTATCAGCCGCTGGTTTATCTCAGGCTCAGCTAAACCACTGTCGACGTTGGGCGCAGGGCAATAGAGAATTAGCACATGCTCATTCAAGCAATAAAATTAATTACTTGAGTATGCTGTATATAAAATAAGTAATATATTTGCATTGCGGTTAGAAACGTGATAGGTTTGACCGTAACGTTAATCAGCATGGCGTGCTAAGTTCTCCAATACATTGGACAACAAAATGCTTTTCGCCACAAAATGTTGAATTCTGCAATGTTGGAATTGCAAGTTTGGACAGACTTTATGACAGAGGCTCTGTCAAAATAGTTTTAAATCTTTTTTTGCCACAATCCTAACTCAGAAATGAAACGTAGAAAGGAGTTAGTTTCTAAAAAAACTGTTGCTAAGTATGTGTTTGCGAGAAAATGGTTTATCGAACACGTTCATAATGTAAGTTGTACCAACGATAGATTTCATGGGTGCTGCATTATAAATCAAGCATCCCTTAAAAGAGATTCGTGCAGGAGTAAAATGGGAAATGGTATTGCAGGTATTGGCCGGGTTTTGCCCTGGGATTCGGTCACTGGGAATGGAGATTTTTTTTTTCTAAATTCTACCAGTGGGAATGGGATTTTGAAAATAAAATGAGCTGGGAAATGGGATTGGTACCCCTCTCCCTCCATTCTTCAGGACCCTCTTAAAACTTTCAATGGTACAACTCAAATTATCGACTCGTTTGATAAAGCGTTTCTGGTCTTTTTGTGTTTGTCAATGGTTTATTCCTCGTGAATTAATCTACCTGAGAACTGAATCCCTACAGATTCATTTTTTAGTGATTTCGTTAGGGACGGACCATTAGAAAAGTGATGGGGGGGGGGGGGGTGGGGGGTGGGAAAAAAAACAAAAAAAAATTCATGCAAGGCAAAATGCCAAAAAAAAAATTCATGCAAAGAAGAAGGTAAAAAAAAAATTGATGCAGAAGGAAGGTCCAATTGTGACTTTTTCACACGTAGTAAAAAAAATTCGTGCAGAGAGGTTCACCTGAAAAAAAAAAATTCCTGCAAAAGCAGTGAGCGAAAAAAAAAATTCCCGCAAGCTGAAAATTCCCCACCCCCCCCCCCCCATCACTTTTCTAATGGTCCGTCCCTTAGTACTCTGCTGCTGGCCAGAACATATTTATAACAACAAAAAAATCTATCGTGTCTTGCATTGCAGAGCTTCCACAAGCGCCCAAATCCCGTTCCAGTTCATTTCATAACAGTGTCGGCTCAGACTCCGAAGAGTCAGCGGACCATGTGTCATCATCCGAGAGCCTCGAGGGGCCTGAGGCGGAGCAAGTTTCCCAGTCCCACCCAGATCTCGGTAAACAG
Source organism: Ricordea florida (assembly GCA_949710005.1). Taxonomy (NCBI): domain Eukaryota; kingdom Metazoa; phylum Cnidaria; class Anthozoa; order Corallimorpharia; family Ricordeidae; genus Ricordea; species Ricordea florida. The sequence goes on from OX453279.1 coordinate 23,230,115, forward strand.
CACAAAGAACGAGCGGCTACCCTCCCCGCACGGGGCTTCAGAACAGGTGCGGGAATCTGTGCTTTTTTGGAAAAATAGTATATATTTTTATTTTTCAAGAGGGTGAAGACAGGAAAGCATTAGAATAAGGTTCATTTGTGAATATTTGTGAATAATTTCTTTGGAAAGCTACTGAACAGCACTGTACTGTGGTACTGTTTGGTTTACTATACAGTGTGGTTCTAACTTTTTCATCTGTGGATCAAACCATGCAGTGTGATCATTCTTTGTAAAGCTACTGAACAGTACTGCACTGTGATACTGTTTGTTTTACTATACAGTGTGGTTCTAACTTTTTAATCTGTGGATCAAACAATGCAGTGTGACCATTCTTTGTAAAGCTACTGAACAGTATTGTACTGTGGTACTGTTTGTTTTATTATACAGTGAGGTTCTAACTTTTTCATATGTGGAGCAAACTATGCAATGTGTCCATTCTTTGGAAAATTATTGAACAGTACTGTACTGTGGTACTGTTTGTTTTACTATACAGTGTGGTTCTAAGTTTTTCATCTTTGGATCAAACCATGCAGTGTGATCATTCTTTGGAAAGCCACCGAACAGTGGATTCTTCGACATATTGCTCCTAGATTGTGAATATTAACTCCACAGAAGTTTGAAAATAAGCAGTTTAGGGTAAACTGTTACATTAAGAGTTAATCATCGTAATTTATGTGTACAGAAATTCTACGTCAAACGTTCGAGTTCTTTTGTTTAGCATCGTTGTCAGGATTAATTCTGATTGGTAGTTTTGCGAATGACCCCAAACAACCAGACCACACCAAGAACAACATTGTGCAGTTGATAACCAGGTGGCGATTAAAAAAATTCCGATTTCACTAAGTATTGGAGGCGGAAAATTGCTTCGTAGAGGCAGAGAAACACAGCAATTTTTTAAACGAACTCGATAATGCCAAAAATTGTTTTTTTGACAGCTTCGACTTAGTCAACGAAGTCGCGGAAATCAACGGATGATCGCGCCCAATTTGTTTAATAAAGTCAAAGGCTATTTATATCCACAGTTCATTATTTAGGCGAGCCTTTATTGCCTTCTGGTGTGCGCATAGAACCCTGTTCCGGTTTCTACACCATTTTGGTGAATTAAGACTGGATAAGGCGCGTTTGTGTTACAGCTTCCCTATTCTTCCCGCCAAGATTACTGGGCTTCGTACCGTGGGGTCATTAACTTTAAAGAGATTTGCACGTAAATGCTAAATTCTTTCTTCGTGATCTGCGCGGCAACGCCAGCCGAATAAGTAGGAAAGATATGCCCGACAAACTGTTCACTCAACGACTCATTTGAAACAAATTCCTTTCTTGTTTGCGCCTGAATGTCATCGCTGCCAAAAGGGAAATCGAGTGATCTCTGAGATGTAAATGAAGGCCGACTCACCATTCTAACACTAAGTTTATTTACAATGGACTACAAAGAGAAAGAAGACTTAATGTATTGTGGAGCCACAAAAGATTTTTGTTGGACCTCGACGATTTTGTGAGAGTACTGAGCACGAACAAAAAAGAGCGAAAACCTTGTAACATGCTCAAGTTCAAACGGGTGAAACCCAAGTACTATGGGCAAGACAATCCCAACTTGGTCAACAATGTACCGATTATCAGAGCTCCGGTTATAAGAGCTAAACTAATCCCAGGTGTATTGAAAAGTTTAATACGAATTTGAATTTGGTCTTCAACAGCGGCTAGAGCAGTTTATCCTTGAAGCAAACTAACTCGTCTATTAACATTTTCATTGCAGATAACTACTTTAGATCTCTCTACCGCTACGACCCTCACGCTTCAGGTGAGTTTGCTGTTTTGCAACCCGCGTACAGTTTTGTCGCGGGTACGAACCAAAGTTTGCATATCATTTTTGACGAAATATTGTTCTCGTGCATAGTTCTGCTTCAGTTGTACAACAGTGAATTCCCAGTAGTTGTCATGCAGTTTTGTTTCCCAACGAAAGCGGAAAACGGCTTATGTTGGTACCTTCGTTGCTCAAAACAATGGATTTAACTATTGAGTGACATGAAATTTGCTTCTTTTTCATCGCATTCCATCACTGCTAAACTAAATGGTCCACCAATTTTACGATGTTGATCTCTCTCGTTTCTGTTATGTTAAACACAACCGCACACGTAATAAACGAGTGTTATACTTTGAAAATAGTAGTGCAATTCTGCAAAGAGGTTTGAATCGAGGAAATCATTTCGCAAACATATTCGCGGAGACGCCATTTCTAAGCCCGAGTTTAATTGCTGATTTTTCGATACTCTTCGAGGTATCCGTCCTAGTTAATCGACAGAGCAGATAATGTATCTCTACGCGTGCTTAAACTTAAACGAGCACTTTTCACTGCCTCCAAGTAGTTCCTTCCTCCAGAAAAACTTCAGCGCTCTACCAAAGCGGCTTTCAAAAATCGTGTTCAGTAGGAGTTATAAGCAGGAGTATTGTGTAAGCGTTCGCGCCAAGTTTTCATTTCGTAAGCACTTTCACTTCTTTAATGTGAAAACCTAGAGAAGCTATTCATTTCCGCACAATTCATAAGTTCCGCATGACTTCAACAACAGTATTGAACTAAAGTATTGCTCAATACGCTTCACCAAAACGGTCTCGCTCACAAAGCCTAAACTGTACCAGCACTGAAAAGGTTTTGATTTGGGAAGGTAGCATTTAATAGGAAAGTTCTATGCTTATCAAGTCAGTCGTTTTTCCTTAGATGTTGTTGACAGGTTTCTGCCAAGAAGCGGCATGATCGCACACTTCGTCAGTTTTGTCCGCCGCATCAATACCGTTGAGTCATTAACAACTTTGCTTGCATATTATTTTTAACATCTAACATCATTTGTTGTTTCAAAATA
>OX453279.1:23235508-23635508 GCA_949710005.1 Ricordea florida
TGATAATTTCATAAGTGACTATCAAGAACCACAGTAAATGGAGCTAAAGCTTGGACAAATATTTCACACGTACACTTGTAAATTTGCACACAAATGCCTGTTGATTAATCATAGTACCTTACTAGCGAATCACTTTAAAGCAAAAATCTAAGTTGCTTGATTCTAAAAGGAATAACAGGTACCTTAAGTTATCATTCCTGACTTCACGAGTATGTTTGTGATGTCCACAGGAAGCAAATTTTCAGTTACACCTCCACACAATCTGAAAAGATGTTAGAGCCAAAGATCTCTGTGTACATTTTCTTCGAATTTCAAAGCCTTCAAGTAACAGGCCCTTGATAGATCGCCGTGGAATTAACAAAGATTTTTCTCCCAAAACTTCGACCATGTTTGTACTTCCCCACATGATAAATGTGGCTTAACCGGTGCAGCCGCGCCTTCACTTATAATAGACTGATTTAGCAAAGACAACGCGACGGCTAACAGGACGGCGCGCGCACAATGAAATAACCAATCGGAACTGGGTCGAGACCTCGGTCACGTCGCCAGAAAAAGTGATTTAGCAAAGAACAACGGGACGTGCGGAATGTGGAAGCACCTGTTCTCGAAGTTCCATTGTTCGTTAGTTCTGTGAGGTATTAGTAGGCTATTTTTTTCTTTTTTTAAAATCTGATTGAGAACAAAAACATGCTTGACATATGACTTAAGTTCGTTGGCTTAACTACCCTGCTCGTTGAATGCAATGTTCGATTTTGAATCGCTTTTAATTTTGATAATCTTAGCAAGTAATTTTGTTGAATGAGCTCATGATCACCGATTGAACGTTTGGTCTGAGGGTTTGGTTTGGTAAGTAACATGTATTTGAAAAAGTACAGTGCTGTACTAATTTGTACCTTTTATATTTCATACTAATTTTGTATTAAACTTAGCTGGTTTTCATCTGTGTGTCGTCATGTATTTGCTGTCGCAATGGCATGATGCAATGAAAATCCGCGTAAGCTTAAACAGAAAAATAGTTGGCGCGTTAATATGGCGAGTCTCGCAACTGTTCGCGACGCTTTACTTATTTCTCGCTACCAAAACATAATCGATGACGTGGAATTTGCGCTTCTTTACGATGAAAGTTCGTCAAGACTGACGTTCCCATATTCAAAGTTTGAGCGTTTTGACATTGATACTTGGGACGAGTCTGAATGTCGGACCGAGTTCAGGTTTGGCAAGCAAGACCTGGATTTACTAGGTAGAAATTTGCAAATTCCAGACGAAATAGTGTGTTCTCAAAGGTCTGTATGCAATGGAATGAAGGCAATGTGTATTTTACTGAAACGACTTGCCTACCCCAGTCGGTACACAGATATGGTGCCACGTTTTGGTAGAAACCCGACCGAACTCTGTCTCATCTTTAATGAGGTGCTTGACTCTATATACACAAACCATCGTCATCGCCTACAAAACTGGGATAGAAATCCCTTCCTGCAGCCTGATCAGTTGCACAGATACGCAGATGCTATTCACCAACAGGGGGCACCACTTAATAACTGTTTTGGTTTTGTGGATGGCACTGTCAGAGGTATTGCTCGTCCAAAGCATAATCAACGTGTCATGTATAATGGGTACAAGCGTGTTCATAGTATAAAATTCCAAAGTGTGGTTACACCAAATGGTCTTATTGCAAATCTTGCTGGTCCATTTGAGGGCAAAAGACATGACAGCACAATACTGCATGAGTCCGGTTTGTTGACTGACTTGAGACGTGTAGCTTTTTTCAACGGTGATCCTCTTTGTTTGTATGGTGACCCTGCTTATCCTTTAGGGGTACATCTTCAGGCACCATTTAAAGGAAACAACATCACACCTCAAATGGCACTTTATAATAAAGCAATGGGTGAGGTCAGAATAGCAGTCGAAATGTTGTTTGGAAATATTTCCAATTATTTTAAATTTATTGATTTTAAAAGGCAAATGAAAGTTAATTTAAGTCCAGTGGGAAAGATGTATGTTGTATGTGCCTTGCTGGAAAATGCGCAAACCTGTCTCTATGGTAATCAGGTCTCTCAGATGTTTGGAATTGACCCTCCACTCTTAAATGACTATTTTGCTTGGTAGTTTGTCATATCAGAAAGGTTGACAAACCCATGACCCAGTTTTTTAAAACTCCTTGTAATTGCAAACCCCAGGATAATAGTAATTATGCTTTGCTGTGTTTACATCTAAAGCAAGTTCAATAGGGGGCAGTTACACACACCATGGTAAAGGTCTTTCCCGTAATTTGCTTCAGTTTATTTCGGCGATAGTACCATTCTATTGTAGTCAAAACAGTGTAGTGGCAAGGAGACTGAGAAAAAGTATTGAGTGTGTTTTATTAAGAACCACTGGATCAATGGTTTGATTGTAAATATAAATATTGCACAAAATTCTTACAGGCACATCAATAACTGAGTGAATAACTGAACATTTTATGAGGTCATTTTTATGGTCTATAAGAGTGTAGACCATGGACCATTGTGTTAGATTTGTTAAATGTACAACACTGAAATTCAACAACATTTGAAGAATTTTTAAATTACACTGTGATCAAGTGGAGAAATATATTTTTTCGTGTGCATATAAAGCTCCAAAACAGAGGAGTGTATTTGACTTCAGCTTTGTATATATGTTGTAGTTCAATTTTATCCTTGGTTCAACTTTTATTTTCCTTTGTTTCCAACTCATTATCATACATTATCATACCAGAAAACAAAGGAAAATAAAATTTGAACCAAGGAAAAAATTGAACTACAACATCTACATTAAGATCATTCCTTTTTTTGTAAAAAAGACAGCAGAGCCTGCATTTGTTGTTGTTGTTGTTGAAACATACCCATCATTTGCTGTTGCATTAAGGCAAATTGCTGCTGTTGTTGCTGCTGTTGCTGTTGCTGATACTGCTGTTGTTGCTGCAAAACTTGCAGAATTTGCTGGTGCTGATGCTGCTGCTGTTGCTGTTGCTCTAGCCTTGTTGCTTCCTGAGCTGCTCTTTCTTCTCTCTTCTCTTTTATCTCCTGCTTCTTCATTTCTAAATCTGACTCTGCCCTTTCCCTCAACCATTCCAGCATGTCTCCTCCTGATTTCCTTCTCTTTGTTGCAACTGTCTTCTTTTCTTCTCCCCTCACCTCTTCATTTCTCTTTCTTGTTTCTCCTATCCTTTCAAGTGCCCTGTCTCTCATCTCCAATGCCTGCTTCTTTTCATTTGCAACAGCCTCCCTCTTTGCCTCACTTTGATCTTCACTACTCTTCTCTGACTCGTCTCTGAGAGTAATTAACTCTTCCAATAGCTTGTCACACTCACCTTGTAGCACCTCTCCTCCACCACTTGATCTTTCTTCATCAGCCAGTTTTGCCTTTACTTTTCTGGCCAAGGTATTGAATCTGTCTCTTATAGACCTTTGGTTGACATTAAACCCTTGCTGACAATTTAGGCTTTTTGCCACTACATCCCACGCACTTCCTCTCTCTCTTGAACCATGTTTCCATTGAAACACCCCCTCCCCTGCCATTGTGGTGAGTAAGATAACATCTTTCTCCTCTGTCCATTTCATGACCGACCTACCATGACAAAAGAATTTGAATTTTAACGACTCAAATTAAAGATATTCAGTTAAAATTGTTATTTATTCTTCTATGTCTTTCTAGAGTTAATGGTACAGGTTTTTGTGTACATTATTTAAATGTATAAAAATATGTACTTTTGGACAGTAAAATATCCAGGATATTTTTCCCAGGCCAGTACCTACCCCAATCTCCTTCCTTAGAATGTTTACATTATTTAAATAATACAAAGCATTTCCCTCCTTATGATGGGTACCTCCCCAAGATACCTATACATGTATGTGCAGTGCAATAGGGCACTGTACTGGTGCTCACTGCAGGTGCTTAAAAGGTCACATCATCAACAAAAGGATGGGGTACCACTTTTTTTCTAAGTTAAAACACCAAGACCGCAGTTTTCCAAAGCCTACTGATCTAGTAATATACTCTGCCTGAAAGGTAACTCATAAATCATCTCACTAAAAAGGATTTGCCATTAATCAATTTGGCTGATGGCTGCAAAGTTGTTTTTTATTCTTGTTTCTATTTTTTTTTTTCATTGTACACGTTGTAAAAAGTAGATACCATACTAATAAAGGTTAGCATTCTTTCTAATAACCAGGCAGGTCACTGGTCATTACTTAGATCAGAGAAAGTATCGCTAAAAGGGAGGAGTACAATCACGCTTCGGTATACTGTAGTGAACTGAATTATAACTAGCCTATAAATGACAACTTGAAAGTTCAGGTTTCACGCTGATTTTGTTGTAAGACTTGTTATATTGGTTCGTATATCTGTAAACTTTTAACTTACTTTTTCTTGTCACTTTCTCCAAGCGCCATGTCTCCTTAAAAAGTAGTCAAACAAAATATTTTTTTAGCGTGCATTTGGCTTTTTCAAAAGTAGCGATAATTTGCAGCCAAGGCATGGATTTGGTAAAACCCGGTAAGAAATAGACACTAAATTGATACTGAGCTAACATTTCATGGTGGAAAACACAACGACTTGAAAAACAAAAAGGCACTGGAAGCAGTTAAAAAGCCAATAAAGGTTTGGCAAATGCCGGGAAACCATACAGAAATGCACTTGAATAAACTTAATTGACAACTTTTTGTTCGAGTTGTCACGCTATTTTAAAGTGTAGCGTGGTATCAAAACAGCTTAAAATGTTCGCTTTCCTATTTGAAGATACAAAAAAACAGATCAAAAAATATCACTCTACGTATAAGGATATTTTTTTTTTACCTTTTCAACTTGAAAACAGCACAAATCTCCAGACGTTGTGACCGCGACGTGAAAACAAGGAAATTGCCGTCGTCAACGAAACGCGACCTTGACCTGACAACGTCAACATTAACACCGGAAGTTGGATCCAGACTATTCCGCGCGCCATCACGTCGTCATTTGACGTCGCGTTGTCTTTGCTAAATCAGTCTATTATTCACCTTACATGACGGGATTAGAGCGACGTAGCGTTTTCTCAGCCAATCAAAAGCGTAGAATTCTTAGAATCACGGCTGAAATGATACTAATACTAATTTTTTTGGGTGCGATTTCCTAATATTTATTAGGAATCCCCTGGTCGTCCATAACATAAGAATATCTATGCGTTATTGACCAAGCGTGAGGTCAAGATATACAAGCGCGAGGGCCGTACTGGGAGAATATCGGCCCGAGATCTTGACACTACGGGGCGAGCGCAGCGAGGTCCGTACATAAAAGACCGAGTTTTGAATTGATTGTTGGCAAAAAAAATTCATACTTTCCGCCAGCTTGATTTGAAAGGCGAAAATATGACTTTGAATTACCCTGAATCTTTCGGGACATTACCCGGTCCGCTTCTGGTAAAATATTGCCCCCCGCGGGACCACAAACCAAGGAATCTGATTGGTTGATTTTAGTTATTGCACCTATGAGTTACTTTGTTTTGGCCGTTTTTGCCGGGGATGGTTAAAGTTTCTCTCGATCCACATTAGCCTGTACCAGGCTCTCGGTTCGTGGGCACGATCGAAATAGCGGGTGAGCGAGATCGAGCGAAAATCGGCGGGAGTCTGGGAAGGAAAAAATGCGCCTTTTTCTCCTTACCAGACTCCCACCGATTTGTGCTCTCGTTCTCGCGCTTTTCGATCGTGCCCGCGATCCGGGAGCCTGGCACAGGCTATATCCACATGCGACAAGCGCGCTGGTGAAATCAGCCCAGCCGCAAGGTTTCTTTTCAGTTACAACTTTCCTATCTAAGGGCCGTTAGAAATGAAGAAGCAGTTCTCTTTTGTTTCTGTTATTGTTTATGATGATATTTTTTGGTTATTGCAAATGTTGTATTAGGAGAGAATCGGAAGAAAATAAGTAATAATGCACGGGTTTTTGTGTCCTAACAGCTTCTCCCCTATCAAAGAATGATGAATCATCATCATCGATGCGTTCTTTGACGGATGACGCGACATCAAGTCACGCCAGACTCACTGTTCCTGGTCACACACGACGAAGGGCATCGACAGAAATTGCGAAAAGCTCCGAGTTTGCCGAAGGTGGTACAAACCTAAGTGCATTACGAGCTGAAGTCTTGCAGAAGTCGGACGTTTCGGAAGGCAGGACCCGATCACAGTCCGATTTGATCCCGAAGAAATTTGTGGAGATCGGCTTTCACGACAATAGGGACACAAGTGATGCGCATACGGACAGGTCCGGATCTCCTTCGCCAAATCATTTCTATCACGGTGGCTTCTACGCTGGAGATACCGACCGAGGCAGGCCAGCTTCCGATACATCTTCGGATATTTCCCTGCCATTTTCCGACTCATGGTCGGAAAGTTCCGGCGATTCCGACCACGTGAACACGTCGTTTAGTCAGGTACCCAAAGAAATAACGAAACGGTGGTCGTACGACGAAAATCACAACGAAAGGCTGCGAGTTGCTGAGGAAAGACTCATGCAAGGACTGATGCGCACTAACGAACCAGGCGAACAACGCAAGAAAATAACAAAAAACCCGCTCCAGAATACAATTCACTGGGTGATTGATCCTCCGAAACAAAATCAAACGGAGAAATACCACCAAGAGGAAGGTAATCTACCAAAAAGGCCAGAGCCGCCCAAAAGAACTCAAAGTAGCAAAATGATAAACGCGCAGAAACTGCAAGAGTCTGTAGAGCCATCGCGCGCTTCTAAATCAGTCACGGCTCTCTGAAAGTGAGACTCTCGAGTAGCGGAAAAGCAAGATGAGCAATCGTTGAGAGAGCAATTCAAAGGACAACAAGTCAACCTTGTTACCGAAGTCCTGTTTCCTATCTTTTCCCTTGGCGGTTGCCATGTTGCAAAATGAACTACAAGAATAGACCTGGTAATGAGGTTGTAATGTGACGCCCCCGAAACTACTGTTGATCAGCGGTTTGAAAGCTGGACTAAGTGGGCGTGTGCAAGATAACTCATTTCAAAATTGGATGTACTTCGTTTTCGTTTTGTTCTTAACAAGTGGTTTTGTTTTTAAGCATTGTAACCAAATGAGGCTTGCTGGCATACTTAGGGTGCTTTCCTTTGGTATGATCCTGATTTGGATTTGTGATCCGAGATAACACGGATCATGGCACATCAAAGGAACCGATGACCCCACTCTGGAGAAGGATTCATCGGTCCCTTTGATGCGCTATGATCTGTGTGATCTCGGATCACAAATCCAAATTCGATTATACCAAAGGAACGCTCCCTTAGTACTTGCCACTGGACACGCACGCCGATCGTGAGCAGTACAATAGCTTTCTTTCGTATTCTTAGAGGCAGAACGCAAAGCGCGACGATTCGTATATAATCTAACGATGAAAGTTTTGTCAAACGGGCACTTTTTTTTCTAACGAGTGAAATCTGCTGATCAGACTGACGAATGATACTTGGAATAAATGTCACATTCTGCATTCGATGGCGGTTTGAGATAAATGTGATGGAAGAATTTAATTATCTACAGAAGCTGACTATTAATTGCTGTACATGACGAATGATTGATTTATATTTTATATATTAGTCAGTGATGAATAGTTTTCACCCAGACCAGTTTTGACCTCAAAGATTTTTTTCTTAATTCCTTGGAAATGTGTTCTATCATATGTACCTGTTGTTATTAGTTCTGACTTATTAACAATAAACCTTAGTTTCTCAAACTGTTGCTTGATGTTTAAGATTATTTCCTATTTCAAAATGGTTGGGTTAAGGTGCGAGATTTTTATGGTGTCTACTGTCTCTGAAGCATAGTTCAACACTTATCATTATCACAGCACAGTACTGTTTAGTCGCTTTACAAAAAATGATCAAACTGCATGGTTTCCTCTGCGGATGAAAAAGTTAGAACCACACTGTATAGTAAAACAATGAGTACCACAGTACAATACTTTTCAGTAGCTTTAAAAAGAATGGTCACACTGCATGGTTTGATGCACAGATGAAAAAGTTAGAACCACACTGTATAGTAAAACAATGAGTACCACAGTACAATACTTTTCAGTAGCTTTAAAAAGAATGGTCACAGTGCATGGTTTCATCCATCACAGATGGAAACGTTAGAGCCATAGTGTATAGTAAAACAAACAGTACCACAGCACAGAACTGTTTATTAGCTTTCCAAAGAGTGGCCACCCTGCATGGTTTGAACTACAGATGAACAAGTTAGAAACACACTGCAAACTAACAGTTCAGTACTGTTCAATAACCTTTGACCGAGGGATGAACACTACAAGATTTGATTCACAAGAGGAACATTTAGAACCACACTATTTACCAAAACACGTAGTGGTGTATTGAGGTACTGTCGTATTACAGTTCACCGCTATTAAGAATTGCAAAACTACACTAATATAAAACAACCATCATTTCATAAGAAGATGGCCAATAAAGTTTTGAAGCCTGGCCCCACCGTATAGTGACAAAAGCATTACTACAGTAAAGTGCTGTTCGGCCGCTTTCCAAAGCCGCCCCAAAAAACATGCACCGATGTTCTGCCCCCTTTATCATTACACGTAGCTACCAACCTACATTTCGCGCCAAAACCCAGTGGCCTCCATAGAACAAACATATATGTTTAGTGGACGGTATTTTGAGGCTTATCGTAGCCAATGGAGAAAGTACGCGGTTAGATATAGCACTTTGGATAAGTTTTTTTTTTTACAAAATGACTATATTTATATATAATTTCCTGATATACTGATTGCTTTTGTAGGAAGAGCCCTGGACGTTAGTTTAAGAAGCGGGCATAACAATACAATGCATATTTAAAACTGTTTAAAATGGAAACGTTTTATAATACAAAACCACGAGCCCATTACCAGAAGCGCACCAATGTGTTGGGCAGTGTCCCCAGCACAGTAGCAAATGAAGCTATTTTTGACATTCATTTTTCGCGCGAATCCTCAGAGTGAACTCCAAAAATCTTACCTCCCAACATTGGCATGCTTAATTAATTAGATAATAGTAATTAATGATAATAGTAATTAGTATATACCACACAAGCGACTAAACACTTCGCGCGTTCTGATTGGTTTACTCGGAGGTGATTAGCAAAGTACTATTCACCTCCGAGAAGCCGAAGAGAAACAAAACGGCCTCCCGTTTCGGTTTCCGGAGAGGAAATTATTTGAATAAACGCTAGTTATTTAGCTTGTGTGGTATACTGTACACTAAAACTTCAGTGTCGGTAAAAGTGGGCGATATTTACCTTGCCGCTTTGCGCCTCGGAAAATATCCACCACTATTCACTTCCCCTTCGGTGAATTGTTAATTAATGATAATGATAATAGTAATTGATGATAATGATAATAATAATTAATAATAAAGATATACGATTAATAAATAATTAATTAGGTAATTAATGTTAATTGCCGCAGTTTGATTGGTCGGTGTAACAATTCATTAATTTTATTCCCGCGAAACAGGAGTGAAAAAATAGCACCATCTGTTACAGTGCTGGGATAAAGAACCAATAGGGACGAGGAGTGCCCCTGGTTATAGCTCGTGACAAAACAGAACTTGGGAACCGTTCATTTTTTACATGGGAGGGGGAGTCTGGTAGGGTTTGGTGGTCATGCGAATAAAAAATCAGGGAAAATGGGGGGTCACGTGAAATATTTTAACAATACGTTTATGTCATAATGTTTTAATCCGAAATTGACTTCTCTTTCTTTTGATTGGGGGGGGGGGGGGGGGGAGGTCATGTGAAAAAATTGGCAAGCTGAGTGGGGTCATGCAATTTTTAAATGGTACTTCCCGAATCACACCATCCTCCCTCCACCCCTCCCTCATAAAAAATGAACGGTCCCTTACCTGTGAGGCATACAGCAAGCTACGGCAAGGCTTATAGTCATTCCAATCTAAACGTGATAAATGTACAACTTCTTACAATACTGATCACTATCTAATTTCTCCTAGTGATGTTCGCATAAATAAAACAACATGGTCGATGAGAATACGAGGAAACAATCACTAATAACGAACTGCCTTGACAGTGTAACAAATTCTCCTTACAGGTTCTTGGGGAACCCATGAAAATATGTATCTCTACTTTGGAAAGTTGAAAAATTCAACGCGCGGGTTGCCTAGGAGCACATCAATTAATCCCAAACAGTGCAGAAAGTAGAAACTCAGTGCAGAAATTTGAAATCAAACTCTTGCATGTATACAGGAGTCCATGACCAGGAGCGTTCCTCTCCCATAACCGTTCTTTTGTCCCATCACAGTAATGATTGGCGCTATTCTTAACTTCTATTTCAAGGCAAAGAAAAGAAACGTATTATTACAACGCCAAATCAAATTGCGCTACGTACATGTTAATTTCTGATGCGAATTTCTACTACAACCTCGTTCCCAGGGGCCTGGGAACGAGATTGTTTCTACTGTAGCTTTTATAATGGCGGAAACCGCTTTCGCGGGAAACATGAGTTCTAAATGTAACCACATCTCCTACTGTGCTGGGGACGCCACCCAACACAGAGGAACGCTTCAGGTGATGGGCTCCCGATGTATATTATTAACAAGTAATCAAATGATTTCGAGTGCGATTTGCAGAAATAAGCACTCATAAATTTTTCAAAAATTACACTTGCCCTACAGGCTCATGCAATTATTTTAGTTTTTGAAAACTTTCCTTGTGCTCATTTACTCCAAATTGCACTCGAAACCAATTTATTGCCTATACAAACAAGCCAGTTTCGATAAATTAAAAGTCCTACTCAACTGCAAGAGTTGGGGAATAAACCAAAAGGAATCGCACCAAAGTTCACGAATAAATTGAACAAATAAATCTTTCAATATATTGGTTCTGTCCTCGTGTACCGGTACACAAGAGCTGATACAATAGACTAAAAAATACATTACCGCTGACCAATGTCTCCTAAACAAAGAGAATACAATGGTTATTCCCTCGTGTACCGGTATACGAGGACAGAACCCAATATATTCTTTAACCCCAAGCCTCTGATCAAAGTAGGAACTTTAATACATTCGAACCTCTATTAAGCCGCCACCTCTGGGAAGGGGCAAGTGACTGCTTAATAGAGGTTGTAATTACAGTAATTTACTGACAATTTCGTCCACCGGGACTCTAGTAACTGGCAGCTAATTAGAGGTGACCGCTAAATGGCAGGCCACTTAACCCTTTAAGCCCCAAAAGTGTCTTTAAAGAATTTACTCTGGCTAACGCCAGATGATTTTACAGGGAGGCCCGTCGGGGCTTAAAAGGTTAATAGAGGTTTAACTGTACTTTTATCGCTCTGTGATGCAGAGAATGTAGAATTACGACCCACAACCGGACCTTGAGACAAAACGTCTCATCTCCTCTATCTAACGACGATATCTGTTTTGGACTAAAGCACACTAAAGTAAGTCCTTGCTCAACCAAGGAAACAGATTGCAAAGCAACATAACTTGCCACCTGGAAAGATGACTGCGCCATCTACTTTACTGGTCTGTGGTAGTTCACAGGTGGCGACTACACGTTTATGTCGGGTGCACTAAAGTGTCTCTTTATAATGGCCTTAAGCATCCTGTTGGGGGTGAGATGGTTGTCCTTTAGCGGTGCGTTTGTCATTGGACTCGCCAGGCGTCCAGATCGAAGCCACTCCTCAATAGATCGACGCTCATACGTGTAACCATCTGTGGAAAATAGAAACGGCAAAGTAAATGAAAAAATGAGTGAAATTGTTCTGGGAGGAGGGAAGGGGGTGAATAATATATCCTGCTCGAATACACAAAGTCTTAAGAAGTGAAATCATATCAAATCTATTGCATTTGAACCCATGAATTCTTATAGCTCCACCAGCTGAGCTATCCCACCATTCCCTCTTAGAAAAGGCCAATAGTTGATCAGACAGCACTCTGATATGGACACGTAATCTACGTCCCTTAGCTCCTTTATTTCAGCGTTTTTTTTTTACAGCTTTTTTACAGTATCTGGACTGCCTTGATGCAGACATTTCCAGCAAAGACACTTATGTATGACCCTTGCTATCTATACCTTATTAAAGTGTATTGCAGGGTTCTCCAGAAAATTTTGAGTAGAAGGTGAGGAAATGAAAGCAGACGGCAGTGGGTTAATTTAAAAAGCGCGGAGCGCCTTTCACTCGCCATAGGTATGGGAAATAAACGCACCACTAATTAAGAGCGGAAATTTATTAATTTGCGAATCTCATAGCACAAAGTACGTTTTTATTTCATTTGATTTTTTTTCTTGCCATTGTCAAGGATTTTTTTTATCGAACAAACTAAGGCGGATTTATTTTCAATGTCCCTCTTAGGAACTCATTTCTTTGAGTAGCCGGCGTGTTCCTGACGACCAGCTGGCGGTTTTCGCCGGTCGCTGGGCCTTCTGGATAACCCTGTGTATTGCATACCTGGTATTGTTCTTGTACTTTCTCTCAGATTGTAATGTGGTCATCTAGGTACCACAGTTACACGATACACTTGAAACAGTCGAACACTTTTAAGAGGACATACAGAGGACTTCACGTAGCAAACATCCGCTTTCCTGGGACTTATCACAGTAACAAACTGTGCAGCAAAAAGTATTGTGGAGATAGTTTCTAAAGAAACTGGTGCTGCGTCGGTGGGAAATTGAAACACAAGAAATTGGGTAAATCAAACAAGTTGATTAAGTAAGTTATACCACCGTAAGGTAAAAGGGAGGTGCTGACGTTTCGCTCCGACGAAGGGCTAACGCTCGAAACGTCAGCACCTCCCTTTTACCTTACGGTGGTATAACTTACTTAATCAACTCGTTTGATTATCCCAATTTCTTGTGCAGCAAAAAGATTTGTTTCAGTGACCCCTGGACGGGAGAGTTTTGACTCACCTGCTGCGATAACCGGATCAGCCATAACTTCTCTTGTGATTGGACAAAGAAACTCATCGGGGATGTGTTCGTCTAACTCTTCTTTTTTCACATCCTTTATCGAGCGGAGAATCTTATTGCGGTGACCGGCCGGCCCTGAAATGTTACACAACACAGAAAGTGACACGATAAACAAAACGGCACTGGTATCCTTCGACTACTGCTTTAAGTATTGAATTTTCTCAGCAAATTTTCAGATCGCGCAACTCTTTTAGCCGAACAAGTATTGTGGGGATAGTTTCTAAAGAAACTGGTGCCGCGTCCGTGGGGAATTAAAGCACAAGAAATTGGAATAATCAGACAAATTGATAAAGTACGTTATATCACCGTAAGGCAAAGGGAGGTGCTGACGTTTCGAGCGTTAGCCCTTCGTCGGAGCGAAGGGCATCCGAAGTATGCATGAAGGTGTGTAAGCCCCAATGTCAAGATAACAAATTCTCCCTAGTGGTCCCCATACGTTTCTTACAGTATTGGCTAGGAGAATGTGTGAAAACATTGATGGAGTCACTCTTTGTACAGCTTATAACTGAGGATGCTCATATTTTCTCAATAATTATATTTTCTCAATAATTAAACAAGGTTTTTTGCAGTTTCACGATTCGTTTTCATTTGAAAACGAAAATGTTAAGTCAGCCATCTAAAGGCATTGTTTCTAGTGAACTAGCCTCCAAAGAAAACGTTCTTTAGGGTTAGTAACTCGTAGTAACGCATTACAAAGCCCAAAAAAACGTCTGTGTCGGAGGCTACAGTCGTACTAACCTATGCCAAGGTCAGCGGCTAGCATGTCGCTTGTCATGTGTGAGAGTTCCACTCCATCAATGGCATTTTGCCGGAACGACTCACAGTACTGCTCGAGATCCAGAGAAGTCAACCAATCACAGACCTCCTCTGTGGTCCAGGTAACCATTCGTTTGCGCTGCGGCTGTTGTTGCTACAGAGAAATAACGTTCAAAAGGTGTTGTTGGGGATTTAACTATAAAACCGCGTTATTTTTACTTTGGTCAGTTCTAGTCCCTGATAATGCGAATTGGCACTTCCTATCTAGTCTAAGAGCCTAACTGTCCAGTTGCCAACAAAATGGCGGCCGCTTTTTTACATCAGTGTTTGAGGAGACAAGCAAACTGCCACGCAGGCAAGTAAAAAGAAATAACGACTTGAATAAAAAAAGTACCATCAAAATCCATTATCGTTTTCAAGTTTGAGTGATGCAGCCAACGTTTATTAATTATTGCACATTACAATTTTAAGCGATGGTAGATTTTTTGAAAAGGTCTAAGGTTCAAATCCCAGCAAGGTTAAAAAGAATTCCACTTAGCTTCAATTGAATACTCTTGCCAAATCTCAGTGGGGATTTTAAGCTACAAAAAGGTGCAAAAATAACTTGAGACACTACACTTATTTGGGGTGTTAGTACTTTACCAGTGGTCTCAAACATTAATATCCCCCTCGTGCTAGTAGTCATTTAAAGGAAGAAGGAGTGCTTTTTACTCATTGTCTCAACAATTTTGCAACCTGTTGACAGGGTGGCTTCTGAGTTTCCCTTAGAGCTAATTAATCCTCCGTTACAGTGTAATACATTCATGTCCTATATACACCAAACATTTCAAGCATTGTAACTCTTCTGCTTTTCAAGATATCTTGCTGAAAAAATTCATGTAAACAAAGCACCAAGTAAGAAACAGCGTGTAGAAGTATCAGATCTTTTGCTGCAAACGTTTTCGTGTAATTATCGATTGAAAACTCAAACACAAGGCTGCAAATAATTTTTTTTCGTAGGCAGGTCATTTGTCAGGTCAGAGACCAGACCTGACCTGACAAGGAAACAATCTGGTCGGACAAAAAAAATTCCAAGTGAAAGAGCAACATTAAGAATTCAACAAAACAACCTATTTCACTGCTTTAATTGCACAATATTAATCACAGACAGGAGCTGTAACAGTTGTATTAGTTTACTGATCAGTCTTCACTGACGTTGCACTTAAAAAGACTCTCCTCAGAGTAAAGTATGATAATTAAAAGTTTAATTTGGATCCAAAGTGCCCGGTCAGAGTGACAGACCAGACAAATATTTCGCCGGTCAAAACGTGAAATTTACCGGACAATTGTCCGATGACCGACTGTTATTTGCAGCCTTGCAAACAGGTCTGGAAGAACGGCTCCAAAATATAGGACATGAATGTATTACCTGTTACCCAAATAAACTTTCATACAAATTATCCAATCATGATCGAGTATCTAAGCAATATAATCTCTACAAATGTTATAAACCGGTATTTTGCTAAAAATTTAAAGCATATAATTTGCTCTATAACTGTACAAAACATATCAAGATTGAAAGAGCAGAATCTGAGTCGGTAGAAACTCGCCAGAAATCTGTTGCTCAGCATCAAAAATAGACATTCAAAATATCTGTGAAAATTTATTTGCCTGGCCTTGGTTTCAATAGTTGCACTGTAAACCTCTCCTGCTCAGATCTTAATGTGACAACAAATTCTTTTTCTTCTGGTAATCAATACAGAAAAGAGGAACCAAATGTTGGAATGTGTGACGAAATGTTTGTCAGCTAAAAAACGTTTATCATTGTTGACATTCTAGAACGTTTGAGATATTTTGCATAAGCTCGTGAACTCGCAAATATGCTAATCCGCAGTGTGAACTATCGTTGACTTATTCAGTTTCTTTTAGCACTTGTGTGTGCAGTCCCTAGAAAAGTTGTTCAGTATTGTGCATGTATTAAACAGTAGTAGAAAATTTGAACAACAAATAGTCAGCTCAAGGCCACTATCAACATTTACCTTGTTTTCTTCGGGTATTTTCACTGTTTGTATTTGTTGCCTTGGAGTTGTCAGCCCAGCTACATCTAGCTCACCTGTTTAGGATAAGATTGTTACTATGTGTAAGAATAGCACGTTTATTAGCTACCAATAGTTGTTCAGGCTATTCTCTGTAAATGTAAAAGAAATTGTCAATCTCAGGGAGAAGCCAGTTTTAATGAGTAGGCAGTCAGTAAAAACTCCTGCAAAAGCTGAGTGATAATTCACGTTAGTATAAATACTCAGGTGATTATACAAAATTGCACGCTCTGATTGGTTCGCTATCTTGGATTATCAGCCGATAATCACCTCGACGAACAAAATGGCTGCAAGTCGTTCGCGTGCTTTTGATGAAGTAAAATTTTTTCGTGTTGTACAATGCTTTTTCTTTCCTTGAAATAATCACCTGTGTATTTATACTAAAACAATTATTCGCCTCAGGCTCAATGATTATCGCTTCAGGACCCTGGGAACGAGGTTGTGAATAATTGTTAAATAACATTGTGAAATTGCTGGTAGTCTGAGTACCGTATGACAAGGTCTCTTTTACAGCTGTAATTTGACTCATATCACACAATGTTCGACTGTATTGCACAACGAGGACCATTGCGTGATAAGGCAAATTAAATGCTACCAAAGACGTTTTAAAGTACGGCACGTAACATACATGTAGCACAGCCTAGAATCAAACAATCACCAGGGATATACTCCGATATACTGTAGCTACAAACTGGCTAATGGTTTATTGAACCAACTAGGTGTCTGTCTTCAACAAGAAAACTCCAGTTACAACAGAACAAACTAGATAGTAACATACATTAGGTGTCCATCTAACAGAGGTGTCTGCACTAAGACTGCCCATTTACAATTTTAAAAAAGCCAAAATATAGCAGCTGCGGGAAATACAATAGATGTCTGACTGAGAGAAGCTTAAGGTAGACAACCCAACATTTTCCAAAGCCAAATTCCTGGAAAAGATTTTTAACTTGAATTTCATGCTTTGTAATTTTGGGGGATCATGTCTTTCCCCTATGCTCTGTCAAGTAATGCATTCTTCAGGTTCAAGCCACTTTACTTACCATTATGTGTCAGGCAAACCTTCCATAATTTCACAGTCTTGTCATTAGATCCTGTGGCAAGCCAGTTTCCATCCGCAGAAAATGAACAGCAGGTCACATATCTGTTGGACACACCATAAACTATTTTACAATAACTGAGCGAATTCTCGCGCGGTGATTGGCTAATTTTTATCATCAATAAGAGTACAGACACATAAAATTTTAATCTATGCAAGGTTTTTTCGCGTGATAAGTGAGCTGTCAAACAGTCAGATTTTTACCCAATTAAATTGTATTACGTGTTGTCACAAGCCAATGAGAAGGCGAGAAAAGTTATTGAGAATAGTTGCGCCCTGATTGCGTCAATTTAAATGAAATTCAGCATTTTTCGAGTTTACTTGCTGTTTACTTGCGTTTTCTTTTCATTTAAGTCTTCATTCGACCTTTTTCGCGTTTTGTTATTGTAAAAAACAAATTGACGTCCGTTTTTTATGCGTCTGTCCTCTTATTGATGATAAATTGCGTCATAAC
This sequence comes from Ricordea florida, assembly GCA_949710005.1. Lineage (NCBI taxonomy): Eukaryota > Metazoa > Cnidaria > Anthozoa > Corallimorpharia > Ricordeidae > Ricordea > Ricordea florida. The sequence continues at coordinate 23,252,842 of OX453279.1, forward strand.
ATTGTCAAAGTTTGTTGCAGATCCACTCGCCTATCGGCTCGTGGATCTACAACACTTTGACAATGTTATGACGCAATTTATCATCAATAAGAGGACAGACGCATAAAAAACGGACGTCAATTTGTTAATTTTCTACTGTGCAACAACTGGGCTTTGGTTCTAGTTGTGGGCTATCAAAATACAGAAAATGGCTGTCGCCAAAACTTCTGTTAACCCTTTACTCCCTGAGAGTGACCAACATGCATCTTCTCTTAAACATATTACTACAAAGGCAACTGTAGAGCTCATGAGAATATGCAATCTGAAAACTCACATAGGTTTTTTTTGATATAACATCAAAATCTCCACATTGATGTAATGAAAGATGTTTCGAGATCAGTTAGAAGAATTAAGATTTTGATCTCAGGGGTTAAAGGGTTAACACGTATGAAGGAAAAAAAAATTGGAACACACCAAAAAATGCTTACATTAAACAAATTCATAAATGTATATTGTTAAGTTAAAAATGAAGCTGACATTTTTAATGTTAGCCCTTCAACAAGGCAACACGTTAATGCTTAAAGCATCAGCTTGCCATCAGCTTCCCAACTACCTTCTAGTGGTACAGCTTACATTATCAACTTGTTTCAATTGATAATCCCATTTTTGGTGACATTTAAAAGACTGAACCTTCTACACTCTAACAACAGGTTCCATAAATTGTCTAGTTGTAGGTAATTCTTTCAATACAAAAATGCCACTTAAACGTCTGTTAATTAACACATACATGTACTGTTTTGTTAATGAATAACCAGTGGATATATTGTAGTTCAATTTTTTCCTTGGTTTAAATTTTATTTTCCTTTGTTTCTTGATATGGTAATGTATGATAACCAGTTTGAAACAAAGGGAAATAAAATTTAAACCAAGGATAAAATTGAACCACAACAGATATACCAACTACTATTCAAACAAGTATAGCTTTTTGGAATGCTGTTAGCAGATAAGCTTACATAGCAAGCATAAAGTGGAGAAGGGGGATGGCCAGTAAAAAGCAAACAAATGGCCTATTCCACCCTTCTCATTTCAGCATTTCCTCTTGCTTTGACATCTGCTAGCTATAGGCTGCATTCCTGTCACTTTGGAAAACAAAAGGTGGCTAACAGTCTCCAAGTCCATACAATAACTGCTAGATTAACTCTCAAACCCCAAAAACAAAGTGTCCTAGCTTATAAAGTGTAAGCTTATAAAATACCTTGTGTGACCTTCAACAGTAAACAACGGCACACCTGCCATCTGAAAATGAATCAAATAGAACACACATTAAGAAAATAAAATGACACTTTTAGCAGGATGTTGGCTATATGTCTCCCTGTAGGCAGTATAATGATTGAGAAGTAAAATTTGTATCAAATAAACATCATTTGAACTTACTGGATCCCACAGAATAACCAATTTATCACCTGACCTGAAAGTTAAATCAAACAATTTTTAGAGCCATCTTTCACTTGAAAAATGAGCTATTTATCTGCAAAATCATTTGAGTACCATATAAAATAAGTCATTCATTATGTGTCCTTTTGCACTGTTGATGGAAATGCTTGCAGTGTTAACAAAATTTTATGCTGATAAAATTTAAACCAAAAAAAAGAACAAGCTGGAAGAGGATTTGAACCTGTCCATTAACTAGGTTGCTGTTTCAAATTACCAGACTACAATCAATGCGAGATGAAAACAAAAAAAATGAGCTTGCTTGAAGGACAAGCTGCTATTCCATCTTAATAGCCCCAAGCTTTGAGAAACTAGCCTGAAATTAAAATCTATTTAATTAAAAGAAAATTAAATGTAAATTTACTTACTGTGCAAACAACATAGCAAATCAACAATACAGAGCACAAATAAACTAATTCTGTGATTTTCAAATTGTTTGTTTAATTCAACCGTATACAATACAACCCTTAAGGAAAGCTTGATTTTACTAATGTTAAGGGTGAAGTTACAACTTGAATCAAAATTGGAACATGAGCGAGAATCCCAAAGGCCATAAAAATAAATTGATTTTCTTGGTCATTCCACATAAGAAAAAGTTGCATTGCTTCACATTCCCTCACAAACTGGCTGTTACACATTCCTATCTTGAGCTTGTCAGCAGGGAAAAAATCCTTGCTAGCTAATTCGGCAACCCATCGTAAAATGACGCTAGCCCAACATATTGTTCTACTAGCCCCGGGCTATCGGACAGCACTTTCGTTGCGCCCTAACAATGCGTTACAAGCTGAACTAATTAAATCAGATGTCTTTGCTGGGAACTTAACAAATTGACGTCCGTTTTTTATGCGTCTGTCCTCTTATTGATGATAAATTGCGTCATAACATTGTCAAAGTGTTGTAGATCCACGAGCCGATAGGCGAGTGGATCTACAACAAACTTTGACAATGTTATGACGCAATTTATCATCAATAAGAGGACAGACGCATAAAAAACGGACGTCAATTTGTTTTTTACAATAACAAAACGCGAAAAAGGTCAAATGAAGACTTAAATGAAAAGAAAACGCAAGTAAACAGCAAGTAAACTCGAAAAATGCTGAATTTTATTTAAATTGACGCAATCAGGGCGCAACTATTCTCAATAACTTTTCTCGCCTTCTCATTGGCTTGTGACAACACGTAATACAATTTGATTGGGTAAAAATCTGACTGTTTGACAGCTCACTTATCACGCGAAAAAAAACTTGCATAAATTAAAATTTTATGTGTCTGTACTCTTATTGATGATAAAAATTAGCCAATCAGCGCGCGAGAATTCGCTCAGTTATTGTAAAAAGGTAAATGGTGGGTTCACATAATATTTTATGCCTGTGTTAGGGATGATATCAACAATTGAGTGAATGAAATAAATCATATAATTATTTGGACTGCTGATGAAAATTCAATCGATGATTAACAAGAGAGCAGTTACTTATGTCATCATTAGTATGAGAAAACATACAGAAGCCACTCAAAAGAAGTAATGGTAGCTTTGATTTCTGTTTGTATACTAAGTAATCAAATGGTTTTGAGTGCAATTTTGAATAAATGGCACAAGCAGATTTTTTTAATGACTGAAAAAATTGTACAAACCTGTAGGATGAGTGCACCATGATATTTTTGAAAAATTTGCAAATGCTTATTAATACAAGATTGCACTCAAAATCATTTGTTTACTTGTTGATAGTATATATGCAAAAATTTGAGTTAAGACTTCTGCACTCAACGCCAACTTTCTACACTGTTTGGAATTAACTGATATGCTCTCAGCTAATCAGTGCATTGAAATTTTTGCACATATATTATTGGCACTGAAATTTGTGCACTGTCAAAAAACAAAAACTTCAACTCACGCTGATGCAAGTATTCTGCCAGTTGGTGACATCGCTATGCCGTAAACTGGTCCTTGATGGCCATCTAAAGAACAGCGTTTCCTAAGGTGGCACTCTTCTGAATATGCTACAGAAATGATGACAGAGTATAATAAACCAACTACATCTACAAACCTACAGCAATGATGCATATGTTGCAGTTAATTTTTGTTTTCAGTTAATTTTTATTTTGAACTAGATAATTTTTTTCTTCCTAGTTAGTTTTATTTTTAACTAGGTGATATTTTTTTTAACTAGGTGATATCCCGTACGAAACGGCTAGATCTAGAAAATGTCTTGATTAGATCTACTGAAAAGTCTAGCGTAGATCTGGCGGCTTTTTTCAAAGAAAGGTCTTGCGTAGATCTGTCCTGTGAGCTAAAATGCTAGACTTTTCTAGACTTTTTGACAGCTAGACATTCCTAGACAAACGCTAGACTTTTTCTAGACAATTGTGTCACGATAAATTTATCTAGAAAGAAATGTCTTGAGAATGTCCAAATGTCTAGAATTGTCTAAAAAGAAAGGCATTTTGGAGACATTTCAATCAACGGGTGGTTATGAATCCGACGACTGACAAACGTACCTCGCGATCACGTTGCACGCGATTCACCTTGCAGCTCAAAATGTTCGTTTATGCACTTCTTACCTCTCCGTCTTGCGCTGTCGAAGCTGTCGATTGGTGTTAGCAAGGTAAAATAAACATATACTACTGGAAAACATTCTTTATTTTCTCTACAAGAGCACCAACTAACATTCGTTATGAGTGCATTTGAAGACCCTTTGAACGCTTCACTACCAAGTATATATTGTTTAAGAAATAGAAAACATGTACCGTGTTTCTATCGAGTTATAGAAACACGAGTGGAAGTTTGGGAGAACGAGAAATGCTGTGGGAACACGAGCCGCAGGCGAGTGTTTCCACAGCTTTTTCGAGTTCTCCCAAACTTTCACGAGTGTTTCTATAACTCGATAGAAACACGAAGAACATGTTTTCTATTTCTTTTAGAAAACACCGCGACGAAAAAAAGAAAAGCAACTTGTTAACTTTGAATATCAAAATGTAAATTCTCTTTGCTCGCGTCATCATTACGTCAACAGCTCGTGCTAGTTCTGTGTTTCTATCGAGTTATAGAAACACGATTTCTAACCAATCAGCGCGCGTACTTTCTTGGAAATGTAAATGACACATACTTGCACGCCAAAGTTGTCCACTTCTTTCCTTGTACATGATATAATAGTAAGACTTAGAACCACATTTCCGACAATCCCGAACGGAAAAATCTAGTTCTGAACTCGCTCCATTTTCTTTTAATTCCTAAATAGGAATTCCGAAAAATAGAAAAACATCACCTATTCAAATTAAATGTAAACATTATTGCGCGGCTGAAAGGCAGACGGCGAAAGTTCGATTCTTGCCAAATCTGACACGCAAGTCGGTGGTATAGTTTATAGTGATACTGTTATATTTTCCGGCATGCACTGTCTGACGCGTTAACGACAAATATTATAGAAATTACAAATAAGTTTTGCGATCGTTTATAGAAGCTTAATGAAAGAGATATACTTGTACGACTCGTACTTCTATATTTCGTGGCTGTTGTTTGGACTCGGTACGCAACACGCTAAGCTTTCCTCCATCAAACAACGGCTGCGAAAGAGACGAAGTCAGTCTAAACTTGCCCACTGATAGACCATTCACTGAAGGGAGAGAAGTTGCTTCTTCTTGGCTTTCGCCGTGGTGCATTTGTTGGTAAACATCTTGCGTAGCTTGGCCGGTTCTATTGGCGGCACATTAAGGCTTCGGGCACAGGCCAGCAGATATGCTGAAAAGAAACACAGGAAAAGTTTAACTTGTCTTTCAGCAAAAATTAATAATTGCTGGAAAAAATACTGAAATGATCCTAACTTAATCCCTTATTTGATTTCTTCCCGAGGTAATATAAGTTCCGTGGATCGCGTGACGCTCTCTACATAGTAGTTTATGGTGCAAATGTTGTCACGCCGATCGGGTTCACAAATGGGCCGCCAAAAATTATTGACCATGTAATGATCAGTGGACTTTTTAGTCTTTCTTCAGCCTCATCAACAGTTATCGCTGCCATTAATGTACATTTGGAAAGGTAACACGTTTAGCTTCCACTGAGTGGTTCAATAATCGATTAAGCCTTTCTTGAAATGAGCTTGAACAAGAGATATAAATCGATCGGCTAAATTCTCAGTTTGACAAATTCCGCACTATTTTGGTTGTCAGTGACAAGAAGAAACATATAAGCTAAAAACGATTGATAGAGCTTTTTAAATGATTTTACCAACGACCATTAATTTACTGAGAAACATCTCAGCTATCACGCTGTTGTGTATCTTCCCGCCTAAATTAATTTCAATTTTCAAAATATATTCATCCTTTCCGTACTTTCACATGAAAGGCTTCGTTTTCTGCCTTAGGCAACTGATATAGAGCAAGTGATAAAGAAAACGCATTACTTACCAGAATACTTGATAATCTCAGCTTTATACCACGAGGTGTGAACCTTATTTTTCTTACAGAAGCGCCAAGCAACAACTGCCTCGTTGACAGTGGATCCTTCAACAATATCGGTGGCTGGTACAACAGAATACTGGTTTTCTTCCAACCAAAAGACACAAGCAAACAAATTCGCACTCATATTTCCGCTAGTTAGTGCGTAAAGTAAAGTAATCAACAAAGTGCAAAAATTATAGTCGCTACCACGCGCCGCAGTTGTATTTGCACACCCTCAAAGGCAATGCTAACCGAAAATCCCGCCTTAACTTTATCGAGTATCAGTTTCCCTATTTTCTCAATACCGAATGTTATCGATACCGACCATTCGAACAGGTTTAGATCTAGTGAGACAATCCGTCAAGACATTTCCTAGACATTTAAGCTTAGTTAGATGCTAAATGTCTTTCAAGACATTTGCTAGACTTTCTAGACACTTAGTTTGTCTTGGAACGATCTAGTAAATGTCTAGAAGATCTTTGCTAGATCTAACAAAGACAATTTTAGATCTAGCTGTTTTGTACGGGATTTTTTTTAACTAGGTGATATTTTTTTTAACTAGGTGATATTTTTTAACTAGGTGACATTTTTTTAACTAGGTGATATTTTTTTAAAAAAATACAGGTCACAGGTCATTGTTTTACCAATACCGAAATTATCCTAAACATTCATTAAAGCCAACCTTGGGACTTATCAGACCTAATGTGTGCCGCTCATGCAAATTCAAACTTTTCTGGCATTAATGTCATGTTCCAATGTTCCATAAATCTTTTCCCTCTCTTGTCTTTCTTATCACAACCTGTAAGTCACAAGGACAACAATCTCAAAGGTTTCAAGCTAGAAGTTTAGGGATATACTTAATGCCAGTATGCCATATAGTCTCCTCTGCCAATCACAATGGTGCAGGAGACTATATGGCATAGTGGGAGGGTTTATACTTCATGCCAGTATGCCATATAGTCTTCTGCACCATTGTGATGGGCGCAGGAGACTATACGGCATACTGGCATGAACTATAAACCGAAGTTTACGTGATCCTACCTGATGCCGTGAAGACATCCCACAATTTAACAAGGTTATCATTTCCCCCTGTGGCCAGTAAAAACTGTGGAGCACTACCACTAGTGTCCTGGAAGGCAGGGTCTGTAAAAAACAGTTAACAACTATGCAGTAACCAGACTCTTACAACAGCAGTGACTTCAATGCTGTGTTTACATCAAACATTACAATGAATAATTAGTTAGATAATTATTACCTATACATGAACTGCAGCGAAATGTGGACAATGTCACTATGTGTTTCTGAATAACCTTTGACAGATGTCTTTATACATCTGAAGTGTTGCTGAATGTCGTGGTGGCAAGAGCAATTGAATGCTGGTTAGAATATCCTAAAATGAAGTAGTTTCCACCAAATACTGTTATTTATACTACTGAGCCTTGATTACAAAGACCAGGATTAATTAGACTTTTCAACTGTCTGGAATTCTTGGTCATTAATTTTTAAGTTGTGAAATCCAAAATCTGCTCCATTTCCTTGTTTAGAAATCTAAGAAATCCACCAGTTAAGCTGACACACTTAACAAGTTTGCCCTCATAAATTTATACTATTTTTTTTCTCAGTGTGTAGTGCCTTCAATAATCACATTTATGCTTAATAAATTAGCCCTGAGAAAAAGCTATTTATTCTTCTGAATTCATTTTAATCATTAGTGGATGTACACGATTCTAATTAAAAAGGGGGTTACTCCAAAACAAATGAAACCATTAAAAACCTAATAACAAGAAACAGGTACAGTATAAACTGTACCACAAAAATAATTTACAGAAAAATAATAGAAAAAATGATTTTTTTATGAACAAAATATGGATCAATGAAAGTATCTGGGCATCCGTGCACCTACCCCTCCCCTAACCCAACATTGACGCTATCTTTTTAACTTGTTATAACTTCTTGAGTTAGGGGAGGGGTAGGTGCACAGTTGCCCAGATACTTACATTGATCCCATAATATTATATATTAATAATTATTATTATTAATTTTTGATATCATTTTATAATAATGATTTATTTAGACTTGAATAAATGAAATTTGGTATATTGATAAAAGCAATCATAAATTGTTAGTAAGACAGGAAGAACTTAATTTTAATCATTAATTTATTGAAAATTACATACTTTGTTTCTAGAAATTACTGCTTACAGTTTTGATCAAGGTCTGACTGATGATTGACTTGAGTCAAATAGCATGACTCCATATTGGGTACTGTAAAGAGATTAACAAAAACGAGTTGTTTTGTTAGAGAACACATCAAAAGAGTTAGCAACAGTTTATCAGTTTACCCACTCACTTATACAAAGTCATTACCTCTTTATACTTGGTCAAAAAATCTATTAAAATCCACTTGAACATATAATACAAATTTACAGATTTAAGAGATTGCCAAGTGCCAGACAATAATGAAAATAAATCAGTTTCTCTTTCTTTTATTGATTATGTACCTTATTGCAGTGTATCATTGTTTTGTTTCTTTAACCATGAATTTGATTATTCGTGCATTTTTGCGCAAGGAGTCCCATAACATATTGTCCCTATGTAACCATTAAAAGCTATACTTCTAACAGTTACTGTTGTTGCAGTTCAATTATTTATTGATAAGAATAGTAGTTAGACTTTTTGTGGGTAAATAGTTGGCTAACTATGCAGCATCATGTTCACTGCATTACCCAGAGAAAACAAGAATAATGTAATACAGTAGAACCTGACTAACTTGCACTCGGTTATCTCAAACTCAACGCTATCTCTATCTCAAACTCATTTCTCTTGGTTTGTTTTCCTGTCATCTCGAACTAGGAGTTCGAGATAGCAAGGTTTGCACGAAGTCTAGTTTAATTGTTTTAATAGAAACCAACTTGTGAACCATTACCACCTTTAATTTTATAGCAATATGTAACAATTTTTTCCCATATAAATATCATAAATTGATTTGTTTATTTGTCACAAACATCTGTAAGTACAGTAGTGTTTAGTGTTATTTGGGTATCTTGTGAATTTTGTATTGTAAGTAGTGTCAATACTGTTTTGTATTAAAAATTGTACAGACCGTGCAGACGTTTTTACTACCCTTTAACTCTTACAGAATAGACAGTGATAAAATATGGTAACTCGTTAGATTGTATGACTCTTGATAGTATGTGAGTTAACTACTTTAAACATTAGTCAATTACTGATCAAACAAGTATGTGATTGTATCTCATACAGGTCAATTATCCTCAAGAACCCTCGCCATTTGCCAACTTTCCCTAACCTCATAATAATCTCTTAATACTGTTACTGTATATTAGCATTTATCAGATGCAAACTGAGTTTATCTAACATCATATTCTCCAAACCAACATATGAGGAAGTCTATAAGAATCACTAATGAGACAGGCCTTCTGACAGGGAGCGGGAAAAAAAAGAAAATTGTGCGGGTTTTGGGAGGCAAATTGTGCGGTAAAAAATGGCAATTGTGCGGGAATTTCTAGATAAATGAAAAGTGCAACAATTGTCCTTTTAGTTTGGCAATTAAACATAAACCAAATTTCTATTTTGCTAAAACTTTGGCCAAAGTTTGTATCAACAAAATCATGTTGCGTGACACAAACGATTAAGTTTATTCAAAACCGTAATTCCCAGGCATAATTCCGCTTCGAAATAAAATGTTTTCGACCAGAACAAGTATAAGATACTTTATGAAAAATCCCGACATTTTTGTACTTTCTTTGATATGCAGAGCGAATATTATCTTGTTAAGGTTTAAAACTCTTCACGCTTGAAATTGCTGCAAAAACCACAACACGGAGACAAATGCAAATTCACTTGCATGCGGCTTCATTGAATTTGATATCATTTTATTTTAAACTCAGAAATAAGAGCGTGAAACTTGTATTTCCTGAATGAAAACATCCTTCACTTAATAACAAAAATAAAGGTAAGATTTCCGTACAGGTTCCTACTTCATTATGCATTCTGTAACTATTCTATTTTGTTCTTCGAACACAAGAAATATTTGCACATGCATTACACCAGACAAGACAGCTTCAGAATACATAATGAAGTAGGGACCTGTTCAGAAATCTTACCAAAATACACCCTGTTTCTTGACGAGAATTATTCATTTTTTGTTGCCTAAAGTTCACTGTTGCAGCGCTTTTGTTTGTCAATTCGCAAATCGGTGTGTTTGCCTTTTCGAAAATATCATGTTCTGACAAATTGGCAGCCATGTCAAATAAGCCAATAAAAAATAAGATTAGACTGGGACTAGTGCCCAGGATGGCACGGAGCTATGAAGAGCTGCCTTGTTGTTTTTATATCCGGTCGAGCTGTTCAGTTGCGGAAAGCGGCAGATTTCTCGATTGTTTTGCAAAAAAAAGCTTCTTTAAACCTTGGCAATCGATGGGAACACCGATTTAATTAGCTTTTTACCAAATCTTTCCATATTGTGCGGGATTTCGCTGATTTTCAGAAATTGAGCGGCTTTGATCGAATTGTGCGGTCCCACACCCGTGCACCCTGTCAGAAGGCCTGATGAGAGGTAAATGCTTCTTAGATCTTAGAACTAAAAAAGGCTTAAATATCATAACTGATACTAATAAACTACAATGAATAAGATGCTGACAGTGTTGTTATCCCAGGGCTTTGTTTGAAGGTTCTTTTTCCTATACTTAATTTTCACCACACTGCGAGGTTTAAGTATGTGAGCAAAAACAATTAAACTGACCCTGTAACATTATTATATATGTTACAGGTTAAATCTGATTTCACGTTAAATTTGATTTGTAATTTCTTTGTGTCTGGTATTCATTATTGTAAATATAGACAAAGAAATTAAAAACCAACCCAGGTTACATCAAATTTAACCTGTAACATATACAAAACCAAATAATCATATATTATTCAAGCCATAAATTGATTTTTTCTGAAACTATTTCTTAAAGGGATTCTTAATAATATTTCCATACTATATAATTCACCAAAATTACCTTCAGAAAGACAAAACATAAAAAGATCAAAACGAAACAAAGAAAATTGATTCTATTTGTAGCTGAGCAGGTGTAAAGTTGAAATAATAATTTCACTGGATGGAAAAAAGTTGTTTTCCTCTGGTTCAGAAAAAGATACAGCAACAACAGGGGTCACTAATATTTATGATAATTTCTCTGATCTCAAATACTACAAAATCTTAAGTCTTTTGGATGAATGCTGGCCAATTTAAAGCTTTCCAAGAAACGCTACACTTGATTATTGGGCTCGAGGCTTTTCTAAATACTGATCCAAAACACAGCACAAAGGAATACAGTTCGTGACGTTTCTATGTTTTGCTGCAAGAAACACCTGCCTTTTTAAAAATAAATACAATTTGCCGAAATCCTTTTCAGGCAGCTCGACATCAAATAACTAAAAGTGAACGCTGCGACTCAAACTGATAAGAACCTACATGTATGTACAATCAAAGCAACACATTGTCAACCATTTTCCAATTCGGTGATCGTCAAAGCTCAAACAAACAGCCCCAGCCCAGACGAAAAAAATATTTTTTTACTGGAAAGTTATCACAGCGAAGTGTGCCAGCTTTACACCTCTTTGTACAGATCACTGAATTTAGATCGTGTTCTTAAGACTCTACCTCGATCGACGTATATAAATAACCTATCTTGTTTGATCGACTGTATAAAGAGGTACAAGTATTCGCCATTCGGTACAGCTGTTCGATTTTCGAATAAAAGGCAAAATCCAAAAAACTTCAAAACCTTAAACCCCTAAAAGATTTCTCTGAGAACTGACTTCTACTCGGATCAAAATCACTCAAACTTTTAAAGTCTATTATGGGTTTACTACAGGTGATGAACTCCCCTCTCTCACGTCCCTAAACGAGGCTTTAATAAAGATTCAACAAAATTTGACTTCTACATGTACACATGGATGAACACATAAATTCATAAATGGATTTTTTGCGTTCAAGTTCCAGCTTTTTGGTAATTAACGGGATAATATTTCCATAAACGACGAAACTTACTAGCAGATCCAAAGGTTGGCGAGAAGCAACAGTCGTAGACCCCCAAATCATGGCCTTCTGCATAGAACTTCATCATTCTACCATTTTGCGCTTCCCAGATAGACAAATCCCCCGAGCTTGTGCCAGCTATGATATGCAAGCTATCCGGAGTGAAACAACAAGTCATAACGCTGCTTTCTAGCTTCTCAACGCATCTTACAAGCTTCTTGGTAGAGACATCCCAAATGCAGAACGTTTCGTCAGCTGAACCGGTTACAAGAAATTTGGAGTTCGGCGAAAAGCGACAGACTCGTACGCCGCTTTTGTGACCCTTCAAAACCGCGATTACAGATCCCGTGTTTACATCCCACAGATGAATATTGCCATCGGTTGACGCTGTAGCCAGTAAAGTCCCAAAAGGGGAGAAGCAGCAAGAATTTACAGCATACGAGTGTCCAAGCAAAGGTGACATAGGAAGTTCGCTGCCATCTTCGACGTTCCAAATCCGAACAATTTTGTCGCCCGAACTAGAGGCTAATAATTTGCTGTTGGGCGAAAAGCTACACGAAGTTACATCTTTTGAGTGCTTAGATAGAGTAATCACCAGTGCTGCCATACCAGTAATGGTGTTGCGAGACAAACACAAACGTACTGAACTGAATGTTTTGTGGTTACGAAAGTAAATGGTGATTCAACATTACGTCACTTTCCCCTCGTGACGGCACGACGACAAACGAATATCTTCCGAATGGTTCCGATCATTTCTATCGCATAATTCCTCACATTGTCTTTATCAATATCGCGATCAAAATGCAGTAATAAAAATAACGAATAAAGGTTACCAGATAATCTTTCTTTCCACTTTGGCTAATTAGGCATTCGACCAAATTCAATCAGAATGTAATTGAGAATATAATAAATAATGTACGTTTTCAGGAGCCCAGACAATTTCCAATAACCGCTGATAAAAAGAAAAACGAAGAAGGCTATAAGGGAAAAATCTAGCGAACAAAGAGGAAAAAAATGAGATTTTTTTTAGGATAACGATCAAGAAAGCTTTTCACTAATCCAACCAGAACTGTATCACTAAAAACAGAATATGAAATATATTGATACTAGGAGAGCTCATGTTTAAAAATATGCAGGAAAATAACTGTAACCAACACATGACTAGATGCCCAAACAGCAACAGAGAGGCTAGCACCAAAATAATGATATTTTTCCTGGTCGGTCCTTTCAAACTCACCCGCTACAATATCTTCCAAACCTCCCTCAAGGAAAATGGAGTGAAGGAACGATAAAAAAAAATAATAATAATAATAATTTTGTCAAAGGCCTCGGTTTGCAACTTGTCTTCGTTCACTTGTGTTTTTTCCTCACTATATTGCAAACAAAACATATTCTCGTCCCCAAAAAGGGACAGGGTTCCCTGATAACTTGAAAATACTTTCATTGACTCCACCTAGTTAGTGGTGGTACCAGTGACAAAACAACTCGCAAAAGAGGATATAAAGAATTAATATAGTGAAAAGCTTGTCCTTCCTGGTTCACGAGGCCGAATAGTTATTCCCAAAAAAGGATGGAGTTTCCACGCATAAGTGTAAGAACAAGAATGTAATTGAAAACAGGGCGCTAGGGACATCAACGCAATTTCAAGCAATTACAGTTTTACAGAAAAAAAAAAACGGGGTTAGGGCCTACGACCTCGCAATTACCGGTGCGATGCTCTACCAGCTGAACTAAACCCACTATTGACCTGCCGCCAGCGTAGACAACTGGCTTAGCCCAGCCCCGGGTGGGGGGAGGGGGGTACTCCCATATATGGGCTATATAGGTACGTGCCGCGGAATAGGGTGTGGTTTTTTAGGTTCTCGGTCCTTAAATAGGTTTTTTTTTACCCTTTTGTTTCTGTGTCCCTGGTGTGGTCCTTAGATAGGGTAGCTTAATTGTATTATCTAATACTGGAGTGTGATATGTATATTATGCTTGATGTATACATCCAATGTTACAAAGAAGAAATAAAGTTTTCCTTCTCATGCTATTAACAATTTTGTTTTTTCCTTGAATAGGGTGTCATTTTTCGACTTTGGGCCTTAAAAAGGGTATCAGTTTTCGCTTTCTTAGTCCTTAAATAGGGTTAGGGTTCACGAACCTTCGCGGCACATCCCTATCCAAAATTCACGGGAATACCCCCCCGGGAGCCCAGCAGTAGAGCATCTCACCGAAGTCGGATATTCCAATCCCTTTCAAGCACGTTTTGTTTTTTTAAGCTGAACCGAAATTTCTTAAAATTATATAGTTTGAGTTAGTTTAAATGAAGAGAGTATTATATCCTTTTGGTTCAGTCAGTATTTACAAGTGTGATCGTTAAGTCGCTGAAGGCATTTTACAAACGGTTCAGAGATGTGAGCAGCTAATTTGGACAGCTGAGGGCCGTAACAAACTGCCATAAAACACAAATGAACTTACAACAACCGCTTATTTGAAAAACATCATAATTTGTTGTCGTCATTGCGCGCCTATATGAACAGAATCAACGTCATTTTGTGAGCATAATTTCGGAAATCAAGAGGATAATTTGGGAATTCTGGCATAATTTTGGCACAATTTGGCATAATTTCGAGCACTGCTAGTAGCATAATATGCCACTTTTAGGAGCACAATCCGCCAAGACCTAGGCCGCTTCCAAAAACCTTTAGCCTATTTATGACCAAAGTGCAATTTTCCCCAACCTATTTATGACCTGACCAAGAATTTTATTACCCTTTTTATGACCTGACCCTTAAATCGATACCATGCATATTTCAGACCTGCCTTACAATTATTTCCCTAGTTAAAGTCACTGTTTATCTGCTTTTATTAGGTAGATTTCAAGACTGCATGTGCAAAGTTTCGAGCTCAGAATTCCGCACACTGCAACGCGAACTGAGTGCAAAAATCGATACCCTATTTATTACCAAAATGGCGGCAAAATGGCAAAAATCGATACCCTATTTATGACAAGAACGGCTGAAAAGTACCCTTTGGGTCCCACATACCCATATAGCCCGTTTTAGGGAGCATCCCCCCGGGACCCGTCCCCACCTGCGCATTTCCGTGGCGTTCCTCCGTGTAAAAAAAAAAATAGCTGAAATTTAGCAACTGAAGGACACTGTCAATCTGTCAATTACATATTCATCAGGGTCGTAAATTTCTCTACCTGTTAACTTTTCTGAGATCGAACCTAGCGCCAAATAACGCTATTTCTCAATTAACGCGATTTCTCATGTGCAATTTAATGCCCGAACTTTCCTTTTAATAAGTATAGGTAATCACATGATTTCGAGTGCAATTTGGGATAAATCAGCACGAGTAAATTTTTCAAAGGCTAACCAAATTGAGGGTCCACAATAGGGTTCCCAAAATCCCGCCTTCCCACCCATTTTTTCTTGTTAATCCCACTTTCCCGCCCTTTTTTACGTCCGGATCCCGATCCCGCCCGATTTTTTAAGGATTTTTTTTGTTTAACATATAAATAAACGACACTGACCTTTAAGGAGTGGGTAGCTTCGTCTTCGTATCAGTACAAAGTAAACATTGTTAGTTCCTAGTTTGGGTTTTTTGGAAGATAACCGACAGAGTTAGTTTGATGAATGTTAATCGTTTGTCGCACGTTGGATCCACCTTGAACTGAATTTTATTGGCGAGGTTTCGATCCCTTTACTGCTAGTTTTGATCAGGCGATCAGGTCAATAGCGAACGCTTTATGTGTCTTCATTTGTGTAAAATAAATACGAGATCCCTAAACAGTCCCACAGATTGTAAAATAAAAACATGATATATATTGGCGAAACGCTTGGTGGCCTAATGGTTAGTGCACTGGACGCCTGATTCAGCGGTCCCGGGTTCGAGTCCAGGCCTAGGCCCCGACATTGCATTGTAAAGTCACCCTGCGATGGACTAGCCTCCCATCCATGGGAGAGTAGAAATACTTCTAGCAACTTTATGCTACTGAAATCGGGGTCACCTCCGGCCAGCTGATGGGCCACAAAGCTCTTAGTTCTCGAATGCAGACTTAATCTTTCTTTATGAGAACATTAGCCTGCTATTAAACCGAACGGCACGACCATATGCAGACACCCTCCCAGGAAGGAAGTTTGCTTCCCTATCCAAAGTAGCCACACTTTGTGATTCGTCATCGTCGATTTCTTCTTCCTCTGCACTACTACATGAATCGTACTCGTCGGCTCCATTGTCAGAATTTTTGACATCTCCTGTGAGATCAACTGTTTCCCCTGGCACAATGTCCTCGCGTATAAGAAATCTGGGAGCGTTCCTGCCCTTGCCATCGTCGTTTCTTGTCTAACAGTTCTTTGGCGAACTGCGGCCCTAAAGGTATGTGCCCACTCCTTCATAAGCTGGGCGTCTTGAGGACTTATCACTCCAGATGGAAGTTGTGGTGCTAGTGGAACTTCAAAGAGCGACACTGCGCGGTCTGGTACAGGATACCACGACTTAGGATTGGTATAATAAAATGCTCCCCAGTTTGTAGTTTTCTTCACACTCTCTTTCACAGCATTTCCAAAATTCCTCGCATACTCAAGAGAGAGTGCACAAGGGTGATTTGTGATGGACCACAGGAGTGACAGTTCTCCACATCCAATGTCAAACAGCTCAGGAGGTTGGTCATAGTATAACCCATTGGTGTTAATAGGTCATCGAGTCTCTACACGTCTACAGACCGTACTGCAACAACGAAAACGCCGGAAAGGTAAAATAAACCGAGAAGACAGGAATGCAGGACTTTTACGAAAATAAGCCATGTGACCCATGTGATTTGATACTCTTTCTTGTGACGAAAACGCCGAAAATAGAAATGCAGCAGCTTTACAAACACCAAGGTGTCAAAGCTGTTAATGGATAAGCTAAACTTGTAACTCGACACAACTACAAAGTCGGTATTTACACAAAGGAGTCTCTTGTACCAATACATTTTAGACCATTTTATGCAGTCACGCCAATTTTAGATCCCGTATCCCGCTACATTTCCCTTGTGATTCTCGCATCCCGACCCCATAAAAGGTTGAAATCCCGCTCCCGCTCGTGATTAAAATTCCCGCTTCCCGCTCCTGTTTTCATCTCTTATCCCGAATATCACCTCCAAAATAAGCCAAATCCCGCATCCCGCCAAACCTATTGTGGACCCTCCAAATTGCACGAGTCCGTAGGGCGAGTGCAATATGTAGTCTTTGAAAAATTCACGAGTGCTGATTTATCCCAAATTGCACGAGACAAATCATGTGATTACTTGTTAATAATATACATGCAAAAATTTAATTTCAACTTTCTGCACTCAATTTCAACTTTTTGGCTCTTACTCCGTGTACCGGCACAGATGACGTAGCACATTGTTTCATCATTGTGTGTAAAATTATTCAGTAACATCTTTGTTATTGTCTGGCTTTCTTTTACGTCATCTGTGCCGGTACACGGAGTAGGAGCCAACTTTTTGCAATCAATTTCAATTTTCTGCACTGTTTGGGATTAATTGACGTGCTCTCAGCCAATGAGCATGCTGAAATTTTTGCATGTATATTATTATGCCGGAAATAGTTAATGCTGTCTGAATTCCAAATAACCAGTCTAAAAATAAAACACAATTTATTAGAACTGTGGAACAGAACCATTTCTTGGAGGAGATCAAAGAATGACAAGGAAAAAGGAGTAAGGAGGGAAGACCAATCTTGTTGACTGTGGTTGCCAAACACGTGAGTTTCAGCACGTCAGGAACCTGGACACGCCAAAAAGCCATTGCATTTCCCCAACTATTTACATTACTCTCCCTTTCCTTAATCGTTCCCTCCAAAACCCTTTTTCAAACTTCGTTTCTTCTTCCTAAGTCACCCCGAGTGATACTACTTGGCACATTTTCGTCAAATCAATAAATATTTGCAAACTTTAGAAACATTCTTTGGTAGAACATAATGTGACGAAAAACGATGATTTACGTAACACGCCTGTGGCACTGTCGTTTGATTGGTTTATCTAGGCCATGTGACTGCCGCCGAGCAGGATAAATACAATGCCTCCACTGTTGTTTTACTGAACGAAAGAATTATGGTGGAATAGTTATTACTCATAACTCTTGCAGGAAGAGCAAGATTTACTGTTACCCGATGACGCAAATGTACTCGAAATCAAGCAAGGAATCAATTTGTCATATATTTTGTCGTGACTTTCTTTGACCATGAGGGTTACCAAGGTATTATTCGAAGACATAGGAAAGCTTATTCAACGATACAGCCGCTATCAGCAGTCATGCTTGTCGATTGAGCAGTTTACGACTTTTGGTGAGTTCGTGTTGCTCTTTTACACGTTTACTTTAAACGACATTTAACATGCGATCTACGGGTATTTAGAACAGTCCTCTTTGCTCTTAAATGGAAGCCTTTTTCTGTGTTTAGTGTATTTTACTTTAGGTTGCGATTTGCAAATGAGTTTACGTGTACTTAAGGGCAATCCGACAGTGTCTTTCGCTTCGTTTTATTTTCGCTGTTCCTTACTTGATTATTTTGATCACCTCCTCTAGCCGGGATAATTTTATACTCCTACCGTTTTTCTACGGCTTAAGTACGAGTTCATATGGCCTTTTCGGTTTTCTTCATTCACCAAGACATATTACTTATTCACGTTGAGAAGTAACGGCGATGTGATCTCGTTTCGCGCTTAAATAATCCTTTTGTATTTTTGTCATGCAAAATTTCACTTTTGTTGGAGGGATGCCGCCAGTTTCTTATACCAAAGATTCTGAAAGAAAATACGTCCAAAAATAGACTTGTTTCGATCTACTGCGACCAAATGGTGGGTTTGTGTTTACGTACTGTGTTTTCATCTCCGGTTTCTCCTGCCGGGCTCAAAGTTCACTTGGTATTGTGACGTAGAGGCCAACACCTCCACAACGCCCCCGTGCCGATGTAAACATTGTTGCGAAGCGTTCCGTGTTTCACTTCGTTATAAATCATGTGATTCTCAGATGACTTGTAAAACCATAGAAGCTGGAATTAGTCCAGTTAAGTCCAGTTTAACCAGCACAGTTTCCAAAACATACACTATGTCCTGTGAGAATAGCAAATTTTACAGTCCTGAAATATGAAATAATAAAATAAATAAAAGAGGAATGTAAATATTGCACATATGTTACTTAAGATGATAATAATTTAATTTTCAGCAGTTCTGCTGTTGCACTAAATGGTGGTCTTGAACCCTATCTAAAATTTTACCCAGCACTTCCCAAGACAATTCAACTATGGCATGCATAATAAAGTAGAGACCTGTGCGAAAATCTTTCCAAAAATTCTTTAGAAATTCTGGTTTGATAATAACTGCTCTTTCCCTCTTATCTTATGTAGTTTTGGATAAAATAGGTTTCTTAAGTTACATCCGTTAGCTTGTAACTTATATTTGTCTGAAATAATTCAACAGTAGCAAACCAGAAACTGAAAATTTTTTTTCCAGAAAACGTATTTAAAGGAATTCTATGTGGAGTAATCAAATAGTTTTGAGGGTGTTTAATTCTAGCTAAAGAGGACCATGTTACTATTAAATGACAGTTGTTGTAATATACATACTAAGCCACAGTAAACAGTGTTATCACACCATTTTCCATGTTACTCGTATAGGTAATAGCATGGTTTGTAGTGATATTTGGTATAAATACCACGAGGGATATTTCAAAATTGTTGTACGTAATTTCAAGAGCCGTTAGGCGAGTGAAATTTGAGACAATTTTGAAATATCTCGAGTGGTATTTACGCCAAATATCACGTACAAATCATGCTATTATTTGTTTATACTACTACTCGCAAAAGGTTTGTAATTTTCACATGTAGGTATTTCAAATTAAGCAGAAATACCACTGCTCTTAGCCAATCAAATTACAGAAATTTCTCATGTAGTAGTATAAAAATAGAAACAGTGCCACATCAACATGAAATGTAACCAGCAAGACAAGAATTTTGTATGTTCTTAAAATGTACTATGGTATTTTAAATTGAACGCATGCATGGTAAATGAACAAACTATTATTTCTGAATTTTGATACCATGTGGAATGCCATATTGTATAGTCTATACATATGGTATTCTATTGATTGAGATTTCAGCTCGCAATGAAGCACTAGCTTAAACCTAGTTTAATGGCCTTGCATCCATGAGTCTTCTGTAGCTCAGCCGTAGAGCATATAAACTAGTTATCACAAGGTTGTAGGTTCAGTCTCTATTTGGAGAACCTGGATTTTCTTTTTCCAAATTTGACTTTGACAGTGATGTCTGAATTCCAAATAACTGCTCTAAAAATAAAACACAGTTTATTAGAACTGGTCTTGGAATGATTGTCAAACTAATTGTTGGAACAGAACCATTTATTGGTGGAGATCAAAGATCTCCCAGATCATACATCTTCCATTAGCTTTAACTTATTTCTGAAGATTTTTTTGCTGTTCTTCTTACACATATTGCCACTTATTTAGGTTCAATATTCTGTATTTTCATAGTTACTGTTTTAAGTTCATTCTTTAAATCATTTTTTAACAGGCAAGACTGCCAAACCTGTAGAGTCATTTCAGTTTGGTCGCCATGAGTTACCAGTGCGGCTGGCACATATCATCCGTGAAATTGATCTCCTTCCAAAGAACTTGCTCAGAATGCCCTCTGTTGAATTAGTACGGAGCTGGTATGTTGACTTTTCTTGTTTCACTTGGCGTGTTACAGAAGAAGGCTACGTGTAGTAGTTGAACCATGAATTTTCAGCCTTATACAGGGGATTTAATAAAGGTTGGAGCAGGGGAGCATCTGGATTTTGCACCTGGGTGCATGTTACTTAATGTTATACTTGATGAAATTTTATTGTATTGTTCTTTTGGTTGAGATGCCAGAAGCAGCCAGGCAAAGTCACTCAGTTTGCCCAGTCCCAGTGCTTTGCACTCAATGAAACCACTGCCTATAGACCAAATGCATAAATAGTGGCCAAAAATGTATTCTTTTGTTTATATGCTAATTAAAATCACTAACCTCGCTCTCAAGCAACATTTCTTTTGAATTTTGTCCATGCAAACGATGTTAGAGAGTCTAATTAGCACATAAACAAAAGAATAATTTTTTGGCCGCCATTTTTGCATTCGGTCTATATATATGTTCTAGGTTTAAATGAATGTCAGGTCAAAATGGTTCCAAACAAGTTTCATTTGTTTTTTCCTTTGTTTCAGATTAATTTTCATAATCCTCCAGTTATCTGAAACTGAGGAAAAAACAAATCAAACTCATTTGGAACCATTTTGACTTGAAATTCATTTTAACATACAACATACAGTACATTGCTCCTGTCTGAAGAAGTCTAGTTATGGGGTGCCAGTTCCGCCAAAATTATTGTTTTATTATTATTAGGCACAATGTTTTATTATTAGGCACCAGTTAATTATTATTAGGCACAATGTTTTATTATTAGGCACCAGTTTATTATTATTAGGCACCAGTTTATTATTGTTTGGAATTATTTTTTTTATTATTAGGCACCAGTTAATTATTATTAGGCACAATGTTTTATTATTAGGCACCATTTTATTATTGTTTGGAATTATTTTTTTTATTATTAGGCACCAGTTAATTATTATTAGGCACAATGTTTTATTATTAGGCACCATTTTATTATTGTTTGGAATTATTTTTTTTATTATTAGGCACCAGTTAATTATTATTAGGCACAATGTTTTATTATTAGGCACCAGTTTATTATTGTTTGGAATTATTTTTTTTATTATTAGGCACCAGTTAATTATTATTAGGCACAATGTTTTATTATTAGGCACCATTTTATTATTGTTTGGAATTATTTTTTTTATTATTAGGCACCAGTTAATTATTATTAGGCACAATGTTTTATTATTAGGCACCAGTTTATTATTGTTTGGAATTATTTTTTTTATTATTAGGCACCAGTTAATTATTATTAGGCACAATGTTTTATTATTAGGCACCAGTTTATTATTATTAGGCACAATGTTTTATTATTAGGCACCAGTTTATTATTGTTTGGAATTATTTTTTATTAATAATAAAACAATAATTTTGGCGGTAATGGCACCCCATATGTAGTAACCTTAGTTTAATCTGTTTTCAGTATTTTCAGAACAAACATATAACTGGCTTACCTAAGTTGTGACAAGTTGATCTAGTCTATGACCAAATAACCTACTATAGGTTGGACCCATCCACCTGAAGAACTAAGTGTCCTGCAACATGTGTACCAGAGTCAACATGTTGCATTCTCTGAAGATACAATATAGCTTCTATTTGTGAACTGTACATATTAGAAATACTGTTAAGACAGGGGTGTACTCTTGAGGTCTGTAATCTTTAATTGTGTCTTTCTTAAAACTTCTGATACACAGTAACTGTCAGTTGGTTAGCTCAGTTGTTAGAGCAACGGACTATCATGCGGGAGGTTGCAGGTTCCAGCCCTAGCTGGACCAACATTCAGGGTCTTTAAGTAATTGAGGAGAAAGTGCTGCCTTTGTAGTGACATCTGCAAATGGTTAGACTTCTAATCTTCTCGGATAAGAACAATAAACCATGGGTCCCATCTCACAACACTAGTTCCTAATAATCTGTGGGACGTTAAAGAACCCAAGAGTTAAAGAGTTGGGGATGTAGTTCTCGATGTGGCGGTCTATCTCTACCCACAGGGTGTATGGTTTCATATGTGATTTCATGCATGGTTTGGGTGGGTGGGTGAGATCGCATATATATGGACTGATATTGGCAGCCAGAGGGGTCTTTACATGCTGACATCCAATTTCACCCAACAGAAGTGTAAAGCACCTTTGAACATATTCATAAGGAAAAGTGTGCTGTATAAATTCATTATCAATTAAGAAAGTAGGTGTGTATCTCTTTTATGTTAGATGAAACACTTACCAGTATCTATTTGTATCCTCTTGCAGGTATGTGCAAAGTTTTAGTGAATTGGTAGAATTTCAAGGTGAAGAAGACACAGATGAAATAGCAAACAGGTTACAACTTTATATGTCTTGTTTACTATAGAGTAATTTTATACTTGGAGTTTTATATGTCTTGGCAGTAAGACCAGGAATCCCATATTTTCTTTTTCATTGTACAGATTTACACAGAGTTTGATGAATATAAAACAACGTCATGACAACGTTGTGGAAACCATGGCACAGGTAATGTATTACCAGTAAACATTTCAGAATCTATTTCATTGTCATGAATTAAAGCTTTGAGCAGTGATTCTTTGAGACAAACCTTTGATATGATAAGGAAACAAAATAACATTAGAGATGTATCCAGAAATGATTCTAATAAGATTTACAAATCCTTATGGTAAATTATAAAATATAATAATCACAAACAAATTAACAGTGTACCTAAACATAATGAGTACAGTCAATTTTTCAACATGTACCATTATATTTTGAATCCAGGGCATAATGGAACTCAGGCAAAAAGATGGAGAAGATGCATTTCATCCATCCATACAGTATTTCTTAGGTAAGTTGTCAGAATAATCTTTAGTGTGGACTCTCATAGTCTTTGATTGAATTCATTTGAGTTGTTAGAGACATGCATATAGCTCCTTTAAATTTAAACTTCCCAGCATGTGTGGACCTCACTTTACTTAAAGCTCTTGACTAGCCAATTTTCTATACCCTGTGTTTGGCATTACTGATTTTAATCTATTCCTGTTACTTGACAGATCGTTTTTACATGAATCGTATTAGTATACGAATGCTGATCACACAGCACTGTGAGTAAAGCTTCATTCCTTCATCATTTTGTAAAATAATGTGCCTTTTAATGAATCAACAGATGGATCGTTGTTTAATTTTTTGGATGTCATGATTTTACTTTTTGTTATACTTGCATATTTCTTCTACAATAGCATGACTTTGTATTCATTTGAGGTCTCATTTAAACAAAAATCTGTAAATGACACCAACAAGAAAAACTATGATTTTTGCATGAATTACCGGTATGTTGAAAATGAAACAATGAAAAAATACAAGGTATTGTTGATCGCACAGAAACAAGTACACATGTATGCGAAAAGTTAGGTCGATTCTGCCAAAACATTGATCAAAAAGCAAATTCTATATCCCCCTGTAGCATTTAGCCCTTCAATTTAACATACTCCACTGACAATACATAATTAAGAAATTGAAAACATGTACCGTGTTTCTATAGAGTTTTAGTATAAATCTACTAGTGTTCTATCACAAATGCCGCGCTCTGATTGGCTACGCTACTCACTATCTATTCTGTGATAGATAGCGAGTAGCGTAATGGCGGCCGCTTCTTCACGTTTTCGAAGTGTCCGTGAAGAAGATTTAGACAGTTTACTGGTCGAGGCTGTTCCAGAAAAGACAAAGTTTTGAACGACTTGTAGATTTATACTAAAACAATTAGATTATTCGCTCTCGATTTCTATGCGTGATAGTTGACTCGGGCTGCGCCCTTGTCAACTATCACGCGATAGAAATCTCGAGCTCATAATCTAATTGTTTATTAGTATAAATCTACTAGCGTTCTATCACAAATGGCGCACTCTGATTGGCTACGCTACCCACTATCTATTCTGTGATAGACAGTGAGTAGCGTAATGGCGGCCGCTTCTTCACGTTTTCGAAGTGCCGTGAAAAAGATTTAGACAGTTTACTGGTCGAGGCTGTTCCAGAAAAGAGAAAGTTTTGAACGACTAGTAGATTTATACTAAAACAATTAGATTATTCGCTCTCGATTTCTATGCGTGATAGTTGACTCGGGCTGCGCCCTTGTCAACTATCACGCGATAGAAATCTCGAGCTCATAATCTAATTGTTTAATAGAAACACGAGTGAAAGTTTGGGAGAACTCAAGAAAGTTGTGGAAACACTTGCCTGCGGCTCGCATTCCCACAGCATTTTTCATTCTCCCAAACTTCCACTTGTTTTTCTATTAAACAATTAGATTATGAGCTCGAGATTTCTATTGTGTGATAGTTGACTCGGGCTGCGCCCTCGTCAACTATCACGCATGGAAATCGAGAGCGAATAATCTAATTGTTTTAGTATAAATCTACTAGTTGTTCAAAACTTTGTCTTTTCTGGAACAGCCTCAACCAGTAAACTGTCCAAATCTTCTTCATGGACACTTTGAAAACGTGAAGAAGGGGCCACCATTACGCTACTCACTATCTATCACAGAATAGATATAATTTCTTAACAATTATTCAATCCTTAAAAAAATTGGATCTGTAGTTTATGCTACTGTTACACTTTATGCTTGACTGTTGTACTTGAACTGTGCTACTCTTTGCCAATCACAATTGAGTAATTTTTTTATTTACATGTATATTATTGATAATTATATAATTATACAGGTAGAAATGTTATATTTACTTCTCTGACTTCTGAATGTATCTAGAGAAGTACAAACTTTAATGATGTGTATTTTTTACTTTGTTCCCTTTCAAACAGTAATGTTGTTTGGTCAAGATGCACGAAGCTCCAAGAGTAACTTTATAGGTTGTTTTGACCCCAACTGCCATGTTGCTTCTGTGATAGAAGGTATTTGAAAACTGTCTCACAGATAACAGGACTGCATTTTAGTTTAACTTCTAAAGTCAATACAGTAAGTGTAATTTCAAGCTTATTGTCCTTTTACAGGAGGCAACATGGCCAAGTGGTTAGGGTACCAGACTTGTAATCTGGTTGTCCTAGGTTTGATTCCTGTCCTGACCACTGGCTGAATTTGTAATGTGGTCATCCCGAGTTTCAAATCAGCGTAAATAGCCAGCTGGCCCTGATGTCCCACCAGTTGGGATTCTTAAGGAAGTTTATGTTCAATTTGCAATATTTCTCTATTTAGCTTGTTCAAACTAGCCCTTTTATTTGTGCTACAGTATATAATTATCTAAGAATTTTGTGCCCAGTATCAAGATACCGGTACAAGTTCTGCCTAGTATTTCTTTATGTATTTCGTATAGTATCAGCAAGGCAGGAGCCCATCACTAGGACCTTTCCTCTATATTTTTTTAGTTATTTTTTAAAACACCATTCGCTTGAAATGGTGGTGCTTTTCCTGCAGTTGGCACATGTTGGCAAAAGCAAAATAGCTGCCAAGTAAGCTGTGTGCAAAAAGATCTCTCCTTCATATTTCAAGATATTTATTGTTTTTAATTTATGGTATTATTGTTTGGAATACATTTTATAATGTAAAACAATACATACCTTAAATAAATATGATTTCAGATGCCATCAATAACGCTGCCTTTCTCTGTGAACAAGTTTATTGTGGAGCTCCAGACGTGGAGATTGCAGAAGCAAATGGTGTGTAGTACTATATGCTTTATACTGTAAAGTGGTTAGTTCTATGATAATGCACCATTCTGTCAACAACCTGTGATCCAATGCATCTTATAATTGACAGAATCTATAACCACTAATGGTGCATTCACAAGGTAACCTTCATAATTTTAGTTACGAACAAGAACACTGCAGATGTTCGGTTGTGCAGGTGGAGGATGTAACTATCTAGCACTGGAAAAGATTTATTGCAGGTTGATTCTTCAGATTCACATGTTTTCACCACGTGAATTCTACGGACACAAAACAATTGTCTCACAAAGGGGGAGTCACGAGCACTCCAGGGCACCCCCTCCCCCCTAGCTGCACCTAGGAACTTCGTCCTTCAAGTGCCATTTTATTATTATGATTATGGTTATTATTGTATTATTGACTGTAGATATGCCTTTTTAGTCAAAAAAAACCTCTTGACAGCACCTTCTCCTTGCAGCTATTGAACCCAAGACTCCTGTGAAAACATCTTATGTTCCAGGACATTTATACCACATGCTCTTTGAGCTGCTTAAGGTACATTAACAATTTTCCTTTATGTACAGTACTGCTCAGAATTAAGGAAACGTGAATACACATTTCATTTGCACTGATGAGTGACAGCGTTAAAATGACTGCGTGTGCCATATTTTATTTTTTATTTTATTCTTATTTTTTATTTTATTTTTATTTTTCATTTTATTTTTTATTTTATTTTTATTTTTATTTTATTTTTATTTTTTATTTTATTTTTTATTTTATTTTTATTTTTTATTTTATTTTTATTTTATTTTTATTTTTCATTTTATTTTTTATTTTTATTTTATTTTTATTTTTTATTTTATTTTTATTTTTATTTTTATTTTATTTTTATTTTTTATTTTTTTTTATTTTTTATTTTATTTTTTATTATTTTATTTTTTATTTTTTTATTTTATTTTTAATTTTTTTTTATTTTATTTTTTATTTTATTTTTATTTTTTATTTTTATTTTTTATTTTTTATTTTATTTTTATTTTTTATTTTATTTTTATTTTTTATTTTTATTTTTTATTTTATTTTTATTTTTTTTTTATTTTTTATTTTTATTTTTTATTTTTATTTTTTATTTTATTTTTATTTTTCATTTTAGTTTTTATTTTATTTTTTATTTTATTTTTATTTTATTTTTATTTTATTTTTATTTTATTTTTTATTTTATTTTACCTTTCTCTTCATTTCTTTGCCTGAACCCAAAGATCATCCCTTTTAATGAATTTTTAGTTCTGAAGTGGAAATTCTGAGCCGTTTTTAACAGTGATTTCACGAGCGCTAATGTAGTTCAAGCAGTTTACACGCAATTTTTAACTCGTGGATACGCGAAGCGTATTTGCGAGTTTTTGTGGGGACTCCGATATGCAAATTGTCACTCACTCACTCACTCACTCACTCACTCACTCACTCACTCACTCCAGTGTAGACACACTTCGTAATTAGTCGGATAGAACTCGGGGGCACCGATATGAAGACGACAATTGTCGTGACCGAAGTCACGGAAGTCTGTTGATGAAAGTTCACGCTGAAAGTGTATCGTACCGTTGCCAGAGTTTGTAATGATTTTGTAGCTTAAGAGGACGATTAGCGAGGCCCTGTTAGGGGTAAATTTCGACAAGCAACATGGCCTTGAAACGGCGACATAAAGGACCTGAAATGGCGACGAACGACGAGCCGCTCACGGGAAATTACGACAGCGACCTTCGACCTTCCGAAATTGCGACGTGAAAAGGTTTGAAACTCAGACGCGCGACATAAACAACCTCACTAACAGGGCCTCATTAGCGGTCTTACTAAAATCAAAAGGAGTTTAAATGTTTCCAGTTAGGACAATGACCAACTCGGAGACTGAATTTCATGAGCCTTTTACTCGGCCAGGCGCTAAACGTGAACAGATGATAACTATTCGCTTTTCCGACATCGACCGCCATCGACCGCCCCCAAGCAGTATATGAATTTCAGTTGGCTCGAAAGTGATCTGAAGATGAGAAAATCTCTTGCTAATGTAGTAAGCTTTGATGAGAACTCATAGAGCGAAATTAGCACTTGAATGAGAATTTATTTGAGCGAAATGAGTACTCGTTATTGAACGAAACTACTACTGAAAACAGAATAAATTGACGAATCCATGATGTGAAACCGAAGAACTTCTGCGGCCAACCTGGATAAGAAACATCGCATGGAGGACTTTTCTACTGATTTAAGTGTTAGTAATAACAGGAATGGAGTTGGAAAAGTATTGGGACGGTCAAGAAGTATGTCAACGCTTACCATTAAATATAGAGGCGCATGCCGTGACGGAGAACCAGGGTTCGAAAAGAGTAAGTCATGTAGAAAATGTATTAAGCGTTATATTATATACAATACACCACAAGTCGTTACAATGAAACGTTTTCTGCCTATTGATTTCCGAATTTACCTTGAAGTGAACTAGATTGTGTTGAAGTAGACATGTTGGAAAAATAGGCTTACCTGTTTTGCTTACTGTTGTGTGACTCATCATATTTACATTGTAAAAACAAGAAGTTATAAGGATAAAAACAAAGATGTATTGCTGTATTAATGATGGCAAGTGTGATTTTTTTTAAGTGCAACCCTGAATATATATACCACTGATAACCTAAAATAAGATGGTAATGTAAATAAACTAATTCAACTTGATAAAGGATTGAGAGTCTTAAGGATTTTAAGATCATCACGTCAGCTGGGCTATCCTACATGGTTTTGTTCATTATCAGCTGCAGAATCAAGGTGGATATTTCTGTTGCATACATTGAATAGACTTGTAGACAACAAAAACTATAATGATGATAAAATTGAGAATGTCATGGCAACAAAATTCAGACCTTATTCAGAAGGACCCTGTTACTTTGAACACACAGACAGTGAGCAGCAGGATACCAGAACTACATTTGGTTTCGGTGCCATTTAATCCTGTACGCTTATGTTAAGTTATCAATTTTTTAACAACCGTATGCTTGCCACCTGCCTTATAACTGATGCCTAGTGTAGTCAAATGATTGGCGTCATGTACTCACTGTATGTTTATTTCAAAAAGCTACTCAGCTCCCTGGTCACTTTTATGTTGTGATTATAGATTATTAAAATTATCTTCAAGTTCATTCAATCACAACTCTGAAAAAACACCTCATTAATTTTTAAATTATTTCTTTTTTCTCTGTTTTGTAAACATATCCACGAGTTCACCATAGTCCTACTTTGATTTTTTCTTTGAGAGTGCAGAACCAAACTTCCTTTGTTTCCGGAAAGAAAGTGCTTGTTTTTCTCTTTTTAAAAATCTATATATTTGTGTTTTTGCTCCTATTTGCAACATTGTAAGCTCAGTAATGAGGTGATCAAAATCACCTTAGCATCCTATATGAGCCAGAAATGAGGTTATTACTTCATTCTTGGCTCATTTTCAATGATTGTTCTTGTTACTGATTGGAATGACATATCCAGGGTTAACTTTGTATCAACAGAATGCCATGAGAGCGGTAATGGAACATCATGGAACCAGTGTCAACGTCCCTGTTTTAAAAATATTAATCACGAAGGGTAGAGAAGACCTTTCTGTAAAGGTATGAATGACCTGTGCTCACAGAAGTTTCTTTCTAGTTTGTGTGTGGGTGGGAAGAGGGAGAGAGGCTGCTTTCTTTTTAAAAGTTTGATTGTGGAAGGGGGGGAGCTTACTTTTTAGTGGGCTTGGGGTGGGGTAGTGAATCATGTAAGCCTTTACAAAATATTCCGAGGGGTAGTGAATCATGTTTAAGCCTTTACAAAATATCCAAAGATCTTCTGATT
Organism: Ricordea florida; assembly: GCA_949710005.1. Lineage (NCBI taxonomy): Eukaryota > Metazoa > Cnidaria > Anthozoa > Corallimorpharia > Ricordeidae > Ricordea > Ricordea florida. Next base: position 23,282,985 of record OX453279.1, read on the forward strand.
AACCCCCCCCCCCCCCCACCCAACACAATGAATTACACGAACAAAAAAATGATAAATAAACGGAAATTAAAATAAATAAATAATAATAATAATAATAATAATAATAATAATAATGCCAGGGCGACCACAACAGCATAGAGCCATTTACTCTGAGCTCGGAGCTATAAATGAGGATTCCAAAGTATTGCAAAAGGTTCCTTGCAGCATGAGGTAGGATGGCACAGGCTATGGCAGTGTTTCATTTTTGGCAGATAGTTTTAAAGGTGTGAGGATAATTATAATTAGTATTACCCAACTAGTGGACTAATGCAAATGCCGCAATCTGATTGGCTACGCTACTAGAGGACTATTAGTTTAGTCCTTGAGTAGCGAAATTCGTGGCGCTTTCTTTTGTTTTATTCCCAAATAAATCTTTCTTCAACTTGCATTTGCTAACTTTATTACTGCTTTTTCTGTCCGACTAGTTGGGTGATACTAAAACAATTAGACCCTTCGCCCTCAAGGGCTACAGGTCAATAGCCCATTCGGCTTCGCCTCATGGGCTATTGACCAGTAGCCCTTGCGGGCTACGGGTCTAATTTTTAATTATATGCAGTAGATTAAAGCAGCAAAGTAGTAGTGTACCAGCAAATGTAGATAAATATACTGAAGCATTTTGATCCTGTTTGGCTAATTGAGTGTTTTTTTATCATTTTCATATAGATTTCTGATCAAGGAGGAGGAATACCAAAGAGAAAAATTGATCAAGTGTTTGAGTACCACTATACCTCAGCCCCTGAACCTCTCATGTCTGGCAATGCAGCACCTCTGGTAAATAATAATAATAATAATAATGAACTTTATTTGAGTGTCAACTGTATTTAGCACTGACGCACTAATTGGGGACACTGTAAAGCACAAATGAAATGAAATGAAATCATATTACATTAAATCAATCAAATCAAATGTTGATTTTAGTGGAGAGGGGAAAACCGGAGTACCCGGAGAAAAACCTCTCGGAGCAGAGTAGAGAACCAACAAACTCAGCCCACATATGACGCCGGGGCCGGGAATCGAACCTGGGCCACATTGGTGGAAGGCGAGCGCTCTCACCACTGCGCCAACCCTGCTCCCCTCCTCCCTTGTATTTCTAAAGCTACACAGGTCGATGATAACTGACTTAACATCATTTTGGTGTCAGGCATAAATATCCAAATGATCTTAGTATCATTTTGGTATCAGGCGTAAATATCCAAATGATCTTAGTATCATTTCGGTATCAGGCGTAAATATCCAAATGATCTTAGTATCATTTTGGTATCAGGCGTAAATATCCAAATGATCTTAATATCATTTTGGTATCAGGCGTAAATATCCAAATGATCTTAATATCATTTTGGTTTCACACTTAATATCTTGTTGATCTCAGACTTATAGCGTGACTACTCGAACCAAAACCACCCAGATAAATTTTCATTCAACTTCTGAATGTCTGTTTTTGGCGTTGAACAACATATTTGTGGCGAGTTTCTACCGACTAAGATGATTCCTTTCAATGTTGATACGTTTTGTATAGTTATAGAGCAAATTATGAGCATTTTAAGCAAAGTATAAAACATTTGTAGAGATTCTATTGTTTAGATACTCGATCGTGATTGGATAATTAACATCATGACCGGTGAGCTCAGTTGGTAAAGCACGGGACTGTCGTGCGGGAGGTCGTTGGTTCGAACCTCGGCCGCACCATCACTCAAGGTCTTTAAATAACTGAGGAGAAAGTACTGCATCTGTAAATGGTTAGACATTCTAGTCTTCTCGGATAAGGACGATAAACCGTAGGTCCCATCTCACAACCCTTGTTCGTAATAACTTCGTTTGACGATAAAGAACCCACACACTGTTCGCGAAAAGTAGGGGATGTAGAACCCGGTGTTGTGGTCAGGCCTTTGTAGTTGCAGTTGTGATTTATATATGTCGACCTTTTCTTACATGAGCCCCTGGCTCGGGAGATTGGGCGACCACTCCCCACGTTATCGACAATAAATACATTGATCGATTGATTGATGAAAATTTGTTTGCGTGGCCTTGATGCGAGTGCTGGCACTGTAATACCGTGATTATCTCGGACTTCATATCAAGTTTGTCTTCTTGTAGATACCCCCCTTTTCTACAGGCCTTCATATTTAACAATTATTCGCCAAAGGCGAAGTGATTATCGGTGAATATTCACCGATAATCACTGAGCCTGAGGCAAATAATTGTTTTAGTATAAATACACAGGTGATTATTTCAAAAGAAAGAAAAGAAAAAGCATTGTACAACACGAAAAAATTCTATTTCATCAAAAGGGCGCAAACGACTGGCAGCCATTTTGTTCGTCGAGGTGATTATCAGCTGATAATCCGAGATAGCGAACCAATCAGAGCGCGCGATTTTGTATAATCACCTCAGTATTTATACGAAAAGTTAATATAAGTGATGTTTGTTTACAGGCTGGTTATGGGTATGGACTGCCTCTGTCCAGATTGTATGCCAGATACTTTGATGGTGATCTGGAGTTGTACTCCATGGAGGGATTTGGAACAGACGCCGTTATATGGTTAAAGGTCAGTGCCACAGGAACACATTGAAGAAATTCTAGAAGGGAAAGCAAGCCAATAATAACGTTTTTTGGTTATTTTTCAAGTTTTGAGACCAAGCTCGTACAGGTGTAAATCACAGAACACAACTCTGCAGGTTGCAGTTCGGTTTGAAATGTCATTCTCAAACTCATCAATAATTCAAACGAGAAAGACAAAGGAAATCAGGCACTGTGAGGTGTTTGGATATCTGATGAAACACGGCTCGTTTTTGAATCGTTAATTTCTCCTCCTAAATAATTTCGTTCAAGAAGCCATATCAAACATTCGATACATATGTTTCATCACATATCAAACACCTCGACTTTCGCCAAAAAGACTCCGCTACTCGTGGTATTTTCAGCTCTCTTGTCAGTGTTTGATATGTGATGAAACACTGTATCTCGTGTTTGATATATTGCTTGAAAATTTGACCCTGGTATTAGTACCCGTCACACCGTGCATGCAGCCATCTAAACAGGTTTTAAACCTGTTAAATTTAACATGTTTTAGCTCAAACCGGTTTAGTTGGTGCGAATACGTTAGCAAAACAAGTTCCCAACATGATGTATGCCAGTGTCGCTATGGTAGTATATGAACGTTATGAATTCGGAAGTACTCGCGCCACGTTACGGTCAAAGAATGAGAATCGGGAAATCTTCGACAGTTTTCGTGGGGGATTAGCCACAAGTCGACGTTCATCCTTCCTCTTTCTTTTCTCAGGCGTTATCAGCAGAGGCCAGTGAAGTTTTGCCACAGTACAACAGAAGAACACCGAAGAACTACGAAGAAGTGAGACTATCGGCTCAGCACTGCCGCGATTGGAGCTCGTCAAAGTTTTATGGACACGGACACAAGTTTGTGTCAACTTACCACGCATTAAAGGCGAGGCGGCTACATAACAGTAGATGTTGAAACACACGAAATCATAACTACGTCATCACATTAACGAACACGGATATTTGCTAATCATATTGCGTTTACAGACTTCAACTTACTTATAATTTAAGTTTTAAAGGAGATTTAAATTGGCACAGGATTTTAGCTGCATTACGTGGAAATTCCAGGGTAGTTTTTCTAGACCATATATACTCAAGGGCAACATACTATTGAACGCACGTGCACGTAGACTGTCTATTGAGCAATGATAATGTTTTAGCTGAATTATGTGGGGACATCTGGTTGATTTTGTGCACCCCTTTTGGGACAAGGGCAACGCCCTATTAGGTGCACGTGGGCTGTGTATCGAGATGGGACTTGCTTGTTTTTGCTACATTACGTGGGAATCTCATGATCATGTTCAAGACCCGTATATAGAAAAGGAAAAGGCCCTATGAATGCACGTAGGCTGTGCATCAGCAGGGGCTTGTGCTTTAGATTTTGTCTCTATCCAAATACAGAACGTCTTTACTTTTATAAAATGAAATTATTGAAAGACGGCCAAGAAAAACTCTTTACCCAAAAAGTCCTTGGCATTATTGGATTCCATTAAGTGTAATCATTGAAGAATTTTGATTACTTCAGGACGGATCTCAAAGCGTCATTTTTTTGTGGATAAATTTGGAGAGACTATAGTTTATTGTCATCAGTTTTAAAGGGGTAAAGAGCGAGCATGTTTACACAGTACCCCCCACCCCACCCCCCTAAATAAAACTTCATGTACAACTATGAATGATGGTTTTAAGATTTGGTGAAACCATATTTAGTAGTACTAACTATGGTGAAACTTTTCCAACTAAGACTTTAATTTATGCATAACCATCGTAGAAAATTTTATCATTGTTAGGTGATCATAAGATGTACATACCTCTTACTAACCGAGTTCGAGGTCCGTACTGTTAGTTACGGACCGAGTTTTTTTTTCATGCGGGCCATAAATCCGAGCAGAAAAAACGAGGATCCGTAACTTACAGTACGGACCCAGAAAACGAAGTTTGTAAGATACTTATTATATCTGAAAACAAAATTTTGAATTTAGCGGGCCGTACAGTGGAGCACGGCTTGCTAAATTGACCAATCACAGCGCGCGTACAAGCTGAAAGATATGATAAAGATGTTTACTGGAAAATGAAGTAGTTCCTAAACCCACAATTGGCGGTATAATAGTGTATGGACAGTTTAAGTGTTTATTGTATCAAGACAAGGGATGTTAATGCTGTCATGAAGAGTTACATCCTGGAGCAATGCCCTTCAACTACCCTTTCCCCTTCCATTTATCATTTGCATGTTACACAACACATGTTCGACAGAGGTGTACAACACATAGAAATGTCTCCACTACTTTGCCGCCAGTTGTATATTACACTATTTATTACGTATTTTATAACGGGATATTAAAAAAGATTGGATATGCCACTAATTTACCACTTGTCTCGTCTGTTCTTCGACTTCCCTTGAAAACTTAGCCCAACTTTATGCATAGCCTGCTCGCAGGCGGAAGTGTGTTTTTTAAGCGCGAAATTCGAAGAGCGGACAAACCGGTCGCCATATTGGACGATATGATGGAGGATCTGGAACGAGTGACAAAGCGGGAGGGGGAAGCTTTGTCACTCGTTCCTGATCCTCCACCATATCGTCCAATATGGCGACCGGTTTCGCCGATCTTCGAATTTTGCGCTTAAAAACACACATTACCGCCTGCGAGAAGGCTATATTTAGTGCATCTTTTCTTGTTAAAGAACCAAAAATAGTTTTAGATTTCTAATTGGAGAACTTGTGAAAAAAAATAATGAATTTAGGCACTTTTGAAGAATGAAACAATAAAAGTTAACGTACCTTGAAGTGTGTTTTTCAGAGATGCCAACTCTCCCGCTTTTGGCGGGAGACTTACGCTTTTTTGCCTCGTCTCCCGCTCTCCCGCTTTGATACATAAATCTCCCGCTTTTAAGTCCACTATAAATATTGACTACTTAGTAAAAAATGAAAGAGACTTCCTCCTTGTCTTTTTGTGTCACACTCCCACTAGATAAGATCGAACGCGCTATCTGCACAATGATATAAACAATCTTCTTATTGGAGCAGCTTTTAAGCCAATGAACGATGAGAATACATGAGACGGAACCAGAGATGCCAACTCTCCCGCTTTGATACATAAATCTCCCGCTTTTCAAATTTTTGGTGTTGGCATCTATGGTTTTTGTCTGATTAAACGACGCATGTCTATGGAAAAACCTAGCGCCCCAATAAAACCCTAGAGAAACGAAAGCTCAGACAGATATTTCTGCACTATTGTGCGCAATATGAGTCTGCTTGCAATCGCTGGGTTGCACCTTATTGCCAATCCTACAGAATGCTGCGTGCAATATTGCATTCAGCATTCAAGTGTTAAGGCTGTTTAGTGTCCGTATGCAAATTTGTCCAAAGGTCATAATATTTCGTAGTTTAAAATTGAATTTTAAATGCTTGGCTATCTCTGAATAAACAAAATATGTGCTTGTTTGCAATTGCCACTAGGGTTACCCCTAGCATTATATCACTGGTACTCATTTATACACATGGGTGGAGAGAGACAGTGTGGAGTTAAGTTTCTTGTCTAAGGACACCATTAAGGCTCGAACTCGGGACCTCCTGCTCGGAAGTCCGGCATGCTAACCACTACACTACACATGCTAACCACTACACTACACATGCTAACCACTACACTACACATGCTAACCACTACACTAACGTCTCCACACAATTGCATTCAGTATTCAAATGTTAATCTTAAATGGTGTCCAACGTTGGCAACTTAGCCCGAATCTCGTTTAATTTTGAAGTTTAGAATGTTCTTGTGTGCCTTGTTCCCTCTGAATGTATGCAATATGTGCCTGCTTGAGAGAGAGGTAAAACTACGGGGCTGGGCCAGCGAAAATTCGTGAAAAAAATCGCGAAAAAAATCGCGAAAAATTCGTGAAAAAAAATCGCGAAAAATTCGTGAAAAATTCGTGAAAAAAAAATTTGAATTTTTAATTATGGTTTAAAGATAAAATTATAATTAATATAAATAATGGAAAAAGTGAATATCAACCAATTAAAAGATTCTGATTTGAGACAAATTGTAAAAGAATTGAAATTACCTAAATGGCACGAAATGCGTAAAGCAGGAAAAATTGCAGCATTGGATGAAATGGGAATTAAAACAGTTGAAGATTTGGAAAATTACCGACGAGGACTTATTGATAATAGACCACAAACACCAGAGATATTAAATCCAAGACCTCAAACACCAGAGATATTAAATCCAAGTCCTCATATTTCAAGAAAACAAACTCCCGATGTTTTAAATACTAGAAAAGCAGTAAGCCCTATTCCTACACCCATTTCAAAACCTAAACCTAGAGTTGAGAAAAATCCAAAACCAAAAATCTATTATGATCAAATAATACAACAAAAAGAAGAACAAATAAAAAAACAAGAAGAACAAATAAGAAAACTAGAAGAACAAATAAAACAACAAGAAGAACAAAATATCCTAAAACAAAAAGAAGAACAAATACAAAAAAATCAAGAAAAAATACGAAGACTACAAGCTCAATTACAAAAACCCAATACAACAATTACAGAAAGTTTTAGAGATTATGAGAAAGAAGGTGCTAAACCTAAAATAAAACCTGAAAGAGAAGAAGAATCAATTATAGGTGAGGATAAAACAAAAAAAAGAAGGAGGAGGAATAGAAAGAACAAAAATAAAAAAAATAAAAAAAAAAAAGATCCAATCATAGATAGAGATTATGAGAAAGAGGGTGCTAGACCTAAAACAAAAGAAAATGTAAAAAATTATGAACAAGAAAATGAGGAAGAGTTCATATTTAATGAACAAAAAAAAGCATTAAAAGGATATTTGAAAACTTGCAAGATAGATGGAAAGAAAGGATATGAACCTGAAGAATTCATGAAAAAAATAAAACAAAAAGTTATAGATCGAATTAATCAGGAAAAGAAACCAATAAAAGGTAAATTTATATTAACATGTAAGTTTTTAAAAAAGTCTCTACTTAGGGAAAAAGAAATTAAAGATGAAACTGAAAGATTCTTTCATTCTTCACCAAAAATAATTACTGAAGCAACTAATTTATCAGAATTATTTGATGAGGCGATTAAACATATACTTAATGAGATTGAAAAATTTATAACTAATAACCCTTCAGGTGTTTTCGAATTCGATTCTGTAGTATGTTTTGATATTAATTTAGCTCCCTACGGAGCCATTTCTGGAAGTTCATATTTTCCATTACCCGCAAGATTAGCATCAAAAAAAGCTATTATTAATCCCCAGAATTTTAAAGATAAGGAATGTTTTAAGTATGCAATAACAGAAGGAGCGTTTCCAAGAAAAAATCATAGAGAGAGAGTAAATAATGAATTGAGGGAAAAATCTAAAAAGTTAAATTGGAAAGGAATAGAATTTCCTGCCTCATTAAAACAGATTGATAGGTTTGAAAAACAAAATCCATATGTTATTAATGTGTTGGGATATGAAGATAATAAAATATATCCTCTAAGAATAAGCGATAAATGTGATTGTAAGAAAAAAGAAGAATGTAATAATTGTGGATGTAGGAAAAAAGAATGTATAAAAGAATGTGAGAAATGTGGTTGTAAAAAATGTGATTGTAAGAAAACAGAAGAATGTAATAATTGTGGGTGTTGTAAAAAAGAATGTATAAAACAAGAATGTAAGAAAAAAGAATGTATAAAACAAGAATGTGAGAAATGTGGTTGTAAAAAATGTGATTGTAACAAAGAAGAATGTAAGATATGCGACTGTAAAATTATAACATTAATTTTAATATCTAATGGTGAAGAAAGTCATTACTGTTTGGTAACTGATACTAGCAAGCTTTTATCCTCTGAAATTGATAAAAATAAAAACAAAAAATATTTTTGCCTTAGGTGTTTCAACTCATTCTATGAACAAGAATATTTAGATGAGCATAGAATATACTGTGATTCAAATGGAGAAGTTATAATCAATATGGTAAAGAATAAAGATGGAAGCCCAAAATTTATTAAATTCAAAAATTATAAAAATAAAATGAGGGTACCATTTGTTATTTATATAGACTTTGAGAGCCAGCTAATACCAATATATGCATGTTCTCCAAATGAAATTAAAAGTTTTACTAAAAAATATCAAATACATAAAGCATCAGGATTCTGTTATTATATAATATGTTTTGATGATAGTATATTACCTGTCGATTTTAATCAAATTGTGCAATATACAGCAAAATCAGATGATGAAGATGTTGCACAGATATTTGTAGAATATTTAGAAAGAGATTTTAGAAAAATTTATAAAATAATAGAAGAAAGAGAAGAAAAATTTAGATTCTATAATAAGAATAACATGTCAGAAACAATTAAAAAAGAACATGAAAATGCAACTCATTGCCACATATGTGAAGGAAAATTTACAGAAACTAAAAATAGGGATTATAAAAAAGTAATAGATCATTGTCATCTTACAGGAAAATATAGAGGAGCTGCTCATAATAATTGTAATCTAAGATATGATATTCCTAATTTCATTCCAGTAATGGCACATAATATGTCTGGATATGATTCTCATTTATTTATTAAAAATCTTGCTAAAACAAAAGGCGAAATAACCTGCATAGCTAATACTAATGAAAAGTATATTAGTTTCTCAAAGAAAATTTTAATTGGTCACGATAATAATGGTAAACCTATTAATAGAATGATAAGATTCATTGATTCTTACAAATTTATGCCAAGTGGTCTTAGCAGTTTAGTTGATAATCTCACCAAATGTGGAAAGTGTAAGACATGCAAACCACCGGATTGTATGAAAAGATACATTAAAGATGGAAAAGATATTGAGCATAAAAGTATTGGTAGATGTAAAAAATGTGAGAATTGCTTGTTAGCTGAAAAAAGATGTCTTTCTCCAAAAGATGATAAACTAATAGAAACAAAAAAGGAATTTAACGATAAAACATATTTAGTAATGAGAAAAGGAGTGTTTAATTATGATGATTTTACTAGCATTAATAAACTAAATGAAACAAAACTACCGCCAAAGAAGGCATTTCATTCAAAATTAAATGATGAAGATATAAGTGATGATGACTACCAACACGCTGAAAATGTATGGAAAACCCTCAATATGAAAACAATGAGAGAATATCATGATTTATATCTCAAGACGGATGTTTTACTTTTAGCAGATGTATTTGAGAACTTTAGAGATGTTTGTCAAAATAATTATGGTTTAGATCCGGCACATTATTTTACGTCACCGGGATTATCTTGGGATGCAATGTTAAAATTAACCAAAGTTAAATTGGAGCTGTTTACTGATGTTAATATGTTACTTATGATTGAAAGAGGTATTAGAGGTGGTGTAGCTCAAATATCAAAAAGATGTGCTAAAGCTAACAACTCATATATGGTTGACTTTGTAGAAAATATGGTTAAAAGTTATATTGTATATCTTGATGCAAATAATTTATATGGTGCAGGAATGAGTGGAAATTTACCTACTCACGGATTTAAATGGATGAGTGAGGAGGAGCTTAAAAATTGGAGAGATATGCCATGTATAGTTATGGTTGATTTGAAATACTCAAAACATCTTCATAATAGAGATAAAGATCTTCCTTTAGCTCCAGACAAACTTAATGTTAATAAAGTTAAGAAATTAATACCAAACCTATTTGATAAGAAAAGGTACGTTGTTTATCATGAGACTTTAAAATTTTATGAAAGTATGGGATTAGAAATAACAAAAATTCATAAAGGCATTAAATTCAATGAGTCTGCATGGTTAAAACCATATATTGATTTGAATACAAAATTCAGAGCTCAAGCAAAGAATGATTTTGAAAAAGATTTCTTCAAGTTAATGAATAACTCTGTATTTGGTAAAACAATGGAAAATATTAGAAAAAGGATAGATGTTAGATTAGTTAATAAAATAGAATCAGCTAAAAAATTAATAAGAAAACCAAACTTTAATCATTTTACTATCTTTTCTGAGGATCTGGCTGCCATAAATATGAAGAAAACAGAAATAAGATTTAATAAACCAATTTATGTAGGGTTTTGCATTCTAGATCGAAGTAAACAAATAATGTATGATTTTCATTATAATTATATTAAAAAGAAATATGGAGATAAGGCTGAATTACTTATGACTGATACTGATAGTCTTGTATATGTTATAGAAACTCCAGATTTCTACAAAGATATAAGTTCAGATGTTAGAGAAAAGTTTGACACCAGTAATTACCCTAAAGACCACCCATCTGGAATTGAGACTGGTGTAAACAAAAAAGTAATTGGAATGTTCAAAGATGAGTTTGGCGGAATGATACCTACAGAGTTTGTAGGTCTAGGAGCTAAACAATATAGTTTAAAAATGGATAATGGTGAAGAGATAAAAAAGGATAAAGGAACAAAGAAATCAGTTATTAAGAAGAACATAAAACATAATGACTTTAAAGATTGTTTAGTCACTGGAAAACCTCAAATGAGATTACAAAATTTAATTGGATCAGATCTACATAATCTTTACACAAAAACTGTTAATAAAAAAGCATTATCTGCAGATGATGATAAAAGGGTTATTTTAGAAGATGGGGTAAATACTCTTCCATATGGACATTATCTTTCCAAAACAGAATTAGATGATAATATGAATATCATCTTTCCAGCTACACCCGCTCCAAAACAGAATTAGGAGGTAACTCAGTATTATAAGGAATAACTTGTAATTCTTCTCTTACAAAGCCTCGTCTTGGTCCATCTACTAAATAATACAAAACTGGTTGATTAGGCGAAATCACACTTTTAGAAATATCATAAACTTTGATACTCCAAATAGGATCTGTAGCCCTCCTTTTTTCACCACCCTCAAGTTCGCCTGGAGATAATAAATATCTAACTCTAACGCTAGGAGGTAATCTAACCTCATCAAGACCCACAACCCGCTGATATCTTTTGGTTTCAAGTTCCACTTCTTTCATTTTTATAGCTTTATCAGGCTCTTTACCAGTTATTCTTGTTGGCGTATTATTCAAAGTTTTCAAAATATCTGGTAATCGTTTTACCCATACTCTAGATCGATCATTCTGTCCTCCCTTTCGGTCGGGTCCCTCACTTCGTTCGGTTACCATTTCTTGTGCATATTGATGACTAAATAATCGTTCACCTAATATTCTGTTTGCGTTTTCTACAAATGATTGTGCTCTATGATTTCCAGCTTCACTTCTTTGAATGTTTACATTATGATAATTCATAAGTTTAGCAACTTCACCCATAAATTCTCTTCCAGGATCAACCATTAATGTTTTAGGATATTTTAACTTTCTAGAATATATTTTTTCAAAAGCATTTGAAATTTCCCTACTTTCTTTTGAGGTTAATGGTTCTGCATCTTTGTATCTCGAGGCAACATCAACCACAACCAATGCATATTTATATGTTTTTCTTCCAACTCTATCATGCGGTAAAAATAATAAATCTGCTTGGTGAATCTGATTTGGTTTATCTACGGTCCAGTGTGGTCTAGGTATATGCTTGGGAGTTGGAAGATAGATTTGCCATATTGCTTGTTTCTCTAACCATTGTTTTGCTACATCTTCACTTACTTTTGCTTTTTGTGCTAATTTGGAGATTGCGGAATATCCTTTCCAATACCCTTCAGTTGAATAATATATCCGACTTAAAGTCGGGCCCGGCTTCGCCGATATTTTCGATAAAGTAGAACTCATTTAAAAAATTAACAAAGTATCTTATAAATTAAAATGGAGGAAGAAAAAATAATTTTTTCAAGATATCAAATTAACATTATGAAAAAAATTATCATTAAAAAAATTCTAGATATGGAAGATGGTGATGATATTTTTAATGTTTTGATTTTAATACCTAATGTGAGAGAAAAGTTATTAAAACACATTAATAACTTAGAGAATAATAAAGCAAAGGGGTTTCAGCGTAGCTGGCCGGCGAAGCCGATTTAAAGATTAACCAAAGTATCTTATAAATTACAATGACGTCTGAAAAAATTAATCCAAATAGAATTCCGCGAGAGCCATTTGGTTTGAAAGCAGAATCAACACTGAGCCGAATTACTCTCAATCCATCATCTGCTAGCCCTGGAGAAACATTATATATAAATATACCAAAACTTTCTGAGAATTTAGTGATTGTACCAGGAAGTGTATCTCTATTATTTGATTTAGATGTAGATGGGCATGCTAATAATACACTTGTAAATAATGTAGGTAGTAATCTTGTATCTAGACTTAGAGTTCTTTTTGGAGGTGAAACATTACAGGATACTCAAAGATATGATCTTTTTCAAACTTATCATGATTTATTTTTAACAGATGAAGAACGCGAAGATAGATTAAAACAAGGTATTTCTTCTGAAAACATGAGAAAGCTCAGGACAAATGCGGGTGATAAGAAAACCCAAGATGTTAAGGCAGTGACTCTTGCATCAGTACATAACACCAAGTATCGTATACCACTAAATCACTCTATTCTAAACGATCATGGAGTTTTCTATCCAAAGGCACTAGATAATCATCTAATCTTTGAGATTACACTAGCTCCAGTCAATGATATAGTTGTTTATTCTGATACTAGTAAGACACCTTCTTATTCAATCAAAAACCTTGAGTTAGAATATTCTTCCATTTCAAGTGAATACTTGGCTCGCGAGGCACAAGCAGCTTATCAGGTAGGCAAAGGATTCTTTTATGAAAATGTCACTCTACATAAAACTTTTACCTTTTCCATAGGTGGTGATGGCGTTATCAATCAGCATATTAATCTACCTAGAAGATCAATGACAGGAATATTGTGTTTATTTACATTACCAATCGCAGCAGGAGCTCGTAACTCTGAGAATTTTTACAATCCTGGTATAACCTCAATTAATATAGATGTTGATGGTGTTCCAAATCGATTATACTCTAAGGGAATGATACCATCAGATCTGTGGGAGTCGGTAAAGAAACGTTTTGGGACGACTGAAGGTCGGCATTCAGGTTCCTCCCGCTGGTCGGTAAAGGAAAAGGATTTTTATGCTGATAAGTTTGCTCTTTGGGTTGATATGAGAACTCACCCCGATAATGGTATTCATGGAGGTGGCTTAGCATTAAACAATACACAAGATGGAGTAAAACTAGAAATTAAAAGAAAACAAAGTGGATCTGGTACTATAACCTGTCATATGTTTGTTGTGGCTGATGCAATGATGGAGATTATGAATTCAGGTTTGAGATCGATTAAGTACTGATCGAACGAAGTGAGGGAAGAACCTAACTTAAAAAACCTTTAGTTATGATACAAAATCATGGAAGAACTACGAGAAAAAATACCATTCCATTGTATTATAACTGGACCAACAAATTGTGGGAAAACAAAGTACCTCATTAATCAACTAAGAGGACCATTCCGAAAAATTTTTGATTACATTGTTTTAATATGTCCAACTTATTCTAAAAATAAAACATATCATAATTTTGCACGAGGAGATAAACGTTTCTTTGTATTATCACCAGATGCTAGTAACATTGATGAGATTAATGAGTTATTAACTGATTGTCAAACTTTATTCTCTGGAACAAATACATTAATAATTTTAGATGATTGTGCTGTTTCTAATGATTTGAAGAAAAGATCTAACAAGTTTATAGATTTAGCATTCTCTGGAAGACATCATGGATTATCAGTTTGGGTTCTCACTCAGCAATTAACATCTATAGCAAAACCATTCCGTGAAAATGTATCCTGCATTGTTACTTTTCATAACCCATCGCAAAAAGGCATGAAGATGTTTTTTGAAGATTATGGGGGTGATTTAGACTCTGAAACTAGTAAAAAGTTTGTACAACTCCTCAAAACTGAAAAATATTCTAGATTATGTTTATCTTTACGTCATCCATTTAATTGTTATTTGGAGATCCCTGAAGTGATTTAAAAATAGTAAATGTATCACCATAAAGATGACAGACGTAGAAGATTATATTGAAGAAGAAAAGATTGGAGAAAAAACTGAGGTAAAAGATAATGATGATAATGAAATTGAAATCAAACAAGAATCACTAGCTATTCTAGCGGCTCTTGGAACCACAAAGGAATATTTAGGTGTTGATATGAGTCTAGGCGATATAAAAAAATTATCAACGAAAGATGTTGAGAAATATTATAATCGATACCAGGCAGTATTAGGTAAGAAAATTAACGGTGGGTTAGTAGATTCATCTCTTCAATTAATTTCTAAAGTTATTTCTTACATGGTTCCTGTAGATGATATAGAAGCTCTTTGTGTTGATTTGAAGAATGATGATTTAGTTAATCGTGAACTAACAAACATTGTAGGTCTCTTAGCATTGAAAGCAGGAAGATTGGCAGCACTTGCTAGCGGACTATTCCAGGTTGCTAAACATGTTAAAATAGGTAAAATCAGCGAAGCTGGGCCTGCTCTTCGAGCAGAAATTCAACAAGTTACAAGTACAACTGAGCATAAAATACAAGAGGTTTCAAGCATGACTGAGCAGGATACTAAGCAAGCTGCTGATGGGTATGATACTGTTTACTAAGCACAACTGATTTAAAGATTCTTTACTTTGAGAAATAAAATAATAATGTCTGAAGAAGTAGAAGAAAGAACCGGAGGTGTTGAACAAATTACATCAGATCCGGTTGTTAAAGATAAAGAACCTAAAAAGAGGGTGAAAGATCCTAAAAAAGTAGCAGCAGGTAAGAAATTAGCTGAATATAATAAAAAAGCAAAGGAAGCATTAGCTAGAGAGGCCCTGCGAGCTGAGGAGCAAATTAAACGTGAAAAGGAACAAGCAGAAAATAATAATGAAGAAGAAACCACAAAACCATGGCTTCCAGAGCTATCTTTTACTACTGTATTATCTGTTATAGGAATTGGTTTTACAGCAATTGACCTGTATATGAGATACCGACAAAATAGAGAACCTACACAACAACCTCAAACATCAATATCCGTAGGACCAGCTCCGCTGAATATTCCTGTACCACAACCTCAACCAATTCCTAAATCCGCAGGACCTGCACCACCAAAAATAGGAATGTTATAAGATTTAAAGGGTAGGTAAAGTATCTTATAAATCATGTCGTCCGAAAACAAACTTGTGAAAACTGTTACTGATTCTGCAGTCCTTATTGGATTAGCAGCTGGTGTTGGATATGTAGCTAAAAAGGCTATGAAAGAATCATTTATGAATGATCCATCCTCAAGTATTACAAATTATGCAAAATGGGTAGCTGTTCTATCTGGTAGTATGTACTTAAAAACATATTTAGAGGATCAGAAGATTTTACCAAATTAAAACATGGCAACAATATTAATGATGTTTGGAGGAGCAGTATTAAATGCTAGTGCATTTATTGGTGGGTCATATCTTGTAAAATATTTATCAGGAAATAAAACTGATACAGAAAAAATAAGACACGATAAGGCATTAGAAAAATACCAAAGAGATTATGCAGAATATCAGGAAAAAAGACAAAAACTAATGGATTGGAAAATGAAGAAAAAAGATGAAAAATATCAAGCATCAAAAAATATTTCAAAAACAAATGAACAATTTGAATTATATAGTCAAATGCAACCGACGGAGTCGGGGAGAGCTTCGCTCGAAGAACCTAAATTCTCTGATTATTATAGACCTAGTAACAATCAAAAGATGGGTGAAATGGCATATGTAGGTGGTGGTATGTTGGCATTGGGTTATATAGCTAGTAAATTATTTTAAATTATAAAAACATTAATTGTTTTATAATTAAAGTTTAGAAATTAATCTCATCTTCCAATAAAGTTTCACCCCAAGTTTCGCTTTTAATGTCATCATCCAATAACTTTAACATTTTTTCTATTTTTTCATTACAATTTATGGAAATATAAAGCATTTTAATTATTTTAAATAAATCTTTTAGTTTTTCTTTATCTTTTAATTCAACAGCTATATTTCTTAACAATAAAATGTTATCAATTGTAATTATTCTTTCTTTACTAATTTTTCTTAGAGTATCAAACCAAAGATATTCACTAAAATCATTAAGGTTATTAAACATTTTAAATTCCATTGTTATATTTTTTTTAATTTTATATTTTTATTTAAATCATAATTCATTTTTTATAATTTACAAACATAACTTTTAGATCTAAAGATTTCTTACTGATGAGTAAAAAATCATGGCAGAAGGAGGATATTTACCAGAAGATTTAGATCCAACTGAACTAAATGAACCAAAAGATGATGATGGCGGGGGTAATAATGATACAATTTATTTAACGCCAACTAGAACATCCACAACTTATCAAAATCCTGGTTATGATGAGGATGGGGATAAGGAAACTTCATTTGGTGGTGGGGATTATGAGAAGGGGGGTGCTAGACCTAAAACCAAAAAAGGATATACACAATTAGCAGGAGAAGAAGCAGGAGAAGATATTGAGGAAAAACAAAGAAACAAAGATGAAGCCTGGCAAGAAATTAAAACTAAACATCCTAAAGCGATTGCAAATTTTGATTTTAGGTATGATGAATTTGGACAATTACAAGTTGGAATAATTCGTAATGATCCTAAAGATGTTAAATGGCATAATTTTTATAATAAATATGGCAATTTAAACGAAAAATTACCAAAAACAATAAGAGGTGCCCTTGGCCCTCCGGCTGAAGAGGTTTTGGAATCAATTGATAATGAAAAAACAAAGAAAAAAGGTTTAATTGCTAAACTAGAAGAAAATATAAAAATCAAAAGAGATAAACCTAAGATTACACCAGAGGAAAGTAACCAAATTGAAGCTGAAGAGAGAGAAATTGTTAATCATGAAGAAGATTTAGCTAGTTTAGAGGATGAGGAAGAAAGAATACAAAATAAAATGTTATTACGCGATCGTATAAAATACATTTTCAAAAAGTATGGTTTTACAGCATTTGCTGTTATTAGTGCTGTTGGTTTAATCATTGGAGTTATAGTTTCTAATCTTTCTAAAGGACTATCAACATTAGGAAAAGGTGTTGGAAATGGATTGAAAGCTCTCGGTAAAAAACTGGGTGAAATATTACCAGGAATGGTTGGAGCAATAGTTAGCTTTCTATTTAAAACAGCTGGTGAGGTTATTGGATTTTTAGGTAAGAATGCTTGGCTTTTGATAATGGCTGTGGTTCTCTATTTTGTGGAACAGTTTAACCCTTTCACTCCCAAGGGGTCTCCATTTGACGAGTAAAATCGTCTGGCGTTAGACAGAGTAAAATCTGTAAAGTCACTCTTGGGAGTGAAAGGGTTAAGGGAGATAGTTTTTAACCCTTTCACTCCCAAGGGGTCTCCATTTGACGAGTAAAATCGTCTGGCGTTAGACAGAGTAAAATCTGTAAAGTCACTCTTGGGAGTGAAAGGGTTAAAAAGAAGAGAAAGTAGATCTAAAACAAAATAATGAATGATCGATGTAATGATGAAATAATAACTTTTTTATCAATCACAATGTTAACTACAGAAACAACAATTTATCTGGATCCGTCATTATATAATGTAAAAGAGATACAAATGTTAGATTTTTCTGGTACTAATGCATCGTCTGAAAATCCTTTGTACTTAATGTGCAATCTTATTGAACCAAAGTCTTCATATTACAACCGTATCCCTAGCAGTGGAAATGTAGAACTCAATCCCTCTCAACTACTAGCTGTTTGTCCCTCCAAAAGGTATCCAAGTTTAAGAATTACACAAACTAAAAATCCAGTGAACCACTTTACATTATGGATTCTAGATAAAAATGGAACAAAGTTAATTTCTAATACCGTGCGTATTCGTATCAATTTAAAGATATCATGTTGAGTAGTAAAATACAATATGGGTGACTACAATAGAATTTATCCTGGATTACCTAATAATTCAGATCCGGTCAATTTCAGACTACAAAAATCAAGTGAAGTATTACAAAATCTTGAGAGAGAAATTAAACATTATGAAGATGTAAGGAAAAAATACAATAGAGCAAGAGGAATATTTACAAAAATAAGTGTTTGTAGTGGAATGCTTTCAATTATTCTATCCGCAAGCGGACTTGGAACTTCTCTTACCGGTTTTGGAGCTATTATTGGTGTTCCGTTGGGTGTTGTAGGCGGAATTTGTGGTGGAGTATCTGTTGGATTTGGTGCAGCATCAAAAAGACTTTCAAATAAAGTTAGCAAACATGAACAGACTGTTTCCATAGCAAAATCAAAATTAAACACCATTAACGACCTGGTTTCAAAGGCTTTGAAAGATAATGTTATATCCGATCAAGAATTTTCCATAATTTTAGCAGAGTTGGAAAAGTTTCAAAAACTAAAACTTGAAGTTCGTCAAAAATTTAGGAGAGATACAGAAAAAAACTTAAACATGTCTCAGATAAGGAGAGAAGTTCGTGCAGATCTATTAAAAGAGTTAACCGCTCCCACACATTAAAAATTTCATATGAAAGAACTGATGTGGGTTGTAATTGTTTTGCTGGTATTAGAAAAGAGATTATCTAGTCTAAAGACTTTTCATATTATTCTAAAAGTAATAAAATGACACTATGGACGGATTTTAAAAATAGATATCCAAAGGTTGACCTTGATAAATTTACATTTGTGAATGATTCATTTGGAGGATATATTAAGTGGAAAGTTAATGGAACAACAATCATGTCTAATGATGATCCTACTGGAAAAACATGGACTGATAGCCTATCACCTAATTTGAAAAGATTGTTATGGAAAGATTTAGGGTTGGATGATTCTGAATTTAGTTCATTCCCAAAGAGTTTAACTATGACTAACCAAAGTTATCCTATACCAGCTATTAACTTTGATGACTTTACAAGCGACATAACAAAAATGCTAACCTCACTAGATATATATGTTTCAAATACAAAGAAATTCACAGCAAAGATGCGTGATGTTTTTACCAATCAAGTTGTGACTTTCAAGTTTGGTAAACAAAGTAGAAAATGGTTGAACGGGCCTGATATGAACTATTGGCCTCAGCAACTTAACTTTGCAGTTTGGTGTGCAACATCTGGTTGTGGGATTAGTCTTTTTGAAAGTCTAAATTATCCCAAAGTAGTGAATAGCTTCATTAAGTTTCATATATA
Organism: Ricordea florida; assembly: GCA_949710005.1. Classification (NCBI taxonomy): domain Eukaryota; kingdom Metazoa; phylum Cnidaria; class Anthozoa; order Corallimorpharia; family Ricordeidae; genus Ricordea; species Ricordea florida. The sequence continues at coordinate 23,302,701 of OX453279.1, forward strand.
TTTCACAATAAGGCGGATATTATATGAATTAAGCCTTCCCCTACCCGATGAGCAACCATTTGTAATAAACAATAATCCATATAGTAAAGAAGCATATCAACGTTTGTGTGCAGAATTTGGGATTAGTAATAATTCTGACTTTAGATGGAAAGGTGGTAGAAACGTGGGATTGGGAGATATATTTCTCGATTATGGTTCTGGATATCATGGAAAAGGGGGAGGATATCAAAATGTACATATTATAAGGAATTATGATAAAGAAGCAGATCAATGGCCTGGTGAAGGTAGTAAATTTGCTGATGACGGTGGTAAGAAAGAAAATGGTAATCTTATCTCATTTATTCGTAATGATGACTTTGCCGATTTCAAATATGCTTGGTTTATTCCTACAAGTGGACGTGGGCTCACTAAAGCTGGACTCGGTAGATTGAATAGATCCGCTGAGGCTTTTGTTTATTGTATATTAGGAGCACAAGTTAACACAAGAAATTCGATTTATGGTAATGGTGGTGGAGCAATCGAGACGCAACAAGAATTCTTAGCTTTATTTGAGAGTAGTGTGATTGAGAATGACATTTCTAGTTCTATCCAAAGATATCAATTAGCTGTACAAGAAGCGAAATTACGACTTGATTTAGCTATTGCTCCAGGTTTGTGGTTGATGCCAAGTAATATGATTATAAACACAGAAAGCGTGGTTGGATATAATAACAAACTTATGAAAGCGACTAATGATATGAAATTTGGGACGAATAATTCCCTAAACACTGAATCAAAACCGGTTGGAATAAGTCATAACATGGGATCTTCAAAGTTAAAGTTACCTCATTCAATAGTTGAGACAAATCCGAAACCAAAAATCCTCACAACGCAAAATGAAAAGTCAACCAAAGGTCAGGACGTGACTACGCAACATGAAACCAACGCACAAAGCGAGCATGAAGTGCGTATATTAACATTTATAATTATAAGTGGTGGGTTGGCGTGGTATCTATTTCGGTAATCGGTCAAAGAACACCCCTCAAAGCGAAAATTTCACGTGATTATCATTGTTTTTGGATTAGTGTTCACGTGTAGAACAATAGATTGCATACTTTTACGACATAGCAACAAGCAAAATGTAAAGTGGATTTGAAATCGAAAAGTAGATTTTATGTTTACTTTAAAAAGGTCGGTTTCTAACGTCGCTCAGGAATGTGATTACGTCAATGCAAATTTAAGGTCTTTTGTTATGTAACGCTTGGTTGCGTTACATAACTTAATCTTCTCTCCATACTTCTTCTTTCAAAAACTTTAACTCCTCAATATCAATACACCAATCTAAATACCTACTTGGGTGCCATGCCGTGGGCATTAGTTCATCATACAAACTTTTGTAGAATTTGTTTTTATGTGATATCTTATAAGAATCTATGTATAAGGTAACCTTAAATGAAATAATAATAAAATCATTAATACTATGTTCTATCTTATAATCTTCAACATTAAAATCAACAATATCCAACCATATAGAATAATAATGATTAGCATAATCTAATAAATCTCTAGCAAACTTATCAGTACATATATCACCTTCATCAAATTTTTTTATACCATTGAAAAAACTAAGAAACCATTTATCATTATTATTATCAGTATGCCAAATTTCAAAATAAATTATTTTACTTTCTTCATCAATAAAACCGCGATTTTTTGAGATATTGTATAACAAATCTGTCTTGATTGATTCTATAAAATCATGAACACCTAGTCTTTTTTCATTAATATATTTAAGCTCAATTTTATTTATTTCCATCTTTTATTTTATTTTTTTTATATCTTTAAATCATAATTCATTTTTTAATTTTATTCTACATTCCTTACAAGAAGCTTTTTGTTTACCGTGTTCGCATATTTGTGATCCTCCGCACTCTTTACACTGATATTTAACCTTTCCATGACCACATATTTGAGCTCCACCACACTCTTTACAGCGATATTTATATCTCCCATGAATGCACATTTGTGATCCTCCACACTCTTTACATCGATATTTATACTTTCCATGAACGCAATTATATTTATTTTTTACTTTAGATAATACAATTTCATTTGGTATGGTAATTTTCATATTAACCCTTTCCTGTCCGAGGGTGACTGTGTGTAACACTACCCCATCTGCCCAAGGCACGGGTACCAAAATCAACACAAAGTAACACCACTTTACATTTTACTCAATATATCAGAAACTACTCATTTATTCAAACAACAATAGAAAGAAACTTTGTTCCTAAGATGATAAACTTTCCATTCCTGCCAAAAATATTTTCTTTCATGCACGCATTCAGCAAATATTAAGAGTTCAAGTTAAGTAAATGAAAATCTCAAGAAAAACCATCCATGTTGTTCATGAACTCACTGATGTCTCGGAGAAAATTGTTACATTTGAGGACAAACTACATCTAACTAACCTGTTAAATGAACAAAATAAGTGACAAAGAATTATTAGTGCTATTTTGGACCGATTCGATGGTCAATTCTTCAAAAAATTACTACAAAAAATCAAAATTTTACAAGCTCGAGTTTTCAAATTTACCGCCAATGTTCAAGCAAGATCCTCTGCGGTATGGTTCTTAAAACAGTCTAAACAGATGCGTTTACCGCAAAGTTCGCAAGCCATTCTGCACCAAGTCTCCTTGTTTCGCTTTAAAAGCGCTTACAGCGACCTTTGGAGAAGTTTATAGGCCAATGTCCTCCTTCTAGGTGCCCAGAACTTACGGACAATCGCCGTGCCGAAAAATTTCCGAGCATCAACTTAACAAGATCTAAACGAAAAGCCAGTTGGGTTCTTGATCGGTGATGCGGGGATAGTTTCTCTAAAATATATGCATTTACAATTGCAACGTCCACAAAGAACCACATGAGACAACGCCACCATTTTTTCGATTTCCTTCCAACCATGTAATAGCCCCGCATATGATCGTTCAAGTCTACACCGCCCATGTTGTTGTTGTATGTCTTCACGACTGGAGCGCTAGGAAATTGGATCACTGTTCCATCGCATAACGGCATGTATTGTTTTAGGGAAAGTCTTCCTTTAAAAGGAATCATTGCCTCGTCGATCGCAACATTTTTCGATGGTCTGTACTCGCTTTTAACAGCCTCTACAATAGAATCAAGAAGAGGTCGCACTTTGAATAATTTGTCGTGGTTTGCGTGCCCACGTGGCAATTCTTTTCTCTTATCGTTTAAATGAGGATATTGCGATATTTTCGCAAAACGATTCATCGGAAAAATCTTTTGCACTTCTGCGACTCCGAGAAGCTGATTTTTCAACCAGTAGGAATACACTTCGGGCAGTTGTTTTATCCCAACAAGATATTTAATGCGAAGAATGCCCTCACTTCTTCGGCGTCCGTTTCACGCCAAGCAGGGTCCGGTTTTGTTTCCATCGCTTGCCGCGCATAACGTTTTGTTTCCTCTGCAATTCTGTCAAAATTGCTTTCCTTGGACATTAGGTTAAAAAAGTTAAGGGTTGAATAACCTCGAACGTCCCTAGTCAGGCCGGTATTTGCAACGAATGGATTCACAACAACTGGACCAGGATCCTCGTTCCACTCTTGTTAGTCTTCTTCGCCACTTTCCTGATCGCAAAGATCGAGGTCTGACAAATCCTCTGTGTCAACTGACGAAACAGAAATGTCAGATTCTGACTGACAATCATTTTGCTCAAATCCAGGTTCAATAGTGAAGCCAATGAACTCTTCTTCCCCGCTATCTGAAGCGAAAAGCGCCGCCATTGTAGAACTACGCAGACAAATTTGAACTCGCAATTTCTCAATAAATTCGTATAAACACCACCCCTGAAAGTTGGCTTGAACTGGGCTTACACTCTAACCCTATTGGTTAAAACACAATAGGCCAGAAGAAACAATAAAGATAAGCATTTTTTATTGGCTTGAATTGACGGCTATGTGGAGTGCCATATGGCACGCTTGGGAATTTGAGGGGTGGTACATGCGAGTGCCATATGGCACGGTCGGACGGGAAAGGGTTAAACAATTTTTGAGAAAGCTCTGTTTTTATCAATCTGGATCGATCATAAACTACATCTTTTAATTGGTTGATATTCACGTTTTCCATTATTTATATTAATTATAATTTTATCTTTAAACCATAATTAAAAATTCAAATTTTTTTTTCACGAATTTTTCACGAATTTTTCGCGATTTTTTTTCACGAATTTTTCGCGATTTTTTTCACGAATTTTTTCACGAATTTTCGCTGGCCCAGCCCCGTAGTTTTACCTCTCTCTGCTTGCAATTTGCAATTTCTGAGTTGCAATCATTTGATATTCATCTTACTCTGTAGTTTGACTTTTAATGTTATATGTCTGGTTACCTCTGCACAAATAATTTACATGAGACTGATTACTCGATTGCGATTTGCTGAGAGCAGTGCAGTACATGTGTAACACCAGTGCAAATTACAAGTCGAATTTTTTTTCATTTATAACTATTAACAAGAAACCATACGGTTTAATCGTTCAACTTGTGATTTACTCGCACTCGTGTGTTTTTCAAACAGCTCACATTTGCAAACAAATTACAAATTGAACTCGGAAACCATAGTCATCTTGGGCTGTTTATACAAACCTCCTAATGTTCAGACTGAAATCTTTAATGATGAAATTAAACAAGTCCTTGCTAAAATTGGCTTTGAGAATAAATTATGTTTCCTTTTTGGTGACTTTAACATCAATATTCTTAATGCTGACTCACATGTCCCTACTAATGATTTCATTGATCTCATGTATTCCAATGGTTTCTATCCTCTTATCTCTAAACCAACAAGGATCACGTCTCATTCAGCTACTTTAATTGATAACATCTTCTCCAATGACCTTAACAATCACAAATATAGTGGTATCCTTTGGTCTGATATTTCTGATCACTTACCTATATTTCAGATCACTAATTGTTCCCTTAAACCTAAAACTAAATCTTCAGTTTATCATAAGCGTCTTATAACTACTCATAACATTGAAAATTTTCGTTCTCATCTTTGTTCTATTAATTGGGATTTCTCACAATCTTCCTCTTCAAATGCATTGTACAATTCTTTTATGGAATGTCTTTATCCAATCTATGAAACATGCTTTCCTGTTAAGATTATCACTGTCAAAGTAGACTCAAAAGCCAAACCTTGGTTTACCCCAGGGCTCCAAAACTCCTGTCGTAGGAAGTATGCTCTCTATAAACAATATTGTAATAATCCTACACCAGCTAAAAAAGCTATATATACCAAATTCCGTAACAAATACAACTATCTAGTCAAATTATGTAGGAAAAAGTACTACCATGATAAATTGTCTTCTATATGTTCATCACTAAAACAAACCTGGTCCTTAATTAAATCCGTTATCTCTTCTAAACATTCCAGTTATGGGCCTATTGCCATGAAGGACAACAGAGGTAACACTATTAACAACCCTCAATTAATTGCTAATAAGTTTAATGAATTCTTTACTAACATTGGTCCTTCTCTTGCCACAAAAATTCCCCATTCCACTGTTCACCACAAATCATATTTGAGGGGTTCTTTTAGTGATAGTTTCTTTGCCTCACCTACTACCCCTGATGAAATTATCAATATAGTGTCCTCTCTGAAGAGTAGTAACAGTGAGGGAGTGGACGGTATTAATGTTAATGTGATTAAAGCATCTATTGATCTCTTGGCATCTCCCCTCTCTCAAATGTGCAATATCTCCTTCTCAACTGGCATAGTGCCTGATAAGCTTAAAATCAGCAAAGTACTTCCAATATTCAAAAGTGAAGATAGCACTAACTTCACTAATTATAGGCCTATCTCAATCTTACCTTGCTTTTCTAAAATCCTTGAGAGTGCCATGCACCGTCGTCTAATGGACTATCTCACCAAACATAGCATACTCAATAATCATCAGTATGGGTTTAGAAAGAAACATTCTACTTTTATGGCAATATTGGAACTTACTAATAAAATATTCGATTCATTTGAGAAAAACGAATTCACAATTGGCATATTCATTGATCTAAAGAAGGCATTTGATACTGTTAATCACTCCATCCTCTTAGATAAATTAAACTTCTATGGTATTCGAGGCACACCTTTTAACTGGATGCATAGCTATCTCCTCTCTCGCTCTCAATATGTTCAAATTGATTCCTGGAAATCTCCACTGCTTCCAATTAAATGTGGTGTTCCTCAGGGTTCTGTGTTAGGGCCACTTTTATTTCTTATATACATTAATGACATTTTCTCATGCTCTAATTATCTCTCATTCATCCTTTTTGCAGACGACACTAATATTTTCTTTCAACACAAAAATATCTCTGAACTAACTAAAATTGTGAACCATGAACTTTCTTTTGTGGCTACCTGGTTCAAAGCTAACAAGCTAACTTTGCATCCCGACAAGACTAAATTTATTTTGTTTCATCCTGCAAGAAAAAAAATTAATCTTGATGGTCTTTCTATTAGCATTGATAAGAATAGTATTAATAGAGTAGAACACACAAAATTCTTAGGTGTTATCATCCATCAAAACCTCTCGTGGCAGGCCCATATAAAAGCGATTTCTTCCAAAATTGCCAAATCCACTGGGATTATTAACAAATCACGACAGTTTTTCCTTTCTAGTACTCTGTGCACATTATACAACTCTTTAACCCTTTCACTCCCAAGAGTGACTTTACAGATTTTACTCTGTCTAACGCCAGACGATTTTACTCGTCAAATGGAGACCCCTTGGGAGTGAAAGGGTTAAAAACTATCTCCCTTAACCCTTTCACTCCCAAGAGTGACTTTACAGATTTTACTCTGTCTAACGCCAGACGATTTTACTCGTCAAATGGAGACCCCTTGGGAGTGAAAGGGTTAATACTCCCATATCTTCAATACTGTTCTATTATTTGGGCATCCACTTACACTTCTCATTTACAACCCCTTTTCCGTCTCCAGAAGAAAGCTTTAAGAATCATTACTCATTCTCCACCACGTGCACATACTTACCCGCTCTTTAACAAATTCAAAATACTCAACATATTTAATATTTATAAGTACCAAGTTTCTTGCTTTGTTTTCCTTCACATGCAGAAGCTCTTGCCCTTTCCTCTTTTATCTCTTTTCGTTCTTAACTCTGATTGTCATCAATATCTCACCAGGCAAAAAGACAACTTACATCTTCATACTCACAAATATTCTTTTTCTCTTCGGGTACAGGGTCCTCAAATTTGGAATGACATTCCTCTCTCACTTCGTAATTCACTTACTCTTTCTAGTTATAAACATAAACTGAGAGATTATTTTCAATCATTATAAGTTCTTGCCAAGTTGAACTCAAATTTTGTTTTCTCCCATCAAACTCTTTTTTTTACTACTTTTTTGCACACTAGCATTAATTGTTATGTTTATTTTGCTCTTTATGTAGTAATAATTCTTTATATGTTGTAATAGTTTGCCTTTTTTCTGTAAATTTTGTACTTATTCATTTTTATTCTCATTGTAACTTAGCAGCACATTGTAACTCTCTGACCTACGCCATATAAGCCTCTGGCTTTGGCATCTTATTATTGTTAACTTGTGCTTTGTGTACTTATTTATCTATCAATCAAAATAAAAAAAAATAAAAAATATGATTACCATTACTGATTCTTCTGAAGAACATCTACGTTCCAGTGGTAAATTGTTGAAATTAACTCAAGAAAAATAAAAAACTTCTGTCAAAATAATTATGAATAATCTTGTGGCTCAACACTTCTGTTTTCAAATTCTTAAGCAGTGAAATCGTTACGCACACTACAATAGTACCTCACTGGCGATGCAAGTGATTCTGATTCAGGAGAAGAAAACAGTGGAGATGAAGACGACGATGAACCGGACGAAACCTCAAAAACAGAAACAGAGAATCGACAGGATGACAAGTTTGATGAAGCCAAGTACAGGAAAAAGGTTGATGATCTCAAAGCAAAGTTCGCGGAGCGCTTCCGATGATCCTTCCAGCATACACAAATCTTAAACACAAACAAGTGCAACCACAGGCAGAGGAGCCCAAGGATTATATACCACAATTTCGATGTCAGGAACCTGGATGCGGAAAGATCTATTCATCGTTATATGAGGATTGAAGAATCACTCCAGAACACATCGCCGTGGTCGGTAAACATCAACTGCCATCCCTCAATTTCACGCTCTTTCTTCATAAATCCCCGTTAATAAAACTGTAAATATACTGACAAACTGGTCAAGCAAAAAGCAGCAATATGTGGTCAAAGGGACACCGTCAAGCACACTTAATTCAAACTATTTTCAAACTCCCGTTTAGGCCGCTGCTTTCGCGCTTCCGATCCCCGCAATAACTTCAGCGGTGAACGTTTGACGCACGCGCTCTCAAAACACTTTCTCGTCCAATCAGCGGTTTTTGAGACCTGTCCGTTTTGTGCACTCTTGCTACTGCTGATCGATTACTCGTCGTCCACATTGGAGACATCTTCAGTTTTAGGACTTTAAAACCCATTTCTTTCCACTCGAACATTCTCGAACACATTTCCTGTTCGTTCGCGAGATCTTCAAAAGTGTATTTTGATCAAAGATAGAGCGAAAGGAACGAAAACGCGCCTTGACAATCTTAGCCGCCCTGCTTAGCGTTGGGCTCAACAACAAACGCCATTTTGTAAACATGTGCTGCCGCTTTGTCTTACCCCCTCCCCCCACATAAGTGAACATAGAACAATTGCACGAGTTTGTGGACAAAACCAAACCTAGTAAGGGGAGACAGGGGTAAACCTGTTTAATTCACATTTAATGCAGATTTAATGCATGAATTAATTGTCGAACGGGAATGGAGTGACCAATCCTCATGGTACTATACCTCATGGTATATATATACCATGAGGTAAAAATAGACAGTCAATGACTGCATGTGGCTCCTGTTTTCACAAAGAGGATGGTGTGGAAACCATTATACTATAATATACACTTATGTATGGTCCCGAGGGAATCACTTAGTTTTATTTTCCTGAGAGTTCTGATGTTTCCCGAGACAAATATTGGCCATGCCTTTGGCGAATAATTGTTTAATCGTACGATTGGTGAAAACGTCTCAAGTGACATCCCCCACAAACAATATTGGGAAATCTTGATAAAGCCGTCTTGGAGGGCACAAAAAACTCCAGCAAGTCTTCCGCATTAAATGTCTTCGGCGGTACGCTTTATTACTCGGGCACAGGTAGCCCGAGTCTAGGTTTACCTTTTCGGTCTATCAGTCTATCTATATGCAATAACATTAATTGATCATCGCAGTTATGTACACAACTTAAGCAGCTGTGAAATTAAAGCCTGAAAAAAACTCAGGCCTGAACGGGATTCGAATCCATGACCTCCGCGGAAGTTTTCTCAGTTACGATTTGTCTCATGCGTGGTCGCGTGGAAAGTGGTTGCAACGCAAAGACTTAACAAAAGCGTGAGAATGCTCAAAGTTTGATTACGCTTGCAGGTGAAATGGTTGACGTTACAAAGGATTGCTAGACGTAATGTTATTTAAGACTGTCTCTCAGTAAAATCTATTGAACTTGTTGTTTGTGTATAATAACGTTCTTGGTAATTATGACCACAAAACGGCTAAGTTAAACTCGAAGACTGTTTGTCAGCCCGAAATCCCTCTGGCCTCTTTTGAAAATCATGCCTGGATTCTTTTCTTATTCGAACTCAAGATTTTTTTAACTGCGTGGTCGTGTGGAAAGACATTAGCGGGAACAGGCGAAATCGGAAGAATAGTATATCCGATTGAGGAGTAATATTGTTGTTTTTCCCCACATATCGCTTCTTCGCCGTCGATAACTTGGAATCACGATGAATGGCATCAGGTTTCACAATTGTTTTTCTACCGTGGGAACCAAAGAAGCTGATTGGAAAACATTAATCCGATTAGTAAACAAACCCAATTATCACTGAAATTTCGGTAAAACCTTAGGAATCTTTCTGATAAAATCGCTCAGCTTAAACACGACGTCGACAAGAATAGCGGTGCGATATATAGTCTGGTAGGTTTTTTGCGGTCGTGGAACCAGCCATACAGAATACAACATATATAAACCCAGGAGCTCCTGATAAACCTTAAGCGTAAACTGACATTCACGTTTGTTCGAAGCGGTATTATAAGGTGTAGCCCGAGGGAACGCTCCCGAGAGCGTCTAGTTATATTAGCTTTAAATGTTGAACTTGTTGCAGAATTTTCGCTCTGTGTCTATCAGTTTTCAAGATTTCCGGGGCATCGGAAGGATGTCGTTGGTTGCTCGAACATTTTCCGAAGTTTTCCCGAAACTTAACTTACTTACTTACTTACTTACTTACTTACTCACTATATAGCATAGTGGATACTGTTGCTATAGCAACAGTAGCCACAAAAATGAATCATTTTCAGGCATTGGGATTGGTTTACTCTATTGCTTCTACTTCTGACTTCGACTATTCAGTTTCCACTGGATTATAAGGGACAGAGCCAAGCGCAATCGGAAAAAAATGGAGACGTTCTGATCCTTCCGAATCTGTGGAGCTTGCTTCGATCCGTTTACGAGCCCTATTATTGATTTGATCACTCCGTCGTTAGAGCAAAACAGCTTTACTGAAGAAGGATACAATGGTCCATGGTCCATGGCAGGGGCGGATCCAGTAGGGGGGGGGGGGAGGGGATTGGGTGGCTAGCCAATCTCATTTCGGAAAGTCAAGTCTTCATATTTGATCGATTATTAAGGAAGAGGCCTAAAAACGATAAAACAAATTAAAGTAGCTGTCAGTTTGGAAAACAAAAAAGTCCCTTGCGTAACTCTTTGTTTTAAGTATATATATGGCTAAATACTATGTCACGGAAAATGGTCACCCCTCCCCCCCCTTCCTCCCCCTCACAAAATCCTGGATCCGCACCTGCATGGATGATGTAAGAAGTCATACCGTAAGATTAAAGGTATGCTGACGTTTCGAACGTTTAAGTCCCTCGTCAGAGCGTATCGTAGAAATGAGAGAATTGGACACTGGACTATCATACGGGAGGTTGAGGGTTCAAACCCCAGCCGGACCAACACTCAGGGTCTTAAAATATAATTGAGAAGAAAGTGCTGCCTTTGTAATGACATTCTCAAACGGTTAGACTTTCTTGTCTTCTCGGATAAGGACGATAAAATGTAGGTCCCGTCTCACCATACTTGTTCGTTATAATCTGTGGGACGTTAAAGAACCCACACTCTGCTCGAAAAGAGTCTACGTGCCCTACTGTCCCTACTCTTTCCGTACAGTGTGTGAGTTCTTTAACGTCCCACACCAGTACTGTGAGACGGGACCTACGTTTATCGTCCTTGTCCGAGAAGACTAGAAAGTCTAACCATTTGGAGATTTCATTACAAAGGCAGCACTTTCTCCTCAGTTATTTAAAGACCCCGAGTGTTGGTCCGGTCGAGGATTTGAACCCACGACCTCCCACACAGTAGTCCGGTGCCCTACCAACTGAGCTACTCGGTCGGCGGTTATACGTAGTATTCATATATACATACGTAGTCTCATATATATTTAGTATTCGTTGTATGATTTGTTGGACAGCTAATATTTACTACTCTTATGCTTGACTACTAACTTTAAACATTTCCTAAAGCTGGTTTCGATCACATCATTTAGTGGTAAAGTTTGTTCCGGTTCAGTGAACATGACCTCGAATGCCCTCTTGCGTTTGTAAGCGGATGTTGAAAAAATTAAACCCTGTTTTCTTTTTCTAGTGCTAAAAAGGGCATATAATAAATACCTTATTATTAACCTCGTCTATTCGGTCATTATAAGGAAATCTCAGACATCAGCCCTGACGTATTGGTCGGTTTATACTTCATGCCAGTATGCCATATAGTCTCCCGCGCCCATCACAATGGTGCGGGAGACTATATGGAGTCTATAATACGGGCATGAAGTAACTATATAGAGATAACTTCATGGTTAGTGAGCGCGGACGATTCTTCTTCACGAGTTGTGAAGAATCGAAAACGAACGAGTGAGCGTAGCGAACGAGTGAATTTACTTTTCTTCACAACGAGTGAAGAAAAATGGTACGGGCGAACTAAGTGAAGTAATTTGTTTACTTTTTAGGTACTGAGATTTACTCCTTACAAAATATTACTAACTAATCATGAATCACGCTGGGCTAGAAAAATCAAGATACCACAACAAGGTGCAAAACGCACTTAGCAGGCTTAATTTTGGAGCACACTGAATCAACATTAAATGTCGATTTAAAAGTGCGTTTAAAATTTACTTACTCTAAAATGATACAAACATTGCACGAACTGGAAAATTCTATTTTAAATCCCGTTGAAAATGTCGCTAGAAGTATAAGAGTCAAAAACAGTTATAAACGTTTCAAAACGACTCGTGAATGAATCAGGAATGTCTTGTGTACGGGAAATACAATGTAAAATTACCTTTTTGTTTTGATTTTAATGCGGCTCTTCCTTTTTCAAACGCCACATCTTTCATGATGCTGTATCCGTAGATTTTCTTTCTCAAATAACCGTTCAAAACTTACAAAGAGAGAACGCAGCGAACTTGCCACATAACTGTAATCTTTGTTTTCTTTCTTTCTTACTGCTACGACAAATTCACTGATGAATGAATTGAGCTCGTTTTATGACCAGTGAAAAAAAAAAATCGTCTCCGGCCTGTGATTGGTCGGCCAATTTTTTTTTCTAGTTTTTCACAGACTATTTTTCTCTTACAGATTTGTAAGGAGTAAATCTCAGTACCTATGGAATTAAAACAGTAGTATAGTAGGAGGGAATCAAATACGGATTTGTATATAAGCTGTTTTTCAGCGTGTAAAGGCTCCCAAGTATAAAACAAAGGGTGCAGAAATGATGCACCCTTGCCTATTTTCCGATTTAAAGCCCTATTTTAGAAATGAAGCGTTCTTTTCCTATTTCCCGATTTAAAGCATTGTTTTGACTTGTTTCCGACTTCCGAAGATGACCCGAAGATTTTCCGAGCGTTTTCCGAAAATTAATGAGCTATTTCAATTTAGACAAATATGCATACTATAAATCTTCGGAAAAAACGTTGGCGCAACGCAAATCCTTGTTAAGATAAGAAAAAATGTCTTCCCCATGGGCGTGGGGGCTTATATGGGCGAGCGGTGATAAGAACCTTATTCGGGAAATGGGGCGCCGGGAGCTTCCACCTCTTAGCGAGAGAGTGAAAGCTCAGTTTAATGCGTCCGGCGTAACCGCCCGCTTGCGACGCCTAGAGCGTGAAGCCGAGACCTTTGACTTTACGCAGCGTATGAAAGCGTTGGGCTATGTTGGGCGGCGCTTCCAGAGTGTCGATTTAAAACTAATCTACCGTGAGTGCCACCTTACTCACCAAAGATGGGTGAAAGAGAAAACTGACGGGTGGATTATGCCCTGGGAATCCCACGAGGTCTTCATGTATCTTGTGGGCGATACGATGAGAACCTATATGACCATTGATATGGATGATATTATTGTCTCATTGTTGAATGGGGAAAAAACTAGAAGGTTCGCGTTGCAAAAATTGTTGATGAAAGAGTTCGGGCTTGATTTCTTCGAAAGAAAATCGATAGTAAACCTTGTGAATCATATTGAGGACAACTTGAGTTTTGTCTCAGGCTACCGCCGACGTCCAAAGCTGATATGGCTGTTGAAAGTGATCTTCGAACTCCGAAAGGACCCCGAAAGAGCAGCCCTGTGCGACATCTCAAACATTCGACCGACGACGCTTCGAAAATACGAGGATCTATGGTCCAAGCTGAAGTCATCGTTCAACGTGGAAATAACAACCTCCACTTAAGCGAGTTTTTCGCGCATTTCTGCGACCAGTTCGCTGCGAATCTCGGTCCGCAGCTTTGTCAGATCGAGGTCCTCGTTTTTTGTCAAAGCTTTTTGTTTAATCTCGCGCTTGAGAGTTTCATATTTTTCAACCTCAGACAGAATAAGTTTAAATTCGGTAGCGCTGATTTGGTTATCCTGTAAGGCTTTCGAGACCAGGTCGTTGATGGTACTCAACTTCGTCTCACCAATCGTGACGGTTCGCTCATGCTTGGAGATCTTTACGGCGATCCGTTTACTGACCCGGACCATCGAGGCTGACACGATTCCGAAGATGCCACCAATAGCACCCAGTGGAACCCCAACGACAATCCCAAGGCCGGTCAAAGAGGCGGCTAGGCCCGAAGCCGAAAGTATAACGCTCAGACTTCCAGCGGTTAAAGCTACCCCGTTTAGAATTGTCCGAGAGCGGGTATATTTTTTCCGAACCCCCTCGTAATGGGCGATACTGTTTTTTAGGGCGGTCTGAATGTCACAAATCTTTTGAAGCCGAAACGAATGCCCCTCATCATTGGGGGCGGTGGGAACCTTTGGGTACAAACAATCAGATTCCATACCCCTATATACAGAGTTCTAACAAAACTTCAACCTTGGTCGACGGCACCGTCCAAACTCGAAAGAGATTTCTTTTTGTGGGGTCGACGGGAAGATAAAACGGTCGCAAATGCCACACCGAAGGACCTTGAAGCTTCAAAGGCTCGACCTTCACCAGTAGATAGGAGGGTTTGCCCCCTTCATACGACTTGTTTGGGTCAACCAAATCGCAGTAGATTGAAACAGAGGGCGGCCCCCATTGTACAGGAACATGAATCAGAACGCGCGGGACTTCGGATATCCCCAACAAGTCGGCTAGCTTGATGTCTAGGATCACCTGTACTTTCGAGAAGAAATACACTCCAGTAGCGGTTATCCGAAGTTCACAAGTGCCCGCGGCGACATCCTTTCCATGCCCATAGACAATTGCCTGTTGTAGACAGTGGAGGTTGTACTCCCCCTTCGGAATTGAGACCAGAATGTTCACTTTCGCTTTCCTGATCGTGGCAAAATCGGCTTTTCCTTCGCGAATGAGGTTCAATTTGTCCCATGAGTTGAGAGCGAAGAAATATATATCCATCGTTTTGAGTACTGTGAGCGTTATTTCAGGGATCTTCACGGTTCGAGCTGCGACACTCGAGAGCTCACCAACGACCGGAGGGTGAAGTTCGTTTACACCCTCACTTGCCTCTATGCTGAGGGACATTTTATTTAACCGCGTATATATACACCATGGATCAATCCCACGAAATAGATCTTTGGTCTGTTCTAAAAACAGCGTTTCCAAAAAAGGCCGTAGAGTTCGGTAAAACCTTGGAAAAAATTAAATTTCCTAAACAGAGCAATTTTCCACAAGCTCTCCTTCTCCGCAGCCCGGACAAATACCCCGTGCCAGCCGTTTCGTTCGCTGAAACGGGGTCTGAAATCACACCGCTGCTTCGAGAGCTAGAGATCTTTGTTGACCCTAAAATCTCGTTCAAAGCAGGAGTCCGAGACTTCTGGAAGGAAACTACTATCACACATCGCTCGGCAAAGGAGGCTCATCGTTGGCTTTCTTCTCCCACATACGAATATTGGCCTCAGCAGCTGAACTTCGCCACATGGTGCGCAACTGCAGGGTGTGGGGTGTCGATTACCGACACGACCAATAAAACCTTCCCGCCCATAGTTCAGGGGCTGCTTCGCTTCCACGTATACTTCACCGTCCGCTGTATCCTATTCGAGCTCGGCTGTCCCCTCCCCGGAGACAAGGCGTTCCAAAAAACAAACAACCCACTTCGCAAGTCCGCCTTTGAAAGCCTCTGCATCGAATTCGGACTACCTAGAGCCCCCGACTTTCGTTGGAAGGGCGGACGAAACCACGGTCTTGGAGACGTGTTTATAACGTACCCAAGCGAGGGTCCAAAGAACTTGCACGTCATCCGTGGCTATGACACCGAAGCAAACACATGGCCTGATAGCCTGAATCTCTTCTCAGATGAGGGTGGGAAAAAGAATCAAGGTAATCTGTTGGCCTTTATCCGAAACGATGCCCACGGCGGAGCGCAATACAGCTGGTTTTCACCGAAAAAGGGTGAAGGTCTGACGGAGGCTGGCATGGGGCGTCTAAATCGTAGTATCGAGGCTTTAGTAGTAGTAAATAGCCGATTCTAGCGCATTCTCCATTTTATTATTAATATGGTTTAAAGAAATGCATATATAGTAAGAAATATGGAGAAGAAAACAGTGAAACAACTGAAAGACCTTGCCAAAGAGCAGGGTATTCAAAGATATTATCGAATGCGAAAAGCCGATCTCATCAAAGCGTTGGGTAATATTCAAAGACCCATTCCAGCACCTAGAACTAATATTCTTGATGAACCGATACCTGAGATTAATGTTCCATTTCAAACAGTGAAACAACTGAAAGACCTTGCCAAAGAGCAGGGTATTCAAAGATATTATCGAATGCGAAAAGCCGATCTCATCAAAGCGTTGGGTAATATTCAAAGACCCATTCCAGCACCTAGAACTAATATTCTTGATGAACCGATACCTGAGATTAATGTTCCCATTCTCAAACCTTCCCAACCCACATCACTTAAACATTTAGCAAGCAGAGTTATCAAACCGCTAAAGAAAGAGATTAACAAGTTCGCAGATTGGATTCTATCTTATGTCCCAGAATCAATCAAAAAGACTGTAGATAAACGAGTCGACAGTT
Source organism: Ricordea florida (assembly GCA_949710005.1). NCBI lineage: Eukaryota > Metazoa > Cnidaria > Anthozoa > Corallimorpharia > Ricordeidae > Ricordea > Ricordea florida. Next base: position 23,319,333 of record OX453279.1, read on the forward strand.
TGAAGGAAAAGGTTAACCACATATTCAAGAGACTTGACCACTTCACTCCAAAAGAACATCAAACAGCGATGAAGGGCTATCTGAAAACCTACAGGATTGATGGACATAAAGGGTATGATGAAAAGATGTTCATCGCTAATATCAAACCAAAAGTTCTAGATCTCATTAAGCAGCAAAAGAAACCACTCAAGGCGAAATTTATCTTAACGTGTAAGTTCATAAAAGAAAATCCTGATACTGGACAGATTTATGAAACATCGGGTTACTTTCATACCGACGAAGAAACGATTACTGAATCAACCGATTTATCAGACTTATTCAATACAATGACAAATTACCAACTTGTAAAATTTGAGAAATTTAAAAGAAACAGATCCGGTTGGAAATTCAACCATGTGGAATACTTTGATATCTTCATCGACCCCTTTGAACCGCTTTCTGGAAGTTCCTATATTCCACTACCATCAAAATTAGCATCAAAGAAGGCAATCATCAATGTTAGGAACGAGAACGATCATGAGTGTTTCAAGTGGGCAGTAACCTCCGCTGTGTTTCCTAAAGAGAAAGATGCTCAAAGACTAAATAAACAAATGAGAGAAAACTCAAATCATTTTGACTGGTCAGGAATAGAGTTCCCCGTTTCACTAAAACAGATTGATAAGTTTGAAAAGAAGAACCCTTATATTATTAACGTCTACGGATATGAAGGCGATGTATACCCTCTAAAAATAAGTAAGAAACGAGGAGGTCATGTGATCAACTTACTTCTCATATCAAACGATGAAACAAATCACTACTGCTGGATAAAGAATATGAGTAGACTTTTATCCTCTCAAGTCAATAATCACCAACACGTACGCACATTTTGCTATAGATGTCTTAACTCATTCCAGTCAAGGACTTCATTAGAAAAACATCTCGAATACTGCATCACAAATGAAGAAGTCAAGATTGAGATGCCTTTAGATAAAGATGGAAATCCCCGTCATACTTACTTTAAAAATTATAGCAGAAAAATGCGAGTCCCCTTTGTTGTCTATGCCGACTTTGAGAGCTTTACAGAGAACATACACACCTGCTCTCCAGATGAAAGTAGAAGCTTTACTAAACAATACCAGAAGCACAAAGCATCAGGCTACTGCTATCTTATCAAGTGTTTTGACGACAACATATTTCCACCCATGCTTGTACGATACACTGCTGAATCCCCAGACGAAGATATCCCACAGATGTTTATAGAAAATTTAGAGTCAAATATTAAGAAAATTTACAATTGGTTCAAGTTTTCTAAGAAAGTTAAGATGACTCTAAGGGATAAAATCGACTATAAAAATGCTACTCACTGCCACATCTGTGAGGGTGAATTAGGAGTAGATAAGGTATTAGACCACTGCCACCTTACAGGAAAGTATAGAGGTGCAGCTCATAACGAATGCAACCTAAACTATAAAATTCCAAAGTTCTTCCCTGTCATCTTTCACAATCTATCTGGATATGATTCACACATATTTATCAAGAACCTTGGTACATCAGAAGGTAAAATAAACTGTATACCTAATAATGAGGAAAAATATATCAGTTTCACAAAACAGATTGTAGTTGACACCTTTACAAACAAAAAAGTGAAGCGAGACATCAGATTCATCGATTCATTTAAATTTATGGCAACTAGCCTTGACAGTTTAGTTAATAATCTACCAAAAGAAGCTTTCAAAAACCTCACGAGCTACTATGAGGGTGAACAATTAGAGTTATTGTTAAGAAAAGGTGTTTTCCCATACGATTGGTTTGACGGCTTCGATAAACTATCAAGTACACAATTACCACCTAAAGAAGCGTTCTACTCAAAACTCAATGACAAAGACATAACAGAAGACAACTACCAACATGCTCAAAAGGTGTGGGGGAGCTTTGATATGAAAACAATTAGGGATTACCACGACCTATATATTGAGTCAGATGTACTCCTGTTAGCCGACGTCTTCGAGAACTTTCGAGATGTTTGCAGTAAAAACTATGGATTGGTCCCTGCCTGGTATTACACAGCGCCTGGACTAGCTTGGGATGCTGCGTTAAAGTTAACTAAAGTGGAGTTGGAGCTGCTAACTGATCCTGACATGCTACTTATGGTTGAGAAAGGCATTCGAGGGGGTGTATCTATGATCTCTACTAGATATGGTAAAGCCAACAACCCGTACATGACCAACTTTGATTCTAACCTACCCACAAAGTATATTACAAAACTCGACGCAAACAACTTATACGGCTGGGCAATGAGTAAACCACTACCTACTCACGGTTTTAGATGGATGACTAACCAAGAGCTTACAGACTGGAAAAATCTCCCATGTATAATCGAGGTTAACTTGGAGTATCCTCAACGCCTTCACGACTTACATAACGACTATCCACTAGCTCCAGAGAGACTTGAGGTTAACAAGGTTGAGAAATTGATGCCAAACCTCAACGATAAGGCAAAGTATGTTGTTCACCATGAAACCCTGAAAATTTACGAAAGTCTTGGACTAAAAGTCACCAAGATTCATAGGGGTATTACATTCGAAGAGTCTGCATGGTTAAAGCCGTACATCGACTTGAATACTAACCTCAGGGTGAAAGCATCCAACGACTTTGAGAAAGATTTCTTCAAGCTTATGAATAACTCTGTCTTTGGGAAAACCATGGAAAACATCAGAAAAAGGGTGGACATTAGATTGGTTACGAATGAAAAAGATGCGAAAAAATTAATATCAAAGCCAAACTATCAGCACCGCACCATCTTTTGTGAGAATCTAGCGGCCATCCACATGAAGAAAACAAAGTTGGTCTTCGATAAGCCCGTTTACTTAGGCATGTGCATTCTAGACCTAAGTAAAACATTAATGTATGATTTTCACTACAATTACATCAAACCTAAATATGGTGAAAGGTGTAAGTTGCTGTTCACAGATACGGACAGTCTTGCCTATGAGATAGAAACAGATGATTTCTACAAGGATATCAGCAAAGATGTAAAATCCATGTTTGATACTAGTAATTATCCCAAAGATCATCCATCAGGTATCGAGACAGGTGTGAACAAGAAAATCATCGGTATGTTCAAAGATGAGGCTGGTGGTAAACAGATAACCGAATTTGTAGGTCTACGAGCCAAACTCTACTCCTACAGGATGGATAAACAAGAAGTCAAGAAATGTAAGAGTATGAAGAAGTCAGTCGTCAAGAAAACCATCAGTTTCGATAACTACAAAGATTGTCTATTCAATAAAGAACCACAGATGAGACAGATGAATGTAATCAGAAGTCACAAGCATGATGTTTACACTGAAACGGTTAACAAGATCGCCCTATCACCATTTGATGACAAGCGACACATTTGTAAAGATGGTATACATACTTACGCCCACGGACATTATCGTTCCAACACAAAATTAGGTGGCAGCTCAGTATCTTCTGGTACAAACTGAAGCTCTTCCCTAACAAAACTACGCCTCGGTCCATCTAGTAAATAATACAACACTGGCTGATTAGGTGACACCACACTACGTGACAGATTGTAAACCTGAATACTCCAGATAGGATCCGTAGCACGTCTGCGCTCACCTCCTTCATCTTCTCCAGGAGCAAGTAAGTATCTAACTTTAACACCAGGTGGCAGTCTCACCTCATCATGTCCAACAACTCGCTTATACTTTGGAGGATCAATATCAACCTCTTTCAGTCTTATAGCTTTCTCAGGCTCTTTACCAGTTATTCTCGTTGGTACACTATTCAGAGTTTTCAAAATAGCCGGTAATCGTTTTACCCAAACTCTAGACCTATCATCACTAATCATTTCTTGTGCGTATTGATGACTAAATAGTTTTTCTGATAATGTTCTATTTGCTCTTTCAACAAATGCTTGAGCTCTATGGTTTCCAGCTTCAGACCGTTGTATGGTTACATTATGTTTTTCCATAAGTTTTGTTACATCACCCATAAATTCTCTTCCAGGATCAACAATTAATGTTTTAGGATATTTTAACTTTCGAGAGTAAATCTTACTGAAGGCTTTTGAAATCTCATTTGATTCTTTTGAGGTTAGTGGTTCTGCATCTTTGTATCTAGAGGCAATATCAATCACAACCAGAGCATATCGATATGTCTTTCTCCCCACTCTGTCATGTGGTAAAAATAATAGATCTGCTTGGTGAATATGATTAGGCTTTTCCACAGTCCAGTGCGGTCTAGAGATATACTTTGGAGCTGGTAGATAGATTTGCCACAGCGCCTGTTTCTCAAGCCACTTCTTAGATGTAGATTGACTCACTTTAGCAGCATATGCCAATTTATTGATAGCTTCATAGCCTTTCCAATATCCATAAGTGGAATAGTATGTTTTTGATAGCATGTTTTCGTTACTCATTTAAAGAATAATCTACCTATCTTTAAGAATAAATATGTCGCAAGCTATATCTGAAGAAATTAACCCAAACAGGATTCCACGAGAGCCTTTTGGATTGAAAGCGGAATCGTCACTGAATAGGATCACCTTAAATCCCTCCTCAGCTAGTCCTGGAGAAACCTTATATATAAATATTCCAAAACTTGCTGAAAATGTGGTAATTGTCCCAGGAAGTGTATCTCTACTATTTGACTTGACTGTTGCCGGTCATGCTAACAACACCCTCGTAAATAACGTAGGCAGTAACCTTGTATCCAGACTCAAGGTTCTTTTTGGTGGGGAAACACTACAGTATACTCAAAGATACGATCTTTTTCAAACCTACCATGACTTATACTTAACAGCTGAAGATCGTGAGGACGGATTAAAACAAGGTATTTCTTCTGAAAACATGAGGAAGCTTAGGACAAATGCGGGTGATAAGGTAACATCAGATGCTAAGGAAGTAGCTCTTGCAGCAGTATACAACACCAAGTACCGTATCCCACTAAACCATCCTATTCTCAACGAGCATGGAGCTTTCTATCCAAAGGCGTTACCTCATCCACTGACCTTTGAGATTACACTAGCATCAGTTAACGATATTGTTATTTATTCTGACACGACCAAGACTCCAACTTACAAAATCGCAAACCTTGAGTTGGAATATTCTTGCATATCAAGCGAATACTTAGCTCGTGAGGCGTCATCAGCTTATCAGGTTGGTAAAGGATTCTTTTACGAGAATGTCATTCTTCACAAAACGTTCACCATCTCCAAACCTAATGATAGTGTTATAAACGAGCACATTAATCTACCTAGGAGGTCAATGACAGGGATATTATGCTTGTTCACAGAGAGTCACACTGGAGGAACGAGAGATTCTGAAAAGTTTGTCAATCCGAATATCACCTCAATCAACATTAACGTTGACGGCATGCCAAACCGCCTCTACCCCAAGGGAATGGTACCGTCAGACATTTGGGAGTCGGTAAAGAAACGTTTCGGAAGAGAGGGTGTAAAGCAAAAGGATTTTTATGCCGATAAGTTCGCTCTGTGGATTGACTTGAGGACTAACCCCGACAATAGTATTCATGGAGGAGGACTGGTCTTGAACAACACACGAGACGGTGTAAAACTAGAAATGAAAAGAAAAGTTGGAGGATCGGGTAATATAACCTGCTACATGTTTGTGGTAGCCGACGCGATGATGGAGGTCATGAATTCAAACTTACGTTCAATTATGTATTAGTTAAAAGAACTACTGTTATAATACAAAAGTATGGAAGAACTGCGAGAAAAAGTTCCTTTTCATTGTATTATAACCGGTCCAACAAATTGTGGAAAGACAAAGTACCTCACGGAGCAGCTCAGAGGACCGTTCCGAAATGTTTTTGAATACATTGTTCTCATATGTCCGACTTATGCTAAAAATAAAACCTATCATAAATTTGCTCACAGAGATAAACGTTTCTTGGTATTATCACCAGATGCTAGTAACAGCGATGAGATTAACGAGTTATTAACTGATTGTCAAACTTTGTTCTCTGGTACTAATACACTAATAATTTTAGACGACTGTGCTGTATCGAATGATCTAAAGAAACGCTCGAACAAGTTTATAGATCTAGCATTCTCTGGAAGGCATCATGGATTATCAGTGTGGGTATTGACGCAACAATTAACATCCATAGCAAAACCATTCCGTGAAAATGTAGCTTGTGTGGTTACATTCCATAATCCATCACAAAAGGGGATGAAGATGCTTTTCGAAGATTATGGAGGTGATTTAGAAGCGGAAACTCGTAAAAAGTTTGTAGAACTGCTGAAAACTGAAAAATATTCGAGACTCTGTTTGTGTTTACGTTATCCATTCCAATGTTATTTAGAGATTCCTGCGGTGATTTAAAAGAATCTATGTATTATTACAAAATTAAAAGATGACAAGCGTTGAAGATTATATGGAAGAACCTAAAGATGATGATGTTAAAGAACCTAAAGATAATGATGTTGAAATCAAACAAGAATCACTAGCTATTCTCGCATCTCTTGGGAATACAAAGGAATATTTAGGTGTTGAGATGAGTCTAGGTGATATCAAGAAACTCACAGCAAAAGACGTTGAAAAATATTATAATCGCTACCAGGCAGTCTTAGGCAAGCAAGTTAGTAGTGGATTAGTAGAGTCAGCTCTTCAAGCAGCGTCTCATATCATTTCTTACGTGGTTCCTGTAGATGACACCGAAGCGCTTAGCAAAGACTTACAGAACGATGAGTTGGTTAAGCGTGAACTGACAAACTTTGTAGGTCTATTGGTATTAAAAGGTGGAAGATTTGTAGCACTTGCTAGCGGACTATTCCAGGTTGCTAAGCACATTAGAATCAACAAAACTGAGCAGTCTACTGAGCAAAACTGATATGATTTAAAGATTATTTACTATGGAGAATAAAGAATCATGTCTGATGAAGTTGTTGAACAAATTACAAAGGATCCTATACCTGAAAAGAAAGATATTAAAAAGAAAGAGAAAGATCCTAAAAAGGTCGCTGCCGGTAAGAAACTAGCAGAATATAACAAAAGAGCCAAAGAAGCGTTAGCTAGGGAAATGAAACGTGAAGCGGAGACTAACCAGGAAGAAACTATAAATTCAGAGAGCGAATCTAAAGCTTGGATTCCAGAGCTATCTTTTACTACTGTGTTATCTCTTGTTGGAATAGGGTTTACCGCAGTTGATATGTTTATGAGGTACTACAAAAACAGAGTTCCGACTAAAGAACCACCACCCTCAAAAATACCACCTACAAATATTCCTATCCCACAGACCACTACCCAACCAACTCCGAAAATAGGAATGCTCTGAGGAAAATAGTTTAAAGATTTTCTCTATCTGATCCACAATAAAATCATGTCAACTGAAAACAAACTTGTGAAAACTGTTACCGATTCAGCCGTCATTATCGGATTAGCCGCTGGAGTTGGATACGTCGCTAAAAAGGCTATGAAAGAATCATTTATCAACGATCCCTCCTCAAGTATTACAAACTATGCTAAATGGGTCGCTGTCCTGTCCGGTAGTATGTACCTCAAAACTTATTTAGAAGATCAAAAAATTTTGCCGACTTAAAGATTTTACATATTGACTAATAAATGGCGACAATAGCAATGATGATTGGTGGAGCTATATATTGAATGCGACGACGTTCGTTGGTGGCTCATATCTTGCAAAATATCTCTCAGGTGATAACACAGACGCGGAGCGAATACGGCACGACAAGGCAATAGAAAAATATCAAAAAGATTATGCTACATACCAGGAAAAGAGACAGAATCTCATTGATTGGTACTCTCAACAGCAGGATTCTAAACACAGAGCTTCACAAAATATTTTGAATACCGATGAAGCTTTGAAATTGTATAGTCAGACACATGAACCAAAATTCTCTGATTATTATAGACCTAGCAGCAATCAAAAGATGGGGGAGATGGCATATGTGGGTGGTGGTATGCTGGCATTGGGTTATATGGTTAGTAAATTCTTTTAGGTAAGTGTGTGATCAGTTTAAAGATTTCTTACTGATAAGTAAAAAATCATGGAAGAAGACCCAGATATACCAGACTTCCCGGTTAATCCAGATGATGATGGTGGTAATGAATTTATACCATTAAACATACGTACATCCACCACTAGTCCAACTGACCCTGATTATGAAGAAGATGAAAAAGCCCCGCTACTTGGTGAAAGTAGGAGAGAAGCGTTGCAAATAATCCAAAGTAAGTTTTATGAGTTCGACCCTTTGAATTCCCCCTTTACAGCAAGACTGGATGAAGATGGTAATGTATTGGTTAGATTGACTAATAGGAGAGATAACAAAGAACATTTATTGATTGACAAGTCTGGTAGAATTAAATATGATCGCTTACCAGATACGATTAAAACAGCTCTGGGGGTTGATTCGGAAACCGTGATTACAAGAAATGATGAGCTTGTATCACAATTGAAGGAATCAAATGAAGAGAATAAAGAATTGCGTGGTGCCCTGGCGGGATTACGAGCATTCGCAGATACAAATGATCTGGAGATACAACGTTATATTGCTAATGAAAAAGAGCTGCGTAGAATCATAGAGCAACATCAAGAAAGAATCGCTGAAAGTGAAAGCTATTTAGATGCAGCTGTTAAACAGAAGATACAAGCTAAAACAGAGGCTGAGACACTTCTAGGTGAATTAAATCGATACAAAGATGAACTCGACAAAAATAAGAAGGGTCTGTCCAATTTAAGAAGGGTGGAACAAAGTAGGGATCGTTTACTCGCTAAGGTCAATGAATTGGAAGAACTAGCGAGAAATCAGATAATTTCCAACGAAGACCAAATAAGCGATCTAGAGAGACAAAATGATGAAATACGTGATAAGATGCCTCTTCGTGATCGTGTGAAGGCCATCTTCAAAAAGTATGGTTTTACAGTCGTTGCTGTGATGAGTGCTGTAGGTGTTGTTATCGGTGTGATTGTCTCTAATCTAAAAAAGGGTTTGACCAGTGTTGCAAAGGGTGTTGGCAACGGTTTGAAAGCGATTGGCAAAAAGATTGGCGAGATATTACCTGAAATGGTTGGAGCCATTGCTAGTTTTATCTTCAAAACAGCGGGGGAGGTTATTGGATTCTTAAGTAAAAATGCTTGGCTGTTGATAGTGGCCGTGGTTCTATACCTTGTAGAACAATTTAAAAAGAAGAGACGCTAAGTAAAAAAAAAAATAATGAATGATACAACGTTTCTATCTATCTATATGCTAAGTCCCAAAACAAGAATTTATCTAGATCCACCCTTAACCAATGTAAAAGAGATACAAATGCAAGTTAGTTACATTTCTAAAGCGTCGTCTAGAAATCCTTTGTACTTAATGTGTGATCTTATAGAGTCAAAGTCTTCATATTCCAATTGTTGTATCCCCGACGGTGAAAATGTAGAACTTAAGACCGTGTCCACGAGAGGACCAGGCAGGTGTGACACAAGCTATCTCTCCAATTTGGATGAAACTTGGTCAGATTGAAGGTCCCACCAAATAACCCAAGAATACAAAGTGGGTGCGATTTTTAAATTTTCTCTTGGGAGTTAGACCACCCCCCCTGTATTTTTGCCCAAAATCCCCAAAATTTCACCAAAACAAACATCAAAAGTAGACATTGCTCCTGGTTACAAAATACAATGAATTTCAATCCCCTTTCACAGAAATAAAGGCCAACCCTATATCTATTGATAACAGTAGTTTCAAGTCATTTGGAACGGCAGGTGCCAATCAAGAGATGTCAGCGTCCACCCATGTCACAACCAATTATGCAGTCAGACAAATTAAGTTGTTTTGCGATCCCAATATCTATAAAGTCCAACCTTCTTTTTCAGAAATTTTTTCATCACGGTTCACACATGTCCATGGACTGCTAAAATTGAAAATAACATTTTTGGCATCTGTTATATTTTCGCCTCAAAAACCGTTTGAACCATGTGTTTTGAAACTGTTTCCAGCAAAGGTGGAAACAAGAAAACTATGAAAAAAAGACATCAAATGATCAGTAAATGAACGTTAAGTCCAAGAAAATTAAATATTGCCTGCAGTTATTATTTGCAGCATTTAAGTCAACCTGAAGGAAATATGCATCCAAATATCCCTTGAATTGATGGTGACTAGCAGGTAAATTGGACTCGAATTAACCATATACAAAAACGAATGATCAAGATATTTTAATTTAAAGTGAATAGTGCACCCAAGATGAACATCTTGTGTTTAGTAGATGACATTTGAATGCCGACTGAATGATCAAGGGCCACATTTTTGCCTCATATAATTTGTAAAATGAACAAGAACTTGCATCAGTCTTGCACGTAGTCCACGCTCTGCCTTTTGGACTACGTCGATCCTCGGCGGTAAACTTCAACAGAAATTATTATATGAACTGACGAAGTCCCCCAAACTTACAAAATGGTTTATCTATTGCAATTTCTCACCGAAAAATCAAATTGAATTTAAACATGTTGTTTAAAGCTGCATCTTGCTCAGGTACAAATTGACTGTTTGATCGTGGGAACATCAGCCCGAGATCTTTGTCAGCGGTGAATGTACTTCAGCTTAAGTTGAAGTCTTTTGTAGCAAATACCACCTTGAATTTATTTTTTGATAACTGGAAACGTTTATTGAATAACTTAATAATTCAACCTTCAGATAAGATTTGTACTTCATTGTACATTGCCTTGTTTTTATACATCAGCAATGTAAGATACAAGATGATCTAGCGTGATGTAGTTACTTTGGAATGCACGTGATTTCTCGTTTCATAGATTTCACAACAGATTACGTTTTGCATTTCTTATTGATGAGACCTTTTCTGGTGCAACATATCAAAGCGAACTATGGCTTCACTTTCTTGCTCTTTTGAAGCTTTTTCAACAAACAGGTGTGACATTTCACGTCGCTTTCCAGGGGTCACCGAATTTTCCCCCTGTCGTCATGTCAAAAAGATATCAAGGCTCATCTAAGAACAGTGAAAGTGCCTCAGACTAGTGTTTTAACAGAGAAAGATTTGATCCTCGCTCGAACCGGTCATTTTAACGAAGATGGTAATAAAATGACAATATGTCCAAGACACCGAGCTGAACTTGGAACATTTTGGCGACCAGGAAGAAAATGTGCCCACCCGCTTCATGGGGATCACAGAGGTAAGCCGGAGAGAGGAGCGAACCTGGAAATATGCAAAGGACATCTGTGATAGAAGAATCGCTGCATTAAAAGGCCATATGCGACGTTATATAAATGAAGGTCACGACATCACAAGTGCTAGGGATATGAAGGCTGCGATTGATTCCTGTGGTGGTGTTAAAGGGTGCCATGCAGCAGTTGTGAAAACACAGGAGTCTAACCAAACAATGAAGAAGCACACGATGTCCGGTATTCAGGCTCTGATGAATTTTAGCTTTGAAGATGGAGGTCTGCGAATGTGGAGGGCTTATAATGTGGGCCCTGGAAAGTTGTTCACATCAACGCAGGTGAAGCGATTTGGGACCCCCCAGGGACCTACCGGTCTCCACGTCGTGCAGCCCTTCAGTACACCACGAGAGGATGTTGGTGTGTTTAGGTCCGTGACAGGGAGGGTTGAGTGTGAGCACCCCCAACAAAGCACTCAACAGTCTGTTGAAGATTCATCCACTGATGAAGCCACGCAAACCTATTTCACCTGCCCTGAAGAAGGATGTACAAAGACATACCAGTCTTTTAAAAATCTGCAGAAACACCTCGATGCGGGGAAACATCTTGTTAAATTAGAGTGAGAAACGATTTATGACGTCGTAAAGAAGAAATGGGCTGGTATGTGCAAAGAGGTTACGAGGCGCTACTTACACAAAGAAACAGCTTCTAGCTCACAAACAGCTGTTACTGATGCCACTTGTCAGATCTCAAAGGGATGGGCATTAAAGACATCCCGAAAGGCAACACGCTTTACCGATAAAGTAGAGGCACATTTGAAACGGATTTTCCTGGAAGGTGAAGAGACAGGAAGAAAGGCAGGTGCAGTGGATGTGTGCAGTAAGATGAGAACTCTTCGAGATGAAGCTGGCAAGAAAGTATTTAACAAAGAAGAATGGCTTTCTACAGAGCAAATAGCCCGATACTTCAGCAGATTGTCTGTGTTGTATAGGAGTGGCCGACTAGACATAGAACAGGCTGATCCGAGTACTGTTCAGGATGAGGAGGAGGACTTTTTTGCAGAGGCAGCAGAGATGTGCACGAGGCGTGAAATAAGGAGACAGTTTGAACTGTAGGGTATGAACAGTGGTGCTTTAGTTGCACGACGCGCGGAGGTGGCTACACGAGTAACAGAGTTCGTGATTTTGTCGCGAAAAATCCAACTCATTGAATTTCTCGCGATTTCTTTCTGTGATATTTTCTGCTGATGCCATCACATCACTTGCGTGACAGTGGCTACACGTACGATTTTGACCGCGCGCCGGCTACGCAATAATTTGTACCAAAAAATCGCATCGCCATCACAAGCAAAGTATCGCTCATACAGCCGTGGCTTACCTCTTGAAGGATTTTATAAAAGGCACTAAAACATAGTAATGTTCAAATGTATACGATCAAACATGCAAAAGTTCCCTACAGCGACCCATACTGCGCGGTATGCGACCACGTACGTTTTTAATTTACCGCTGACTGAAAATGGCTAAATCTCCGGGCTCATGTTCTCAGACTAAGTAAACATGTTTACTTTTAATTAATTACAGCACATACTTGATGCAGCCATATCCCCGCGATAATTTAGAGTTTATTTGGGCTTAAATGGAATGTCATACATTTTACGAACGCAGGACTTCATTGCTAAGGCCAAAAACATAAATCTGAGGGGAGAAATCCTGTGACGATGTACTGACATGCAAAGCGTGGTGTAAGCGTTTTATTTTAGTATTTATCAAAGGTCAAGTATGTGACCTGAAATCATCCAGTCGCTATTCAAATGTAATTTAAAAACACAAGAATACGATCGTTCATTTTGCGCTCATTGTACATCTAGAATTAAAAATACTGGGCCGTTCCTTCTCGTACACTGATACTACGAGTCAAATTCAGCTGTTATTTTTAATTCATTACTTTCAGGAATACTCTTGTGAATACTGTGGCGTCCAGCCTGATTTAAAGGCTACAAATAATACTGTAGACATTCTTAAGTACATTATCTTGGAAATTACGTTCATAAACTTATCAAGAAATATTTTATTTCTTAAATTTGATGTTTCTGTCATTGACAGAACCAGGTCAGGTCACGTGTTTCAGACGACTTTTGAAAACAAAACATAATAGATGCCAAACATTTTATTCTCTATTTCAGCAGCCCCAGGATGGGTCTGAATCGTGGTGCAAACAGCTCTAAAAAAGAAGGTTGCATTTCACAGATATTGGAATCGGAAAATGGCCTAATTTGTATCATTGCACAATTTTTCGTTACATGGGTGGACGCTGACATCTCTTTATTGCCACCTGCCATTCCAAATAACTTGAAACTACTGCTATTAACAGATATAGGGTTGGCCTTTATTTCTGTGAAAGGGGATTGAAATTTATTGTATTTTGTAACCAGGAGCAATGTCTACTTTTGATGTTTGTTTTTGTGAAATTTTGGGGATTTTGGGCAAAAATACAGGGGGGGTGGTCTAACTCCCAAGAGAAAATTTAAAAATTGCACCCACTTTGTATTCTTGGGTTATTTGGTGGGACCTTCAATCTGACCAAGTTTCATCCAAATTGGAGAGATAGCTTGTGTCACATCTGCCTGGTCCTCTCGTGGACTCAGTCTTAAACCCTCACAACTACTAGCTGTTATTCCATCTCAAAAGCATCCTTGTTTAAGAGTTCCACAAACCAAAAATCCGGTCAACTACTTTACTTTGTTGCTTTTAGATGAAAAGGGAAGAAAGGCTGACTTAAATAACGAACCTATTCGAATTCATTTAAAGATTTCCTGTTGATTGTAAAATGGAAGACTACAATAGAATTTATCCACAAGTGCCTCTAAACGGGGACCCACTTAATTTCAGGCTACAAAAGTCTTGTGAAGCACTACAAAATCTCGAGAAGGAAATGAGGCATTATGAGAATGTTAGGAAAAAGTATAATCGAGTGAGGGGAATATTTACTAAAATCAGTGTTGGTAGTGGGGTGGTTTCAGTTATCCTATCTGCAAGTGGACTGGGAACCTCTCTTACTGGTTTTGGTGCTGTTATTGGTATCCCATTGGGAGCTGTGGGAGGTATTTGTGGGGGAATATCGGTTGGATGCGGTGTGGCTTCTAAACGACTTTCACATAAAGTTGGTAAACACGAACAGACCGTTTCTCTAGCAAAAGCGAAAGTAAACACCATTCACGACCTGGTTTCAAAGGCTCTGAAAGATAACGCTATCTCTGACCAAGAATTTTCGCTAATTTTAGCAGAGGTGGACAAGTTTGAAAAACTAAAACTCGAAATCCGTCAAAAAGATCGGAAAGATAGAAAAAAAAAATTAGATATGTCTCAGATAAGAACAGAGGTTCGTGCGGAAATTTTAAAGGAGTTAACCGCTCCCGCACGTTGAAATTTTCATTTGAGCGAACGCCTGTAGGATGGAATTATGAAGTTGGTTTTAGAAAAGAACGGTGTTGATTTAAAAACATCTTATTCTTAACATAAATAATAAAATGTTACTCAATGATTTCAGAAATAGGTATCCAAAGGCTGATCGCGGCCAATTCGTATTTGTGGCTGATCAATATGGTGGTTACATTAGGTGGAAAGTTAATGGGACAACAATCATGTCTTATGATGACCCCACTGGCAAAACATGGACTGAAGACCTGTCACCCCGTTTGAAAAGACTGCTATGGAAAGATTTAGGATTGGATGATGATGCATTGAGTTCATTCCCAAAGAGTTTAACTATGACCAATCGCTATTACTCAATACCTGCTATTGACTTTGATGACCCCACCAGCAACACGACAAACATGCTGACCTCATTAGATATATATGTTTCCAATACCAAAAAGTTCACTGCTAAGATGCGTAATGTTTTCACCTCCCAAGTTGTGACTTTCAAGTTTGGTAAACAGAGTCGAAAATGGTTGAACGCCCCCGATATGAATTATTGGCCTCAACAACTGAACTTTGCAGTGTGGTGTGCGACCTCTGGTTGTGGGATAAGTCCTTTTGAGAGCCTCAACTATCCCAAAGTCGTGAGTAGCTTCATTAAGTTTCATGTATATTTCACTATAAGACGAATACTGTATGAATTGAGTCTTCCCCTGCCTGATGAGCAACCTTTTGTAATAAACAACAACCCTTACAGCAAAGTCGCTTATCAAGGATTGTGCGCTGAATTTGGCATCTCAAACAACTCTGACTTTAGATGGAAAGGTGGTCGAAACGGAGGTTTGGGTGACATATTCATAGATTATGGTGCTGGATATCATGGAGCGGGTGGTGGATATCAAAATGTTCATATGGTAAGGAATTACGATGAAGAAGCTGATCAATGGCCTGGTGAAGGTGGTAAATTTGCCGATGACGGAGGTAAGAAGGAAAAAGGTAATCTCATCTCATTCATCCGTAATGATGACTTTGCCGATTACAAATATACCTGGTTTATCCCAACAAGTGGCTATGGACTCACTAAAGCTGGACTTGGTAGATTGAATCGATCTGCTGAGGCTTTTGTTTACTGTGTATTGGGTGCGCAAGTCAACACTAGAAACTCGATTGTAGGTAGTGGTGGTGGAGCGATCGAGACTCAAGAAGAATTCTTAGCTCTGTTTGAGAGTAGTGTGATTGAGAATAACATTTCGAGTTCGATCCAAAGGTATCAATTAGCTGTTCAGGAAGCGAAATTACGGCTTGATTTAGCTGTTGCCCCCGGTGTATGGCTAATGTCTAGTAATATGATAATCAACACTGAGAGCGTGACTGGTTTTAATAACAAGTTGATGAAAGCGACTAATGATATGCGTTTTGGAGTGAATATTTCCCTAAACACTGAAGCAAAACAGGTCGGAATAAAACATAACATGGGATCTTCAAAGTTAAAGTTACCGCATAGAACTGAGATGAAACCAAAACCTATTGTAAAAACAGACTCAAAGCCGGACGTGACATCGCAACATGAAACTAATCAAACAGACTCACAGCATGAAAATAATCTATTAGCATTGATAGTTGTCGCGGGTGGATTAGCATGGTATATATTTCGGTAGATGACTATTTTTTTTAGCTTACGCGTAAGTCGTTTTTTTATGTAAGCAAAACCTCACAGCATGAAAATTGTCCCGGGTGGATTAGCATGACTATTTTTTTAGCTTACGCGTAAGTCGTTTTTTATGTGACATGATTCTCGGAAAACAGGAAGTTGATGCTATTTTTGGATAACGCGGTTGAATAATATGCAAATTCTTGATAAAAGATGTGTTGAAAGATGTTTCTCAAGTCACAAGGTAAATTTTGTTATGTAACACTGACTTATGTTATATAACCTATTGTTTTTGTCGTGTCTCTTGTGTTGTGTGACACTCTTTACAGTTCCCCTTCTGTCTGTTGTGTTCACATATTTGTGATCCTCCGCATAACTTACAAAACCATCTTTGTCTTCCATGAATACATATTCCTTTCCCGTTGCATTCTTTACATAGATACCTCACCCGTTTATGCTCACAAAGACTAGCGCCGTTGCATTCTCTACATCGGTTTTTCCTTCGATTATGGGAGCATATTTGAGACCCTCCGCATAACTTACAGTAATATTTAACCCTTCCATGAAGACACTTATTACTTGTTGTTTTCGAGGCTGGGATAATACCCAACGCTTTGATGAGTTCGGCTTTTCGCATTCGATAATATCTTTGAATACCCTGCTCTTTGGCAAGGTCTTTCAGTTGTTTCACTGTTTGAAATGGAACATTAATCTCAGGTATCGGTTCATCAAGAATATTAGTTCTAGGTGCTGGAATGGGTCTTTGAATATTACCCAACGCTTTGATGAGATCGGCTTTTCGCATTCGATAATATCTTTGAATACCCTGCTCTTTGGCAAGGTCTTTCAGTTGTTTCACTGTTTTCTTCTCCATATTTCTTACTATATATGCATTTCTTTAAACCATATTAATAATAAAATGGAGAATGCGCTAGAATCGGCTATTTACTACTACTGCTTTAGTTTATTGTGTTCTTGGCTCGCAAGTCAAAACCCGATCTACTATCGTGGGGGCGAGCGGCAGTGCTGTTGAGACCCGCCAAGTGTTTAGACAACTTCTAGAGGAGACAATCGTAGTAAACGATATCTCCACCGGCATCCAGAACTATCAAAGGGCTTTGTCCGACGCTCGAGCGCAGCTGAATCTGGCTGTCGCCCCAGGGCTCTGGTTGCTCCCCAGCCGCCTTGTTATTAATTCAGAAAGCGTTCTCGGGGACAACAACGAGCTCCAGAAAGCGACCAGTGATATGTCCTTCGGGGTCAATCCGCGTGTGAACGAGCGGACACAACGCCGCACGCCCGTTGCACCGAAAACAAAAGCCCCAACCCCCCTGCGGTCGAAAACAACATCGAAAACAAAAGCCCCAGACCCCCTTGTACCGAAAATAACACCAAAAAGAAAAGAACCGGCCCTAGACCCCATTGCCCCAACGGCGCACGAGCGAAATCTAGCTGCAGTCACTGTTGTGGCCGCAGGTGAGACTTGGTGGTTGCTTAGGTAGACTTCTTCTTGTAGCGCTCAATGAGAAACACGACCACGGCTACGATCAAGAGCCAGGCGTTTTTCGCTAAGAAACCAACAGCTTCTCCGGCCGTGCGGAAGAGGAACGAGACAATGGCGCCTATGGCCCCAGGTAGTAGCTCCCCGATCTTTTTTCCGATGGCCTTCAGTCCCCGCCCTACCCCTTGCGCTACGCCGGCGAGCCCCCGCTGTAAAGCCCCCAAGATAACCCCAATGACCGTTCCAGCCGCTACGAGAACCCCCAGGACCCCTACTCCGTATTTCTTGAAAATAGCCCGAACGCGGTCCCGCAGAGACATTCGCTCCTCAACGGCTTCACGTTCTCGCTCGAGTTCTTGAATCTCTTCCTCGCGCGCCGCAATCCGCGCCTCAGCGGCACGCCTATCTTCCGGTGAAGTATCGGTGGCGTCTCTTATCTCCTTGTCCTGTAGGTTTTGCTGCTCGAGCTCCTGAGTTCTGGCGTTATTCTGTTCCAAGATCTCGTCCGTGGATGGGCCTAGACGTTCTTTCAATTCTTTAGAGAAGTTCTTCGTTAAACTTCCATCCAAGGTTTTCAGTGGGCGCCACGTCGCGTTTTCGTCCAACCCATCACGAATCATAGTACGACCATCGCGCACGCCGATCTCGACTCCGTCAAGGTAGGGAAACTCGCTCTCCACCTCGAGCTTCGCATCTTCCAGCATTCTTTGTAGGATTGGCTTCCCAGTAACAGGGTTGGTCACCATCTTCGTTTTTGGTCGTGCCCCCTGCAACAACATTGTATCAACAGGGTCGGACGAAAACGACGTTTCTGCTGTGGCAGGCTCACGGGGACGACCTCGCGGTCTTAAGTCATACATCCCGAATTGTTCTCCACCCTCCGGCAGATCGGCGGGGTCGAAGCTGGGGTTAACCCTCCCACCTTCAGCGCCGGCGGGCTCGGTATCGTCGGGGTCGTCATCGGGGGACATCAAAGGGGTCATTTCATCAGGGTTGATATCCATTTTTTGTTTCTGCCTATATATACAAGACAAATAAAATGTCGTACATCTCCAAGAAGCTTGACCCAAGGGAGGAGCCGCGCGCTCTCATGGCCGCAAAAGGAAAGCGCGTCACCCACCGCTTGACCTTTATCCCGAGCTCATCGATCCACAAAGAGACTCTTTACGTTGACATTCCCAGACTTCCCGCCGACACCGTCCTAGTCCCAGACACCCTAGCCCTTGTAGGTGAGGTGGAGCTAGGCGGATCGGAGAAGCACGCCAACAATCGCGTTGTCGACAACCTGGGGCGCTGTTTGATTCAGCGCAGGATCGTCAAGATGGGCGATAAAACCCTAGAGGTCCTGGAGCGCGCTGACCTAGTTGGAGTGTTCTCCGACCTGTGGCTTCCCACCGAAGAGCGAGCTAACCGTATCGAGCAAGGGATCCAGACAACCGCGGTCAACAAATTCCGCTCAGAGGCCGGAGACAAAGGCGATGTGGCAGGGGACGTAGCAATTGCCGAGACCTTCCCCAAATATAGGATCCCACTTGACTTTGAGCTCCTTCGCACCCACGGCGTTCTACATACGGCGAGTCTTCCACCAATTAGGTTGGAGCTCACTCTCGCCGACGCCAAAGATGTCATCGTAAGCTCGGATCCGACCAAGATTGGGAGCTACACACTAAAAAACATAGAACTGGTGTATCAGGCGATTGAGTCCCCCGGTTACGCGCAGTACATCCCGAGAGTGGTTCTTTACAACCACATCTCGCACTACAAAGCGATCACCTTTGCGAAGGCCACCGATACAATTCTCACGGACAACATCCCCGTGCAACTCAAAAGCTTTGTGGGTGTCCTGTTCCTGTTCGTCGACCAGTTCCCCGCGGGAGCGCGAAACAGCGAAGCCTTTCCGAATCCGGGTGTGACAAAGGTCGTGAGTTCGACCTCAACGGCTTCCCCAACGCGCTGTACCCCAGCGGAATGCTCCCCGCAGATATTTGGGAGACGGCGCGAGCCGGCGCAGAATGGTTGGTGCACCCCCCAGCTCCACTCTCGGTGGTCACCCGCCCTACTGGGTTCTCACATGACAAATACGGGATCTTCATCGATCTCCGCACGGCTCGCGACCACCTCGTTCACGGCGACGGACAAGCAGCTATCGGTCCGGGGAAAAATCTTCAGTTCCGGATCTATCGAAAAGCCGGTGGCGGTGGTAATGCCAACTGCCACGTCTTCCTCCTAGGTGACGCAGCATTCAACCTTGGAAGTCAAGTCGTCTACTATTAATCGCCTCCCTATATACTATGGATTGTCTCACCGATTTGATACCCGGCCACCTGCTTATCGTCGGTCCAACCGCTTCCGGGAAGTCGAGACTGGTCGTCGAAGCTCTCCGTGGTCCTTTTCGTGGGAAGTTCCACGTCGTGTGTTTGATTTGCCCGACGTACGTCCACAACAAAACATATCGGGGATTTGCCCTGAAGGACCCCGGCTTCATCGCCCTGGCGCCATCGAACTCGGGCGGTGAAATTGAGAAGTGCCTCCGGTTGGCGGTCGCGGTCTTCGAAGGTCGTGGCCACGTGTTGCTTATTCTGGACGACTGCGCCGCCAGTGAGGACGTAAAAAGACATCGCAGCGCTTTGATCGAGCTGGCTTTCTCCGGCAGGCACAAGAATTTTTCAGTATGGCTTTTGACCCAACAATACACGAGCGTGGCAAAAGCGTTCCGGGAGAATGTAGCCGCGACGTTGACGTTTTACAGCCCGAGCGAGCTCGACGGGAAAACGCTTTGGGAGAACTACGGGGTGGGACACTCGAAGGAGGAGCGGCACCAAATGCTATCCGCGCTCAAGGAGCATCCGTACGCCAGACTTTGCTTCCGTCTCCGCCATCCATTCGATATCGTGTTGGAAATCCCAGCTCCCAGCAAAAATGTTTCGGCAGATATATAGTCATGGATGACACCGTGCTGGATGAAATTCTCCGCGAAGAAGGGATATGTCCCAGCGAGCCTCCCGTAGACGATGCTCGGGACGAACGGGAGGCGCTGGCTATTCTCGCGGCCGCGGGCAATACCAAGGAGTACTTGGGGAAGGAGCTGTCGCTGGGCGACGTCCACAGGCTCTCGAGGAAGGAGGTTGCTTCGCTCCATCTTCGTTACCAGGTGACCCTCGGAAAGCAGGTCGAGCACAGTCTCTCTAGCGGGGTTTTGAAGGTCGCGTGCAAGGTGGTCGGTCATTTGTTGGGAGCAGTAGGGAAAAAACTGGATTCCGAGCAGGCACTGTTAACAGACCTCCAGCAGGATGCTCTGATCCGACGTGAGTTGAGCTACGGAGCTGGCTGGATCGCTGTCAACGGAGGTCGTTTGGTGGCGCTAGTGGCTGCACTGGCTCATGTAGGTTGCCACACAGAGTCTTCGACGGCCGCAGGCCCAGATGCTAGAAAACCTGTGGTTCCTCTTGCAGAGTCTTTTACGGCCGCAGGCCCAGATGCTAGAAAACCTGTGGTTCCTCTTGCAGAGTCTTCGACGGCCGCAGGCCCAGATGCTAGAAAACCTGTGGTTCCTCTTGCAGAGTCTTCGACGGCCGCAGGCCCAGATGCTAGAAAACCTGTGGTTCCTCTTGCAGAGTCTTCGACGGATCGCTAGGGTTCCGCTAGCAATTTTTTTTTGGTGTTTGTATAGTATACGAGCCCTGTCTGAAAGTGATGGAAGAAGAAGATCGTATTACAGCGCCGGCCGCTCCCGTAGCTCCGAATAAGCAGAAGGATCCTAAGAAGGTCGCGGCTGGCCGAGCCCTCGCGGCTAGGAACAAAGAAGCTCGACAAGCTCTGGCTCGAGAGCGGTCTCGCGAGAGCCACGACGACGAACCACACCGAGCTACGACAAGCTGGAATTGGGGGCTCCTGATTGCCGCAGGGAGCCTCTTCGCCAGTCTGTATAGTCTGTATCTAGCGCATCTCAAGCAACCGCAGCAGCAGCCAAAGCTTACTCACCCGCCACCCGAGCCTGCGCGGCCTCGCGAAATTATGGAATAGATTTTTGTATTGTATAGTCTCGATGGACAACAAAGTCGTAAACACTGTTGTCGAAGCGGCAACTCTGACAGGCATTGCTGCTGGTATCGGTTGGTTGGGGAAAAAGGTTCTCAAAACGCCTATGATCTCGGACCCTTCCTCGTCGATTGAAAACTACGCGAAGTGGGTTGCAGTTCTCTCGGGAGCCGTCGCAGCTAGGCAATACTTAGTCGATAAAAAGATAATCCCAACTGAGTAGAGATGGCAACCATAGCGTTGATGCTTGGTGGGGCTATCCTGAACGCTACGGCCTTCGTTGGTGGTTCGTATCTCGCACGGGCGATTTCTGGGAAAGGTCCCGATGCAATGGCGGCTGAGCGTAAGCGTCACGACAAAGCTTTGGAAAAGTTCCAGGCTGACTGGGCTGCCTTTCAGAAACGCCGCGAGAATCTGGCTGATTGGGAAGCAGAGCAGGAACGACTGCGAAATCGCGCTGACCAAGACACAGCTTCAACTAACCGCGCTCTCGACTTGTACGCTAAAACCCATCCTCGTCCCACAGCGGTTGATGACCACGACGCCCCGCAATGGAGCGATTATTACCGTCCTTCGAGTTCCCAACGAACAGGTGAACTAGCCTATGTAGGGGGTGGGATGTTCGCCATTGGGTATGCTGCTAGCCGATTGTTGTGAGACACAATAGCTTTTTTTCGCGATGGAACTATAGACCAATGGAAAAGAAGCTGTCCGATATCTACTACAGCCCTCAGGGCTATTGGAAGGGGTTCGCTGCCTCGAAGAAGTTGGCGGACGCGGCTGGCGTCTCTGAAGATGCCGTCCTGGCGTGGCTAGAAAAACAGGCAATGTGGCAGATCTACCTGCTGCCCCCACCCCGCATACTAAGGCCAAGGTTCAATGTCTCAACACCAAACGAGGTTCATCAGGCCGATCTTCTATTTCTACCGCATGACCGCCCGGGACGTGGGCGGAAGCTTTACAAATATGCGCTCACTGTGGTCGATGTTGCCTCGCGCTACAAGGAGGCTGAGCCGTTGGCTTCAAAGGAAGCGAGAGAAGTCGCGGGAGCGTTGGAGCGCATCTACAAGCGAAGCCCTTTGTCCTGGCCCAAGCTACTTCAAGTCGACCCGGGAAAAGAGTTCATGGGTGCTGTCTTACCTCTACTAGCTCGCCACAATACCGAAGTTCGGCGTGGCCGAGTGGACATCCACCGAGACCAAGCGATCGTTGAGAGGTTCAACAGGACTCTAGCCGAGCGGTTGTTTGGTTACCAGTACGCCCAGGAGATGCTTCTTCCCGAAGGAGAAAGATCGGTTGAATGGGTGGCTCGGCTGCCTGCTGTTGTCGCGGCTTTGAACAACGAACCGACGCGGTTGATCGGAAAAAAGCCGCAGGATGCCATCGAAGCTAAATCGGTGGCGCAAAGCAGGTCCTCCTCTGTTTTACCGGGGAGAGCGGTTGGTTTGGAGGAGGAGAGACTTTCGTCTGACGCCGACTTACGGTATTTATACCAGCCTGGTGAGCAGGAGGGTGGGCGAAGACGCGCAACGGACCCAATTTGGAGCCTCGAGGTGTACGAACAGGCGCGTGCGGAGATTCGACCAGGCGAACCTGTGGTCTACTATCTCAGAGACGGGCCCAAACGAGGCTTTGTCCGTGAGGAGCTGCAGGTAGTACCTTGGAATACCGAATTACCCCCTGAAAGTGTACTCAAGGGGTTCGGTGTGAATCCCGTCGGGTAGAACTCGTCTCTTCTCGTAGTAGGCGAAAAGCCCGAGTTTATCCTGGTGGTACGTTGTCATCTTTCCGTGGTCCATTCGGAATCCCCGGTTTTCTGCCCGGTCGAGCGCTCCATCCAGGGTTGTTTTGTAGCGCCTCCAGGTCAAGTCGTTGTCTTTCTTGGACATCCCCTTCGCCGAGGTTTTGCTTTTTCCTGTCCCTGACGCCGCTGGCTCGCTGTCGACGTAGTACGCCTTGCTGCATAGAGCGATGGCCCGGGTTCCCTCGAACTCGAGTTTGAACAGGCCCGGCGTCCGGCCGCTCCGTTTATCCCAAGCCAGCCATTTCTTTTTGCAGCCCTCGAACTCTTCGCGGAGCTCGGGGCGGACGACGTCGTCCAGGTTTTTCCCGGCGATGCCCATGTACAGGCTATCGGTATCCATCTGTAGGAGCTCGAAGGATCTTCGGTCTACGAAATGGTCTAGGAAGTCGTAGTAGAATTCGAGCATCCGTAGTTTGGCTAGCTGATAGACTGTGATTCCGATTTGGAACGGGCGGGTGATCTCGATCTTCTGCTTCCTCCTGTGGATCTCGTAGGCGGAACCTATTTCGTCGAGGTCCTCGAACCAGGAAGAGCGGAGAGCACGATCGACCACCGCTTCGTCGGCTGTGTAGGAGACCAATGTCTGGCGCTCCAGCGCTTCGATAAACTTGCCGTAGCAACTATTACCCAGCAGTTTAAACAGGTCAGCGAATAGTGCTTTGTCCTTGTTGGTATCCCCTTCTCGTCGAGCTTCTGTAACCTGGTCGACGAACCAGCCGAAGATCTTTTGCGGTTTGTAGTTGATCGTCCGGTACACCGCGGTGACAACTAAACCGTGGACTAGGTACCAGCGGAGCAGAGGGACGTACAACAGAATCTTCTTCGCGGAAAGCGCTCCTACAAGCTTCGGATCTGTTAATCGGGTTCGTCCCATTCGCTCGAGATAGTCCAGCATCTCTTGCGGAACCGCTTCGATGGGTATCTCCTTGTTGTAGAAGAGCGGGGGCATTTCTTCGAACTTTGGCCAGAGGTGTTCGGGGACCTCGATGTCAACCTCGGCGAACCCGAACCACCTTCCTTCTCGTAGAGCCTCCACAAACCCATCGACATCGTCCGGACTACGGTAGTGGATCACCGTTCCCTCCCCACAGGGCATAGGAGCTGCCATGGTAGAGAGGTAGAGAGCGTTCGCGTCGTAGCCGAGGATGCGTTGACATTGGTGGGTCTGGTCGTATTGGTGCGACCTGATCCGCGAGACCCCCACCTCGTGGTAGCGGGTAAATACAATCGAAGGTCCTCCGACAACCGCCGCTTTGAGCATGTCGTACGCTTCTTTGTTGGGGGCATACAGCTCGGGCGGGTTGGGGCTGCGAAGTGTGCCTCGCAAGACGAACCTCATCGACACTCCAGGTAGACTAACCGCATCTTTGAAGATGTCGATTCCATACGCGGTGTAGAAGTCGCGCATTTTGGCCAGTGCTTCGACGAAGGGGCCCACGTCGAGATTGTTGTAGTAGCGGAGCCAGTCCGCGAAGGTCTGCATCCCCTTCTCCCGGAATACCCGCTTGCAGTCTCGATATTCCGAAAGGGAAAGAAGATATTTGCCTTTCAGTTTCGAAAACCACTGTGGGTAGTCCGGTAGGCCAGGGAAGTCGAGCTTGTCGTGCGAGTCGAACCATTCGTACGGAAACCAAGACTTCGTGAGAGTGCAACCGTAGGCTTTGACCCAAGCATCGTAGGTTTTTCCAGGACCGATGTAGTTCAAAACGTCCAGAAATTTGAAGCCCGGAGTTGTGATATACATAACCTGGTTTTCCTTACACCCCACTTTGATGGACTGGTCGGTCGTCTTGCAGATTTCTGGGACGAAGTGGTTCCGGATCAAATTCAAATCGTACTTCCCCGAATTGAATCCAAGCACAGGGACTTGGTCGCACCACTCTTCGATCGCTTCCCGATACTTTTTTGGTAAGAGCTCGATGGTGTCGGGCAGGAACCTCGCGCGAACATGTTCGCGTATCCGAACGGCCCGTCGTTCTAGCGCTCGAACAAATTCTTCGACCAACAACTTAGACTCTCGTACGCATAGGTGTTCGGGAGTCGGATCCAGGGTGTCTGATATGGAGACGGAGATAGGAACGTGGGCTCCCTCTATAGTCAAATCGGCGGTCGGTTTTTTCGCACTGGACTTGTCGAGGTAACTCTCGAAGTCATACACGATCGCGTGGGGGTAGGTCTCGGTTTTTTGTTCGAGGATGCGATCTTTTCTCCAAGGTTTAGGCTCCTCGTGCTGCCACCGAACCACAAGGCGAAACCCAGCAGCTCGGATTTTGGCTTCTCGCTCGAGCGTCTGTTGGTATGCTATCTCGCGTGTAACAGGGCTGCCCTTTTTCTTGGAAAGATTCCGAAGTTGCTCCTGGCGTTGCTTCGGCGATGGGAAACAGCGTTTGCACCCGTGCCATAGGCACCCGTTGAATTGGAAGACGGTCTTTGAAATGGGATCATAACCGTCTACGGCGAAACCTTCTATCACTCGCTCGCCTCCATGTCCACATAGCTGGTGATGGATATGGATCCCTCTGGTGCGGGCTTCATACTCGAGCCATTGGACGGCTTGGACGCTATCCCGTTTTTGTGGGTAGAAGGCCTTTTCAAAGGCAGACGGCGAAGCTTCCACTTTCTCTCCTTTGCAGACAACTTTTGTCTCACCTTGGGTGCAACGATCGGCGTGGCGATGGAGGTTGTCGGCGCGTGTGAACCTTGCATTGCACTCACCGCACACGAACTTTTTCGCGAGTTTCCGGATGTCGCGAATGAGAAACGCGTGCCCCTCGTAAACGCCGATCGTCATTGGTGGAGTGCCTACTTTTTCATAGTGAGCCGGGTGCCTCCGATGCAACCAATCTCCAGACTCTTGTGGTTCGTATACCCGGATCCCTAGCCGGAAGTGCTGCTCTACTTTCCGCAGCTCGTCCTGAGAAACCCCTGGGCAAGTCTCGAGTGATTTGTATATCTCTCTAGCAAGAGCTTGAGCTTGGCTAGTGCAACAATCCGCACGCGCACCTCGATGAACGGCGATACACCTAAAGAGACAGAGGTTATCTCCGTATGTATCCAAGGAATACATCCCAGGCTTTCTTCTTAGCCAGCTGGGTAGTGGTCCTGTCCCCAACAAAGGCGCCTGCCGATCTACTACAGCTTTTACTGTCACAGAGATAAATCGGATGAAGACCCACTTGGTGTTAGGTCGTTCGATTTGATCACCAATCAAGCGCTTCTCGTCTTCCGCCTGCACCCAGTCTCTGGCTTGCGTCTCGAGCCGCTGGATCCAAGGACTACCTTTTACGATTTTGTGAAACAACATAATTTTGCCCGTTTCGAGGTTTCGGAGTCGATAGGTGTAGCTGTAACGCAGATAACAGCTGGTCTCGACCTTCTCGTGGAGCTTATCCATAATCCGATCCACCAGAGACCCGGCCACGCCTCGGAAGAAAGACCACTTCCAGAAGCGGCGACCAGCTTCCTCTCCCTCTCTCTCTCCATCCAACTCTTCGAGTATACGCGCACCTTCTCGAACCAGAGATCTCGCTAAGGGAGCTCGACGGTTTTTAATTTTTCTACGAACTTCTGCCCTCATCGTTGGAGTAGTTTTCTTTCGGACACCCTCCGTGAGAAGCGCAGCGTCAACCTCTCTCGCAAGTTGACGGAGTTCACGAGCCCGCTGCCACTTCTTATGAGGATTCTCTATATCCCCTCTGGTAATAGCAGGGTATCTCCCCGTCTGTAGCGCTCGCCGGAGTCGTTTCCTCCACTCCGCGGCGCGAGCCTCCCCGATAGCTCGTAGGAGGTCAGCTTTTAGCATCTTAGAACCTACAGATAATCCATAACTTCTTGCTAAAGAGCGTAACTCTTTGACGGTGGGTATATTTTGAAGATACCTTTGATGCACCACTTTCTAAATGGAAATACTTTTGCGTTGCGTCTATTATACTCCCACTACGGTTTAACCCTTCCCCTTCATACCATCTAAAATAAACGCTCTCAATTTTGTCAACGTGTTCTATATATATATATACCACAAAAAAAATGCGCTCTTAAAGTCTACGAACTTGAACAAATCAACCGTTGGTCGATATAGCCACCCCAAATAGGAACGGGGGCGCGATCCTCCTCTTCGATAAGATCTTGAATTAACGGAGGTAAACAAGCAATCTGACGTTCTAAAACTTCCATCTCTAACTCCAATTGCTCCATAACATCTTCTAACTCCTCTATCTCCACCTCATCCCAATTATCCTCATAAGACATCGTTTTACCAAATTTTCACTTAAGGCAACAAGAAACAGTAGGCGCGCAAGGATTCGCGTTGCGCCAACGTTTTTTCCGAAGATTTATAGTATGCATATTTGTCTAAATTGAAATAGCTCATTAATTTTCGGAAAACGCTCGGAAAATCTTCGGGTCATCTTCGGAAATCTTCGGGTCATCTTCGGAAGTCGGAAACAAGTCAAAACAATGCTTTAAATCGGGAAATAGGAAAAGAACGCTTCATTTCTAAAATAGGGCTTTAAATCGGAAAATAGGCAAGGGTGCATCATTTCTGCACCCTTTGTTTTATACTTGGGAGCCTTTACACGCTGAAAAACAGCTTATATACAAATCCGTATTTGATTCCCTCCTACTATACTACTAAAACCCTCCGTTATGCCATATAGTCTCCCGCACCATTGTGATTGGCGCGGGAGACTATATGACATACTGGCATGAAGTACGTCAAGGCCGATGTCTGAGATTTCCTTGTAATGACCTCAATCTCGGTTAATAAGTAGTATTTATTAGTAAGCTTTCCTTAATTCTTACGGTAGTAAAACTCGCTTAATGAACCATTTCTGTGTGTGAGACCACGTAAATACACTGATGGTCTTAGTGTTCCGCGTACGCCTACCTAAAAGTCAAGAAACGATTTTTATCAAAACCAAATCTTCACAAGCACAAGACCATTTTAGCATTGCAGTGAACTTTGTTTTGGATTATGATAGTGATGATGATAAAGTTGTACAATTACAATGCATCTCTTGATTAATTGTTCCTTCTTCTCTTTAGTCCGCATTCAGGCTTGACTGACTTTGTTTGCGCAACAGTTTCAATGCCTCATGAATATGCAAATCTGCAAAACCTGTCTTAAATTTGAATATCCCTTCGTTCCGCCTTTCTGCCATCACAGGGAGATTCCCTTGTTAGTCCTGTGATTGGCTGATCAAAGCTTCTGGAATGAAGAATCAAATGACTTGACAGGCTCCTGCGTGACAACTGTTGCTCATTTTACGCACGCTCGCGCTTCTAACAACTCATCAATATCGACCGTGGCATTGCTTAAGAAGACAGGGGAGGGACTAACCGGAGAAAGTCTGTCTACCCTCGTGCAATCACCAAGTTGAAATCGTCTGGTACCGACAAATTGGGAGTTTGGGGAAAATATTTGTCTGGTTGCATGTTTTTAATGAGGTACCAATTCAGTAAAATTAAACAGAAGAAATTTGATAATAATTTTTATTTTTTTTCGTATCACAATAAAAAAACAGTTCCCTTGCTCTCCATCCTTTCTAACTACTAAATTAACATATACAAGGCCATAGCCAAAAGAAACATGTGACTGAAAAGTCAAAGCCATTGCTAAATTCTCTTACTAGCTGCCAAGAGAAAATGAGGAAAGATGTCTTACCTCGTTTTCTCATGTAGCTAGTTAGAGTGTCTAACCGGCGATATCACTTATTATTTAACAAATATTTCGCATGAATCAGTGACTAAGGTAAGTGCCTTGTTTTGCCTCTTGCTTGGTACAGCCCTGATTATTTGTGAAACGTAGCCTGGGCCCAAAGAGATAATTAACAATAAACGGCGCTTCACGGTTTGGTTCAAACGCGCACCGTAAATTTATTTCCGTCAAGTAAAAAAAAATGTTAATATTTGAAGGCAAGGATTTCTCAAGGCCAAAATGGGTTAAGTAAATTAAAATTTTAAAAGGGTTAGTACGCTACAATGTTTTGGAATTAAACAAAAAGTAATTAACAAGTTTTATTCCTACAGATAATTTTAACTAACCCTTAAAACGTTTGATGTGAGTCAATGTGAGTATTCAGTGCAGCTTGAGTCAGCTGACTAATATAAAGCAGGAAGTTTATCTTAAGCTACAATCTTTGCGTTCAAAAAAGACAAACATAATCCCTTTGAAAAACACTTGACCGTCATTTCCATTGACATCAACAGAATAGCAAGTAGTCTATTCGATTCATTCCCGAATTTTTTCGCGTGTCTCCATGGTAACTTGGGCAGCCTTTTGTTATCTCTCTCCTTGGTTTTGGCGCCAGTTATCTCCGCGCATGAAGCCAAACAAGATCTTGTTCGTTTGGTGATACTCTTTGTCTGTTAAAAACAAATAATCGAGCAAAGAAAAATGTTAAGCGATTCATAAAGAGTAAGATAACATTGCAATGGCGTTGGTTTTTAAAAATGTCTCAAAATGATTTGCATACAATGGTTTAAAGTCGCTGTTGGCGTGCAATTATAACCATCGCTTTATGGTTTTCATTTGCCAAATTACACACGTTTCGCTGCAGAATACCTACCATGGTGACTTTTGATTTATAAGGTTGATTTTGTCAAGGGAGAATATAGCGCTTTCAGAATCATATTGCTCGTGTCAACTTTCTTGTCGAATGCCTCACAGAGGGCATGAACGGGAATGAAGCAATCAGATTTTATAAAAATCACGATTTCGCACGTCTGAAATATTTACATTTGACATATTTTCCAATGAAGGGCTTTTGATTTGTTCATATGAAAGGATAAACTAGGAACTTCGCCACTGAAATGTAACATTAATTATGCATGCAGTCTACGAAGTCTTTTCCTAATAAAGTAGCGAATGATCAAACAGTTCTTTTCTGCATAATTATATTGGTCGTAAGCTGGTGTAATTGAATGAAAGGACTTTTAATTTTCCTCCGTCATGACAGCTTGACTGATATGTAATAATCGCTGATGAGTGAATGCAATTTCAAATGTCGTCAGCCAACAAAGCGAAAAGCAAAGAAATGTTACACTTCGTGGGTAAATATAAAATGTCAATGTTAATTACTGTGATGACGTAGTGACGACTTCGCCAAAAACAACAAAAGTCAATGAAACTCTTTACAGGGAGATTCCCTGAGTCTGTTTCCTGATTGGTTGAGAGGATATCGTGCGAAAACATGTCATGTATGTGTCTAGACAAGTCTATTTCACGTTGTCTAGTTCTGTGGAGCAGCGCGCGCCATGTGAGCGGCTGTCTTTATCGCTTTCGATTCTCGGATTTTGCATCAGTAAGTGGCAATGCAATCCGCCGAAGCAGAAATATCCCCTTTGATTCGCTGTGATTTGTCGGCGGATGATATATTTAAAGCGACAACTGTGTGTACATGCATTCGATTAGGGCTGTTTCACACGTGATACGAGCGTATTAAAACATAGGGCTAAGCAAACGAGTTGTTACTCTACATTCCGCAGGTGAAAAACTTAGAACCACTCCGTATAGGTAAACAAACTATACCACAGAACAGTATTGTTTATTGGCGTTCAAAAGATTGGTCATACTCCATGGTTTGATTCTCAGATGGAAACATTAGACCCACTCTGCATACAAAAACAAACAGTAACATCGTACAGTACTGTCAAGTAGCTTTCAAGGAATGGTCACACTGCATTGTTTGATCCACAGTTGAATCACTGATGGAAAAAGAATTCTTATCTAAGCTATTGCTTTGTTGCGCCTGCCTTGTTAACTTGTAACAATAAAACACATGTTAAAGATTCGAGTGCGCAATCAGTGTCAAAAATCATTCGAAGAATTCACGCGGCAAAGTGATATTGTTACACTTGTATAACACGCGTTTCTTGTTAGGAATTTTTGCCGCTGAACCTTTGCACCTTCGATGACTGTACCGACAAATGTAATGCTTAGTAGAATAAAAAAACTGACCACAACAACAAACTTGGCATTTCATTCCCCAGAGAGACTTGAAACGGCAGTGACTACTGACAGTTGAATCGCATGCCCTGTCAAGTGAAAACAAACAGTACCACAGTACAGTGCTGTACAGTAGCTTTCTGAGTGAATTGTCGCACTGCATGGTTTGACAAACTACATACTGAACATCAGCATCAAGGACAATTTCAGTTGTCCAATAGCTTGCGATAGGAACAACAACATCGACAACAATACTTTATTTAACCACGCGACACCTAGGAGCGCAAGCACTCGTTAAAATGTGTGCGTGAACGCAAAGTTGTATAAAGAAAGAAAAAATTTTATAATTATCTCTGTATGTAAATATGTATTATATAATAGGCGCCTAAAAAGAGTTAAAAAATATTAAAACCCAGAATATTTACCTAGTAATCGTTTAAAAGTTAAAAGATCGTTAGTATTCCTTACAAATGGTGGTATTGAGTTCCAGATCCTGGCGGCAATGAAAGAAAGGTACTAACATTCTCAAGCACAGATGGACTAGATGGAAAAGTCAAATACAACCATACAAACCAGGAAGGACAGTTACAGTACAGACTCCTAGCCTCAGTTACATTAAAACTAGAAACGTCAAACGAAATCCGGCATACTGTACAGTAAAACAAGCAGCTCCAAGGGACGGCCAGTAAATTCCTTAAGAGTTGTTACACCGCAAGTTTTTCTTCAGAAACGATAGACTGTTCATGAAATTGGTCAGAACCTTTTTTCAATATGCGTATGCCAAAACGGTATTGTTTTATCGGCAAATGGACTGGAAGAACCATACATTCTGTTAAAATGAACCGAGCGGTAACTCAGTGGCTCTCCATAGAACCGTGTTCAAAGCAAAAGCAAACAACACACTGTGGACACCAACGCCTTAAAAAGTTGTCTCGTCCCTAATTATAAATACGATTTCAAACGCATTCCTGTCTAGTTACATCAGTGATCTAAATGTAACCAGTAAAACAGCTGTATGAAAAAACGCTTATTAGAGAGACGAATTTTCGCCTCAAAGCGTCTTGTTGCTCTCGCACAAGTGAGTTCTCAGTTCTTGGAACGGAACACATTTAAAAACTGCTAATTCTGTTTTTGTTTGCAATGTTACAAATCTGATACATGGCTTCAGTCGAAATGTGGTTTAACATGACAAATATTCGAATTTCGATTCGAGTACAAATGGTCTTATAACAGGGGATTTAAATTTTTTGAAATACCAAATTTTATAATGTTGTAGAGATTTTCGCTAATGTTCCTTTGAACTTAATTTCATGTCAAAATCGTATTTAGTCCCTCATCATGTGTACCTTGGCACAGCCACAACAACCACCACGTCTAATCCGTTATCTGCTAACTTACCAAGCGACAATTTTTAACAAAGACTGGCGGTTCTTGTGAACATTGAAACGTTTGGCAGGTGCAAATGGAAAACTTAAAATTCACTTTTTGAGTAACTTTAAATTGAAAGCATTTCAGCTTTACCTGCTTTGCGCCCGGTTCATGTCTGGCGATGTTTTGTGGAAAACTAAATCATTTTATGACCCAAGGTCCGAAGAGATTTCAGTTGACAGAGCAAACATAAACAGCCGTGCACATGTCGTATTGGTTGACAGGAACAAGCTCTAGTCAGATGGGAAGTTCTTGAACGTTGAAAACAATGCAATGTATTTTGCTAATTTATTATCGATATAATTAATTAATAGTTTGTACAGGGAGACATTCAATGGGTCTTTGGAATAGCTACAAGCCTTTCAAAATGGAGAGCTCATTTTACTGGCAGGCGCCAATTGTATTCACGATTTGTGCGCTTTTCAGATCACGCAATAAATCAATGATAGTCTGACAGGAATGGCTCCAGCAAACCAAAGAAACAATGGAATTTTTGATAACAAGAACCGCCCAGTTATAAATATATATTGCAAGCGGCTGAAGACTGATTCAACGCGAATTTATAAATAGGCGTGCATTGTTGCGCACATCCAATAGGGATCCGCTTCTCCGTCAACAAACAGGCGTGCACTTGAATGGTTTGATATACTGTATGACGCATTTCATATCAAGGGGTATTCCCTGAACTTTAATTTGGCGGGAAATTTGCTTGCGACGTCATGCGATTGTTGAAAACAAAGAGCTAAATATTCAACGTTTTAGATCAGTTAAGTGGACTGTATTTGGTTAGAAAAGTTGCCTCCAAGTCATCTTCTTTTCACCATCTAACAAAGTGCGTACCGTTTTGTTTGAATTCCAAGTTTGCGTGATAGAGATATTGGAACAGAGGCAATAATGGATTCCCGAAAGAAGGAAATCCGTAATATTTCAATTAAACATCATTCAAGTCTGAATTTCCGAGGATTTGATTGATATAAAAGAAAAATTTAATCGGCGCATTAATCTTTCGAAAATGAGAGTCGTATTGAAAAAGCATGAAGAGCTATACATATTTTTGTTACGAATTTTTGATTAATTTCAGTTCACATATCGAGATCAAAAGTCGACTTGTGGAACTGCGAAATACTCTCATCCAGTTAGTTTGAGCCACAAAATAGACAGCCAGAGAAATGACATTAAGACCGAACCTCAATGAACACAAAAAGACGAATGCACACATCAGCTTTGGGAGCCTAGATTTTTACACCTGCTTTGTCTGGTCGAAATACCTACTATGCATTATATTTTAAAAAGTGCAGCGTGTACTTGGTCTGATCATTGACATTATTCCTGAACCTCCTCAAAACGAAGCCGCTAGTGATCCTAGTAACTTATCAAAACCCTTGCTGGACGCTAGATTTCTCTCCAGGGCGCGTAATTTTTTTCTATTCCTACGTTCAATTACCGAGAATTCTCTAGAAATTTAGAACTTAGACGGTATAATCCCAAGATTCATATGTAACAAAAAAATAAGCGTGTTAAGATGATATCTCAAACGTTGGCACTGATTCGATTTTTTTTTTTCGAGTAAACTAACATCGAAGCGTTTTTCGAAAGCTGAAGATGTCTACAACTTTTCGTGAGCATTTACAGGCCACGAATTGTTATCATGATATTAAAGCGGAAATATTAGTGTTAACGAACAAACCTTGAAATTCTTTGTCTTTGAATTCAAGTCACGGTGCCAGAAAACCGAACTGTTCGAGTCACGATAGATCCGCCCACGCGAGTGTATACCGAGCAAATCACCATGGGAAACACTTACGCGTAAACTCTCAGGGAAATATTCACACAGCAAGAAGCGGAAAATTTCCAGATGACACCGGAAAAAAATTCGTGTGAATAACGTTTTAGTGCCATGGTGCCATGGAATTCACTTCCGCTTGCTGTAAGTTTTTTCGAAATTTTCAGTTTTATTTGCAAAGCCCTACTTGCATTCATTTGTAATTTTAATTAAAATAAGACAGAAGGTCATATGTACTGGAAAGTTTCAGTCGCGCAGAATAAAACAATCTTACTGGATTCATATTACTATGTGTCAACTTTGCCATGGTTTCTCGGTCTCCCATATCGCTAAATGTGATACATTTTAACTGTTTGTCAGTTTTGCATTAAGTATATATGTAAAAACACAGCATGGCTTTAATGTTTTTACGCTGCCAATAGCTTTTCTACTTAAAACGGGGAAGCAAACATTGCCGTAGTTTCACTGGAAGGAAGATTTGAGGGTTATTAAAAAAAAAATTTGCCATCTCACGCTGCACTTCTTTCTATACTTCCGAAAAGCAAGGGTAAATCGCGAAAAAAAAAATGTACAAATGAATTGTTTAGACGAGTTTAGATCTAGGACCCCTGGATAAGTCGAGACTCAGTTAATTCTCTACGAAGACAGAAATATGTCTTGAAACATTTTGCAGTATCTTTTAAAAGCTTTCCTTTACGCGCACACCTCTCAGCTTTCGTGACGATACTTCTTGGAACGCCTCACGTATTTCGAGGCGCGATAAAAATTCAATCAGCTGA
This sequence comes from Ricordea florida, assembly GCA_949710005.1. Taxonomy (NCBI): domain Eukaryota; kingdom Metazoa; phylum Cnidaria; class Anthozoa; order Corallimorpharia; family Ricordeidae; genus Ricordea; species Ricordea florida. Next base: position 23,354,800 of record OX453279.1, read on the forward strand.
CGAAAATTCTTCTTTTTTGCCGCCGCGTCACTCGCTGTTAGCCAATCAACGCGCGCCAATAGAGGAGGAGCGGGGAGATTTGATTGGCGTGGTCGCTTCATGGGGGGTCGTGTTGTTCGCGCAAGGCTATTGCATATTTCAAGCATGCATGGCGGCATGCTACGAGGCTCAGAGGCCACTGAAATTCCCCTTATTGGAGACTTTTCAACGCTTGCATGAAGAAAAAAAATCGTCTTGCTTCGGAGTCGAAGTTACTTACTTTCAAGAAAAATCATTCCCACAGTCGTGATCGTTTAAGGCGGTTGGTAAAGTACTATGAATTCAACTGTCGTTTTGCGTTTGTAGCTTCTTGACTGCGTTCGACCTGACGCGTTACCGAGTTGCAAAGGCGGAGCATATCTGGGAAGTGTGGCAGTGTAGTTTGCTGAAATTTTACGGCTACATAGTCGTTGGAAGCTTAAAATTTTCTGCAGGACTTGATTTCACACGAGATGTCTGGTGAGTGTGAACTTGTTTTGTTTGAGGCTTGCATACGATGACGTGCTCGACTATAATTCCGCACCAACTATACTGTTTAGATTATTTCGCCCTCTAGAAACTGTATATACGATAATTTTGCGCGACATTGTATCAAGCATATGATGTCTAAGACTATTCCTTCAGCTTAGCTTAACCTCACCGGGAAAATAAATTCTCTTGCAAATCCAAGTGTCCTTCTAGGGGACGCCATTTTGTGATGAACTTCAGAGGTTGTGGCGCGCTCTAACTTAACCGTGTAGATATTTCTTTTAACAAGAAAGGTATATTCAAGTTTAACCTTCAATCTATTTTGCTGTGTGTGCTATTGGTCTAGGAAAAATGAAGTTGTACGCGGTGACCAAAAATTCTTAAGCTATTGTCGCTTCGCTATCCTTCTTTAAACACAACTGCGGCCATTCAAAGGTTATGTTGCAAATAAGAGTTGATTTTTCATTCGATGGGCGTAACACACAGTTCAAGGATGGAGGTATTGGAACGTGTGCGAAAGAAGTAAATTCGGTTGTTAGCGTTTTAGGCGAACATTTTAGGTGGATTGGATGCACCAAAACTTGTGATTCTTTTAAAGCGAACAAAGGCACGAACCAATGTTCTGGCGATATGAATAATTACTACCAATGACATAAGATGGCGGCCGTACGATCGGTGATAAAACGAAAAGCTGATTCTTTGCGACTTCGGTAATTGAGCTAGCTTCAAGTAGTCGTGCGTTTCATGCGACAATCGTAGCTCTCGAAACTATGTCTCTCGCGAAAAGTGATTTAAACGTTGTTCGTTCTTTACTGGGCGAAACATCTGCGCTCTTCGCGATTTTGTATTATTTATGAATGTTCATTTGTTGTTCTCTCGGATTTCCGCCATGGAATAAGCTAACGTTGAAATCTACAACCCCTCCATTTGATGTCAGTTTCCTTTTGGCAGTCTGGGGGTCGCCACTTGGCGTTGTTTTGAATGACTATTTTCAGCGCAACTTAAAATCGCCATGGCTTCACTTCGGTTCCTTTTCGTAGTAACTGTTATGGATGCAGCTATCAGCTGAGATCGTCTAAACTTGGCCCGAAAGAGCTCGTTTTGTTCCTAGAGGAAAGCACGGACCAAATAAATGTCGTCTGGTTGAACTGGAAGAGATAGACTACGCCTTGTGTAAAACGATCTTGACATGTGTTCTAAAAGAAGTGTTCTTTCTTGTTTATCTTGTTTATCTCTGTTCTGATCTATGATGCCTTCTCTTTTTCTCATGACAGGACGAACGAAACGAGGGCCCGGAAGACCTAGAAACTCGGAAACTATGGTAAATTTTGACTCCGTCGTCGTTGTTTAAAAGGAAGCTAAGGGTTAGAAGGTTAAATGTGGGTTCCTTTTTAGGGCTGGTACAATATTCACAACTATTCAGTAGCTCAAGAGAAGCCCTTTGTTGGGTTAAAATTTCTTTCGTGTTTTGCACATTCTCTAGGTGTAATTTATAACTTGTGTTTCAATTAGAAACACGTACACGACACATTTCCAATTCATTTATGGATAAAAATAGTATCTCGAGTTTTGAGAAGGTTCTAGCTGCCTTACCTATAGTTGTCGGTGTAGTTTTACATCATTAAAAGTGTAATGTCTGGTATACATTGTAGTGCAGCAGTGTCTCTGAAAATACAGTAAAAAAGTTTCCAGTTATGATGTTAATGATATTGCTGCAAACCACTCTTCAACAAAGTTTTGCTTTTTACATGAAAACTCACAACATAAAGTAGAAATTTCCAGTTGATTATCAATGCCTGTGATTCTTGTAAGTTTGGCAATAGTTTTATAAGCTAACAACAAAGGCCACACTTTCATATACTTATCTTTTACTGTATATTAAGAGTATGAACTTAAAAGAAGACATAGTGAATGTTTAAAATATGTCCAGAATTTAGGCATCATCATTAAGAATGTATTGTAGCAGTGAATAAACATGTATTGGTTGAAGGGTTAATGTTTTCTTGCATGGTGTGTGTGTTTAAAAATAATCATCTTATGAGCTTCAAATGAAAGCAAAAAAAAAAATTCTTATGGCTTTTATTTACAATGTGTCTCATGTGAAGTAACTGTAATGATTTTTTTTGCCTGGCTGTGTCATGTCTGTGCTATTATATCTTAAAAGTATGTGGTTTTGTTGAATTTTTTGTGAGGAATTTTTTTTGCGAGATTCAGTTAAATGTACTTGAAGCAATTGCTGTAAAATTCCTCCCTGGTCATGTGAAGTTTCTCTTGGAAGAGTTGCTTTACATTGTATGTTTGTCTGCTTGGAAAACTTTATTTGTTTCCACCATCTGGATTTGTTTTTCATTCCTACTTTGTTATGATGTCTACTTAAACTGTTTGAAAGCTGGTTTTTTAGTCTTGCTGTTGTGTTGAACACTTTCTTTGGGAAACAATAAAAAACAAACATTGTAAAACAAAGACCACTAGGGGAAAAATGTCTTTGTTAGTGCTAGACATTGTAAAACTTAATCACAATATAAGCAAATGTATGTGATTTGCAAGCCTTCGTGTTGGTTGCAAAATCTTTAAACCAACTGCTTAGCAATTGAATTAGTGTTCACAAGTTAAGTTGTGTTACAGGTGCAACCTAATACTCTAGGGCTTTAACTTTTAGGTAATCTTATTTACCGGTAAATTATGTTCTGCTAAAATAAATCTTAAGACTCATTTCAACTTCTGACGTAATATTTTGCTGTTAAGGTGCTACAGATTAGTCATGTCATATTGAAGCCTAATGGATGTACAAATAACACTTGTAACTGCATTAGCTTTAACTTAGTTGACACTGTGTATATTTATGTTGTTTTAATTGTCCCCTCAGTTAGTTTTTTGTGCTAGGTTGCTTTTGACATGCACAAAATGTATTTATCCATCTAGCTCATTATTTTGCTTGATAGTTAGGAATAAGTAACACAAGTCTTCATGTAGATCTCCTGGTAATTGCTTTTTATTCCAAAGCAAAGGTGAAATCTCAGTGTAAGGACTGTTAAGGTTGCAATTAATATTTTGCTAAATGGGATTTAGATGTTTCTTGTTGTAGATGGATATCATTATTATACAGTTGGGGCTGCACCTCTGTCAGTATACTAAATAAAAACTTTTTGAAAGCTCTCAATTGTGCAGTCCACAATAATTTCAATGTATATAAACTCTTCTGCATATGTTCAGCAAAAAATGTATTTTAAGTACTCCCCTTTCTATAATTGTTTTATCTGTGAACATTTATATTATTAGCTAACAATTATCTTTTTATTAATGATCAATATCAAAGTGGCTTTGTTGTGACCTATGAATAAGTTGACAATTTCAGTGCATCCTCAGGGTGAATTGTAATTTATTCCATAACATTTTTTTATCACTAAGAGTTTAATTGATGTAGTTGCTTGGTTCCAATATGTGTACATTGTTCATTATTTGTACCCTTTTTTGTTATTTTTTTTGGCTAAACTAGAGAATACAGGGCCACTTATTTACATATCACTGAATAACAATTGTGTCCATTGTTATCTGCTTCGTTCTACAAAAGCCTCCGACACGTGTAAACGAGGTAGACCAAGGTGGCCCTGTATTCTGTAGTTGCTCCATTTTTTTTATATGCTTGTTGTTTAACTTCCCAAACTCTAGCTACAGTAGCAAGTTAATCTTGCTATAAGTACAATTCAAAATAAACAGTATTTTGATGCAGTCTTGTTTGTATACAGACTGTGATATTTGTTATAATTAATAGGAAAATATCAGATATCTTAAACAAAAATCCAATATCAGTGACTTTGCTATAGTTTATATTGTTGAAAGTGAACTACTGGTCTTTCTGTGTAAATTCTCTTTTAAATAGAAAAGAAGTAAACTACAATGCTATACAAGCATTATAGAGAGGCAATATAAGCAATTAATTAAAGAATTATAGAGGCAATATAAGCATATCAGTAGTTCATCTATCACTTTCAAAGTTTACCAAAGTAGTACAGTACTGAAAGTAGTTGAGGAGGGTATTTAAAGTGGATTAATGCAGATAACATAATTGCTCAATCAAGTATTATGTTAGACATATTGTCTCCAATGCTCTGTTCCTTTCCAAAAATAACACAATTTCATGGTTTTTTTATTTTTCAGAATTAAGCAATAGATGACTGAATTTTTTGGTCTAAAATGCTCAGGCACATGGGAGTGAGATCTTACTGCTATTTATTGTCTGTCCTATTTCAGCAGCAAACACTAAGCCCATATCCCAGTTCACCTTTGACACCGGAGTCAGACGAAGGATTTATCATTTCTACTAGAGATGAAGGAAGATCACCAAGGGTGCGGCACAGGCCAAAGTTACAACCTGCCAAGAAGACCAGAGTCAACGCTCAAAGGTGTTATGCGTGTCATTGTTTTGAAGTGTTTAAAGTATGTGCTTTCTTTGTCAATATTACTCCTGTGCACTTGAGTAACATTTGCATACAAGTGCTGAATATCCACTTAGATGCTCTTTATAAATAGAAGTAAAGTGGCAGTTTTGAAAAAAAAAAACATTTTCAAATTTCCACTTAAATACTGTTAAACTGGATTTGGTATGCCTTGGCATATTTGGTGTGAGAGTGTATTATTAAAACTAACTGGGTATAAATCTTTGATATTATATCCAGATTTCTGCTAATAACTTCTAAATTTCTTTAAATACTTGAGGTCTCTGTGAAATACTAATATTAGATTAAAAGTGTGCATTTATTTGGCTGTGATACATGTACTATAAGTGACCTTTTGTAAAATTTTTGCTTTGTAGTGTCTTTGGTATTGTATCCAGATTTCTGGTACTTGTTGCCAATTTTCTGCTAATTCTGTAACAGAGGTCTACTTTGATATAGGAAAATTAATTAAAGTTGCAGTTACAGTGTGACTTATTAGACCAAGGCCATGCAAACAAATTTTCTTACAAAATTATCCAATCATGATTGAGTATCTTAACTACAGAATCCCTACAAATGTTTTAAATTTCACTTAAAATGCATATCATTTGCTCTAACTATAGCAAACATATCAAGATTGAATTATCTTAGTCTAAACTCGCCACAAACCTGCTGTTCAGCTTCAAAAACAAACATTCAAAATTTGATGTGAAATATTGGGATGGCCTTGGTTAGAGTTGTCACTGTAACTGGCTTAGTATACTAAAACAGTGGATAGCGTTGAAGGTGCGCTCTGATTGGCTAGTCAAACTCCAAATATCTTGTGCTATTTACCTCCGAGCAACTTGTGAATTTTTCGCTCCGCCACGCGAATATGGGGGCCCTGTTTGTATGTATGACAAGTGAAGAAATCATCCAAATTAACAACGAAGCAGTCCCTGAAAACTCCAAGAAAGCGACTAAATTTGGCTTGGCCGTGTTCAGAGGTAATGGCTTATGTTTTTAACCCGGAGTTTAGCGGTAAAAAGCAACGAGAAAGGTTTTGTTTACAAATGCAAATTAATCTTGCATAACCAAATTTGATGTCGCTTGTTTACTTGAGAACCAAAAGTGAAATATATTTTTTACAGAATGGTTTCAAATACAGAAAGGGTTTGCAACTCCATTTGAGGAAATGTCGCCACTAGAACTAAACAAAATTTTTTCTCTCGGCGAGAAAACGAGACGTACGGCAGTAATTACAACAAAAAATCCCTAACGGCTATCGGCACTGCGTTGGATTGTCATTTGAGAAGTCCTCCATTTTCCAAGCCCTTTTCTTTTTTTTGTGTACACTTATCTCACTGTTTAAGTATATACTAAAACAACTATTCACCTTGGTGTCGGTGGCTAGTGGTGGATATTTACCTCGTCGTTTCGCGGCTCGGTAAATATCTACCACTAGCCACCGACACTGAGGTGAATAGTTGTTAATTATTCCATGGCTTTTTGAAAATTTTTTTGCACCAAAACGTTTTTTTTTTTACTGAAAATTGTCTTTCAGCTCCAATATTAAATGTTTCTTGTTAACAATTTTAGTAAGTTGAAGTCTCCAATTAAATCTGCCTTGATTGGTTCTTGTATCGGAAGCAGTGGTGAGAATCATGACCTGAGCTCAGATCACAGTAGTTTGATGGTATGTAAGAGAGTTTACATTTCCTACTCGCTACTTGATGTCTGTAAAAGCAGTTCCCAATCACTTTGGTGTAGCGTATGTATGCACTTTTCTTAGAGAAAAATCCACTGATGTCTTTATAAACATATCTCTGGGGCAAGCACAAGAAACTGCATGTAATGCTGCTTGTGTTGCAGCCAAATTTCCATACTTGTTTGCAACAAACGTTCATCTGTAGTTGTTTTGACTTAAACTTTCTTGGGAAAGTGTACATGTGTACTGGTTGATTCGTTAGATAAAATGATACAGTCAAGGTACAGTTATGATATAGAAGTTGCAACAAAATGGTGAATTTGTTGGCCTTTTTTGTTCTTTTCACAACAAGTTCCTTTACTAGGTAACATGAAAAAATTTAGGAACTGCATTGTGAATATGTGGTATTGCTTTGATGCTTTTTGCAACAGTGCTGCATGATTAATTTAATCTGCAGTCAAAGTGCACCATTGTCTTGTGCATTGAAAGTGGTTAATTTATGTTATGATATGGCCTAGGGTGTGCTTCTATTAAAAAACATGAGAAATCTCTCTATGAAGGCTGCCTGCCAAAATTGCATGTCCCAGCATATGGTTCTGTGAGATGCAACGCCTTTGAAATGAAAAGAGTGGCAGTCATGATGAAATGTGTATAGATTGACTTAGTTCGGTTAGGCTCAACATCTGGAGAAATATTTGGCTGTTAGTCATGAGGCACAAACCACATTGCAGAGGCGTAGCCAGGATTTTTCAAAGGGGGGGTCACAGAGGCTACTCACTCATGTCATGGCGTTTTCGCCACCTGAATATTGTAGGTTGTTTGCTCAAAAGAAGGCCTACCAAGGCCGGGTCACGGGCACCCCAGGACCCCCCCCCCCAGCTATGCTCCTGCATTGTACTACAGTAGGTCCACACATTGACCTTAAGCCAAATGTTTTCCTGCCCGTCTTTCTCGCACAGTCAGTAGGTACATAATTATTATTAATGAGTTTCATAAAGTTTGAAAATCTGTCTTAACCCTTTACTCCCTGAGAGTGACCAACATGCATCTTCTCTTAAACATAATACTACAAAGGCAACCATAGAGCTCATGAGAATATGCAATCTGAAAACTCGTATAGGATTTTGTTGATATAACATCGAAATCTCCACGCTGATGTGATGAAAGATGTATTGAGATCAGTTAGAAGAATTAAGATTTTGATCTCAGGGGTTAAAGGTTAATGGTTGTTTGACAGAGTTCTTGTTATCTAACAGGAGGTGTCACCTTACTCTATTGCACTTGAAAACTCTGGACAACCACTCTATGACCAATTTATAATGGAGAGCTTAAATGTTCCAATCAAACGACCAACTGAGCCTGATGATGAACTGTAAGTTCTGAACAAATTTGTACTTTAAAACCAAGGGATTTGGTAAAAGTTGAAGTATACTGTGAGCACCTCTCTGAGTTATCATGGACATCATTGCCTGTTATTTGGGTTTTTTAGGTTTAAGTACTGTTCATGTACACACATGTGTTGTGGTTCAATTTTTCCTTAGTTTTACTTTTATTTTTGTATGGTAATGTATGATAGTGAGTTTAGAACAAAGGAAAATCAAATAATAATAATAATAATAATAATAATGAACTTTATTTGAGTGTCAAGTGTATTTAGCACTGCTGTACTAATTGGGGACACTGTAAAGCACAAATGAAATAAATTAAATCAAATCAAATGTTGGTTTTTGTGGAGAGGGGAAAACCGGAGTACCCGGAGAAAAACCTCTCAGAGCAGAGTAGAGAACCAACAAACTCAGCCCACATATGACGCCGGGGCCGGGAATCGAACCCGGGCCACATTGGTGGAAGGCGAGCACTCTCACCACTGCGCCAACCCTGCTCCCAAGATTAAATTAAATTAAAACCAAGGATGAAATTGAACCACAACATATGCCATGTTTGGTATTAGCAGCTGTGAGAGCAGTAGTCTTGTTACCATGCATCCTGTATCCTCAAGGCTTAACAATCAAATCCAATCACAGATACAAATGAACCCACAATTTACCTGCTACGATTGTGAGCAACTGGGTTAGTTCACTTAGTAGAGCATCTCACTTCAAAGGTTATGGAATTGAATCGTGTTCCTTGGTGAACCGCAATTGCTCAAAATTGTTTGAATAATGTGAGGATCAAATCTTTTTTTGTGCTTTCTATACATAGCATGTAGCGGTATCAATCAACACAGTTCCTGATTTTGTATGAATTTACATATTTATCTTGTGTTGTAGTTCAGTTTTTTTCCTAGTTCAAATTTTATTTTCCTTTGTTTTCTGGTATGGTAATGAATGATAATGAGTTTGAAACAAAGGAAAATAAAATTTAAACCAAGGATAAAATTGAACTACAACATCTTGAAACTTACCCCTATCTAAATATTGACTGTAATAATTATAATTAATAATGGTAATAATAATGATAATGATAATAATGATGATGATGATGATGATGATAATGATAATGATAATAATGATAATGATAATAATAATAATGATAATAACAGCATTTATTTAAACACGATTAAGAACTTAGCAAAGCTGATAATTTATGGTCATTTTCAGCCTTGAAACTAATGATTTCCTAACTAATCACAATAATACCGTATTCGCACGTGTATAGGCTGCACTCGTGTATAAGCCGCACCCCGAGTTTTGCCACATTTCTTGAAAAAAAATTCATGTGTTCTTAAAATCGCAAAGGCCTGGCGAGTGCCGAGTACCATCAAGATGTTGTTATTTGTTTATATGACAAAATTCATCGCGATAAATCTAAAACAGCATGTATTCGATCGAACAAACAAAACTGTGTCAACTCAATCGTATGAAAGTTCATGTTGCATTTCTTATGCAGTGTTTGTTCTTCTCAGACTTTGTTTTCGTTAGGAACAAAGCTCAGATGTAAGTACACATAACGGATAAATTATTTGACAGAAAAATCAATGTTGAATCTCAAAATTTAATATAAAACATAAGCATACGAGACATGCGATCGCTCCTTTGGTGTACTTGTACTCGCGTTGTCACAGATACGTTAACGGAGATTGTGGCAATTCCACATGCGTGAATCATTTCTTTGTTGTGAGAAACAGTGAGACTCCTCAGATTGTCTCTGAATGATTTATTGACTCAGTGAGGCGCAGGGATCAAACTTCAAGACATTCGTTATGTTCACGCACAATTGTTATCGGTTGCTAAGGTTACTGAATGAATCAAAGATGGCGGCGGATTGTGTCAACTCGCACGAGGGTTTATGCTGTGTTTTCTATGTAGTGTTTGATGTTCTTGGACTATGTTTTCATTGGAAACCAAGCTAAGTTGTAATTAAATGTAATTATCGGGTAGAAAAAGCCCATGTTGAATCTCAAATCTATTTCTAAACATGTCACACGCGAGACATGCGATCGCTACTTGTACACGTGTTCTGTTAGATTCTACATACGTGGATCATTTCTCGGTTATGAGAAATATTTAAAGCCTCCAGATGCAATGATTTATATCTCAGCGAGGTTCAAGGATTGGACGGATGCTTTCAGGCTTCAAAATGTTCGTTTCAGCAGCGATTGACTAAAATATCAAAGCACCATATCTGCCCAAGCCTATACACTTGTGTTGTATGAAGAATTACGTGACAACTTTAAAGGGGCTTTCACTAAATCATATGAAGATTTTAGTTATACCGTGTATAGGCCGCACCCCCATTTTGCACAAAATTTATTTGAAAAAAAAGTGCGGCCTATACACGTGCGAATACGGTACTAATATAAAAATAATAATACTAGAGCCCTGCTCTGGTATCGCAGAGGTCATGGGTTCGAATCCCATTCATGCCTGAGGTTTTTTTCAGGCCTTAATTTCACAGCTGCTTAAGTTGAATTGTGTGCATAACTGCAATGATCAATTAATGTCATTACGTAAAAACAATAATACTAATATAAAAATTCTATGTACTTAAACAATAAGAAATTCTATACAATGAATCCATGCCTTGGGATCATTGCTGTGTTGAACCATATGGGCCTCTATCACTTTTTACAAGACTACATTGTTTGAATGCTAACATGTTTGAACCAAGCATGGAGTAAAACATGTTGCACAACCGTTTAGGATTGGGATGCACTGGTTATGGATTGAGACACATAATTTTTTGGGTGGCAATTCTGAGACCCACAGTTATGGAAAATTGTAACAAAAGTGCTGTGACATTTTAGGCTTCTTTGTAGTTTGGTCTCTGATCTATTTTTGTGGACTCTACCATTATCAGAGCCAGAAATCTGAATGTTACATTTGTCGCCCTTAGAAGATTTGTGACATCCTCCTTTTGATTCTTTTAGGGCCAAAAACAAGGTGTGTGCATTCTGTAATTGTGGTGTGGAGAAAAGTATGTTCCATGGGAAGCTCCAACGATATGCTCCAACTGCTGGATTTAACCCTTACAAAAAACTTCAAAACAGACGTCAGAACAGTGGCTCGGATCTGCTAAGAGACAGGTTAGACTTGGACCCCTCCGATCCGGGACACTGTGCTGAAGATTATCCAGAGCCTCAACCTATTGTCACTCGCCGCGGACCAGGACGACCACCTGGGCGTGGTCGACGGAAGGGAATTGTTGTAGTGGGTCTGCCTCTAAGAACTAACAACCACGAAGTAATAGTTGACAAAATAACATATGGAACTGTCAGAGAAAAGGATATTGAAGAGGTTTTCGATGAAGAGGGGTATATTTGGGCACATCATTGTTGTGCTGCTTGGTCTGAGGGTGTTTGTCAAATAGATTCTTATGATTTAATTAATGTGGACAAAGCTGTCGTCAATGCAATTTCTGAGGTGAGAGATGCTTTGCTGTACTCTGTCATGATATTTGCTTGTTTGTAATTTTGTTTGAGATTGAAGTTTGATTTTATTTGTAAAGTGTGTTGACATGCCTTTTTGCTAGAAATGTTGACCCAGCAGGAACAAATTGAATACATGTAGTTCAATCCACTTCCTGTACCTACGTTGAATATAGAACAGCTTGACTTAAAACTTTTGTTGATTTGTGGAAGTGGAAGAAGTCGTGTTGGTGTTAGTACCAAAGAATGAACCAGCTTGCCCTGACATTCAATTTTATCACCTTCTGATGGTCTTTCTAACTGCCATCTGATAGTTCATGTTTATTGTACATGCCATGAGAATGTTGTCTTTTTGTTTATTGACCCAGCGATGTGGCCACTGTAACCGGTTTGGTGCAAGTGTAGCGTGTCAAGTACCACGATGTGGGAAAATCTATCATTACCCCTGTGCGGCTAGTAGTGGGTCCTTTCAGGTATGCTGTACTGATATTTTTTTATAATTATCCAGATAAAGATCAAGGTTATCTAGTCGCTTTGGGATCAAGGGAACAGTACTCACCTGGCTAAGGTCTTATTTAAGATCTTATTTCACATCACGAAAACAATTTGTTAACGTCAATAAATGCAGATACTCTCAACGTTCCTTGGAACGTGGCGTCCCCCAGGGATCAGTCCTTGGCCCTCTTTTATACCTACTATATACCTCTCCTCTTGCTGACATTGTTAAGCGTTACAACTTAGAGTATCATTTCTGTGCTGATGATACCCAACTATATGTGGCATTTAAAACTGACTGTGATAAAATGGTAGAGTGTAAAACTACTATTGAGTAATGTGTCCGTGATAAAGACAACTGGATGGTCATCAACAAGCTCAAACTAACTCATGACAAGACTGAAGTTGTTTTTATCAGCTCAAGATATCGTCCCAGTCCTTCTTTAGAGTCTCTTCAAATTGGCAACGTGACAGTTGTACCATCATCCTCAGCTCGTAATCTTGGCGTTATTTTTGATAAGTGTTTTAACTTTGAGGAACACATAAAATCAATTTGCAAGTCTTTTCATTATCACATAAGAAATATCGCCCAAATTGGAAAGTACATTGACAAGGAGAGTGCTAAAATTGTTGTTCATGCCTTTGTTACAGTGAAATAGAGGTTTTGCACACGTCACGTGATCTCATAGCAACGGTAACTATGCCGCCATCTTGCATGCCAGGTAAAAACAACATGGCGGCTGTAGTGGGCGATCGAGTAACATCTTTAAGATGTTACCGAGACTCACTCAGTGCTGAACATCGAGCAATATACGATGCGAAACTTATAATTACTGCAAATATTGATCCATTCTCCGTGAGTGCGAATTTTTTCTCTCAGTATATGGCAAAAGATCGAGTTTCCTGATATTGTGAATTACTTGCTGCTTTCCACAAGCAAGTTTACAAAAGAGCAAGTGAAAGCCTACAAAAGCTTGCAGGCCTAGCAGTACTTCGTTGCTGGCTGGGTGAGAAGCATCTGCGTTGGAAATGGTACATCAGACACGATAATTTTAATCGGAAAGGTAACACAAACGGGCGTCGATAAAAGCCGGAACATGGAACATTCCGGAACATGCCGGAACATGCCGGAACATCCCGGAACATGAAAATTTTTTTAGAATTTAAAAAAAAATAATAGCAAGAATTAAATAAGACAATAAAGGGCGTCGATAAAAATAAAATAATAGGTGTTTTGTCACTTCAGAATGCTCTTTCAAGGTTGCTTTTATTACGAGAGTGCTAAAACTACGAATTTCTGTAGTTGCTCACGTTTACAATAAAGTGTGATAACTTGCAGTGGAGTGTGTCATAAGTAATAGTTCGAATGAGGAAAGATAACGCTTATGCATGGTTATACATCATAGTAACTGATTGATTTGTTTGCGTAGCAGGCGAGCATGGACATAATTTGACGGCAATGTGTATTGGAGAACAAGCAAGTTACGTCCGGCAGAAGTTTAAATCATTAATTCTCGAGTACTCTACACTAGTTTAGACAACCAAATAAACCATGTGAAGTCGTCTACATATGAAACAAATAAGAAAACTTACCTATACTGGTCAGAGTCCCAGATTTTCCTGCCGATCGCCGCCATCTTAGTTACCAAGAGAGGATAAAGCTTCATCCTCTCGTGATTCCGACAAAATATTGTTTTCTTATACTCGGAGAAGATACCAGATTCATTTATTTTTCGTTTTTATTTTATGTATTTATGTCTATTTTCGTTATATATAAAGTATATTTATTGTCTTATTGATTTCTTGCTATTATTTTTTTAAATTTTTAAAAATTTCTTTATGTTCCGGGATGTTCTGGAATGTTCCGGCATGTTCCGGAATGTTCCGGCATGTTCCGGAATGTTCCGGCATGTTCCGGAATGTTCCGGCATGTTCTGGAATGTTCCATGTTCCGGCTTTTATCGACGCCCAACACTAACCCACCAGTTAGATGTTTGTGTGTTACATCGTTGGAAGTGATCTCATCTTTTTAGCGGTCACTGCTGAGTTTTAAAAGATTTCTTTATCACAATTGTTTAGGTAAACCACTCAGCGGCTAAGCGAAGCACCTCTGAAACCCTGGCTGGCTGTCAAAACGAATGGAACCGTCCTTACGGGACATTGCAACTGTATGGCTGGACTCGGAGAGGTTTGCTCTCATGTTGGTGCTGTCCTATTTGCAGTTGAAGCTGGAGTAAGAATGCTCCAAGCCAAAACTTGCCTTGCCTTGCCAGTGGCTTATGCCCTCAGCTGCCAGCAATCAACGTATGCTGAACTTCAGGAAATAGATTTTACTTCTTCAAACACAAAGAAAAGGAAGCTAGAATATTTGGACTAACTCCCCAGTTACTCCAGCTTCAACTGTAATTACAGTTGCAATGTCCCGTTAGGACCGCTTCATTTGTTTTGACAGCCAGCCAGGGTTTTAAAGGTGCTTCGCTTAGCCGCTGAGAGTGGTTTACCTAAACAATTGTGATAAAGAAATCTTTTAAAACTCAGCAGTGACGCTAAAAACATGAGATCACTTCTAAGGATGTAACACACAAACGTCTAACTGGTGGGTTTGTGTTACCTTTCCGATTAAAATTGTCTTCTCTGACGTAGCATTTCCAATCTGGATGCTTCTCACCCAGCCAGCAATGAAGTATTGATAGGCCTGCAAGCTTATTTAGGCTTTCACTTGCTCTTTCGTAAACTTGCTCGTGGAAAACAGCAAGTAATTCACAATATCAGGAAACTCGATCTTTTGCCATTTAGCCATATTATATATATACTGAGAGAAAAAATTCGCACTCACGGAGTATGGATCAATATTTGCAGTAAGTATAAGTTTCGCATCGTTTTTGCTCGATTTTCAGCACTGAGTGAGTCTCGGTAACCTCTTAAAGATGGTACTCGATCGCCCACTACAGCCGCCATGTTGTTTTGACCTGGCATGCAAGATGGCGGCGTAGCTATCGTTACTAGAGATCACGTGACGCGTGCAAAACCTCTATTGGAACTCGATCCCACTTGAACTAAGATCCACTAGTTTGATTGACATTTTTAAACGGCATTTAGAAACATATCTTTTTAAACAAACTCTTTTAATTTTTAGATGATTTAATGATTTTAATATAAAGTGCCATGGACAAATAGTGGATTGGCACTATATAAATATTTTATTATTATTATTGTTATTATTATTATAAAGTGTAAAAGAGCAGACCATGGTGTAGGGCAGGTATGCAGTGCATTACCCACTGTTCATTTCTTGAAGCACACCAATCCATCTTGCCAATACTCCAGTTTTGAATGGAGGGATTTGAATTGAGCTTGAATGGAGTTTGATTCAAAATCATGGGTTAGATTCCTGTTCAAGCCTGAATTTCTTTCAGGTCTTAACTTCGCAGTTGCTTAGGTGGTGTGCATAACTGCTGGCATGTTTCACACATTACTTCTTTCTTCCACAGTTCACATGTGAAATGTTTGTATATCTACATTCATGTCTCCATTCTCTTTGGCTATATTACAAATGACTGGTTACCAGTTAGCTGTAGCTCAGTTAGTTGGAGGATTGCACCAGTATGGCAAATGATGGGTGATTCTCATTCCTGTCTGAATTCGTTTCAGCTCTTATCTTCGCAACTGCTTAAGTTGTATACATTCATGTTTTGTGCATGTATAACTGTTCTGTGGTTAAAACCTACTTCTCTTCACAAATCCTGCAGGACATCAAATCCATGACAATGTTGTGTCCAAGTCATTTAGAAAATGCAGGCCGTCTGGGTAAGTCACACGTCATTGAACTGGCAACCATTGTTGTAGACTTGTTATTTTATTTGTGCAATATGTACACAGCGTTACATTCAGGTTTTACTGGATAGGGGTCCTCTGGACCCCTTGGACAAATATTTGGGGGTCCAGACCAGAATTTTGGGGGTCCTATCATAAATATTGAGTTCAGTCACCTCTTAATTTGATGATGAAGACAAGTGTGAAAAATTGCATTGTCGGTGTCCACCATTTTGAAAACTGCGATTACTGGGCCGAGTACATGTTACTTCGTTTACCTCCGCGTGACGCTATGGCTCCCTCAAACTAAAAAGCTTTTGTTATGAGAAGTCAGAACTAAAAAAAAAACACAGCAAATGAACGTGAAATCCATCATCGGTAGCAATTGTGCATCAGAAGGCATGACGCTCCAGTGTTCATCTTCGGAAGTTTGTTGTTCTGCACGTAGCAAGGGGATTGTTTTTCTTCGCATTGATACAAGCAGAACAAAACATTTTACCCTCTTTGAACTCAAGCCATTTGAAATCCCTTAGCCATTGGCGGCAAAATGACTTGCAGACTTTGATTACAGGGATTGATTTGGAACTTACTTTATTTGCTTTTCGCTTTACACTAGTTTGTTTACCAAACAAGGTTGACTCTGTTATCTTCAGGATTTGAAAATTATGTGAATATGTTTTACTTTCAAGTTATACTGATACTTAAAATAAAAATACACCAACCAGAATTCTCTCTTTGTTATGCATTTTCCTGATGGATAAATCAACTTTGAGTCTGTGAAAAATAGTGGCATTGTTAAGATAAATATAATACGCACATGGTTTATATGCTTTCAATTTAGAAATGTGCATATATTTCAAGCATGATATTTGTGCATCCACAGGGACCCCTTCTTAGTATTTTAGGGGGTCCAAATGCATGACACGCTCTGGATGCAACACTGTGTACATCGTTAATCAGATGTCACTTCCAAGGTCTGAGTTGCAATTCTCCTATTACGTTTTGTTATAAGCTAATGCAGAGAATTTGGTCTAAGATCGGTTAATCAGTGTTGACAGATTTCATCATTTTCTTGGTTCCTTTTGCTTTGCAGTGAATTGTCATTGTAAGGAGAATTTCCAATTATTGGTTCTTTTCTAGAAGTGAAAGGGTTAATCAAAATTTGTGCTGTACATGTATGGAATTAATTTAAGGCTGGGATGCTACAGTGCAGAATTGCATTTGTTATGGAGTGAGGCAGTTGCCGTCAGTCCGCATGTTTTCCTGGGGCCTGTGATTAGATTGACACCTTTTTTGTTTTTCAGCGGCCAGTGAAGCCGAGTGTGTCCTTTGTGGGATAGCCAGGGACTTTGCAGAAATGATTTTCTGTACAAGCTGTGGTCGGCATTACCATGGTCGCTGTCTGGAGCCAGCCGTTGACCTGACCTCTCTTGTTAGGATGGGTTGGCAGTGTCCTGATTGTAAAGTCTGTCAGGGTTGCAGGTTTGTTCAAATGCTCACTTGTATTCTGATCCCACAGGGTGTAGATGCCTTACATTGTGTAACCTGGTGCTTGTTTCTTGGAAACCCTTAAAACTTCCTGGTCCTGAAATTCAGTTATTGTAAAAATGTGTTTTTTTTTTCTTTTCTACTAAGTTAACCATTTTTTGACATGTTTTTGAGAGCAAATGGTCTTGCCTTTTGGCAGTCTTGTCAACCTAGATGTCTTTGGTCCTAACTAAAGTGCAAGTTATTGCATCTGAAATCATCCCAAGAGTTTCTGGTCTTTTGAAAAACGCAAGTCTGGCCCTGATGTTGATTTTAAAAGTCCATTGCTTTCATTTAATAACAGGCAACCTGGGGATGACAACAGAATGTTGGTTTGTGACTTGTGTGACACTGGTTACCACACATATTGCCTTGATCCACCAATGACAACCATACCAAAGACTGGCTGGAAGTGCTTGGTAAGTAATTCAAGTTGTGTGGTTTAACAGTACAGTTTTGATAGAAATTCTTACTGCATACTGTGCATATGAAAGTATCCAAAGGTTTGGGACAAAGGTTTGGCACAAAGGTGTGGAGCCTGAGCAAAGTTGACTATGCCCCATCTTAATGGTTGGGGGACATAGTATTGTTTTTGCAAAGCCTTGAACAAGCTGAATCTGGCTGATCCTCCAGATATGTAAATTAAATAGAACCACTTGCAAGCATGTGGTTGATTTTGGTAAATCTTGCAGGACTGTAAAACAGAGGTGGAGAGATTAATGTTTGCATTCTGACAATAGTTGAATGTGGCCAGGTTTAATGGTCGTAGCAGAGAAGTACTTTAGTTATAGATACCAGCTGAAGCTCTGATCTTTTTTCTAGGGCTGTCGTCGCTGTGAGGATTGTGGCTCTAATACCCCTGGTGGAGGACCAACATCTCGGTGGCATCACAACTTTTCTGTGTGCGACAGTTGCTATCAGCAGCGCAACAAGGGTCTGTTTTGTCCTCTGTGTGGAAAGGCTTACCGGCAGTTTACAGATGTTGCAATGGTGCAGTGCCTGTTGTGTGAAAAGTGGATCCATGCCAGCTGTGATAACATTGACAAGGATGAATATCAAAAGTTTAATTCCAAGGAGGTGCCTTACTATTGCCGTACATGTAGACAACGGAAAGGTTGCTTTCCAATGCTAGTAAGCTAGAATTTCATTACTTTTCCAAGCTAAACAGTGTTTTGAAATACAGTCGAACCTCGATTATCCGAACTCGGTGGGACTAGGGTAAATAGTCCGGATAATTGAGAGTCCGGATAATCAAAAATATGCATATTAATGAGAACATGTAAACAAAAGAAATAAGGAAAACACATTTTTAATTCTAAACGTTTGCTTCAATGACTGCAAATACATGTGTGAAGGTCTATCACGTTCAGTGTTTATAAATGAGAACCTATTCATCGCTTCTAAAAAACTGAAACATACTAGTTTGCTTTAAAGTCTTATAACGAGATCGCATGGCAAAGTTTTTAACATCTAAGGTCTAATATTCATGAAAAAAAAAATGGGACCAGAGAAAAAGTTCGGATAATCGAAAAGTCCGGATAATCGATGTCCGGATAATCGAGGTTCGACTGTAGTGTGTTTGGCCATTTGTTGAATCTGAGATACTATTTACTACTTAAAGTTGATTGGGAGCAACGTAAATGAATGAGAATTGAAACCCTGCTAGATTTATAACATTCATATTATAAGATAGGAAGTTGTTCTTCAAAATGATTTTCGCAAAAAATGAAAGCAGTATTGTTGAGCTTGAACAAGGAGATTTGTGTGTGACGTAGACTGCGTGCCTTATGGTGTTATAGTGCTCTAGTCTTGACCACTCAGAGTATGCGTTATAATATTGCCTGTTCCATTTTATAATTAAAGTTGATTGGGTGCAACATAAATGATATGTAATGTTACGTAAATGTTCACATAAAATTCTTTAACCTCTTCCACTCCCATTATCTCAATAAGAACTATTGTTATTGGTGAGTGTTGTACACTTTCTTGTCAGTTAGTCCCAAGATTTCGTCGGAAAACATTGGAACCCAAAAAAAGATCACAGTCTCTTACTTGCATGTTTATTTGTTCACAGGACAAGAACCACTGTGACCTTGGTTTTGATGAACACCTCAGTGATGGAGATATGAGTTTAAACCAACCTATGGAGGAAGACAAGAGAACGCTTACAATGGCTGGTCGTATGAGCCCTTGCAATGATCTACCTCTTTTCAACTCCCATTTGGACAAAGATCTTGATGATTTGAATCCACTGAGACAGTTTGATTCTGTGCTGGCAGATGTGACGGACACTGAAACCATTCCAATGCCAAACCTTGACAACATTGAGGCAGAAAAGTTGCCACTTAGTGAAAAGCTGCCACTGGACGAAAAGATAGAAGTGGTCATGAGGCCTGACCACGAGATGTGCCATATGCTATCTACACCCTCCAGCTTGACAGATTCTTGTTCTCTGCCGCCATTCTCTGTGGCTAACCAGGTCATGGACAGGCAGCTGACTGTTCCGAAATTGCCAATGCCCAACTTGTTTCCTCCGCGCAATTCATTTACCACACCTCCCAAGATATCTGGGAAAAGGAAGATGACTGGAAAGATGAGGGTTTGTGAAATGTTCATGTCTTTCGTATTTCCATAAACATTTGTAGATGTTGAATTCTGCTTTGGTTGTCTGTCAATATGTCGGCCAATGCCATCAACAACAGGTTTTTTCAGAATTACCTACACTGGGCCAGTTGAACTCCTCAAACAACTGATGAGACTCCTGGGTTCAAACCATTTACAAATTTAATCAGATTGCAAATCCACCTGGCATTTCTTGTTTTTAATCTTACATGGCCAGTTATTTTATACAAAGTGTAAAATCAGCAAGCTAACAGTTTATTAAAAAGGCTTAAGTTTTAAGTTTGTAACATAAAAATTGAACATGCTCCTTTAATTATGGTTGATACAACTTGGCTGTTTGATGGGAGCTTGTTAAACGTGATTGCAGGTGTTGTTTTGTTATGCACATCCTAATCATTGTTTAAATAATTGCTTATAATTTTGAGCTGATGTAGTTAACCTTTAAGTGCCAAAATGATTGAGGTTAGATACCAGTTTTGTCTTGTAAGAATATCCAGCAAATTTCCCTAATGGGTTCTGTAAGCAATGCATTGGCACCTGTTTATACATTTATTGCATTGATGTCAGGATGTAAAGGGTTAATATGCTCCCTTCTTTCCGGTATTTGTTTAGTCAAGGGCAGGCGGCACTCCAGCCAGGAAGAAATCAAAGCATGGCAAACCAGGGCGACCACCAAGTAAACTGAAGAACAAGGGTGTTCAGCATGCTTCACCAGGAAAAGAAAACTTGGTGTGAACAATAATTAATTAGTGCTGTCCTTTATGATAGTCACTTAAGAAAACAAAGGGTAAAATAATACAGTGGGTAAATGGTTTAATGGGGTTAAAAAGGGAAGAACACATTGTTATCTTTGGGTTCTTGAGCTGTATAAATTTTCTCTGTACACATATGATTCTGGCTTGTGCTTGTGTGGGGAAAAAGTTTGTGTTTTGTGCTTTTTTCTCCCCATCATGAATTATGAAAAGGAAATGTAAACACATGTTCCTGTTTTTTTTTTTATTAAATTTCAGACCCATTTGAAAATTGACCTGATGCCAGTCATTTTTAATTTTCAAGTCCAAGCCGTCACATATTTTTGCTTTGCTTCCAGATAATCTGTAGATGTTTTTTTCTGTTTGTGATGTGGGTATGATTTTGTTTCATCACATACCAATCACACAAAAAAAAGCTGAAAGTACAGTTTTCAAGGGTTATTGTCTGAGAATGGTTAACACTTACATTGAGTGTTTTACATTGCTTCTCCAATGAATTTGTTTAGTAAAAGAAACTTAAGATGTAAAAAATAGGCAGTGTTTCATCAGCTATACGGAATGTCACAGTGTTTCTTATTTGTGGTCATTGCCTTGTGTGTGGTTAAAGATGTCACTTCACTAATTAAGTAAAATCTTTTTCTCTGCATATTACATATTCAGTATGCCAGTCGAACCTTACTATCTCAGACTTGGTTATCTTGAACCCCCTGGCTTGTCAAATGCAAACTCATCCCCCTTGGATTGTTCTCTAAGTTGTTAACTGTCAGTTATCTCAAACCCCTGCTGTCTTGAACTTTTTTTCGTTTCCCTTGAGAGTTCATTATAATGAACTTTGTCTGTGTATCTAACAATAGACCTATTCGGCTAGCTCAATGTTGTACCCAATTAAAAGCCTTTGGGAATGAAATGTTTTGTCTCGGGGAATTTCCATATCATTTAAATGTGAATGCCACATTATGATGCAAATACAGTACACAAAGAACCTTAACCCCGGGAGATCTGAATTGGGTACAACGTTGAGTTAGCCAAATAGGTCAATTTCTTTATTTTATTTCTCCATTTTGTTTTCCTGTGTTTTAAGGTGTATGCTTGCTTTTTCTTGACACCCAGGCCAGTGCTGCAAACATGATCTGTCAAGTTAATAGGGAAGAAGAATCAGAAAGTCTGCACACTACTCTTGTTCTTTTTTCTGCGGATGATGAATTCACCACCAAGCAAGACATGTGTCTGTGTTGCGGCAGTTTTGGAAAGGGACCAGAAGGACAGTTGATTATGTGCTCACAATGTGGCCAGTCTTACCATCCTTACTGTGTTGGGGTGAAGGTAAAACCAAACAATGGTCTTTGATAGTGATTGAAAGTACTGGAAATGATAATTGCAGCTGCACATGGAAAAAGCTCAGTGTCTTTTGATAACTTCCAAATTCTCATTTCAATTGCCCTGTATTCATTATTTAACATACAAGGAGAATTTTGTCACATCTAGAGTTACTTGGGATCTTCTCTCTATGACTCCTTTAAGTTTTGTTTTGTAATAACGCATACTGTGTCTTGATATGATGTGATACTAATATAAGTGGATATTATCAAGCTGAGATAGAATTTGTGTGTATTTATTTGAGATTACTGTTTGTCACTGTGCAACAGAAAACAGCTTTAGGCAAGGCAGGTAAGCATCTCATGGATGTGCCTGTGACATGTCCCCAACCATGCTAAAAAGACAAGCAATGACTAAACCATGTTGTTGAAAAAGACAATAGGGAGAAACAGATGTCTCTATAGTGGTATATTGTTGAGGTTCTACCTGTTGGGAGTTTATTGTATTGTTAAAAAGGGGTTAAGGAGAAGAGGGTAGTGACTCATTAATACTTATAATCATATGGACCCCATTGCAATTAAGTATTAATTTCTTGCATGTATACAAATTACTTGAGGCACAAAGTGATAATCGCAATTTGAAAACTATGAAAATTCAAGTAAAATGAGTCCTTAATGGCACTGCAGTAGGTCACATTGAGATTACTTGTTTATCACAAACGGCAAATTAATAAGGGATTCCTGTTCAGCACCACAACAACTGACAATTAATTTATTTGACAAGTTGGTTCAATGAACATTTTATTCCTAAAGTTACAGCAAACAAGGTTCCAAATTGTAGCTGCCCACAGAAATTAATGAAGCAACTGTTAGCCAGTCAGGAACAAGTAATCAATGCCCTCTTGATCACCAAAAGTGCCCTTGTGATTAAGAAAAAATGTCCTCTATCTCAGTCAATCAGCACTCAGTACTTTTGCCTGGCATGTGATAAAAGCATCAATGTTACTGTGCATTACTAATTTTGCTCGCCTTCGTTTGATCAATAGGTGAACAAAGTCATCTTGACCAAGGGCTGGCGTTGTCTTGACTGTACATTGTGTGAGGGATGTGGCAAGGGAAGTGACGAAGCCCGTCTTCTGTTGTGTGATAGCTGTGATATTTCCTACCATACCTATTGCCTAGACCCACCACTGGATCATGTGCCACAAGGAGGCTGGAAGTGTAAATGGTAAGGTGTTGCAGTCATCAAAGTTGTGGTCAATTTAACCATCTAAAAGAGAACTGTCAATATTCATTTTCTCCTAACTGTTCCAGGGTTTTCAATAAGAATTGTAGCAGCAGGAGAATTGTGTAAAGTAATAGGAGAATATTCTGAAAGTGTTCCGTGCCTGGATTTAAAACTAGCTCAGGCCATCTAAATTTGACCGGAGAATTCTTCGTAGTAGCCTGAGAATTCTCCAATCTCCAATCCCTAATGAACACCCTTCTGTTCTCTTTTATTTGTTATTGTACCAGTGAGGAGAATTTGTTGAAATATCAATACAACTTGATCTTTTTTTGGATCATTTTTGCTATTCTCATAACTTGAATGGTTGTTGAGCAGTGACTATTGTAATGAGAAATTGCATGCTGGTCACTTCTGAGTCTCAGAGATGTATCCAGGTTTTGAAATTTGGGAGTCCATTGCAAAGTTTTGAGGGTCCAACGAATTGATATTCAACAAGAATAATTAATATTCGATGAGGCCCTGACTCTTGCACTGGTTGAGAAACAATGAGAAACATGTAAATTACCTTACTATTGTGTCACCTAAAAAACAACTCGGATAACATCACACAATAAATGAGAATTCAAACACCAAGAACTTAACTCCTGAAGCTGGACATAAACATTGACAAAAGGAAATCACTTGACTACAAAAGTCCAAAAATAACAGCTTACAGACACCTTGAAATTGTTCATCCCTGATAAAGCCATTGAATTTCTCTTCAGTTCTCAACAAACTGTGCAAAACGTCTTACCATCGGTATACTCTAGCTACTGAAAATCTTTTAATCATTGCTTGCAAGATAATTTGGTCAATTTGAGATCAGATGAAACTGCTTCAGCGACATCTTCGGTAGTTTTTCGCTTAACAGCTGGATGACCAAACAGTGTTGATTGTTTCATGATTTTAACTAAGCATGAGTAACTGAGCAAATTGATGAGAAAATACAATGGCTTTTAGGCTTTAGTCTGAAAAGCTACAGCAAAATAGACCCCGAGGAGCCAATCAGCCCATAAAAATGATTTTCACAAAACACAAATTTGCATATTGTGTGACACTGTTTTTCCCTGGCATTTATAATTTGCACAAGCATAAGAGTTTTTGCATCCAATTAGACCCTTCGTTCAATATTTCCTGCGTCCAACAGAAAAACAAGTGCGTCCCAGGACGCAATGATGCACTTTGGATACATCTCTGTGGGTCTTAAAGTGTTAACAAGCCAATTTGTGCTGACTCAGTGTTGAAGTCTTAAGATTCCACCTCTGTTAACACTCCTATAAATCAGGCCTTTGAACTACAGTAAGTGTAAATTTTCTACATTTATAAGCTGTCTTATTTGCCTGTTTTGAGGCACCAGCTGTACCAGTGCTGAATATTCTAAAGTGTGTCTTGCTTAAAGAAAGGGATAAACACTCTCTGACTCATATCTTATACCATTGTTTATGCCTTAACCTTTTAAGACCCAGTAATGACCAGCATCCAATTTGTCATCACAATATCAACCATTAATGTTACGAGAATAACAAAAATGATCAATAAGAGTTGTATTGATATTTTAAGCAAATTCTCCTCGCTAGTACCATAACAAGTATATGACAACAGTTGGGAGAAAATGAATATTGATATTGGAGCTGAAAGCCTTAATGTTACCTTGTAACATTCCTTTCAGGTGTGTGACTTGTTTTGATTGTGCTGCAACAACACCTGGGATTGGTTGTGAGTGGATGTCAAATTACACCCAGTGTGGTCCATGTGCAAGCAAAATCACATGTCCTGTCTGCAGAATAAAGTACAACACTAATGACCTCATGATACAGTGTGCACATTGTGACAGGTATTGTTTTGGTAACTTGTAGTGGTTTTCACTTCATTGTGGAAAGTAATTTAGTTTTTCGTTGTTGTGGTAGTTGATCAAGCAAAGAACCTTCTGGCACTTTTTCAACGTATCAGAAGGAAATCTGTAACAGTTGTGACTGACAGAAAAATAAGGTGAAAATGGCAAAAAAAATGCAATGCAATGTTAGTACCAGCTTCACAAACCTCACTAACTTTTTTTGTTACTTAGTTTGTGAGATTCGGATGTTTTTGCACTGGGTGTGATACAACTATCTTATTGCTGACATCGTCGTCTTTGAGAACTGTTCAGTAAATAAATGTGTTGGTTGTCTTTTTTGTGTGTGTATTCACTGGCTTGCTCTTGTCATTCTCTCAGTTATCGGGCTGGCTGTGAAAGAAGTTTGGTGACCCCTGGTTTAGATAGTCTGCTGAACTCCATTCTCTTTGATTTTTATTGGCTGCATTACTTACCCCATTATAAGATATTTGCAGATTTCGCACACTTTTGTCAGCATTGTATCAAGACAATTTTCTCGTTTCCACAGGTGGCTTCATGGCTCTTGTGACGGCCTCATGAGTGAAGAAGAACTTGACCATGCAGTGGATCATGGATATCATTGTTTGTATTGCAGACCTGTAACAAAGCGGAAACTTATCGGTGTCAGTGGTATGTCTCGTACTCCATCTGCTTCCCATCCTCTCTCCTTCCTCTTCTCTTCTGCTGGAACTTACAACCAGGGTTAGTAAGTGCAGCATTGTGCTTACAAGGCAATGTGATCAGTCTGCTTGTCACGTCCTGCCTTTGAACTGCATTTTGAACCTTGTTGAAAAGCATCATTAGTGATTTTCACCTGCAGACCATAGCATTCGGGTGATACTTGCAGAACGGTACCAATTTCTTTGCAAAGCAGTTTCTTCCCCTTCAATTATCTGGTGTCCGTTTTGTGCACAGTTGCCTTTTTTTCACATGCAATTCGTTGTGGAAAGTGTTCTATTCTTTCTCTCCTATTCATTGTGAGAATCAAAGGAGTCAATGAGTCATGAATCATGGAGCATTTACCATTTGCACAGCAAATCCAGTTGGAATGGAACGCTTGTAATGGTACAGGATTTTCCTGGTATGACATTTTGCCAGGCCCAAATATCTCGCGGCTGGATAAAAACGATAACAAATCAAAATGGCGTTGTGGAAAGATGGGAAAAGGGGCTGAGGTGAACCAGGTTAAGTGGGATTTTTCAAATGGTACAGGAATTTCTGGTCATTTCAGTTGGAACAGGAAAAGAGGAATACTCCTGAGGAGTTCCATCTTTTCCAGAAACTTTCCAGTGGAATGAGCTGTACCAGTTAAACTTCCAACCAGAATTTTCAGTTTTTGTCGACAAATGGTAAATGCTCATGAACCTTGAGTCAGCAGATCAGATTAGTGGTTTCTCATAAAAAGATAGGATTGCTGGCAGATAAATCAGCAAAGTGTGAGCTGAGTCAAATCCTTCCATCTGCTTAGACATGCTTATTTTATGCCCAAAGACTCTTATATTATACAAATTTTAAGTCTGTGCATTGTTTTATCGGTTTTTTTCTGGTCTTCCAGTCAAAAGAAATCCCTTTTTTAAAGCACTGTTTTGTGGTATAGCTTTTAATTACAGTAACACATTTCATTCACTAATATAGCTTAATAGAGCCTATATTTGCTTGTAAATTTTGTTTTCCCAGTACAGATCATGTGATGATACTTAGGAGATTCGGTCCTCTATCTGGTTCATAAAAAGGAGGGCAAGCAGTCATATTCATGCTTGCATGCACTCTTTCTAATGAGCAAGACAAAGAATCAAATCTCCTGAGTATCATCACATGATCTGTATTGGGAAAACAAAATGTACGAGCAAAAAAGGTCTATTTGCATTTCAAACAGCACAAAAGAAAGGAACAAAACGAAGCACAATAACTTTGTATTGTTGATGCTTGAAAGACTTCCTTTCAAAGGAATCCAAATTTGTTAAAGGCATAATCAGCTCAAAATTAACTGTTTGGGCGCATGATTAAGTTGAAGTTTCTACCGTACAAGGTATCCAGTTTTAATTCAATTCCACCCTCCAAGGAAATTCTAATTATTTATAAGTTTAAGAAGACCCAGTTCTTTAAAAGCTATTTATTTTGGCTTTTCCTATCAGTGTGTGTGCAAAACGTCGTTAAAAAAAAAAACTAAAATTGGCAAGTCTTAGTGCATTCATTATTTTTTAATGTACAGTGGCTTTGAAACCATGAAAACCAAGAAAAAAAGTAGACAAAATTATGCTTTATTTTATTGTTTCTACCAAACCTTTTTTCAGACCTGACTCATTGACTCATTTGACTCTTAATACTTTACAATCATTTACTGTTCTTTCCCTTTTGTTCTAGTCTATCCCATGTTTGTCTACAATTTTGTGACTTGCTGTCTGATATTACATTATATTTTAAAGTAATTTTCATTATATTCATAACTAATTTATTCTTTCACATCATGCATGGTGAAAGCTACCTATTACATAATTTATTTGAATATACTTGCATAGAACTAGTGCTTTCATGTTCTACGGTGGAATCCTGTAAGAGGAGGTTATTATATTTCTACAAGCTGTATACCCATTGTTGCTTAGGTCGTACATTTATCTCATCCTTTCTACTGTTAGGTATAAAAAAGTATTGAAAGGGGATCTCTTTTTTTCCAAAATTCTTTCTTAGACTCTCTTTCACATTTTTGGTGGAGAATTGACACTCTGAAAATTTGACTTGTTTTCTTGTCATATTTAAAGGTCCCCCATCACCAAAAGCCACAGCTTTGCACCACTACCGTCCCCAGTTTTCTAATGACAACAGTTTTTGTCAACCCCCTGGGAAACCACTGCATCCTTGCCAGCGAGTTAACAACAACCTTGTGGAACTGAAACTATCAAGCCATTTTAACAAAATGCAGATGACAGCACCACCCCAAGCTGATAGTGTCCAGCTGACTGAGACAGGTGTTTTGCACATGAATCGGCTGAAGTTGCCATCAGGCAGCAGTAGGAAGCGTATTGTAAAGAGCAAAATCAAGCCTAAGAAGTTTGGGTCACCTGTGAGTCCTATAAAGAGGAACAGCTTTGCGAGTCAGTTGCAGGAAAAGGATGCTATTTTTGCCAGTGCTCTTATGGAAGGGACAAACACCAAAAATGGAGAAGGTTTTGGTGACCAAGGACTACAGCTGTCAGCTCCTTCAAGGGCAAGTAGGCCCAGGCAATCTGTGGCTGGACGACCAGGTGTTGGTGGGTTCATACTACGTGGCCGTGGGTCTGGTGGAAGAAGGTTTCTTGGTCGTGGTGTAAGGAATAGCATAAAGAGGAAAGGCCCTGTCACTTCAAGAGGACTTGCACAATTTGGCACTTCACAGGTACATTCATGTTAGCTATAGTAGTTGATACTCTTGCTTTTTTTCCAATACCCTGGATGTAATGTTGCAAACATCTGTGGAAAACATTTCTGTTGTAGTTTTTTGTGTGTACCAAATTTTCAAAAGCCATGATACTTTATTTCATTTGCCATATGTTGTTTTTTTTTTGGAGGCTCGTACTGGTGGTGTCAGCAGTTCTTCATTTGGTGCACGTCAGCCATCATATAACCAGTTGGAGGTAGCAATGGATCAAGGAAGCAATGACAGTTGGACAGACAGCAAGGATGGTACAGCAAGTTTGAATCAGCTGGAGGAATCTTATCCAAAGTGGATGTTGGTAAGTTTTGAATTTTAACATCTAGATTCATGAATCAGTTTGTGCACTGAAATGTAACCTTTCTCATCAGGAGGCATTCTTTGGAAGAGACCTTTTAGATTCAATGGCAACTGAGAAGAAATCTAAGCATGGTGGACAAACCCCTTCCACACCATCTGAAGATGATGAAAGAGCAAATCAAGATCCATTTTCACAAGGGGCATTATCTCAAAGACAGCAGACACTAATGCCTACCTTAGAGCAGGGCTCTTACCAAGCAGCACTGGGACAAGGAGCACAGAGTGCTCATCAGGCTAGCCTGCAGGAACACCACTTGACATTCCCAAGACGTACCTCTTCCTCTTTAAGGAAACACCCTCCTGATATGGGATTGGGAGGGCATGAGAAGTAAGTTGGTATTCAGTGATGTATTGTCGAATGTTAACTTGGTTACCTGTGATACATGTTTAAACTCTTTACCAATAGAGGTATTGGAGTGTAGGTGCCTTAAAAGGTAGCAAATGAGGAGAGTGGTAATCTCCTCGCAACAAGGAGGTTTCCATGGCAATCCAGCTACAGCCCACCTCCAGCACCTTTTACACAGCACTGAGGAGACTGCGTGTGGAAATATACTCACCATGGGATACTAAACACGGAGAGGAGGGAGGGCCAAACCACCAGCAAGCGAAGGCAAAGCAGGCAAAGCATGATTATGGCCCTTGAACTCCTCACATAAGGACTGGTGGTAACCACTGACTAGCATTGGCTTGATTTTGACTTTGCCTAAATTTCATTTAGCCACATTTATACAGAAGCCTTGAATGTTTAGGGTGTATTGAGAGGTATTTGACTTTTAAAGTGATTTCCCACCACCACAGAAAAAGAGCAGCTGTCCAGTAAAAGAATACTGCAATACCCCTTTGGTAATGCTGGACCCATATTGTAAATTGGCTTCCACAGGCAACTTTGCACAATGTGGACATTGTCAGTATGAACATGTACAGTACTGTATCAGTTACTGACTCCTATAACGTGGGATAAATCTTGCTGGCAAATTGTTTGCCATCATTATTTGTTGTTACCATCCTTTGGGAGGGTAATAGAATTGAAATGGAAGTCGCAACAAATCATTTTATCCTATTCTCAACCTTGTTTAGTAACCTTGATTTGGTTGCTGTTATTGACTTAAGTAGAGGTGAATGCAATTCTGAATGAATAAAAATTTATGTTTTCTTTACTGGCCAGCTGGCAGGGTTCTGGTGGTTCAGATCCACTTCCTCCAAATGCTCTCAGTCTTACAGAAGAATATCCAAACCCTGATGCGCTGTACAGGACCCTGGGCATGATGGGAGATGATCCAGCTGGAGCTGCGTCTGATCCTCCTGCTGACCAAGGTAAGTATTCTGATTTTGATGCAAAGGATTGTTTACGTTTACACAAGTGAATGGCTCAGCTCAACACTGGGTGTATGAAAAGGTAAAGTGCAATTTGGTAGTTTAGATAAATGTAAATACCACCTGGATGGATGCACTGAAATGATTTGTTGTGGGTTGTGATAGTGAAGTTCTGATTTGATTGTGGATCCAGGCATGTCAACCTAAGACATTGTTAATGCAAACATTGTCATAGTGTAATCTCGAAAATACCTCTAGAATGAGGAGGCATGTCACATCTCAGTTCTGTTTGATTTCTGTTCCTTTTAGAACATGGAGAGAGTGCTTCTGTGCAACATTGTGGAACAACTCCTGCTACCCACGCACAAGTTAACCATGGCTCTGTCCCTCCAGCAGCAGCATCTTGGAATCAGGCACAGGCTCGTTCTCAAGGAACGGACCTTGACATCCTCTGCAACACAGGAGATATACTGCCTCATGTTGATGGCCATGAAGTGGAGGAGATTTTTGCTGGTATTGAGCGAGAAATGAGCAACCGAGAGCCCTTTAGTTTCCTAGATCCTGAGATAGAAAATGATGTGACAAATGCACAGAGCCAGTTTACCCATCACGGGCAGCAAATCCCTCCTCAAGCACCTGCTACTGCTGGAAGACATCATGTTCCATTCCCGTCTGCCTCAACATCCATAAGTGGATATGGTCATGACAGTTCTAACCAATCTTACAGCTATGGTGCACCGTCACATTTCAATGGACTGACTGCAGTGTCGGGTTCTCAGCAAGGGCTTGGTTTTCCTTTAACACAAGAAAGCCAACCTCAGCATAGGATAGATGGTTTTTCCAATACTGTAGTACCAGGCCAGCTTGAATTTTGTCAGGATGGTGCATTTTCAAGGAGTGGAGAGTTTGACCTGGATGAGCCACCAAGAGAACGCCGCAGGCCCCCCAGCCCCCGGGTAGACCCCCTCAAGCAGCAGCAAAAGTGGGAAGAAGATGAAAAGCTTGGTGCCATGGCAACAATATCACCAGTGTTGTATGCAAATTTGGAACATCTTAATCTGAAACAGGAGTATCCAGGTAGGTTTATGTGGCTTCTTCATTTGAATTTTTCCATGCATTTATCAGTTTTCTTCACTCTGTGGGCATTCCATAATTGGCTCCTGTGAAAACAGAAGAGATTTGCATTGTTTAAAGTGACTCTGTTTACGGTTTGAAACTAACATAGCTGTGGTTATACCATAAGTACAAAGCAATCAGTTAAGAGATTGCTGATAAGTTAATTGTATCTTCAGACTGGCCCAACAGGTATAGAGCGATAGCAAGACTTTGGAGGAAGCTGTCTGTTGAGCAGAGGGACCCCTATCGTGTAAGTTCCTGCACAATAAGTCCTTATTTGTTTCAGTAAGGAAATGATAGTGCCTTTGCTAATGACAACCTAATTTCCAGGCTGCTGGAATGGTTCCAATGTTTTTTTTATTTTTGGTACTTCTTGAACCAAAAATAAAATACTGAAATGATAAAAATGATTATGGTTATGAGTATAGTAATGATACCAACAATGGCACCATAACCATAGTAATAAGTAATATTATATATAAGGTTTCTCAAGTATCAATGTATTTACTACTGCTTTGTTAGATGGGGGCATTGTAAACTGGGAACAAAAACGACAGAGCTTAAACTTGTTGCAATTCTCATTTGGTGGAATGCTGAGACCCCCTAGCCATGTTGCCTGCCAATCACGAAATCAAGCGCAATCTCTTCCTTTCAAGATTATGGCGGAATTGAAATTAGTCTCTACAAGTATAATGATTGACAGCAATGCAACGACTAAGTGATAGCCAATTAGTAGCAGTTGTGTGGCAATTTTCAATCACCCGCTGCCCATTTTGTTTTTCAGCTGAAAGCAAGGGATAACCGGGTAAGACTGAAGGATCAAGGGAAGAAGGTATGCAGCCCCATTTTCTGTCATTATCAACGGTAATCTTCTACAAATATATACTCATTACAAATTTCTCGCTTTGTGATTTAATTAGTTGATTCCAAAGAGCGAGGACAAGCTTAAGGTTGAAGGGCAAAAGGTACCGCCACAAAACCAAGTGCCACCTCGATCTGCCCAAGATGTTCCTCAAGGCAGTCGGCATCACGAACAGCTGTCGTCCTCTCCACCTGTTATTCAACCAGCCATAGACAGCGAAATGCTTTCTGGTGTAATCACCCCCGCCACCACTGCTCTCATAACACCACTGACCCCAAATACTCCTGCAAGGTCTATTACTCCAGTAACACCAGGCACACCAGGCCCTTTGACTCCAACAACACCCACCACACCTACTTTGAGTCATAGTTCCTTGCTGGTTCATTCGCAGATGTCTCCCTTGCAAGTTTCCATGGGACACCTTCCTTCATCTGGGAAAACAACAACCTCTAAGGGTAAAAAGAGCAAAGAGGAGAAGGAAAGAGAGAAAGAGATCAGAAAGCAGAAACTTCGAATTCAGCAGGAACAGGAAAGGCAGTGGAAGATTCTCCAACAAAGAAGGGCACTTGAGCAGCAGCGTCAACAGCAACAACAGCAGCAAGAAACTGCTGTGCTTCGACAAGAACTTAGGAAGCAGCAGCAGGCAAAAGGGACAAAGGGAATAGATGATCAGAAGAAAAAACGATTAACCAAAAGTGGAAAGCGAGCTGTTAAAGAACCAGAACAAACCAGTAACCAACCAGTGTCTGCACTGGAAAACACATCGCTTGGTTCATCATTTCGTGGTGATACCAATTCAAGAAGAAGTTCAGAGATTAGAGAAGGAACACCAGCCAGTAGAGCCCCAGTAACGGCAGCAACAGAGGCCAACAATAGTCCTACTACAATAAATAATCTTGCTCACAATCCACCCTCTGGTAATCAGTTTGAACGGTTTGATGGAAAAGATGGTGGCTTCTTGAATCATCAGCAAAGCAACCCCAGTGGGATTGGTTCGAATCATCCGTTTTCCAGTTTGCAACATGAAGACTTCCATCCTTTGCATGTTGAGTCTAGCCATCAAGCAGAAGGCTCAAGTCACTGGCACCCAAGTACCAGTCTCAGTGAAGAGTCAGATAAGCATCCACAAAGACCTCTTTGGGATCAATCTCAAGATTGCAATCCAATTGAATTGGAACACGGAAACCAAATTAATCCTTCTGCAAGTGTAAATCATATGCAGCATTCTCATGATATTACAAGGCAAAATTCTTGGCATTGCGAGGAACCTGCTATGATGCAGGCTCAAGCTATTCCAAATCATACAGGAACAGAAAACCTTCAGGAGCATGGCAGGCCACCTCATGAAACTCTTCATGTGGAACAACCCTCACAAGTTGGCTTTAGTCCTCATGACCAGACCGTGTTTCAAGATCAAAGACAGTCAGCTTGGGTACATAGGTCCCAGCCGCAACACCCTGTTATGCCCATGTCTCATCCCTCTATACCAGAACAGCATTTAGGCACAGAAAGTGGGCAGATTGCTCAGCAGCTTCCAGGCTCTGCACCTGTGCTTGGTGTACCTTTTTCTACTGCACAGGAAATGGCCCTTAACTCCCAGCAAGTACATCAGCAACCTTTAGAACAGCAGCTTAATCCTCAACAAGCTCCTGTCTTGCACTGGCAACAAGAGCTGTCTCAAGTACGTGCACAAGTAGCAGCCGCAAAAGAAGCTGTTCAGCCACAATCAGCACCACCACCACCACCGCCACCTCCCCCACCACCTCCCATTCCTTCTCTGCCACCTCAGCAACAACACGCTGCCCAACAACAAACCTTTGAAATGGCGGGTGGATGGTCACAGCAAAACCAAGTCCAGCCTCCTGTTCACTCACAACCAATGGTATCACTCACCCAACCACCTCCGCCCCTTCAGATTCATGTTTCCTCCCACGCCCAAACTCCCATGGCCCAGATGCCATTTCAGCCTCCTCAGCAAATTCCTGCCCAGATTCCTACAGCTCCACAGCCCAGTGCATCGGTGGCAAGTCAGCCACAAGATAGCCAGTTGCAACAGCAACAACTGGATTTGGCCCAGCGCCAGCAGAGGGAGCAACTAATGAGAGCACAGCATCAACATTTGATTCAGATCCAGCTTCAACAGCAACAGGTTTTGCAACAACAGCAGCAACAACAACAACAACAACAACAGAATGCTGCTATCCAACCAACATTTGCTAGAGGACGGTTTAACCAGGTCATAACCACAAAAGATATGCCTGAAATAGAAAGTGAAGAGGAACATCAAGAGAGGCTTCGTTTTCTTTACAGGCAGCGCCAAGTACAAAGGCAACAACAGATGCAGCTACAAGCCCAGTTAATGCAGCAAGCCTGGTTGCAACAGCAACTTGCAGCTGGTGGTGGCCAAAATGTGGTACCCCCAACTTTGCTTCCAATCGATCCTTCAAATCCTCAGATCATGCAGCAGTTTGCACAACAGATTCGTCCTCAAATGCCTGACATGACTCAGCAACAAATGTTAGTTGAGTACCAGAGGAGAATGCAGCAACGCCAAGATCTAGGCCAGCAGACACTTCAGTATGAGAAAGTAGTGCAAGAGTTTCAACAACAGCAAGGTATTCAAGGAAGTGGCGCAGCTCATCCCACGGGTGCATTTGTAGAAGTTCCTCATCAGAGATTTGCACTGCGACAGCCTACTCCCGGTGTGCAACCTGGGCTGAGGCCAATTATGCCCTATGGGGTGGATGGGCAGTTTGTTGGACAACAGCAACAGTTGTACAAAATACAGTTGCAGCAACAGATAATAATGCAGCAGCAACAAAAAGGATCTTTGCAGAAGAATAACCTGCCTCCAAACACCTCACAAGGGAAAGCTGATACGGTTAAATGTAATAGTGAAGTTGGGGATGAAAGTGGTAGTGAGAAATTAAGTAGCTCTGCACGAAGTGAAAGTGTACCAGTTGCGCTAGTTCAGAAGAGTAGTTCCTTGGAAGAAGACGCAGAAGGATCCCAAGGTAGCACTCATGATACTGTAAATGAACAAAGCAGACCAGAAGAGAACCTGGTTAAGATTGAGGGTTGGCTTACTTTGGAACCTGCTGAAACGAAGGGAGGCAGTGAGAACTGGGAAAATCAGCCTGGAAGTACT
Source organism: Ricordea florida (assembly GCA_949710005.1). Lineage (NCBI taxonomy): Eukaryota > Metazoa > Cnidaria > Anthozoa > Corallimorpharia > Ricordeidae > Ricordea > Ricordea florida. The sequence goes on from OX453279.1 coordinate 23,390,171, forward strand.
GCACTGACTTCTGGAAGTGGAAAAGGTGGCTGTTGTGAAGATGGCTCAGAAATAAATCAGGCAAATGGTTGCAAACAAGTTCCAAGGCGTTTGACAAACGAAAGTGAATCAAGTAGTAACAAAGCATTACAACAGCATGAAAAGGAAAAACTTAAGGAAGGTGCAGAAGGTGCAGAGAACATCAAGGGCCCTCCAGGATGTCAAGGAAACGGACTGCTAGAAGTAGCAAACAGTTCACTCGGTAGTGTGTGTCATAAAGGCCCACATCCTGTAAAAAAAGAAGTGCAATCGTCTAGTGCTGAAAGCGTACATATGTGCAGCAGTGCTGATGGTACCTCTCTCTTAGAAAAGCGTCCAGATGGTCATACCAAAGGATCTGAAATGGAAAGCAGCTCTTCAAATTTTAAACAGATAGGTAATGAAATGCCAATGGAAGAGCATGAAAACAAGGAAGGGAGTGAAAAGGAAGGTCGTTCTAGTCCTGAAGTAGATGGGAAGGGGAAAGCAGTTGAAGCTTTTCAACATCACGACCCCAAAATGTTGTCTAAAGAACACAGCGTTGGTGATGTTAATCACTGCCCACCTCAACCACAGCCTTTGTCAAGCCAAGTTCCTCCTGCTCCTTCACAGCCTCAGCAGATCCTCTTCCAGCAGCAACTGATGGGTCTTCATCAGCAGTTCATTCAGATGCAGCAGCAGAGGCAAATTTTGGTGCAGCAGTACCAACAGCTGCAGCAGCAACTACAACAGGCAGGAGGACAGGATCCTGTTTTGACAGGACAGGTTATGAATGTTCAGCACCAGGGACAGATTCTTCAACAGCAAATGCTACAAGCCTGGCAGCAGATGCAGCTTATCCAACAGCAGCTTCAACTTGCAGGTGTATCAAACCAACAGACCATTGCCCAGCAGCAGCATCCTCAGCCGCAACCACAACCACAACCACAACCACAACCGCAACAGCAATTAATTCAGCAACAGCATCTTGGCCAGCAGTGGCCCCAAGGAGTCGTACAAGAACAGCAGATAGGTCCCCAATCTGGTGTGTATCCTGCGAGACCTGGAGCAGTGAGCATTCCAGGGATGTTGCCTTCCGGTATACCTGGTCAGATGCAGCCTTCAGTACAACCCGTAGAAGAGGTAAGGCAGTTTAATGTTAGTGATATGGCATCGGAATTTTATATTATTTTGCTTATATGGGTATCATGTTTTTCTATTTTAACCAGACACCCAGTAAACCTAAGAGAGGGAAGTCAAGGAAAAAGAGCGAAGGTTCGTCCACGCCTCAGCGTTCTCCCTTTGGGCAGGCAAATATGGGTGTTGAATGGCAGCCACCTAAGGTGAAACAAACTAAACCAAGACAAAGGAAGAGCAAGAAGCAAGATACTAAGGTAGACGATCCGGATCTTGAGATCCAGCGGCAATTACTCCAGCAGCAACTGTATCAGCAGCTAGAACAAAGGCATTGCCTCATGCAACAGAAACCAGGTAAATTTGTGGAGGATGGACAACAGCCAGGACAATCGATAACCCAGCAGTCTTCTGTTTCTTTCCAACAACACGTGGAACAGACAGGACCAATAGCGCATCAGCCGCAAGTGGAACCCGTTCATCCCATGAGGCCCTTGTCACACACCCCGGAACTAGGGCAAGCCCCACCTCCGAGACCAGATTCACAGATGGGTCCTCCATCTGGGCCCCAGCTTCCTCCTTCTTCCCAGCCACCTCCAGGATACCCCCCATCAAGTGAGCCAGGTTCTTTTACTCAGCGGTTCCCAACCCCAGACCATTATATGCAGCAGTTTTCCCAATGTCAGGTTCAGCAAAGGCAGCCCACTGTAGAGTATGTTGCAGAGGCGAACAACCCATTCAGTGATGCATTCCAAAGGCTCCAAAACAAAGGAAGGGGCAGAGGAGGAAAGAAAAAGTCTCTCCCAAAGAAGCCAGGAAAACCTCGCGTTAAGAAGGGAATGGAACCACCACCTCTAAGCCACGATCTACTGGATCAACGGCAGCAACAAACTGATGTTGGCTTACCAGCGCAGTGTGGAGAGTGGTTTACATCTACACCTCCACCTACGGAACAACAGGCTGTTAAGCAAGAGCAACCTGAAGGCCAGAGTCAGAGTGTTGTCTCTGAGCACAATGCACCAAGCACCCCTGTAACTCTAGCAAGTCCTATCGCAAACATTGACGGAGAAATGCCTGCTGTTTACCAAAGTGAAAGTTCCCATAACATTGAAACAGAGTGTACAGCACCTTGTCCTGTTTCTAACTCTAATCAGGGAGGTGATGCCAACAAAATCTATGTGCATAAGCCAACCGAAGAATCTGGAGCTGTGGGTGACCAGAGTGCAGTGTCCAAGATTTCACCGGTTCCTGTTGATCGTGATGTGGACGATTCAATCGCTGAAAAAGAAAAGAGTGGTTCGTGTAATGGCCCTGGGCTTGGAGCACCATTGCAAAAGCTTGAATCCATGGTAGCGGATATAGCAAGCGAAGAAGAAGCTTGTAAAGAACTGGAAAAGCAGAATGAAATTGGAAGACTGCAACTGCACGTGGATGAGGATGAATCCGATCTGGACATGGAAAAGCTCCTGTTTGATGAACCAAACTTTGAGCAAGATTTGCGATCGCCCCGTAAAAGTATGGGCGATGGATCACAAGCAAATTCTGTGGCTTCTCTTGAGTGTCACGAAGATAGTCTCATTTCACCATTACTAGAGGGAGAGGCGGAAAGGCGAAGGGATCGGCAGAAGTTTTTCGGAGAGGGACTTTCTAATGAGCGGGTCACTAAGGAAAATGATGGGATGGACATGCTCAGAAATGGAGGTATTGAAGTATCCGGGGAAAATGAACTGAAGAAAAGTGACGTATCTTTGCACCCACAAAGTAATATTCCAGATCGTAATGGCAACGCAGAGGCAGACCAACACTATCCTAATGGTGCCGAACCAGTGGACAAACCTGTAGAACAAGTTGAAACACCTCAAGAGAAAGCCACTAAATCCATCGACTCTGCAGAGGAGCCAGTGCGTTGTGAAAACACTGATACGGTTGTTACATCTCAAGCCGGTGAATCAGTGACGCCCACTCCCACCCTTCCTGAGGGAGTTGCTGTTCACGAGATAATGGATGTCACGGGCTATTCAAGTCACAGTATCGAGAGCAATAGCAGTGATGCAGCACAGGCAGACAGTTCGCTCGCAGCAACTGGAAGCCATCTAGCGGTGCTACCTCGCGTTTCTCAGTGTGAACAGTCTGTCTCGTCGCTTCCTGTTACGGTTGTAGCCGAAAGGCATCAGCGTTCAACTCAATTAGATCCTTTGGTCAATAACTTACCAAGGGAGGTCAGCAAGCCAGACGCACAACCTCATGCATCTGTTGTAGCGCCTTCCCGATCTCCAGTGGTAGGACATGAAACGGTTAACAACTCAACCAAGGCTCTGGAATGTTCCCAGAGTAAAGTTTCTGAGCCTGCGCCTTCCACCAGCAAACCTCGTGCAATGCCACGCGAGAAATCCTCTAAAGCGTCGAAGCAGACCTCGCGAACGAAAAGTCATAGTCACGCTGCAGAGGCACCATTAAAGAAGAAGTCACCGGCCCCAAGGGAGGAGGACCCTATCAAGAAGCATCTGCAGGATCTGCGAAGACAAGAATATGAGCGGAAGAAGCGTGAATACGAGGAGCAGCAGCGAAGGAAACGTGAGCTTCAGAAAGAACTACGTATCCAGAAGCAGATGATAAAGGAGCAAAGAAAGCGCCAACGTATCTTTATGACATCTTCCCGCTCTAAGCAAAAATCTGAAGCGGCGAGTGAACCGGCCGCTGTGAAGATTGCTTCACCAAACAATGCTTGCAGAGATGCAAAGCCCTCCACTCCACTGTCGCTTTGCGAACCGAAGTTGATTTTAACTCACCCCTTAGTGCACCCGTATGGAAGTAAGCCGTTCAATGGTCAATGTGTTTTGAAAGGAAATTTCGGATGTGCTAAAGTTGATGGTGTGGTGGATTACTATTCCCAGTTTCCTTCCCCTGAACTGGATCTTGTGGGACATCCGCTGACTCCTCCTTCGTCTCTTCCTCCCTCGCCTGGGATTAACCAGCATCGGGTGGACGCTGCAGGTAAAGCGTTGGTCAACGGCGACGTTTCCCCAGAACAGCGGACTGAACTGATGGACATGAGCAAGTCTTACTCGCGGAACCCGGAGGGTGGAAATGCTGTGAAACGAGCGCGATACATGGGTGGGCATGAATCTTCTATTCCTCCGTCAATGCCCACGCCTCCATTGTCAGACTCCGCAGCAACTGCAAACGATAAATTGGTGGACATTTCCTCCTCATCTGGGAAGCAACCTTCGAATGGCTGTGAGGAATCAAATGGTAAAGAACTGAGCAACAAGTCGTCATCCTCGTCACCGGAAACGGTACAATATATCGCGTCTTCGTCACCCGAGTCTGATGCTCTCAACAGAGTGCAGACACCCAAGTTTGCAGCTTTGTTAGACCGAGAAAGTACCGACTCTCCGACGTTTCCTGCTGTGACAGTAAAACGAGAGCAGGTCGAGAACTTCTTGGAAAACGGTCTGTCTCAATCTTGTGCAAAATCGTGTTATAATGATTCAGGCTCGATGCTTTCTAATACGAGTGAGCTGGACGCGTTTCGGTCTCCTAGAATAGATAACGACTCTGATGATTTGGACAGCATAAACGTTACACTGACATTGTCACCAATGTCAGAGAAGAGAGTCACAGATACTGTAACTTCTGTCGCGGACCTGATTGGGTGTTCACCACCAAGGCGCTCCGATATTGTTATAGAACCGGCGTTAAAGCCTCTGAACCCTAAGCAGTACCTATCGCCTACCTCAGTAACTGCACCGGCTGGAGATAAGCAGAGTCAAACCTATTCTAGAAGCTCGGCCGCTCCTCGGTCTCAGACAGCGTCCGGTATTTATCAAAAATCTCCTTTCCCATCAACTCAGTTCTCCGCTGTTTCGAAGGCGGAGCAGTTGACGAGGAAAAAACCCGAAGGTCCGTATTGCAGACACTGTGACGTGTTAATAATAGGCATTGGTGTTATGCGAAGACCGGACGAAGAGGAGGAGGCAAGTGGCGACAAGCGCGCGAGCGCATATATGAAAAAGGAAGATTCGGAAGGTGCGGACTACAAAATTTATAGGGTTAACGTTGAGGCAGGTGATTCTACCGGAGACATATTCTGTTCTGAAGCGTGTTTAAAACAATATTTCGCCCATTTCGGTTCGGAGTGTTCGTCCCCCTTGCGGGAACCAAAGACCGAACATAGCACGGATCTACCGTGTTACGATTCTTCAGTGGTGTCCGTGGGTCAGACGAGTGTTGGTTCTGGGAATGTGACAACGCTTAGTGGTGTAGATACTCGCGGAGGGCTCGTCGCCGAAGGAATGTTATCGTCGTCACTTCGGAAGATACGAAGTCCCGGCTGGCGAGAGGACGAAGACAATGACGAGGTCAGTTAGTTTGGTGGTTGTTTTTTTTCGGTTTGTTTGTTTGTTTTTCGTTTGTTTCTTTGGTTGGGTGGTTGCTTGGAAACTCGGGATCAAGAGCGTTTAAATGTACCTATTTCGAAGTATTTTCGCGGGACATAAATTTCGCCGTTATCGCTATGGAAAATTATAACCAGTCGTGCCAATTCTCGGACTATTTGTTAACGGAGATCAGTACTTTGGCAATTTTCGCGAAATTTAGTTCCCGGATAATGCATTCTTTGGACCACACGCTAAATTTAAGTCCCGCGAAATGTGCCCGTCTTATGTTCCCGGAATTAAGCTCCTGCGATCGAAAGTTGAAATAAGGTACTCAACGTTGGATTTGTCCAAAAATACATAAAAGCGTAGTGCAGAGGATTTATAGTGAGCTTGATTATAAATGCTTGTGTGAAGTAAGACCACTTAGCAGTACGGTAGTTTAAAATGGAAAACGTATTGGCAGGGGAAGACCTTCAACGTGCTCTCAATTACTCGACAATCTTTCAGAAGACTTTTGAGTGATAAATTCCGTAGTTTTAGTTTTTCAAGTGTACAATGGAAGTGAACTTAATTGTTATATCTCTCAGTTAGTACGCGCGCTGTGATTGGTCAATTAGCGGGCCGTACTTCACTGTACGGCCCGCTAAATTCAAAAGTTTTGTTTTGGTCGCCAAAATGTCTCCATAAATATCTTGCAAACCTCGTTTTCTCGATCCGTACTATAAGTCAAAGATCCTCGTTTTTTTCCTCTCGGATTTATGGTCCAAGCGCGAAACGCGCGCGGGCCATAAATCCGAACGGAAAAAAACTTACTCTGTAACTTACAGTTCGGACCGAGAAAACGAGGTTTGTAAGAGGCATATATACAGTCGCACAGAGGTTAAAAACGTTACCAGTGTCCAGCAAACCGACCACAAGCAATTTTTTTTCATCCTCTCACCTTTGTGAAGGTAAAGCGAAGTAAGCGCCAACGTCGTCTTCGGTGGAAAAGGTGGCAACAGAGCGACATGGCGAAGGGTGATAACAAACAGCGGCACGATCTCACCGTAGAGGAAATCGCTGAGGTGAGTAAATCGTGTCTTTGCGCTTCCATCCATGTACTCCACAGGGGCGTAGCTAGAGGGGGGGGTCCTGGGGTGCCCGTCCCCCCCCCATTGTGAGACTACGTGGAACTTAATTCATCTATGCAGCTATTTTGTAAGCTTGTCCCTCCCCCCCCCTCCCCCCTTCGCTCATTGAAAAAAAATTCAAATTTAGTAAAATACTGCGTGGATACTCCATACCCTTAACATAAGGAAATGTCAAGGGATTTGTGTGCTATGAAGCCAGTATGTTTCAATACCAGATTATTCGTAATATTCTTCCAACAAAAGTCAGTCTCTTCAAGCAAAGATACGTGATGTTGACATATGCCCACAATGTCTTGCTGACAGGCATTCCTTAGACCATATGTTTTTGCGCTGTCAATTAACTTTATTCTTCTGGGACTTACTCCAAACATGGTGGACTAGCAAAACTAAAGAAAATGTCGCATTAACAAAGAGCATGATTCTGTCCGTTTTGTCGAACACCTCTACTCTTTGAATTACTCGCTTCTTATAGCAAAGTACTCCATATATAATAGCTGCTTACAAGAAAAAAAGCTTTGTTTTGACAGTTTTCTCACGCTTTTCAGAGAAAAAAATCAATATACAATGGTATGGGACATGTCGTTGACACTAAGCGCGGAACATGCGTGCGGACCAGGCACGATTGGTTTCAGTTGATTGGTTAAGAAGATTGCGCGGTATTAGCTAATCTCATTGTTCCAATGCAAAACCAAAGCATTCGCGAAATTAATTTCAACAGTTCATTGAAACCCGTAGTCTCCCTCGCAGCCATTTTTTGGATGTCACGCAAGGGGTGAACGTTGCGTGACATCCAAAAAACGGCTGCGAGGGAGACTATGAAACCCGCAGTACCAGTGCGTCGTGAACAAAAACCTGGATTCTTAGTGTCAAGAGTCTTTAAACAAAGGTTAAAGTTAATAACGGTAACAATAGAAACCTACAAGGTGCTGTTCGTCTGATTATTATCTCACTTTTTGACTTCTGATTGTGTTCTGTAGCTTCTGAAAAAACTTCGCGGAGATGTTAAAGCGTCACCACTACTTGACGACACTCGGCTCTGTACACTGTGTGGCGATGTAGGGGACGGAGACACCAATGCCTCTGCACGGTGAGTTTGGCTCTTTCTCTTTTATTTGGTGTTTGGTTAAACGGTTTGGTTGTAAGTTCGCATTGTGTAGCGTGGAGATCTTAACAATGCCGCTGTGGCGACGTTTCCAAGAGGGTCTGAATGGGGTTTAATGTTTGGTGGTATTTTCCCATAATGTTTAGTGTTTGCTGTTTAATTGGCCAATTTTTTAATGTGTACTGTTTCCGAAGAAAATACTGTCAAGTGTTTGGACTATTCTTCGGACATCTTCGGCAGTGGTCGGACCTCTTCGTTAGTCTTCGAAAATGTTCGACAGTTTTCGGAAATGTACGGCAGCCTTCGGAAATCTTCTGGGATAATCCGGAATCATCGTAAAATGGCCAGAAAATCCTTGATGATATTGAAAAATAATATTGGCCTTTTTGGAGCCGTTTTTGCTTCTTTCTGGAAAAAAGTACTGTTTTATAGAATGTTTTAATGTTAGTGTTAAAGTGCCTAAAATTAAACTGTTTCATGTTACAAGGATAAAAACTAGTGTTTAGTGTTATCGAGGTAACCCCATTCAGACCTTCTTCCAACCGTGCAGTCTGAACAGAAACACCTAAACATAGTTGAGAAATACGGATAACGATTTCGTTATTGTAGGAACTATAGCGATGGTGAGAAAAGTTTGCCAGCTGGTTCACTTGAGAGCCAGCTTGGTTCAGTTCAATTCTTTTAGCCAGTATAAATACAGTACAGAAAGAGTGCAATATAATGTTAACTACGTAGCAAAGGAGCCGAGAGAAAAAATGGCTTCATCAAACAAGTTGACAATGTGACTTGACAATGTACTGTCCACCGTAAGACAACTAGGAAGTTAGTTTGTAAAGGAACTAGTGCTAGCCTGCCTCGTTGGGAAATTGAAATGCACACACAAAAGTTCTTTCCTTTTTTCTTTCGGTGGTTGAACGTACATTAAATTGATTGATAAACCCTTATGTATGCTTTACGCGGCACCAGTTTTCATATACAGCAGCTGCACCTACTACTGTACCTTCTCGTTTGCTATTTTTCCATGTCCTTTTAAGGCGCACTCAATTGAGAATTAGTATTCAATGTAGTTGGTAGTAACATTGACTAGTACATGAAGTATCATTTATGAAAATCCCCACCAGGTGGGGTCTAACAGTTGCTTTTGTTATTTCCCAACGTCAGGTTACTAAACCTCGACGTGGATGTGTGGGTTCATCTGAACTGTGCGCTTTGGTCGCTGGAGGTTTATGAAACCTTAAACGGGGCCCTGATGAATGTCGATGCGGCAGTAAGACGAGGAATCGTTACAGTAAGTTCCGGTAGTTTTTGTAAACTTTTTGTCATCGCGGTCCAAACGCGTTTAACCACAGTCGAGGGTTAGTTAACGCGTTCATCACTTGTGTTGAAAGGCTATAAACGCGTTTCATATGTTTCTTCGTTACTTAACAGCCTTCCTTACCCCTTTCACCTCCACGAGCTTTGTTGCTATCACAGTCCAAATGCGTGTAATCGCCGTTCAATCGTCGTGGACGCGTTCATCACTCGTTCATACTACTATGCAGTACGTTTAAGGACCGTCTTAACCCTTTCACCTCCACGAGTGATCAAAATGTTACTTCTCTTGTCAATCAATAATACATTGTTGTGTAATCAGATGAGGAGAAATGAGCAGCTTATCCAGTTTAGGATTTTTGACCAAATCTACATGTGTAACACCAAGTATTTCAAAGGGACATGTAAGGTCGTGTTTAATTGAAATTGCTACCTCTCTCTTGTGAGTTAGAGGGTAACGTTTGTTGCAGTTCTACGTGTTCGTGGCGAAATCCCATGTACACGTAGGCGGCTAAGAATTTCCTTTTTACGAAGAAAAACATGGAGCTGAGAGAAGCCACCTCGCTCAATGAGATTTACCAATTGAACATTGATGGGTAGAAAAAAGGCATGGTGGTATTTTATGTTCCATTTTGTGTTTAAAGGTAAAAACAAAGACGAGTAAATTACTGCCAGAACAATGATAATGAATTTATATAGCGCACTTTTCCATATGAATATGTTCAAAGGCGCTTTACACTTCTGTTGGGTGAGATCGGACGTCAGCATGTAAAGGCGCCTCTGGCTGCCGCTATCAGTCCACATATGATCTCACCCACCCACCCAACCCATGCATGAATTGTCAGATGAAACCAGACGTACAGATTGACCACCAAACCGGGAACTACGTTCCCTACACTTTTCGAACAGTGTGTGGGTTCTTTAACGTCCCACAGATTATTAGGAACAAGTGTTGTAAGACGGGTCCTACGATTTATCGTCCTTATCCGAAAAGACTAGAAAGTCTGACCAGTTACAGATGTCATTACAAAGACAGCACGTTCTCCTCAGTTATTTTTAAGACCCTGAGTGTTGGTCCGGCCGGGGTTTTGAACCCGCAACCTCCCGCACGGTAGTCCGGTGCCTTAACCACTCTACTATGTAGAACAATTTGTTAACTCCGCCAAGGAGGTTATGTTTTCACGCCTGTCTGTTTGTTTGTTTGTTTGTTTGTCTGTCTGTTAATCGTTTTACGCAAAAACTAATCAACGGGTTTGCACCAAATGGGGTGGAAAGGTCGCAAATATACCTAGGATCAATCGATTAAAATTTGGGATTTATCCGGATTAAACTCCGGATCTCAGATCCAGATGAGTGTAATATCAGGTGTGCATATGTGACGGGGCGGAGGTATGCGCTCTACCGAGTGCCCTTCTAGTTTTTTGTGTGTTATTGGCTTTCTCTTGTAATCCTACGCTTTTGTCTCCACGGGCTTGAGCAAAAAGTAATGCTGTTTTTACGGTACTCAACTCCAAACCAATGCGTGACGTGACGTTGTTGCGTGTCTTCATTGAAGGCACCCGTTCCGTGACTTTGTGTTGATGAAGATCTTGTTTTATTTCTTCCTTCAATAGAGATGCGTTGTCTGTAACAAGAGGGGCGCCACCGTGTCATGCAACCAAAAGATCGGTTTGTCAAAGATTGGCTGCACAAATAACTTCCACTTCAGCTGTGCCATAACTCACGACTGTGTCTTCTTCAAGGACAAGGTAAAGAGACGGCGTGACTGTGCTGTCACGCGTAATGGTGTTGTAACGCAAGCAAGTTTCCAGACGAAAACCTCGGCCTATAACTTGATCAACTTGATAATCTTATTTGTTTTAATGTACTTAGTTTCTTGTTGGAGTGCAGTAAAGGCCCAGTAAAAGCCTTTTCTGAGTGAGGTATTTGTTCCGTTTCCTTATAATAACGACAAATCAGAAGAAAAAGGATGAGAAGAATTCCCAATCGAGATCGTGTTCACCCCTTCTATATTCTTTCGATCGATTCATTTACTTCACAACAAGTTGACGACCCAACAGGCAGCTAGTACTAGCATTGGCGGGCCAGTTGGTACAATTGGTTCACAAATGCTTCATTCCTGAGTAAATACTGTATTTAAGTTTAGCATCTTATTTTTTACATTTATACGAACAACGTCGGGCTGAAAAATCAATCTTGTGAACACCAGAACCTCAAAGGCAAAGGTAAAATATTGCAGCAAAGTGGTTTCGTGTTGAACACAAAGAGGACGTTCTGACGCCTAAGGTGTTTTAGTTAGCTTGAATGGATATATTGTTGATAAATGCAGATTTCTCTCCTAAAGTGAGCGAAATGTTCTATTCTCAGAGCTTCCTGTTTTTTTTTGTCAGACAATGCTTTGTTATGAACACAGACCGAAGACACCAGACGCTAACGATCTTGTGCTGTCCTCGTATGCTGTGTTTCGAAAGGTGTACGTCAATAGGGACGAAATTCAACAAATTGCAAGGTACGATTATCACTTTTTTGCTAAGAGAGATGGTCTGTCATCAAGTGTTACCATTGACGAGACCCTTGAATATGACACAAAATTTGTGACCAAACTTGAAGGTTTTTCCATCTCCGTTTTTATACGAGATTAAACACTCCCGTCGTTATTACAAGTGATTGGTTTCGATTTCTTACCGGGCAATTCAATGTCTTTTAAACCGGAGGCAGGAGGTTTTTTTGAGGATTTATTACCATAACATCGCCTTTCGTCTGACACATATTACGGTTGATCAAAATATATGAAGTCGCACGGCTGATTTGTGAAATGACAATGTCAAAAGAAAGGTGATACCCCGCAAGTTTTCAAAACCTTTAATTTTATTCAACCTCTATCTGCCTTAGCTCTTTTGTTTCCAGGCATTGGAGAGCAGGGTTGGCGCAGTGGTGAGAGCGCTCGCCTTCCACCAATGTGGCCCGGGTTCGATCCCCGACCCCGGCGTCATATGTGGGCTGAGTTTGTTGGTGCTCTGCTCCGAGAGGTTTTTCTCTGGGTACTCCGATTTTCCCCTCTCCACAAAAACCAACATTTGATTTAATTTAATGATTTGATTTGATTTCATTTGTGTTTTACGGTGTCCCCAATTAGTACAGCAGTGCTAAATACAGTTGACACTCAAATAAAGTTCATTATTATTAGTTCATTATTATTCTTAGTGTTGTGCTGGTGTGTTGCACATTTTCATTCACCAGTGAGACAGAACCTTGTGAAAGCTGCGTATTCCCTCTGAAAAGACATGGCCGTCATAAGGCGGTTGTGATGTCAATCTTAATTTATATTCGAGACGCACCTGTTTTTATTTTTCACATTGTGAAGTGTGTTTTTATCCTCTACGTTGTTATGAGAATCGCGGCAGTCATTTCCATCAAATGTCAACCATGCTGTAGGAATCTTGTCGCAGTCTCTGTCTAACGTGGGTCTTCTCGATCTTTCAAATTATTTATCGTGACTTTTACATGTTTTTCCCGCCAGCATGTTACGTCACAACCAGGAAACCAGTGACAAACCTCAGACGTTGCGCGTCGGGAGCCTGGTAGTGAGGTCGCTTGGACAGCTTCTTCCTCATCAGCTGCAGTCTTTTCACACGCGAGACGCTGTTTATCCGGTCAGTGGTGTCAAACGTTTTTGTTTTCTTTACTACGAGATTTAGCACCATATTACAGTTTTTAGTTTGCTGAAAACTCTACTTGTCATCACTGTATGTTTGTTCGTTTTTTCCGTATAGATGTGTCACTGCTTGTTTAAAAGTTTTTGTCGCGTCTCGCATCACGTTATGCGTGCATGATCGTCAAACTTAAATTACTGTACTCAAAAGCACTACACGCTGAAATGTTCGATGCATCATTGTATTAGACATTCACGTTCTTTCTTAAGTTTCAACCGTCACCAAATAAATCGTCATACAAATTTTGAATGTCTGTTTTTTAAGATGCACAACAGATTTGTGGCGAGTTTCTACCGACTAAGATGACTCTCTTTCAATCTTGACATGTTTTGCACAGTTCTAGAGCGAATTATATGCATTTTAAGCGAAATTTAAAGCACTGATACAGATTCTGTTGTTTAGATACTCGACCGTGATTGAATAATTTGTATGAAAATTTGTTTGAGTGGCTTTGGTTCGCGTGATCGCACTGTAATATTACGGCGGTGTCAGTTTAAACAATTACTGACCACGTAGTTTTCACGTGTTATAATAGGTTGGCTTCAAAACGATCCGCTTCTACTGGAGCATGCGCTCGGTGAACCGCCGCTGTAAATACCATTGTGTAGTTGAAGAGTTAGAGGGCACGCCAAGCTTCACGATTAGGGTGGACGAGGAAGGGCAGGACAAACCACTGCTTTTCAGAGGAAAAACGCCCAGAGGTAATAAATGCTGATTCCTTTAAAGGACAATCTCCAAGGCTTTGAAACTGCCTTTCTAACACCAAGCGACAAGATTTGTTGCTAACATAAGATTGCAATAAAAAATAAGGCACCCGTTGTTTTGAACAATTTTTTATCCCTCTGTGGCGTTCGGATTGCACGGTTTTCGAGTGTTTGATACAATAAATGCATTCAGTTAATCGCAACTGCTAAACAATTTGCGTTAATAGTGCGACGAGCAAATCTTCAGTGACGTTTTCTTGACTGACGCTGTCTCTGGTTTGTTTGTGAAGTGACTGTGGTTTTTGTTCCCTTGACAGATGTTTGGCAGCAGATTCTCAATCCCATCCGAGAAAAGAGAAAGAAGACGGGACTTGTCAACTTGTTCCCACAGTACATCACGGGAGAGGTGAGGGTGGTCGCCTTTATCAAGTGCTTCGGTGGTTTCCTTTGAATTTTTTTTCCTTTTCTTTTGCAAATAAAACAATACAATAAGTGAAAGCTAAGGTGCCTAATAGTTCGGTTTTGGTTGTTTCTTTTCCTGCAGGATTTATTTGGTTTATCGGAGCAGTTTGTTTTGCGGATAATTGAGTCGGTAAGTAAAACTTTCTAAACTGTAAATGGTGTGAACCCAGGGATCTCAGTAGTTGTCTCTTTTCAGAGCTACTTACACCCGGACAATCGAACTCTGCAAACAACTGCAACTCTTGAATCCTGCTCGATAGCAGTAACAGATCGTGCTTTTTGAATGGTTCTTGCCATTAGTCAGCTATGGTTAGGTAGACCAGTCAATCCAAGGTGCTTTTTTGAGTAACTAAATAAGTTCCTTCATATAAGTTGAGACCAGCCGGCTGTTTAAATCTGTCGGTGAGTGTCGAAAGCACGGAACGCAATGTCGGCAAGAATAAAAGTCACAATATGCGAACATTGAAGAGGAGGCTGCCAGGGTTGAGGGGAAATCTTTAAAAAAAAGAAGACGCCTGAAGGCGTTTACGCGGGATGTGTTGATTTGAAATTGCTGACGCAGTATGTTTTCTTGCTGATTGTGCGATCATGGATATCCATGGTGCAATCCAACCTGACTTGCACGTGATTCGGAGTTACAGCCAATAAAAATCACACATTTTTTTCGGGACGGGCTCGGGATACGGGAAAGTTAAAAAAACAAGGCAATTTTTGACTCCCAAGACGACGAAAGGAATGCGCTACCGAATTTTATACGCTGGCTGACTACGTCATCCCGCGTTGTTGCCAACAGAAGACCAGTTCAGTTGCCAACAGAAGACCAGAAAAAATTCAGGCTTGAAAACGGTGAAACTTCAGGGGTTTTCAGCCATGATTTTAGATTCTTTCGATTGGTGCCGAGCCTGTCGTAACTGCAACGCATCCTAAGTAGTGTCGGTGTTAGGCCAGCGGTCTTGCAGGCCAGCGGTCCTGCCGTGTCAAGTCTTTTGAGCAAACATTTATGTTAAGTGCAGTGTGCGTGTTTGTTTGTGCTGTTTGTCAGATGCCTGGCGTGGACCAGATGCAGGGTTACAACATGCGCTACGGTCCGTCACCTATCATGGAACTACCGCTGGCCGTAAATCCTACAGGAAGCGCTCGATCGGAGCCTCTTTTGAAGACGCATTTTCGGAGCACCAGGTATGTATGGATTGCACACCATTAGTATAAAATCAATCACCCGGGACTTAAAGTGCAGGGTCAGTAAATTGGCATTGTCTTTCCTACCAGTTTGGAGAATTCGTGTTTGATCGGTGTACATGTAGTGGCTGTAAGCTGATGAGTTTTGTAGTTTTCATTTTCTGTTTGCTTCACAGTATGGAGTTGTTGAAAGGAGAATTTAGGTGTTGAAAACTTCTGGGACTGTTTAAGATTTTGTAATAATAATGGTAATAATAATAATTATAATAACAATAATGATGATGATGATAATAATGATGATGATGATAATAATGATGATGATGATGATAAAATCAAACTTTAATCGTGAAGCAACTTAGAATATTTATGTACAAGTACTAAAATATAATTATCATAAGGCAAATACGTGTATTATTTAACAAATAAAGAAGCCTAAGCCATGTATTACACTGTGATAAAACACGACGGGTATTTGAGAACACGAGTGAAAAGTAGAAAACACGAGTCGCAGGCGTAGAAACAACAAAGCACACAGATCGACAAACCGATGCCATTTAATACCAACTTCTCGACTGTCTTCGCTTCTTCTTTATTTGTCTTATTATTCTCAGCTTCAAAACTTTCTGCTGCTTCGCAGAGAACTCCATCATGAATTTCTTCAAAGAAAATGTTTTTCGCCATCTCTTACAGAATTGTCGAGTAGGGGCATTGTGGCCAAAAAAAAAAAACAATTAAACACGCTTCTTCTATGTTTTATACTCTGATGAAACATGGTTTTTTGACCAATCAGAGCGCGCGTAAGAACGTAGCTATATTACAAACATTTTTAAAATTCCTTAAAATGTCTCAGTAGTTGAGGCGCGTCGTTTATCCACTTCAAAGTCGATTTCAGGGATGTTTAAGTTTCTTGCACAGTAATGCCGAGTTCAGAATGGCAATCTTATAATAATAATAATAGTAATAATAATTAATAATTAGAGTAATAAGAATAATAAGAATAATAATAGTATTAATGATAGACTAATAAGAATAGCAATCACGCTGATGATAATCATGATGATGAAGATAATAAGTAGTAATGGTAATAGGACTGAGTGGAGTACAATTCGGACGAGGGATTTAAAATTACGAGCACGTTTATCTCTGAATTGTATGATACGAGGTCCGATTACAAATTAATTGTGTCAATAACAAAATGTGCGAAACTCGGGAAGTAGCAATGAGATCAAAATCTTAGGAGAACATATCTAAATAAAAGTCATTGGACTAGTTAATTTCGTCCATTTTTGTTTTTAATCTGCACTTGCCAACCTGCTCACCTAAGAAATTTTCCTTACTTTTGATTGGCTACGATGGCTGGGTAGTTATAGTTTATTGGGTAATGGCATGAAAAGTGCTTAATTTTTATTGGCTGTTGGACCTGAAACAGCCAATTAAGCCATACATTAGGGCTATTAACAACCAATCACATTCGAGCATTTTGTTATTGACACAATGATAGTAATAAAAGGACTCTATTGCGTTTGCCTTTGACCCTAATTTTATTGTCATCTTTGAGGGTCTCCCAGGGGGGTCCTTCCCTTCCAAAATTGCCCCATGTTCCCACACATTTTGGTAAATTGTTCCCCTTTTATCAAATCCGCTTACCAGCTACTCCCCCCCCCTCAATTTTCTCCCAAAAAAATGAAAAGATTTTGTTCCCCTGTTCCCAAAAATTGGCTTATGTTCCCTTGTTCCCTTCGATATTTTGTCAATGTTCCCTTGTTCCCCAAAACCCCTGGAAGACCCTCATCTTTTCGTATAGTCGTTTTCCCTTTTTTTTGGGTGGTGTAGCAGCTCGTCCTAGATTCTAAGCCAATTGGTTTGCAACCCAAACCGCCAAACAATGCTAAAACAATAGTGACGATTGAAATCTATTGTTTGGCGGTTTGGGTTGCAAACCAATTGGCTTAGGATCCAGGACGAGCTGCTACAGTACTGTTTTTTTTCTTGCACCGCATAAACAGAATATAATGACCTGTCCTTTTCTCGTTCCCAGAGCGCGCGCCCTTCGTTCCGCGTCCGGCCTGGTTGCGTCGTCGCCCACTGCCGCTGCCGGTCCTAGTAACGCGGGAAACGCGGATGAATCCTCCGGCCCTTACCTTAAACAGTTCGTTTACTCGAAGGCTGCGCAGTATCGCAAGCTCAAGACGGAGTGGAAGACAAACGTGTTCTTGGGAAGGTCGAATATTCAGGTGACTTAACCAGTTCGTGCAATTCTTGTACAACTTTGATAAGGTTTCTTGCTAGCCTGGGTATCTATTTCTAAGTAATACATTCATGTGCTATATTTTGGAGCCGTTCTTCCAAACCTGTTTGAGTTTTTAATCAATAATTACACGAAAACGATTGCAGCCAAAAACCTTATACTTCTACACGTTGTTTCTTACTTGATGCTTTGTTTACATGAATTTTTTTCAGCAAGATATCTTGAAAAGCAGAAGAGTTACAATGCTTTAAATGTTTGGTGTATATAGGATATGAATGTATTACCTATTTCTACAAATTTGAATCAATCGTATCGAGACCCTTGTTCAGCCAAATATACACGAACTTGCTAGAATGTGGCGGAATTACGGTCGGATCCCCAATTAGTTAAATTATAAGACACTAATGTCCTGTAAGGATCATTGCTGAGATCATGTGAGGGTCTCTGCCGAGCTATTCTAAGGAACTTTTTTATTGAGATCTTATAAAGGAACGTTGCGGATGTCCTCTGAACGTTTTTTTTTTTTTGATATCATAACAAACACTTAATACGTACAACCATTTTACAGCAAAAATACAACGTACTTAGCCCTCTAGATAAAATACAGATAAATTACAAAGTAAAATCGACCGACCTGTTAGTTACATGTTAGTTACAGTCCTCTGTGAACGTTACCGAGGTCTTACGTGGACATTGAATCCTTCTCTGGAACTTTACTTAGGCCCTGTATGAGGTCTCGTCTCAGGGCCTGTTTACATAGGGTCAAAACACAGCCCTCCTTTACATGCAAACTCGACAAGCAAGGGTCTCCCCAGAGGGTAGGGCTAGCGTCACGGTTCGGTCTCTAAGCTTCGTAAACGACAAAATGGCGGGCAAGCGTTCTCTTTTGGCGCTATATTCAGTTTTGCACTCTTTGTCATCCTTGGCTGCGATTTTTCAGTGCTATGGCCTATTATTGTTGGTAATACATTCATGTCCCATATTCACCAAACACTTAAAGTATTGTAACTCTTCTGCTTTTCAAGATATCTTGCTGAAAAAATTCATGTAAACAAAGCATCAAGTAAGAAACAACGTGTAGAAGTATAAGATTTTATGCAGCAAACCTTTTCGTGTAATTATCGATTGAAAACTCAAATAGGTCTGGAAGAACGGTTCCAAAATATAGGACATGAATGTACTACCTTACTGTCAATGCTAAAAGCTCAAATAGCGCACAAAATACGTCTTTTCGAGATTGCCCTCCCCCTTGGGTCACCCTACATTGAGCGTTTACATGGCCTAAGTAAAAGGTGGCCCTCAACGGAGGGTCACCCTACCTAGTTGATACGGTAAGCCTACCCCTAGGGTGACCCTACCTGACATGTTAACACGACCACAAAAAAGCAATACAGGATGATCCTTGGAAGGTCACCCTACTAGTAGGGTGACCCCCCCTTGGAGAGTGGCCCTATGTCCATGCAATCAGGCCCTAAGGAAAATTACTGAGGTTTTCTAAAGAACGCTTACTGAGGTCCTCTGAGGAACCTTACTTGGATCCATCAAGCAACGTTACTTTGGACCTCTGAAGAACGTTACTGAAGTCCTCCAGGAAGTATTACTGGGGCTTTCTAAGAAGCCCTGCTGAAGTCCACTGATATTGTTTGTGTTCTTTTTACAGGGCTTGGGATTGTTTGCCAACAAGGACATGGAAGCTGTAAGTTCCATAACACAATTTTTGTCTCTTGTCCAAAACCGATGAGCGAAGTTCAAAATGTAAATGTTTTGGTCTTCAAAATGGGTTCAGGGTGTTTTCCCTGATACTTGTTGTCTTTTAAAACTTGTTGTGGGTTAGGAGATTTAGCCGACATATTTATATTTTTGTGGAAAAAATGTTCAGTGGTTCTGTTTTTGTTTTTTTTTGGACTGAATGCACTGAACAGACCTGTACTTTGGTTCTCTGCTTTACTGGACACAAAAATGGGTTTATTAAGCGAGTTGATAAATGTAGGTTTTGCCACCGCAAGGTCAGAGAGAAGTTGACTTTTCGAACAGTGCTCTTTCGTAAGGGCATTCTGTGATAAGATCCATTTTTCATTTGCATATTAAACCACTGTCGCCATGATATAATGAAGGCGGGATAGTTTTAACTTGGAGAATTTGTTCATCGAAAAGCTGGGAAAAAGGAAATGCGAGTTCTCCCAGGGAGTTGAACCTACGACCTTCAAACTGTGTCTGTCCTTGTTTCATTTTCCAAAATAATTTTTAGACTGCGAGTGAACGGTTACTATGTAGCATCAACATAAAGCATTTGCGAGTTCAAGCAATAGGGCAACAAAGTTTTGAGCCCTTCTTTTTCTTTAACACAAAAAAACACTCGCAGGGTACATGCCCGTGTAGTATGTTTTACTGCCATTTAAACTTTCAATTGCTCTCTGCTGTAATGTATTGTTCCTGTGTTTTTATTTATGGCAAAACAAAGGACTCTGGAATGTTATTGTGTACTTAAAGCCCATTTGGTCTTGTTACTGATACAAGCAAAGTTTTCATTTCATTAGTATGCCTTTGAGAAAGTTCGTTTCTTCTACAGTTGAAGGGCAGTCATTCAGATTGTGATTGATTGATTTAGTTGTGATGCACTTTCTTAACAAGTTAAGGAAACCCTCATCGCTGAGTAAAGCGACTCTTTGTACCACAGAAAGCATGTAAATTATCGATGTTGTCTTGACAAAATGTCAAGCCATCTGTGAATGTGAACTCAGTGTTCCTTTTGCGAAAACGGATGTATTAGTCCTTGATCATTCGCTCTGACCAGAGCTGACGCTCGAAACGCCACGTTCCCTTTCATCTTTTTGTGGCACGACCTACTTTACTAACTGGGCTTGATAAACTGTTTTTTTGTGTTTCAATATTTCACCGATGAAGCACCAGTTTCTATGGAAACTAAGCTTTTTATACTGATAACAAAAAGGCTGCAGCTTTTTAAAGTCGAATAAAATGAAATGTTTAAAGCGCTGGGCATCATCCTCCTCGTTTTTCGGCATATAATTCATGGTAGGCCACCATATAGTCACCAAATATAGTGTTTACAGGGTATACAAGGGTTTACAAAGGTATATCCTTGTAAACCCTTGTAAACTGACTATATGGTGGCCTACCATGAATTATATGCCCGTTTTCCCTTTGAGTTTCACTTTTGATTTTCTGTTCGTTCTTTGTGTGCAAGTCACGTAGTCTCATTTTGGAACAGTATTGACCAAAAGGAATAAAAAAAATCCCTGTAAGAGAGCTCCTTTAACTCTCTAACCCCCGATATCCGAAAAACAATTTTTATTATTGAGTTTCATACTCTTACTTATAACTTAGTTTAGAAAGTATGATGCTTGGTCGACACAGAATATCCGGATCAATATCAGTTTCTGGGCAACCAATATTAACGCTAACTTTTTAACTCATTATAACTTGTTGGATTAGGGGAGGGGTAGGTGCACAGTTGCCCAGAAACTGATATTGATCCGAATATCCGAAGTGATTTATTTCTCAATCCTTCTCATCTTTTGCCAAGCAGTTAATCGTTTTTGCCTGGGAAAGTTATATGTTGATCACTCGTGGTAGCGTTTAGAGTTTAGTATTACGGGGTATTAAAAGAAACTTGTGTTGCATGGGTGGGATATTAAAACAGGCAAAAATGTATGTCATCTCGTTAATTTTACGGTGATAAGACTGACTTTATCGAGTCTTCTGATGAGCTATTTTTTCTGATTTTAGGATGAAAAATTTGCGGCGTCCTCTCTTTTCGTTTTTTTTTTAATTCACGTTGTTCCTTTTTTGTGGCAGGGAAGCATGGTGATCGAATACATCGGCTCTATCATTCGTAACGAAGTTGCAAACAGGAGAGAACAGATCTACGAAAAACAGGTGGGTGTAGCCTTCACTTGTTACACGTTTTAAAAGTATTCTCTTCCTCTGATTGGACGTGATGCACATGACTTACACGTCGTGTGATTTGATTGGGCGCGGTATGGTCGTTTTAGCATGTTTTGACAGCTGATTGACTGGTCAACATTTTCCGCTGATTGGCAAGTAAAACTAATAAAATTTTCTGGTCCTTCATTGTCCCAGTGGTATCTTTCTTATTTAATATCTCTAGAATTGTTCACACCGTCGCTGGAGGGCAATGTTCTGTGAGAATGATGCTGTTCCAGTTTCTTCTTTGGTCCGTTGTTTAGCAGTTAAATGTCTTTGCTTCATACAGCTCCTGAAAGTGTGATTCCTGATTCACAATATGCAAATTGCTGCTCGTGCAATTTTGAGCTTTTTAAAAACTCACGAGTGCAAATACATCACAAATTGAGCGAGAATAATTATACATGAAAGAATTGTGTTTTGCAATTTGCACTGGTGTTACACTTTGATTTGACTGGGCAAGAAAGTTCCAACTTTGCAACTGTGTTCGAATTTCATTTCTGAGAATTTAACTCATTCACCCCCAAATCAAACACCTGTCTTCACTCCCGAGTCCCGTGCATTTTATTAAAATGGGAAAATTTGGTGTTTGATCTGTTCAGAGCCCCCCAGTTGATAATTTTTTTAATTCTAGTTTTGTGTTTGCTTGACAATGTTTTCATAACCCACATGCCACATCCCACAACCCTACCATTTTCCATCACCTTGACATTCATAGTGTGGGAACCCTGAGCTCATCTGCTAGCTGTGCCATGCTAATGAGGCCTAACAAGGCCGAAACAGCTGTCCATGGCTGCTGGCTTTTGAGCTCAATTTTTCATTTTTTTTTGGTAGCAATAGGGTTTTATCCCTTCTACCACTGTCGCCTCAGTGCGCCTATGTGTGGCTTTAACATACCCTTACTACATTTTGATGAATGTTTTCATATGGTTTGGAGAAGTTTCATATAAATTTGGTCTGGGAATAAAAGGTGTCAGCGTCGATATTCTCTTATTTGAAGCAAGATTCCTCTCCTCTCTAACTCTGACTTGCAATTTTTTTTCCCCTAATTTATCAACGTTTCCTCATTCGGCCCGTTAACCCCGTCACTCTCAACTTCTCCGTAGATTATCAATACATTGTTAAGCAAACAGTTGTGGAGAACTAAGACATTAATCAACTTAAAAATAATGAATTGATCCGAGGACAGATTCTTGAAACCACAAACTTAGGAGATGTGTGGCATTTACTAAGGAGAATTACTAGTCAGATCTTGAGAGTGAAAGAGTTTGGGAGATGACCCCAAAGAAATGGGTTGACCACTGCCGCGCCCATCAGAAGGTTAAACTCACCCATGCCTATTTTACAGAATCGCGGTGTGTATATGTTCAGGATAGACTCGGACGCAGTGATTGACGCGACCATGGCGGGTGGTCCCGCGAGGTACATCAACCACTCGTGCATGGTGAGTATTTTTGTTGCCGCTGTCGTACTCGCTCGGTTCTCAGTATCAAGCTCCACTATTAACCCTTTAAGCCCCGAGGGGTCTCCCTGTGACGAGTAAAATCGTCTGGCGTTAGCCAGAGTAAAATCTGTAAAGACACTATCGGGGCTTAAAGGGTTAAGGAGATAGTTTTTAACCCTTTCAGCCCCGAGGGGTCTCCCTATGACGAGTAAAATCGTCTGGCGTTAGCCAGAGTAAAATCTGTAAAGACAGTATTGGGGCTTAAAGGGTTAACCCAACACAGATGTATTCTGGGGTTGTTCTAAAGAAACTAGTGCTGCGTCGGTGGGGAATTGAAACACAAGAAATTTGGATAATCAAACAAGTTGATAAAGTAATTTGTACCACCGTAAGGTAGAAGCGGTGCAACCCCCTCGTTTACCTTACGGTGGTACAAATTACTTTATCAACTTGTTTGATTATCCAAATTTCTTGCCCAAAATAGATGGCTGGGTTTGTTCAGCTGGTTGAGCACACCACAGGTATTCACGAGCTTGCGGAGTGAAATCTGTTTTTCAGGGTATATCGCAGTTGCTAGAATTGTATTAGTACTGGGAGATCGTCTGTTATCAAGCATGCAAAATCTGTTTACAACTGAAAAAGGGATCATTTGGGCAACTGTGTACCTACCCCTCCCCTAACCCAGCAAATTATATGAACTTAAAAAGTTAGCGTTAATATTGGGTCAGGGGAGGGGTAGGTGCGTAGTTGCCCAGATACTTGCATTGATCCCGATAGTCAACCCCTTGAATACCGGAGTCAAACTTCACTGAACTGTTGTGTCCCTGTTATAAATGGCCTTGGATTATGACTCATCTGTGGATCAAACGTATCCTGAATTCACTGATAACTTGAACCAAAGGAGCGTGAGAGCTTGAGCAAGAAAGATATGAAGTACCTTTTGGTTGCCAGGGTGGATTTGAAACCAAGCAATGCAACCATTCTGCTACTACGGCACAGTGCCGTTCTACAGTATTTCCTGTTTGTTTGTTTGTTTGTTTGTTTGTTTGTTCTGGTTTACTTTTCTAACTTTTTCATTCGTGTATGTATCAAGCCTTGCAGTGTAGTTGCAGTTTTTTCGAAAGCTTTTGAACTCTGGTACTGTTAGTTTACCGCGCGCTATTTTATTTTCTCTGTTCGACACCCGTGATACGTTGCTTGGTTATGGACCTGTGCTGCCAATAATGTATCCAAGTTGTCAGTTTTTTTACAGAAAATTACCTCGCTCTCCAGCTGGTCTTACTGAAAACCTCGTAGCCTGCATGCCCACTTAAGTTATAATAACTAGACGACGCTGGTTTTTAAAGAATATTGTAGCATTGCCCGGATTTATACCACATACAGTGTCAGCAGTATAGTTTCGCGAGCAAAGCCAGGGGAGGGGGAGGGGGGGTCGCGAAACAAGGTAGGGGGAGGGGAGGTCAGTTTCCCTGCGTTGCCTTCTTGATTTAAAATGACATTTTTGTTGCCCTGCAGCCCAACTGCGTGGCAGAAGTTGTGACGTTTGAGAAGGAGCAAAAGATAATAATAATCTCAAACAGAAAAGTGGAAAAAGGGGAAGAGGTATGCATCTTTATTCATTGCTGTTCAAAATATAGTAGTGATGTCTGGCGCGGATCCAGGTTTTCAGCATAGGGGGTTCGATCGAACCCCCCGAACCCCCCTAGATCCGCCCCAGGATGTTTTTTGTTTTACATTTGAACGTTTCGATTTGGTGACTCGAGCGTTGTTTACTCTACACAAATTTTCAATTTGTCGAAATCAGTATTCGTTTGGCAACAGCGTTTTTTTAGCATTTAATTGATTCCGTTTTATTAGTCCACTTCAAATAATCCTTTCTCGCTTCCCAGAAAGACGCTTCATTTTGAGGGCGTGACAACTGCGGTTCCGTTTGTTGCGGGAATTTTTTTTTACCCTTCGTAAACACGTGTTTGCGTTTGTTCAACGATCTTGGTAGTTTTCAAATTATGCAATAAACAAAATGCTCTGGCCAAACGAGAAAACATTTTATCGGAAGTGGTGAACATTTACGTCCGGGAAGTAGCAATGTATAAGAGTTGAAACGGAAAACAATTCTTGCTTCCGTCGCGAAAGATTGACGTGCGCAACAGCATTTTTTGCGATCCTTAAAAACTTTGCGTCCATTACGACTGCTAGCTTAATAGAAGCGTAATTCGCAATTCGTGAATGTAGTTTCGTGATGGCGCGTTCCTTGTCGCTCTGTTTGGCCGTAGCATGAATTTTTAAAAACATTACATTTTCATAGCCACCCAACTGTGAACTCGAAACTCAATCACACTAGTAGAATGTACGGAGACTTGTTTCAGTGCTTACCGCCCGTTGCAATTATTTTTTACTGCGTGTTTTGTTTATCCTTCGCTTTGTTGAAGTTCACTGCGTGTAATTTACCATTTTCCTCCGGAACCCATTCCAAACCGCTCGATGAAAGGTTTTAACCGCAGTGACAATCGGACACATGAACATGTAGTAAAATGAATAATTTGACCCTAGTGCGACCTGCCCTAGGGTTTAGCTAAATACAGAACTGAAAACAAGTCCGACATTTATCATGTTGGCAATCAATGGCAAAATAGTGTTTCACGAAAGGCTGACTAGTTGTCTCGTTGAGTCTATTTGAGATCCGAATTCACCGAATCCCTATCAAACAACACTTAACATGACTCCACGAGTCAAACTCTCTCAAACTCCATTTTGGCTGTATCGATGAAACGTCTTATAAGCTACTGAGCATTGTACAACTCGAGATTTAAAAAAAAGCTCATGGCAACGCCTCACCTGTTGTTGCTTTTAAATCTTCAATTTTTTTTTTTCGGAACGACGAATCATTTGAAGTTCGTCTCTTTGGCACGAAAGGAGGCATTATCATGAAGGTTTGCCCTAAAGAAACGTGTCATGATTTAAAGAGCTAAGAAAACTTAGAGTGATGTACAATATTTTTGTCCGCAGCTCACGTACGATTACAAGTTTGACTTTGAAGACGAAGAGAACAAGATTCCATGCCTTTGTGGTGCCCCCAATTGTCGCAAATGGATGAACTGAGAAGAGAGCCATTTTTCTGTCCACGCCCACAACTGAGATATTTATCCGTTATTTATTAAGCGTATTTCCCGTCGTGGAATGTTCGAAAAGTTTTGGCCGGCACAAATCGAGAATTTTCTACGTTAAGCTTCCGCGCGCGCGATGTGTTAGTCGGGGAAATTTAAGGGGGGAGAGGGAGGGGGGAAGAATGCGAGATGCATAATCAGTCAGCTTTTAGTCCGTATCCTTCACAACAATCACGAGAATGTTGAAAATTTCAAATAGAAATAATCACACGTCGACAAGATGTGAGAAATTCACTGTTTTTTTTTTCCCATTGTTGCTGTAGTGTGTTATAGTTTCTGTCTGTATGTGCAAAGTTTTTAAAAAATTTTACACGCGCCCGAATGCGTGCTTCATCAGATGTATTGTATATAATGCATTATTGCCTGAATGGAGGTTTTATTGAATATGGAGAATAAATAAAATACATCCTTGTCTGCTATATGGCTGTGAGTTTCGTGTTTTGTTTTGTTGTGTTGTGTTTTTTTTCTTGTTATCGTTGTTGTTGTTATTATTATTTCGCAACTTTCTATTTCCTATATTGTAACTTTCTGTCACCGCGGCGGATGAGAAGGGTGCTTTAGTTGGCTTCGGTGTCATCGAAAGTTTTCCTCGTGAAGTCACTGTTAAAGATTTCATTTCTTTAAAAGCGAATGGGCAATTCCTTTTTTTTTTAAGTCCAGCCTTAATTGCGTTACTTTCTGTTCAGAGATAATAAATCCATATCGGTTTGTTTTCACGTATCACGCGCTGTATTGGTGCGCGCGAGGCAAGGCTCTTTTCTTAATTAGACGTCGAGTGTCTTCCGAGGTTTCGTGACAAGTTATGCTATTTGACATTCAAGACACGGTTGAATATTTCGCCAAGCAAGTCCAAGTGGTTTTCTTTCAGAACAAGATAGCACAGGAGCGAGATTGTTGAAAAACAAATGTATGTACAGAAAGGGAGAGAATATACTGCTTGTGGTTAAAGATGACATTTGTTAGCATCGTTTCGATCGCCTGTGTCGTCAGCTTGGCTGATCAAAACCCTAATTAAATGTGTTGTATTCTTTGCGTGCGAAACCAAACGACGAATCTCTCCTCTAAAAGAACCACTTAGCGATTGACGGAAGTCGGTAGAGTTGAGTGTTTTAGACGCCACGAGATCGGTAGAGTTTAAACCCCCAATAGCTCTGTAAGCCCGAAATTTTCGAGTTCACCATGCAATAGTATTCTCGCCTCGTGTCTTAGAGCTCGGGAGAAAGGCAAGTTTTTTTTGTGCGAAGCTTAGTGCTAATTAGCGTTGGCTTACTAGAACAAAAGGCGTCAAAACATGCATTGGAAAGCGACGCCGGTAGATACAATCGCAGTTAAAGGCGTGTAATGTAGCCGCATTCAAAACTCTTACAAGGCACCTTGGTAAAATCGCCGTGATCCGTACACGCCATTCAATCTACCTTGCCAGGTGCAAAACGTGGCCATATGTGTCGTACTTGATAGCAGGTTTTTAAGGAGATGAAAGTGATGGTCCAAGACAAGCTGTCGCCTCATATTTGTTCTAATTATCCGCTACAAACCGTCACGTTAGATTTTTTGAAGCCTCAAGAAAAGTCCATGAGTTAAAGGCAAGAACTTGTCGAAACGGAGTTATAGAAAATCAAGTTATCTCTCGAGCCGGAGCTCGTTTTTATGATTCGAAGCTACTGCGCTATCATTAGCTATTTCAATGCTTGTTGGAGGCAGATGGATGGGTGAAACATCATTAGAAAGGCGGTAAAGAAAACTAAACTTTTTTCCCAGTAAATGGCGGCAAGGATTGTTTTCAAGATCCACTTGATATTCCCAACTAAACTTAACGTGGGAAGATTCATTTTTCTCTTTCCATTTAAATTTTCAAAAAACGTGGTTATCGCTGGAATTCATCAAGTTTTAATATTGGCTTATTGGCACTTTGAGTTTGCCTTGATGCTGCACCTGCATCAACGCTCGTCACTTAAGTGGATCCTAGTTGGTAGAGTTAGCGTCCCTCGAGAACTGTTGAAAATGAAAATCCACGAAAAAACCAAATGTTTTTCTTAACGTGTTTGTGATACCTAGTTTTGGAATTTTTTTTTTGTCTTATTGTATGTTCCAGGTGGCAGGATTGTAGTTTTAAATAACTCCATGAGTTTTCTCTGTTCGTACTGGGTCTTTCTAAGAATGCTATCAGGATTTTAAACCTGTGTGCGGCCTCAAGAATTCCCAGTAAATTTGAAAGATCGAGCAAATTTCTCTTGCTGACTCAATTCAAAAGGTTGTCGGATTTGAAATTTCGTTGGCTTTGTTTGGCAAGGTTTATAGCCTTTTCAATCTAGATTGTTTTCCTCCCTTTTTTTTCTCTGTCACGTTGAGGGGGGATTGCATGGCACAACATTTAAAAACGATTGCTAAGCAAAAATGACTGAAATGTTTTCTTAAGTTAATGTAATCGATCTTCGTCCACTATCTTTCTTTTGTAACCCGTTTAGCTACGTCTTTTTATAGTGAATTTTGTCGGCTTTAGCAGCAGCAAAAACAGGCTTACACAAGCGACAAGCGGGGGAATGTGACATATAAGTATCACCAGGAGTTGAGTGAAGTACTGCCAAATATCTGTTATCAAACTTTCACCTTGTTGTCATTTCTAGCTTTAAACAAAGAAAGTTCGAAATCACCCTGAGGTTTGTACTACGAGGTGAAAGGTTTCCGATTTCAGGTTGCTTCTAAGTACTTTATCGCTCTCTACAGTTTTGTTCGAGTACAAGAAGGTATAAAACCTTAATTGGATCGTCGCTTGAATAACACCATGCCTGCCAGATCAGGCCTTTTTATCAGTGAACTGTGATGTAAAACGGAAGTGGTTATATCCGGTATATACGTACAAAACAAATCGTAACATGAAGGAAAAGAACCAAAAAGAATGAGAGGGTGAGATCCACTCAAAACTACAACATTTACATCTAAGATTTATTAGACATGCTGATGGCTTTGTTGTTGCCTTCGAATGCTTGACACCCACTGAAAGTAGAATTTTTCAAATCTCTTCTGATTTTTGATAAAGTTTTATTTTGGCTTGTCTCCAAGCAGAACAATAGCTTGTGCTAACAAAAGCATTTGTATTTGAACCTGAACTTTGAGAAATTGGCTTCGTTATGAATTGGAGAAATAACATGGTGGCAGTGCCGTGCGACAATTTTTCTCCGTTTTCGCAGACAAATTCCTAGTCTCCCGGCGCGCGCGACGAAAACACGGCACAAAATTCAGACATACTCAAAAACCAGACAGACAAACAAGGCTGCCAGACGGTAGAATTCGGAGGCTTTATTATACCACCCAGAAAATCGATTAGACGAGACATATTCGACTTCCCAAAATTCAGACGTGATTCACACCTGGAGACCGAATATGACTCGCTTTCTTCGCGTGACTGGGGTCATGTTGTCGTGTATGCTTAGAAGAAAAGAGATTGAGCAATCCTGACCGGAAGTTCGCTACTGTCCATATCTTTACTACATCGGCTGCTGGAAACAACCTCAGGCTAACCCTAATTCGCCATTGTTATTACCCATTGTACGTGCGGCCTCCCAGGAAAAAAGCTTTGAAATATGCGCTTGTACTTTGACTGAAAATTACATTTTCACGTCATTTTCCCGCTGTACAAAAAAGTTTATTTTCGGAAGCTCGTTTGCTTGGAATCGTTCACAGAACGTTTGATCCAAACTTTTTTTTTAAAATATACCCTAAACGTACATTATAATATTTTATATTATTTCTTCTTTTGCTTTTTTGTACTTTACACATCTGTTTTCCTCGCAAATCTTTTTCTTGCTTAAACTTTGTCAACGCGTGGGCGAAAACAAATTTCTTTTGGCGGTGCCAATTTTCTTGCTCCCTGCTTTTGTGAGACGAAGCCGCCTGGTGAGATCTTGGCCTCAAGTTTGAGTTTTATTGAAATAGCGACCTGTTTTTTTGTCTTCATAAAGCAGCGAATATAGTTCCACACGCGGATAAAGCCGTTACATAAGTCGTGCTGTCGATGGCGGCAGTGTGACTAAATACGTGACGGATTATTTTAAGCTGAAGCTTATCATTTCAAAAGGTGGGTGTTGTTGAGTTGCGTTCACACACAGAATACAAGTCTCGGATGTAACAATTTGCATATGCCCTTCACGTATACGAGGTGCAATAAAGAAGGTTGAATTTGAATGTTTATCCCGCTCTTATTTGTGTTCAAACAAGTGTGTCGGTGTCCATTTTTTTGCCGTCTTGGTTTTCGTGCCTTCAGCGGCTGTCCAAGTACCAACACATGAAAACCATTATTTACTCTCGCACATCAATCAAAGTGATTGACAAGAACGCGTGTAAATTTGTAATTTGAGCCTCGCCATTGGTCGAAAGGCTTGCTATGACATGACCGTAGTGGTTGAAATTATTGCCGTTCTGCGCATCTGGAGTTGTTTTCACAGGAGTGTTTGAGGAGGATAAATGTAAAGTTTTGGGGCCGAGAAATTGATGGATTTTGACGAACAGATGGTGAAATGAGGAAGGTTGAAAGGCACAGGAATGGAGAAAAACTTGACGCAATCGGGTTCCCCCAAAAGAGGACCGAGCTCTTCCGATGCGAATTTAAGCATTGTCCTAAACCTTATGTGTCATACGACTTGTCATCGTCAGGGAGGCGAAACGGAGAAATTCGCAAAGAGAGCCATCGAATCGTTAGTAAAAAAGCTTCGCAAGAAATCTGAAGAGCTCGATTCTTTGATCACCGCTATCACGACTAAAGGATCCAAGTCCTCAAAATGCGTTACAATCCAAAGAACACTCGACGGCAGACTTCAAGTTTGTGAGCGAAAGGGATTTCCACATGTGATTTACGCTCGACTCTGGCGATGGCCTGATATTCAGAAAATGGAGATGAAACACTTGGAATTCTGCCGATACGGCTATGATCTCAAGTACGAAAGTGTTTGTGTTAACCCTTACCACTACGAGAGAATTCGTAGTCCAACGGGTAAGACTTTTCGATTTTCTGTTTTGGAGCTTCAGTCAGGTCAATTTTGTGATGTCATGTAGTGAGTAGGGAGCAGTACCTCTCACGCACTTGTTGTGCGTGTCTTTAGAAATGTGATGACAAATTTTAAACTGGCGCTGTATTATATTCGCGTAGTTTGTGTTAATCCCGTTAGATCACTTGAATAAGTTGCGAAAACGACGTTTTCGTGTTCGTGTCGCAGAGGAAACTCGCGGTGAATTTTTTACTATAGACTCAATCGGGGGTAACGTATTTTTTTGTCATCCTTCGTTCGCTTACCAGCATTGTCCACCCGTCATCTGATCGATTATTTTGTGGCTGTCCACCAGTTATTGAAATGTCTAATCGCTCTGACCTTTGAAAAAAAGTCCCGGCTCACTCGCGCCTTGTGTTTATAATATCGCGTCTGAGTTTCTGTCTGAGAAAATAGGGCTCTGGATGGTCTCCGTATCCCTTCACGAGTGATCAGCAATAAATATTTTCTGAGCGAAATGCTAATTTCCGACTCGGTAGTAGGCGCCACTGTGTTTTTTCCTTTAAGCTTGGTCATTGTTTAGATAACGAGCTTGCGGCTCTTTTGCATTTTTAATTTGAACTTGATCGGAGCTACATTTTTACGAGAGTTTCGGATCGATCTTTCACGGGCAGCCTGTCTGACCTTGTTCTAGACAGACAGAGATGCGAATCACGCCAAATGACCGACGATCGTTTCGTGTGGGGCTGGGGAATTATTTTGTCTGGGTTTTGTTTAAGTATTATTGTTGGTTAGTGGTCATTGTCTGGCTGGAACGGTTCTTGTCTGAAAACGTCTGAAATGTCGTCTACATTGAGCCTAATGTATTTTGGGACGTAGATTTATTTTCGTCTGGGGCTGTCGCAGCGGCGCAGAGCCGTTTGAACCAGATTTTTAGCTCAAAAGCACTTCGAGAACAGTCAACCCAAGTCAGCTTAGGAATAAACAGAATGCCTCATTAGTATTCAAAAATTCATTGCATGAATATATTTTTATTTCAGTCTGTTTCGCTGTCTAGACAGGAGCGTGAACGCATACGCGAGCTAGCGATTTCTGTGGTGGCGAAACGTGTCGACGCTTCTTGACGGAATTTTTCGCGCGGCTTTCGTGCTGTTTCGGGAGCAGATTTCAACTCGTGGAATTTCCTTTGAAATTGTAAATTCCGCTCCTGACATGGCGCATTGTTTTTATTGTATGACATGTCGAGGGCGTATAAATAAATTTTAGATTCTGTTTCGCAGTTTGAACAATTTTCTAGCATGTGTCCGATGTAGAACGCGTTTTGATCGAGAACATAAATACGTTGTCCTTTTCTTGATATTTTTCACTGTCCGATATTACTTATCTTTTGGCAAAGAAAACCACAAAAGCCACGTACACTTATTCAAATTGCTCTTAGTAGTTTGGGTTGTCACGTAATTAATATTTATCTGGGCTCACGGCACGCAAGAAAAAATTGTCGTTCATGACAAAGATGTTTTTTGATTTAAAGCTGTCACATTTATTTTGTTAGACTTTTTGAATTCAGGAAAACCTCCGAGGGGTTTTCAAGCGGGCTCCTTTGTTGTTAGAATTCTGGTTACAAACCCTGGGGGATCAAACTTGCGTCTTGAGGTGCAACTGTTCAAATCATTGTCTTTTGTTTTTGGTCAGCATTTTCTACAACATTGCACTGGTAGTCAACTGATTTAAAAAGTTAGTTTATCTTTCTAACTCAGGAATAAATCCTTTATCACAAATGTAAAATATATTAAGACATGGTGCTTGTGTTTTATGGGTGTATTTGTCATTTGCTCTGGCATATGGCAGAATCAATTAACTTTACCTCAGGTTGCAGCTATCAAAAAAGATATTGCTTTCTTTCTTTGGATTGCTCATATTTAATTTGATCTCCAAAAATTCCTTGGAAAAAAAGCCCCTCTTGGCTATTATTTCTGAATTGCACTGAGGCATTGAAAAAGGGTAAAACTGTTTTTATGTATACATATGATAAGTTGGTATTTTTCTTGGATCTATTACAGATCCATTCAAGTTTGCAGTTAACAATACACCCCAAGAAAACTACCCGTATTTGCGTACAGAGGTTAATTTATTCTTGGCTCAGTCTGTCACGCATACATTTTATTCCATGCTGTCACGCTGTGTAATCACACATGTCCTCACGTTCTGGTGGTCTTTTTCACCTACTGTAGATCTGCTTTCAAGCATGTCATGCAAGAGCAAGACAACATAATCAAATCATAAAACTGACTATTGATTATGGCTTGTCTTTCGTGTTTCAAGTTTTAACACACCCTTTCACTGGACCTGTTCTGATACTTAGGAATTTGGATATAATTTTAATATGTTGGAAAGTTCATCGCTTTGTATTCCTTCCCATGGTGCATAAAAAAATAGTCATACTGTTTTCGCATTAGCACCATGTTATGGTACAGGTGGAAGTGTTATTATATATGCTGTAGTCGAAACAAAAAATCCATAACAGCAAGCCTAGTGGTCTGACTGTTAGGTTTCAAGGGTCAAAGAACAGTAGCACAGTTGTTTTGTAACTATTCTCAGATAGCAGTGTTGATAAAACATTGTTTTCACAAGCCAAGCTGCACATTCAACAAAAGGTTGTTATATTATTTATGGTTCCTGGCAGGTAGTACAAGAATATTGGCCTGACCCAATTGTTCTCATGTGACAGGAAGTGTGTACATTGAACAAGAAAAAAAAATTGGGAGGTCTTAGGCTGATTTTTTTTTTTAATTCTCCTGTGCAGTTCAGTTGTTCAAAGTACATTTTTAAACATCATGTTTCCAATTAAGTTAAATGTGCATAGATTAAGATATTTTGTGCTCTTGACTACCAGCTGTCCAAAAAAGTTGGCAATGAAATGCACATTTTGCAGTATAAGTAAACTTTGATCCAATATTTTTTATGCTCTACGGGATAATAATTTCTTACATACCATACAAGTTAGTGGGTACTTAAAATGCCCTTGGAATTTATATATGGTATATTCAGATATTTTCTCGTTTAATCTTTTCAAATTTTTTGACGGAGGGAAATATTAATATTATATAAAGTCCTTGCAAAGTAAGAGTCCTTAAAAAAAAACTATAGAATATTTTAATTAACCCTTTCACTCCCAAGATCTGAGCAGCAATTCTCTGTGAACAATTGCTATACATTTCCTTATTTACCAGTTGAGAGAATTTGGTGTTAAATCAACTCATTAACCTCGGGTTGATCGCTTGCCCAATTCTCACCATCCCATGTCTTGGTATTGTATTCATGTTGAAATTTGACGTTGTATATTGATCACATCTGGGAATGAAGGGGTTAATTATCATGTTTTGTTATATGCGTTCATGCTGAGCCAGAAAGAGTGTTAAATAGCTGACCGTCAAGCCTTCAAGGATGTTCTAGCTACATTTATGCCAACACCATTCTTGCTTTCCGTTTTGGAAATGTTTGTAAAAAAGAAAATTCAGAATCACAAGTTGTGCAATGACAGAAACAACTTTATATGACTGTATACTACTACTCTTGGATTAAGCTTTGCAACTACAGTGTAATTGAATTCAGTCCAGTCAAAATGTGCTGGCAGCCGGCGATTTTGCCACCTTCTACGAAATATCTTTCGCCTACTACACACTGCACAGGGACGAATGAACGAATGGATATTTCAGAGTGGCGGGATAACTGGGGCCAAGGAACGCCTTGCACATTGCATGGGAAAATGAGCTGCCTGAACGGTCAGCAGTCAATATTCTTCCAGTTACAAACAAGATTTAAAAAAACAAACACTTTTCAGTGTTATGTAAAAGCTATGTAGGGTCTCCGCTGAGTTTATCTCCCAAACTGCATGAGATACAACCATTTGAAGACAATATTTTCATTTTTTTGGGGGGCAGACATGCCTCTGCTTGCCCCCAAACACCAACCCCCTCAGGGAGCAAGGGCCTTCATCCTTATCAGCCTACTACTCCAGCCATCTTGCCTACTACTCAAAAAGATTTTGACTGGGCTGAATTGTTACACTGCCTGATTTTAATCTGCAGATCCAAAGGTTAACAACAATGTATAGTTGCACAAACAGTACAAAAGTACAGTACTGTTCAGTAGCTTAGTTTTGAAAGAATGGTCACACTGCATAGTTTAATTGACCTATAAAACAATTAAAACAACACTGAATAATAATTAACAATTATTCGCCGAAGGCGAAGTGATTCGTGGTGAATATTCACCGAGACGAAGTCGAGGTGAATATTCACCGAGAATCACTGAGCCTGAGGCGAATAATTGTTTTAGTATAAATACACAGGTGATTACTTCAAAAAAGAAAAGAAAAGCATTTTACAACACGAAAAAGTTTTATTTCATCAAAAGCGCGCGAACGACTGGCAGCCATTTTGTTCGTCGAGGTGATTATCGGCTGATAATCCGAGATAGCGAACCAATCAGACCGCGCGATTTTGTATAATCACCTGAGTATTTATACTAACACAAATTATGCTGCAATATGGTACTGTTCAGTAGCTATAACAAGTTGCAAAATAACTGGAGACACAGAAACCACACCTTTGGAGTAGTAAGGGTACGTTTTTTTGGTATGATCAGGATTTGGTTTTGTCATCGGAGATCGCACAGATTGTGGCGCATCAAAGTAACCGATAAATCCACTCTGGACATGGATTCGTCAGTCCCTTTGATGCGCAGTGTTCCTTGTGATCTTGGATCACAAATCCAAATCCAGATCATACCAAAAAAACCACCTTAAGTAATTTATCCATTATCTCACACTCTAAAGTTTGCATAATTTTGAGCATTGCTATACACGTGTTTTTGATGTTTGCTGTATATATACATCTTGATTCTTTTCTCTGCAGCTACAACTCTTTCTGTCAAAGCGACATCACCTAGCTGTGACAAATGTGCGCTGTCTGTATTAAAAGATAGTCCCTCTCAGCCAACAGCCTATGAACAGCCAAGGTATTTGGAGGCAGGACCCAGTAATTCCATCCCAGGACCCAGTAACATTCCATGCTCTGCAGATCCCTGTCCAATCATTGTGCGAAATTTGCTGTGGCATGCAGTTTTTAGGAAACAAAATCCAGATGCAGAGAGCTTTAGTCGCAGGGCCATTGAATCCCTGGTCAAAAAACTCAAAAAGAAATTCTACGAGCTGGACTCGTTAATTTTAGCAATTACTTCAAAAGGAAGACAGCCATCAAAATGTGTAACTGTTCAAAGAACTATGGATGGAAGGCTGCAGGTTGGGGACAAAAAGGATTTTCCGCATGTTATCTATGCACGCCTTTGGAGGTGGCCAGATGTGCACAAGATGGAGATGAGACACAAAGAGTTTTGTCAGTATGGCTATGACACAAAGCATGAAAAAGTTTGTGTTAACCCGTATCATTATGAGAGAGTACAGCCCCCAGGTAATTTTTATTCTTAATGGAAAATGAGTAATTTCTTACATAACTCTTGCAGCTTGGAATTATTATTATTGGTAATTAGGATAAATAACTTTCAAATGATTGTTCCAGATGTAAAACCAAAACCAAATTTTGAAGTAACTCTTGACTGGCTAGTCGCAAATGATGTGCATAGTCCAATGACCCAGTTAGAACTGAAAACAACCATTTGTTGTCAGCACCAAGCTTGTGCAAAAAAAAACACATGCAAGCTAATGAATTTTTATTTCACTTCTGATTCGTGGAGATAATGGTGCAAGATTTTTGAGTTAATCACCTCTTGAAGTAATGCACAAGAAAGTACCTTTGGCAGTGAGTAAATCCCCTCTAGTATCAGTGTTAGCACTATTATAAGTAGTATCATCATCATTATCAATCCACCCTATCCACCTCATTTTTTACCCAGCTTTTAATATCTATTAATGATTCAGAAATGATGGCGATGGACAAAACACTGACCTCCCCCGCCCCCGTCCAATTGGATTACCCTCAATGGACTACCCAAACAGACTACCCAAATTCATTGTTCCAGTGTGACTATTCAAAATTGCAGCTGAAGGCCATGTGGAACGACAGACACCATTTTGAATAATTATACTGGAACAATGAATTTGGGTAACCCTGGAACTTGGGGTCAGTATGGAGGGGAATACTGGACAAAATTGTTAGTAGATCGTGTGCGGTGAGGCATTATATCGTACTACATGGCTATGTACCACATATGCTACTATATCGTACCCGATAATGCTATATCGTAACCTGTGTGTTGTTATATCGTATCCGATAATGCAATATCGTACCCGATAATGCTATATCGTAACCGGTTTGTTGTTATATCGTAGCAGTGATGCCTTTGCATCGTACCGTATGCTGCTATATCGTACCCGATAATGCTTTATCGTAACCCAAACTAGTCAGCGGCTTACGCTTGAAAGTAACGTCACATTACCGCTAGTGTTTATTATAGTACGTAGAAAATAGCAAGGAGTGACAGGCCTGCACGACTCAGTTCTAACAGTTGAAACTTTTGTACCATGTAATATTTTACAACTTTAGAGTTTTGCTCTTACGAGTATGTCTTTGAGGGATTTTCCTCTTTTATACGATACCGTGGATTTGTAGATAGTTCTTACCGTTGAATTGGAAAGAATTTTCTTTAAGTATCAGGCTTAGCATTTCTTTGAGATCAGTGCGTAGGGATAGGAGGGTTATTTCTGTGAAAGTTTTCGTATGCCCTGCATACTGTGACTATGCCCTCTTCTTGTGGTATATTCGTATATCAGCGACTTGTTCCGTCCATTGATACAAGGAATGCTTGTTTATTCACTTTCGTCTTTTCAATGAAATTAATAAAATCTGTAGTGTCTTTTAGATAAGACGCTTGTGATATGGAAATAGGCTGAAGTAATGTGTCAACAAATGCTGATATTCGTTCTGTAGGCCCGCTGCAGCCTGAGATAATTCGTCTTCCTACTAGAGTAGGTTTGTGGATAAGGCGCCAACTCTTGCGAGATTATAAAGATTTCAATACATCCCTTCTATGTAAAATCAAACTGGGAACCGCCAGTCCAACCACCAGTCACATTAGAAACCTACCTGGAAGAGGTTAAAGAACAAATCGCGGAGATAAAAATAACCAGACAAAAACCAAACTTGTCACGCAAACAACGTAAAGCGTTACATGTTTTACAGCAAAGCAAAGATCTTAATTTCAAAACGGCGGACAAGGGAAACACACTAGTAGTCATGGATAAAAGTGATAAAATACAAGAGGGGCAAGTCCAAATCAATGACCTAGATAACTACAGGCCTCTTGATAAGCCTATAGTCAAGGAAACACACACGAAGGTGTCACGCTTGATCTCAAAACTACACCGTGGCAACTACATTGATGACATGACTGGAAAATGGTTATCTCAAACACCAAATCCACCGCAGATTCCGGAATTTTATACCCTTACAAAGATCCACAAACCTACTCTAGTAGGAAGACGAATTATCTCAGGCTGCAGCGGGCCTACAGAACGAATATCAGCATTTGTTGACACATTACTTCAGCCTATTTCCATATCACAAGCGTTTTATCTAAAAGACACTACAGATTTTATTAATTTCATTGAAAAGACGAAAGTGAATAAACAAGCATTCCTTGTATCAATGGACGTAACAAGTCTCTGATATACGAATATACCACAAGAAGAGGGCATAGTCACAGTATGCAGGGCATACGAAAACTTTCACAGAAATAACCCTCCTATCCCTACGCACTGATCTCAAAGAAATGCTAAGCCTGATACTTAAAGAGAATTCTTTCCAATTCAACGGTAAGAACTATCTACAAATCCACGGTATCGTATAAAAGAGGAATATCCCTCAAAGACATACTCGTAAGAGCAAAACTCTTAAGTTGTAAAATATTACATGGTACAAAAGTTTCAACTGTTAGAACTGAGTCGTGCAGGCCTGTCACTCCTTGCTATTTTCTACGTACTATAATAAACACTAGCGGTAATGTGACGTTACTTTCAAGCGTAAGCCGCTGACTAGTTTGGGTTACGATAAAGCATTATCGGGTACGATATAGCAGCATACGGTACGATATAGCAGCATACGGTACGATATAGCAGCATACGGTACGATGCAAAGGCATCACTGCTACGATATAACAACACACTGGTTACGATATAGCATTATCGGGTACGATATAGCATTATCGGGTACGATATAGCAGCATACGGTACGATATAGCAGCATACGGTACGATGCAAAGGCATCACTGCTACGATATAACAACACACCGGTTACGATATAGCATTATCGGGTACGATATTGCATTATCGGATACGATATAACAACACACAGGTTACGATATAGCATTATCGGGTACGATATAGTAGCATATGTGGTACATAGCCATGTAGTACGATATAATGCCTCACCGCACACGATCTAATAACAATTTTGTCCAGTATTCCCCTCCATAGGTCAGTGTTTTGTCCATATGCCAGCAAATCACATTTCCATTGCACGATCCTGCAGTTGATGACTTAAGTCAGGTTTGGATTGGAGATATTGGATTGGAGATATTCCAGCCCATTTATTTTATAATTTTTTTTTAGTCTATCCTCAAACAAACGCTCACAAAGTGTAAATTAGCAGATTGGATTGCTGCAGTATTTGCACCATTTAGCCTGAAAAAGAACAAGCTGGAACAGGGCGTAAAATTAACTTTTTTATCCGGTAGCCACTTCGCTCCTAAATAGTTTAAGGTGGTAGCTAATTCCAAAAAGTTGGTGGCCGTTATGTTTAAAATGAGCTCACATGATCGACATGTTGAAAATAAGCCCGCAATTTGCACTAGCTACAAAGAGGACACTACAATGGTTCATATACAACGTTAAAGGCTGCCTAAATACAAGATGGCGTCTAGTGGATTTACGTTTGTTTCGTACATGTGCTGCCTTTTGGAAATGAGTTTAATGAGGAACATTGCTGTATATTTATCTTAACAAATCTTCAAAAATCACTAGATCACTAGGTAAGATGTGATTAGAAATTCTAGTCGCCAATTTGGCGACTAACTTTCAGGATTTGGTCGCCAAAGTGAAAAATTTAGTCGCACTGGCGCCTGTATTAGGCGCAATTTGACGCCCTGTGGAACTGTATTTGAGCCTGGGACCTCTCTCATACTTTCTTTTACTTTTTTTTTTCTATTTTATTGATTTTTGTGAAGTAAAGATTTATAGAGATTACTATTACAACAATAATTTACCACTAATACTATACACTCTAAAACGATTAGTAATGGTAATAGGACTGAGTGGAGTCCAATTCGGTCTGTAATCATACGAGTGATTAACAAATCGGACGACCGCGTAGCGGGAGTCCGATTTGCTTAAACACGAGTATGATTGCAGACCGAATGGAAGACACGAAGTCTTATTACCAATTAATCATAACTTAAACAAAATTTTTGATATATAAACTTATTTTTTTCTTAATCAAAACACATGAAATTCCAAGATTTGTTTGCTAGCAGTGAAAAAGAAAGCCATTTAAGCGCGCGCGTGATGGCGCGTACTGTCCAATTACTCAGGCATGACGCGTACTGTCCTATTTAACTGTCCTATTAAGGCTGAAATCAGGGCAGTTGATAGCCAATCAGATTTGAGAATTTTGTTATAGTTATGATTATAATAAAAAGCATTACAAACAGAACTACAACTTACTGGATTATAAAACATGGTGCATATAACCTGTTTTGTGCTGAAAACATTCATGACAATGCGTCAAAAATTAAACAAAATTTCAGCAAAAGCACTCTAAATGTAACTGAAAAAGAAAATAATAGTAGCAATAATTAATTAAGTTCTATCTTGCCTCATTTGGTTCAGTGTAAATTTAATTTAGTGTTTGATTTAGCCATTAGTTTAGCCATTAGTACTGATGTAATGTCCTAGCAGCTGAGCTAAACCAGCCTTCTATGCTGGAGCAGGTAGTAAAGCGTTGCCCCACCGGCATTTGTGAGGTCAAATCTTCTACATAACTATATTTCTAACTGTTTTTTTGAATATGTCATTTATTTCACATATACCCAAATTGTCACTTTGGACAATAAACAGGTTTTGTAACTAATCATAACTATAACAAAATTCTCAAATCTGATTGGCTATCAACTGCCCTGATTTCAGCCTTAATAGGACAGTTAAATAGGACAGTACGCGTCATGCCTGAGTAATTGGACAGTACGCGCCATCACGCGCGTGCTTAAATGGCTTTTTTTCACATCTGGCATAAAAAATCTTGGAATTTCATGTTTTGATTAAAAAAAAAGAAGTTTATACATCACAAATTTTATTAAAGTTATGATTAATTGGTAATAAGACTTTGTGTCGTCCAATTCGGTCTGCAATCATACTCGTGATTAAACAAATCGGACTCCCGCTACGCGGTCGTCCGATTTTGTTTATCACTCGTATGATTACAGACCGAATTGGACTCCACTCAGTCCTATTACCATTACTAACAGTTGTTGTTTATCACATCCATTAGACTGGTTCAGGGCATCACTTTATGGTGCTTCCCACAAGTCACACTGCAATTCAGGTGAGTTAGTGTGATTTTTTGTTGACTGGGCAGTCGGCCGTAGACACATTTAGCTTATTTTTGCTTTGTTGTCCAATCTGTTTTTCCAGACTGAATTTACATTGGTCACTGTCCACTACCATTAGAGTCAGAAGTCCAACGTTTATGTGTTTCTGCACTGTTGCATGCCTTAAATTTCAAGTTAGAGCCAAAACTGTAATGGTCAGATTTCAGACTGTGATGAGTCTAATTAGACAATGGGCTTGGTGGCAAGTGTGGATCCCAAGCCTGTCAATGCATGGCTGCATTATTTGTCTCGTGTCTTTTGCTTTCTTTGTTCTCCCTTGCTGATTTCTAGTCTTCTTGTTGCTTCTCTAGAATCTGATGTCAACCATAGGAATAAGGAGGTACTGCAGGTTATTAGATTTTGATGCTAATAAACTGTTTAATAATAACTGTTTAATCACATGATTTCAAGTGCAATTTGGGATAAATCAGTACGAGTAAATGGCTAACCAAATTGCACGAAGCCCATAAGGCGAGTGCAATTTGTAGTCTTTGAAAAATTTACGAGTGCTGATTTATCCCAAATTGCACGAGACAAATCATGTGATTACTTGTTAATAATATACATGCAAAATTTAATTTCAACTTTCTGCACTCAATTTCAACTTTTTGTACTCAATTTCAATTTTCTGCACTGTTTGGGATTAATTGACGTGCTCTCAGCCAATGAGCATGCTGAAATTTTTGCATGTACATTACAACTCCGCTCCGGTTTAAATGTGTACCTCAAATTTTGAGGTTATTAAGCATTCATATATTCAAGCTATTGTTTAAACTCATTGCTTATTCATTCCGATGCATTTGCCGACTAGCCGGCATCCTTCCGAAGATCGTGAAGAGCGCAACCGCTTTGATGTAGGTGAGATGTATTTCTTTTGTTATCAGACTGAATAAAATCTCCTGGGAATCTGCCTGACTGATTTTACTTCCTATGCCTTTCAATGCGTGGATAATTAGTCTATAATAGAGTACCGAAGCGCTGACGTCACGTTACCATGGAAGCATTTTGGCTGGTTCTAAACAAAAGATCAACATAGCGTCTCTCTTTGGGTAATGTAACGTGGACAAGTCGAAAATGGTTCAATGT
The DNA here is from genome assembly GCA_949710005.1 of Ricordea florida. Classification (NCBI taxonomy): domain Eukaryota; kingdom Metazoa; phylum Cnidaria; class Anthozoa; order Corallimorpharia; family Ricordeidae; genus Ricordea; species Ricordea florida. Next base: position 23,432,810 of record OX453279.1, read on the forward strand.
TTTGCCCCAGATTGTAATCATCAATCAGAAAGGGAGACATGTAAATTTTTCAGGTTTCCGAAGGATCCTGTGGAGTTCAATTGGTGGAAAAAGCTCCTAAGGTAAGGTAAAACATGCTAGAAATACCGGCGCTAGGTAGTGGCGTGACGACTCGAACAATTGAACTCTGACTCTTTGAATTCTTCTTATTGTTCTTAATCTTCGATATCCCTCATCAGTTACTCTTTAAAACAACGGTTTTTAATATGTATCAATATTCGTTTGAAATGAATCTGCTTTTAATAGACGAGAAGACCGAAGTCCGGGAAGCAGTTCTCGAGTTTGTAGCTGCCATTTTCGTGAAGGACTGAAAGTAAATGGCCCTGAGATATTTAAAAGAAATGCCGATAAACTCTTTCCAAATGCTGAAACATGTGCGCCAAAGCGAGCTAAGACGAAGAAGACAAGTTCAGAAGACTCGATTCCGGTTTCTGATATAATCAAGCGGTTAAACGATTCGTACTCATCAAGTGGGGAAGCCTCAAAGTGTGAAACCAGCAATGCCTCTAAGCAAAATGTCCTTCTTGAAGTCGAACTGGAAAACTTGAGAAAGGAATTGCAGGACAGGAAGTCAAATGAACAATATCAAAGAGAAATATACACGGTAATGGCTTTAAGAGATGAAGTAATATGTATGGAAACAGGACTACCAAACAAGCAAATATTTTCAATTGTTGTGAACTATGTCAGACGGTTCTCGGCAGAAATTAACTATTTTTATGGCTGGAGGGTTGAAAGGATCCTGTTGGAAGATCAAGTTTTTATAACCCTTATGAAGTTACGACAGAACTACACAAACCTGCACTTGGCTGAGCTCTTTCACTGTAGCACTGCAACAATCAGTAATATAATACTTACATTGGTTCATGTATTATACAAGCTACTATATGAAGACTGTTTACAATCTGTGCCATCCAAAGAGAAGAACAGAATCTCTATGCCAGAATCTTTTTCACTGTTTGGGCATTGCAAAATGGTCATCGACTGCACTGATATAGAAATTGCAGCACCTGGTTTAATGAGTGACCAAAAATTGACTTACTCAACATACAGGGGAATGAACTCCTTCAAGACACTTATTGGTGTTGCACCAAATGCTGTTATTACCCATGTTAGTAAATTGTTTCCAGGCTCAACATCAGATAAAGCCATTGTGGAAAAATCTGGTGTACTAGAACACGTTAAACCTGGGGATCTGATACTTGCTGACAAAGGCTTTTTGATAGCTGATATTGTTCCAAATGGTGTGTCTGTTAATATTCCCCCATTTTTATATAATGGGAAATTTAACAAGAGTGAAATTAAGCTAACAAAGACTATTGCACGGTGCAGAATTCATGTGGAAAGGGCAAATGCACGCATCAAAGATTTCAAGATTCTAACCTTCATTCCACCATACTTGAGATGCTACACTGAAAAAGTTTTGAAATTATGTGCTGGCTTGGTAAACTTACAAAACTCCCTCATTAGAGAAGTTAGAGATTCTGTTGACATGGAATAGAATTATTTTTTTCTAATTCTTGGTTGGTTATAGTTGAGATGAAACATGCATCCCTAGCTGTGAGTTTAATTTTGATACTTAGAACATGCTGCATGTATAGCATAATATGATTTTGTTTGATTCCATTAAATGTTTATATCCCTACAGTCTTGATTGCAGTGTTTTGAGTATTCACTTTTGCAAAACTTAAAATAAAAGTGAGTGTTTCAACTGACATTAATCTCTGTTTATTTCATGTTAAGATTTTACTGTAATTATAGTTGTTACCATCTATTTGAAAAGGAAGAAAAAGGAGTGGCTTAACCTGGTAAATGTGTATTAATTACTGTAAGCTAGTGTATATAAAAAACAAATAAAAGAAATTATGGAATAGTGGAGCTGCACTCCTTAAAAACAGTGTTTTTGAAAAAATGTTGAATTGCATTTTACAGTTTAGTTACCCAAAGACTTAAGTTAATTAACATCACAAGTTTGCAAAACACAACCAATTTATTCTGTACATCACATCAGATGACCACAACCCAAAGTTGTTTTTCACAATGCTGAAAAAACATGCATGAGATTTTAACAATGTTCAGTCTCCAACAATTTCGTATGTTCATGAAAATCAGTCTTCGGAGCTGCTGACTGCCTGTAGCCTTACAGTAGATCATTAGAGAATGCTGGAATAATATGCTTAATATAAAAGTCCTTTAAGAGTTGAAGATTGTCAGCCCAGGCAGGATCTTTCTTGATTTGGAGGATGAGGGTTTCTTTTGTTGTCCACACAACAAAAAAGCAAATCTCCCTTCCAGTTAAATATAACTGTCCTTGTACTTGATGCCAGTAAACATGTCCTTTATCGAGTTCATAGTGTCCTTGTGAATTCTTCTTGATATAAAATTTATCTGATGATACTGCTTCTTCTATGGTTAAATCTCTTTGGGTGAATGGGCACTTCACCTCCAGCAGTGCATACGTGCCTACCAAGCCATCAGGGGAGGCACCTAGCATTCCTGACAGCTCAAGCCAAATCCCAGATTCTTCAACACATAGCTTTGTTTTTTGTTCAAACATTTTCTTTGCCTGATTTTCGTTAATTATGCCCCAATTAATGGCTTGTACCCTTGATAAATCGTACTGGCCAAGCACTCGCTTTAGAAGGGATGGAGTGACTCTCTTGCAGTTTAAGACACTTCCAAAATTGCTGGCTGTGAGTCTTCCTTTCCTTATCATTTGCCAGGAAGGATTATCTCGTTGTTTTACGGTGGCTTTATTTACGGCTATACGCTGCTCTTCAGAGATACGAAGTTTCTCGGTAAGGTATCTCTTCTTATCCGCATGATTTAGAAATTCCCGAGACAACACAATCTCTTCTACAGTGATCGCAGGCAGGGCGTTGTTCTTTTCAGGCTCTGGAGAGAGAAGCCACAAAGTGCCGGTAAAGTTGCCGTACTTTTTCAGTTCTTGGTAGAACCAGGAACGATCCTCTTCGTTTACTTCTCTTTTAAGGCAATTGTACTCCTTTGAGCAAGGATATAACTCTTCTACGGATTTCACTTGGTTTGGGGCCCTGGGCTTTTTCCATTTGCATTCTACATCTGTTCGGCTAAGATTATGGATTCCATAGATAATAAGTGCCACGGCATGGCTACATTTATAGTTTCCACGGGGACATTCGCACTTAGCAGACTTTACTTCATTCCCATGAAGAGAAACCTGTATTGCAAAGTAAACATAGGGAACATTAAAGTTTTATACAAACGATTACGAGTGTTCCGAACTTGTGAGTTTACTTACCGTGACCTTGTAAGACTTGTCCTTCATACTGGCATGTACCAATCCTATAATCATTCCATTGGAATACTGAAAAGACTCTATATGGTCGGATTTGTAATGATTTTCACCACGTTCGATTGATTTCGGCTCACCAGAAAAGAAAGAAGTAAGAGAAGTTATCGTTATGGCCGCCATGTTGGTTCGAATGCTCTTTGTTTAGAACCACTCAAATCGTGCCCATGGTAACGTGACGTCACACTTCGGTACTCTATTGATCGACTTTAAAACCGCATTTAACAGCGAGTGGATGCGCGCAAAGCAAGCTCGCGTATAACCGGATGTAAATATTTTCGGTGCAACCAAAGCGAGCAATCATTTCAAAAGAAATATCACATAGAAATAAATCAGAGCTCTTTAATAACTGTACACTTTCCTCTTAGTTTTCTGAGACATTTTATTCAACTGAGCTATCCGCCTTGCTGACAACTTTTGCCTTGGTCCAAATATACCCAACTGATCGACAGCTTCATCAGAATCGCCAACATTAAACTCCATCACAACATTAAGCAACCAGAGCAGATCAAACAGTCAGCTCATGCGAACAGGACGAAAATTGTGAAAAAGTGAATTCGCAAACAAATGCTTGCACTATTTATGGAATCAAAACATGCCCGTATTTGCATAAGAAAGATGAAGTTTATTTAAGTGCACTCATTCGAATCGAACAATAAAAGAAATGCGTTTCTTTTCAATTAGTAAATGACTGTCTAAAACAAAAAACTTGGCGTGGCACACGATAAAGCAAAAGTAATATTTATAGTAAGCTTGATGATTCTTGACGGAAAATAAACAAAAAACCGGCGCGTATACTCGTGTGTTTATAGCGTGGCGACTGTCGGAATTTCAACAAATACACGCACGCAAGACTTAATTCGTCGCCAGAGATAGAGCTCCCCACGTTCACAAACACATAAATCAAGGTTTTAATTGCTTTGTTGTTCGGAAATAAAACTGATAAAATAATTTCTTTTATTCTGGGGGAACAGACTACTTCAAAGACGTTCAAGACAACACTTCAAAGGTTAGCGGGCCCGCGCGCCCGAGTTGTAAACAAACCACTCACTCGGCTTGTACAGAGAAATGAATTCTCATTTATATCTCTTTTATATGCTTTTAGAACTTCTTCAATTAAACACTTGTAGCCAAAAGGAAAAGTTTAAAGTCATTAAAACGATCTAGGCATTTGATCCAATGCGCGCTGCGTGGAACAAAACGTGAGTCAGAAGATCATGGCTACGCATAATAACTAGAAGTTCTTTTCAGAAGGTGAAAATGCTGCGATTTGACTTTTAAGATATACAAAGTGTAATAGAGGTACCAAAGAAAAGCAGAGACAATTTTTTTACATTCAACAATGTATTTATTAAATATAAACTTTAAGCTATAAAATTTTAACAGCTGACATCATTAAAATGGTAATCATGTAAAATATAATGTATAAAACTATTGTTATATCAAATGTATAAAATTCCAATCCTTAGTATATAAAATACAAACTTTAAACTTTTAATGGTTATTATATGAAATATAATGTATATAAATAAAATGTTTTGTCGCAATGGTCGTTCGTATCGTTGAGCAAAGGACTCGATCAGGCAGATAGTTCAAAGAAATCGTCTCTTCGTCAGGTATAGATAAGTCTTCAAAAGCTTTTAGGTACATATCATCTCCTTCGATTAGAACTCTATCGATAGCGTCGGTCGACCATGTGATAATATCGCTCGAATTGGCACATAGCAAAGCTGAAAGACTTGGCCTAATACCTCAATTGCCAGGACAAATAAGAGCCCCGATAAGGGGCACCCTTGTCGGACTCCTCTTTGAAGCAGAAAGAAATTGGACGCAAACCCGTTATTTATCACACAGCTGGTGATATTGGAATAAAAGGTATGGATCCATTTTTGGAACATTGGCCCAAAGTTCATTACTTCAAGGACTTTGAACAGATACTTCCACTCTAAGGAATCAAATGCTTTTTCAAAATCTATAAAGAGTAACATGCCAGGTAGTTGTTTTTTCTCATACAATTCAATTACATCCGATATTAGCCGAATGTTTTCTCCTATAAAGCGGTTTTTAACATACCCTGTTTGGTCACTATTTATCAACCTAGGTAAGACTTTCTCTAATCGTTTTGCTATACATTTCGTAGCTATTTTGTAGTCAATATTCAACAAAGAAATTGGCCGCCAATTCTTGAGGAGGAGGGTGTCTTTATTCTTTTTAGGCAACAATGAAATCACACCTCTCCTTTGCGAGATCGACATTTCACCTCTGCAATAGGCGTCATTTAAACAGTCTATTAAAGGAGTTACTACGAATTCCCAAAAGCACAAATAAAATTCTGCAGTCAGTCCATCTGTACCTGGGGTTTTATTTTTTTCGAACGTTTTGAGAGAGGATAAGCTTTCTTCTTCGGTAATGAGGCCCTCGCAAGATTTTTGCTGCTCGTTATCAAGTCTCTGTACATTGTCAGGGTTTAAGAAGGATGAGGCTGAAGCATCAAATGTGTTATCTGTTATTCGCGAGGCATATAAAGCTTTATAAAATGTTTCCATCTCGCACAAGATCCTTTTTGGTTCCTCGACATACTCGTTTTGATCGGTTTTTAATTTAACAATATGCTTCCTTTCATGTGAGCGCTTCTCTAGATTCAAGAAATATTTCGTATTTCTTTCGCCATGTTCGTACCACCGTGCTCTGCTTCTTAAAATCGCGCCTTTTGTTTTGTGCTCAGCGATCCTTTGAAGATCAAGCTTGACACGTTCAATTTCTGTTACTAAATTGGCTTCTTGCGGATTTTGATCAAGACGCATATTTAAATGTTTTAACTTGCAGAGTAAATTTATTTCTCTCGACTTTTTACTTTTAGCAAGACGTTTAGAGAAACGGATACAAAAGTCTCTAATCTCCATTTTAATCATTTCCCAATAAAGTCTTTTATCGTTTGTTCCACTATGTTTTTCCTTGGCTTGTAGTAAAAAGAATTTTAGGTTTGTTACAAATTCTTCATTATTAAGAAGAGAGTTATTAAATTTCCAAAACCCTGGACCGGCTGTTTTTTGGTTATTTTTATATGCGATTTCGGCGTAAATTGGGGAATGGTCTGAATCGTAATATGACAACACATCCGTTTTACTAGTACGAGGAACTAAATGTTTTGAAATAAGCCAATAATCTAATCGACATCTTATTTTTCCTGAGCTGTTCTGCCAGGTAAAGCGCTTATCATTTGCGCTTATGGTTTGAAAATTAACGACACCGAATTAAAATTAAGTATGTACGCGGATGATATCACTGCATTTATAAAAGATGATTGCTCTGCTAATCACTTGTTCAATCTTTTAAACGATTTTGGAGCCTGTTCAGGTCTAAAAATAAATATTTCTAAAACGGAAGGAATGTGGCTTGGCAGTCTCAAATGCAATTTAGGTAAACGTTCTCCATTCAATATTACGTGGCCTGAAAAATATGTAATCGTGCTAGGTGTGGCCTTCGCATACGATCCTTCTGTTAGCTACAAAATAAATTTCGAGGAAAAATTTGTTGCGCTAAAGAAAATTTTAAACCAATGGACGACCAGAGGCTTAACGCTAATGGGAAGAATTTGTATCATTAAAACCCTCGCCATCTCCAAGCTTGTTTATAATACTTCCGTTCTTACAGCTCCACCGAAATTTACTAGTGAAGTTAATGATGTTTGCTTCAAGTTCATATGGAACTTCAAGCCTGATAAGGTCAAACGTAACACGCTTATAGGTCCAAAAGAGAAAGGTGGCCTTAACATGGTAGATTTCACCATGATGGACAAGTCTTTGAAAGCAGCATGGGTTAAACGTTTATATGAAGCTGGCGATGCCAAATGGTGCTCCCTCTTCTCATTGGCTACATCCCAATATGGTGGCTCTTTTCTTTTGGAATGCAATTTTATTGCACCCGATCTAAATTTTGCCTCGTATGTGCCGTCTTTTTATAAGGAAATATTGACTGCCTGGCAGGAGCTACACTCCAAAGACCCTTCTTCTGCTAAAGAATATGAAAATGAAATTATTTGGAACAACCGCTTTATTAAAATAGATGGGAAATCAGTCTTCTACCCATCCTGGCATAGAAAAGGAATAATCAAAATTGGTCATCTGTTAAACGAGAACAGAAAGTTTTTATCAAGATCCGAGTTTCAACATAAATATGGTATGACAGTAAATTTCCTAACATATAATGGCCTTCTTGCCGCGATCCCTGAGGTATGGAAAAGATCAATTGTAAATTCTGAACGAACGCTTACTGATCTTGACAGCAAAGACCTTCCTCCTGCGAATGTCACTGCCAAATCTGCTCGCGAATTGCTTGTTTTAAAAGTGTTCAAAGCTCCAAACGTAGAAACTAAACTAATTGAAAAATGTCTTCCTATTAAAGCCATTTATGAATTGCCTTTCAAGGTTACATTAGAAAACAAACTCAGATGTTTTCAATATAAGATTATACATAACATCCTACCCACCAACAGCAGACTTCATAAAATGAAAGTGAAAATTTCTCCAAGTTGCGATCGTTGTAGCTCTCCATATGAAACTTTATCTCATCTGCTTTATGAGTGTTCGACGGTACAAACATTCTGGCAAAAAGTTATTGTATGGTGGAATGAAAAACGATCAGAAAAAGTCACCTTAATTGATACAGATATTTTTTACGGTTACAAACCAGAATCAAGCAGTTTTTATGCCCTGAATCATTTCCTTATTATCGCTAAGTATCACATTTTTCTGTCATGGTGGAATATGGTATCTCCAAGTCTTGATATCTTCCTTCTTTTACTCAACGAAAAGATCTTATATGAACGTACAATTGCTGTTAAAAATAATACTATGATGAAATTCAGATCAAAATGGACAACACTTTGCACATGAGCTCCCCTCAAATATTCGCCCTAGAGGTTGTGCCACTATTTGCTCGTCTTTTTTATTATTTTTGTTTGACTTTTTTTTTTTTTTTTTCTCTTTATAAACTTATTTTACTTGTTATCTTACTTTCTTTTTCGCTTCTTTTTTGCCTTCTCCTAGTAGTAGAATAAACTAATGCTATTCGTTATCGTAGGGGGAAAGGAGAGGGAAGAAGGGGGGGGAAGGGAAAGGAAAAAAAAAATTGTAATACAGCGTGATTAATCAGCAATCTTTTTATCTATTTATTTAGGTTTTTTTATTTACTTATTTCTATTTTTTTTTGTCTTTCTCTTTTTCCTTAAATGTATTGTGATTTTGTTTGAATAAAGGTTTTGGAGAAAAAAAAAAAAAAAAAAAAAAAAAAAAAAAGCTGAAAGACTCATAAAAGCACACTGTCTTCCTCTAGAAATATCGCTGAAACGATTATTACCTTGATGAATACTTCCACGAGCGAAAAAAGTAGAATTTAGCATGATAAATTTCGTAACCTACCGAGTAAGAAGAACGCAGATCCAAGAGAACCCTCGTGGTTGTGAGTTGGCTCATGTCTTTCGTAGGCTACCGCTGATTACATAATGACAAACACTGCATGCGCTCGTAAGTAATTTATGTATCCATGGTGATTAAGTTATGAGGACATCGCGAAAAAAATGGAGGAGCCTCTCTGCATTACTATCAGGCACCACAGGAAGCCCAACTTCGAGAATAGTTTCACTGCTCGCTCGCTACGCTCGCTCGCAGCAATTAATTTCGCAACTTGGGCCCGCCGTTCGGCAATAAACAAAACTAATCTCCCCTACGGCGATCAAAGTAACTCGTTCAAGATCTCTTTTTAAAGCTATCAACACGCTCTTTATTGGTAAAGACATATGAAAGCTCAAAATACATTGCGAAAAAAAAACGAATCCACAAAATGTCTGCAGATTCTGGAGTTCATTTACAAGTTTAAGAACAAAAGGATACGTTCGCAACTCCGTTCACTGAAAGGTAGCTTAATTGCGCTATTGTTCCAGTCTTTTGAAGTCGCTTCCGCCTGTTTCCTGGTCTTCTTCCAAAATATCTCGCCTTTTTCGAAACGAATAAAACCGAAAGTGCCCGACACGTTTTCAGCAACTGCCGAAGGTAATGCCCAAAGGAAAGACACACTTAAACCGGCGTGAAGTTGTAATGATATTATTAGCTCCGTAACAGTAGTTCAGTATCGTCTTCTTTTGTTGTAGATTCGCTAACATGATCTGAGACGAAGAAATTGATAAGCAAAAATATAAACTAGTTCCTATCAATTTTTTTATTCTGTGGCTACTTCCATGAATGGGCAAGATGAGGCAAATCCTGAGTTCTGATTGGCTACCCTAGCTAGTAGCAAAGATGGGTCTATCATGCCTGCTTGGGATTTCTCTCATTGTCCCATGAAACAAAACAAAGGAAAATGACCATATAACAAATCATTCATTGACCAGGTTTGTTCATTTGTTCAACCAAATTATTATGCAGCCATCTTGACCTAGCATGTGGTCAATAATACTTAATTATTTCGTGTGGTATAGGAAAAGGGAAATTTGTTACTTGTGTTCCATTTGAAATCACAAATTCTTCTAGACACATTCAAGAATAGTATCTATTTGCTACTTGACTCAGAACATTTAATAACTGCATTTGACTGTGTTAAAGAGGTCACGGACAGTCTGTACTGATCAGGTGCAAAGTGCAATCCTTACTTGAGGAGGTCATATGACAGGTAGACTCGATCACCTTGGGCGTGGCGTGGGGTGGAGTGAGTGTTAAACTGATTTCAAAAAGTGAAGTTATTTTTTATTTTATATCAATCATATTTACCAACTGTGATTATCAGGAAAAATGTGAAAGGAGTGGGATACCAAATGAGAGTGATTCAAACCAGAAAGGTGGACGCCATTTCAGTGCATCTTCCCTGGAAGGGAAAAGAAGACTGGAGGTTCAGGATACAAGCTACCTGAACTCTCAGCACAAACGTAAACTGGATTACGAACAGGAAAGGTAAGTGTGCTGTGAAATGCATGTAAACCATTCACTTTGATAATTATAGCTCAAATCCTAGAGGAAAGAAGGATGCTTGTCCCATGAACCTAGTTTAATGGCGTAGTTCCCATGAGTCTCCTATAGCTCAGTGGTAGAGCATCCAAACAAGTAATCAGAACCTTATAGGTTTGATTTCTTTCAGGACAACTTGAAAAAGTCCTTTTCCAAATTTGTCTGTGGTATTGCTAAAAAATACGTCTTTCAGAGGTACAGCTGTAGGTGGAGTTGAGGTAAACGTTCTGGCTGAAACATCGACTTCTGTTAGTACAGATGTACACAAACAGGTTTCAAAATATAGTAGTCAGTATTGCAATAGATAGTCACTACATAAGTCAATTATTGCATGGTTTGGGATAGTGTACAAGTCAGGTTTAACTGAAATTACAATGACACCTGTAGTAGGCATATCCCCAGTTAAATAGATACCCTTCATTAAGAGGATCAACACAGTCTGATTGCAAAATTAGCATCTTATATTTACCTTTAGTTTATAACAAACTTCTCGTCTGTGGACGCCTCTATTTAGCGGTCACAGACAATAAATTGAATTGTATTTTGGTAATTTCCATTATTTAAAACCTGAACTAAAATTTCAATGCAGAACTGGATTACGTCCTTGTAAGATTTGATTGAATAGTGATATGTCCTTACACTGAGCTGTCAATAAACTGTTGATTACTTCAGTATCCATTTTGTTATCATCCAGGGTCAAACTTTACCTTACTCCTATCACAATACATGCTAGAGAAACCATTAAGCAGACACTGCTTCAGAGAGGTTACCATAGTTGGTTTATGAAGTTTGTACACATGTCTGGTGGTATTTAATTTAATAATGTTAATTATAATGGACAAGTTGTTATTGTACCTGTATTGGCAGGACGATGTCTGTCAGTTCGTCAGTCAGCTTTTCAAGCAGTAGTGATGACGACATTGATATTGAAGTAGATTCCCCCAAGAGAATGAAGGTACTTCTTGTTTTGTAACAATTTGTTTTTAAAAAATGTCATATACCGGTTTGGATTTTGTGGCAGGATGGGAAGAATCCTCTTTTCCCAACCTGCATCTCACAGCCCCAAAAATATCTTCCTTGGAAAATGACTTGTTTTGCTTTTGCTCAGCTTTCACCACCAGGGTCTTCATCAGAGAGACATAGAAGTCCAGTTGAGCTAGAAGAAGATAACTTAACAAACAATTTACACCAGAGGCACAGTCCAGTTCAAAAGAGGTGAGAATGCTAAAGATAAAAAATACCTGAACTGGTATAGAACCTTGGTGCAACATCATTGGAAAGAATGGTCACATAGGAAATATGGTAATTGTCTACAGTAAGAAAAATCAAAACCACATGTATTAGTCCAAGAAATGTTAACTAGTGCAATTCAGACCTCAGTTCAGTAGCATTCAAAACAATTATCACACTGCATGGTTTGATCTACCAGTGAACTTTATGGCATAGGAAAGCAAATAATAGCAAAGCAAGTAACTATTTAGTAGCTTCTAAAGGTATATCCACCCTCCACAGTTTTATCCACGGATGAAAACGTTAGAGTTAGAGAACAAAAAAGTACTACAGCAAAGTTCTGTTCAGTAGTTTTCCAAAGAATGGAGACACTGCATGGTTCTGTCTACATAGGAAAGAGTTAGAATCAACAGTGAATAAATGAACAGTGCTACAATAGTGTGGCACTGTTCAGAAGCTTTACAACGAATGGTCACACTACATGGTTTGATCTACAGATGAAAAAGTTAGAACCACACCGTATAGTAAAACAAATAGTACCACAGTACAGTACTGTTCAGTAGCTTTCCAAAGAATGGTCACACTGCATGGTGAAAAAGTTGGAACCACCCTGTATAGTAAAACAAACAGTACCACAGTACAGTGCTGTTCAGTAGCTTTACAAAGAATGGTCACACTGCATGGTTTGATCCACAGATGAAAACGTTAGAACCACACTGTATAATAAAACAAACAGTATCACAGTACAGTGCTGTTCAGTAGCTTTCCATAGAATGGTCACACTGCATGGTTTGATCCACAGATGAAAGAGTTAGAACCACACTGTATAGTAAAACAAACAGTACCACAGTACTACAGTACAGTACTGTTCAGTAGCTTTACAAAAAATGGTCACACTACATGGTTTGATCTACCAGCAGATGAAAAAGTTAGAACCACACTGTATAGTAAAACAAACAGCACCACAGTACAGTGCTGTTCAGTAGCTTTCCTTAGAATGGTCACACTACATGGTTTGATCCACAGATGAAAAAGTTAGAACCACACTTTATAGTAAAACAATCAGTATCACAGTACAGTGCAGTTCAGTAGCTTTCCATAGAATGGTCACACTGCATGGTTTGACCAGCAGATGAAAAGTAAGATCCATACTCGGGTTTTGTAATAAGAATTGTGGTAGCAAGAGAATAGTGTAAAGTAACTAGAGAATATTCTGAAAGCACTCCACGTCTAAATTTAAAACTAACTCAGGCCATCTTAATTTGGCCGGAGAGTTCTCTATATTAGCCGGAGAATTCTTTGTAGTAGCCGGAGAATTCTCTGATCTCTGATACCAAATAAACACCCTGCATACTGTATAATAAAACGTTCACAGTACCACAGTACAGCACTTTTCTGCAGCTCTTTACAAAAAATGATTGCACTGCATGTTTTGGTACACAGATAAAAATGTCAGAACCACACTGTATAGTTAAACAACACCACAGTGCAAAACAGGGGACAGTATGGAATTGTATCATCTGTTTGCAGGAAGTTTTGAAAAGAACTGTTGGTTATTTTTGACAGCATTTTGACAACAGTCAAGGATGAAAAGCAGCAGTTTTCATTTTTTTTGTTGTTGTCCCATTAGAATTCGTTGTGCGCTGTGTAACTGTGTAAGCAACAGTGTGTTGGGACAAGGAGAGCTTATATGCTTCGGTAAACTATCTGGCATGTCGCGACAGTCAACAAGTCCCAGACAGTATCACTCCTCTGGATCATACAGAAATCCTCAACATACCATAGTTGGTAACTCTAATTCTTCCTATGGAAGACAAAGTCCTTTAGAAGAGAATTATCAAGATCATAGAGTGTTTACGTGGAAGTATAGAACTGAGAGTAGTAATTCGAACCGCCATCACAAAAGCCCTGCTGGAATTCCTCATAGGTAATGTCACAAAGAAACACTGTTGTCTCACTTCAATCCTCTCACTCTCACAAGTGGTCAAATTACAATTTTATCACAATTGCTACTAATCTCGCAATCTGATTGGCTAATTTTCCATTGTCGATAAGAGTCTAGACAATGCTGCTCAGAAATGCTCATTTTGGAGAATGAACCAATCGGGTTGCGAGAAAGTTATAGACAATGCTTGCTCTTTCTTTGTGTCACGATCCTGGTCACGCACTAAAAAAAACATTTGCTTTGACGTTTTTTTAATGTGGCTATTGTGGTAAAAAACAAATGGAATGGGTCCGCAACAAATTTTGACCACTGGGATGACGCATACTCATTGTCAATGAGAGTACAGACAACACTAAACCACATTCGATTTGACTTAATTAGTACATTGTTTTGCAATAATTTATTATTTCTAAACATTGATAAAGTAAAGAATTATTATTATTATTATTATTATTATTATTATTATTAACGGATGATAAGAATTGAGAAAATTATCAGCTCAAGGATGTTAATTGAACCAATTTAAGGTCGTTGAATTCTTGAAACTAAGATACAAGGAATTGTTGCAGTTTAATTTATTTTTTAATGTAGGATTGTATTAAAGGGAAAATGTGGCTCTGTGTACTGCTTAAAATGATTGTTAAATTTATCTTCTCAAAATCAGTAGTAGTCAATAGGTGAAAGAGTGGAAATCTCAAACTGTGCTGTGCTTGGACATCTGGTGAAACATGGCTTTCTTTTGCATCCTTGATTTCTTCTTTCCAGTATTTGTTTTGAGGAGTTCAATCAAACACTAGATACATGTGTTTTTATCACATATCAAACATCTTGAATTTCATCAATGAATATCGTATGATATATCACATGAAATATTTTCAAAACTTCTTTTTCAGGGGCAACAGTCCATTTGGAAATTCTACTTCAACAAACAATTCTGCTAACAACAAACAGATACTTGTCTTCCAAGAGGAGGTTTCTGATGTAGGATATGAGGAAGAACCAGAATTAGTTGACCTCTCTGATGTATCTGGGCGTGTATGGGTTCACGAGAAGTGTGCAGCGTGGACATTGTCTTCCATAGCCACTAAGTCTGCTGCAGAGTTTACTGTAGACTTGACCAATCAGATTCTCTCAAAGGTTGGTTGTGGACTTGTTCGCTTGCAAAATGCTGTGGGACAGAAAGTTGCAAAATTACTTGAGACACTGCACCTTTTGTTGTTGTCAATAGTTAGCCCATGGTTTAACATATGGTTCCTCCCTTATCAATATTTCTACCAATGCAAAATCCATGCTGGAAACATAGACATACAACTTTGAAAAGTGGAGAGTGAGGGGGAACCAGGAAAATCAGCAAGACTTTGTGCCAGCTGTGATTTAAAAAAGGCAGGGGTGATTTTTTGCTCAAAGTGTCTCAACAATTTTGCAACTTGTTGCAGTTGTTGTTTGGCATTGAACTGGGAAACCCTTGATTAGGACTTCTTTTTGGAGGGGTTGCAAAAATGAACAAACATAGGAGTATCCCCCTAATACCAGTCATGAACAGCCAATTTCTTTTCTCTCACTGTTTGTTTACCAGTTGTAGTAGCTCAGTGATCAATCTTTCTTTTGTATTTCCTTACAGAAATGTAGTCATTGTGGTTGTTATGGTGCAAGCATCGCTTGTGAAATACCTGACTGTGAGAAAATTTACCATTTCCCTTGTGCAGTTGCTGCAAGGACCTACCAGGTAGGGTAGTTGTGGTTCCCCTCTAATTAAAAAAGTAATGTATCTAACACGAGATACAGTGTTTCATCACATATAAAACACCAAGAAAAGAACTGGAAATGAGATGTGCAGCAGATTATTTTAGGGAAATTTGAGGCATTTGACATGTGGTAAATGACATGTATCGAGTATATGATATAGCTTCTCAAAGAAATTATGTAGAAGGAGAAATTAATCATGCCAAAATGAGTCGTTTCATAAGGTATCCTAATGTGTTCGTTCGTCTGATTTCCCTTGTCTTTCCCCAGGCTTACAGTATTCACCAAAACAAAATGAAACGAAACAATAGCAGTCGATTGGTAATCAACGAAACAAATACAAGTACAGATGACAGGGGAAATTTGCCCTCTCTTCGAGAAATGTCCTTGCTAGAATCCTTGTTTCACAAAATACGAATAGCGGTCGACTGGTAATCGAATAGAATACCCCACCACTTCATTTACATATGTCTTTTTCTTTTGAAGAACAAGGAATATTACAATGGACTCTATTGTTATTCATCAGTATGTTAATGAAGTGGCAGGGTATTCTGTTAATTTAGCCAAATGGATGATCTTGGAGTCCAGGCAAAGAAACAAAGAGACAAGTAGTCCAATTAAACTACATATTGAGTTTTATTTTTAACTTTGTACTTGCATAATTTACATTGCAACTTTTTGAAATCTGTAGCATAGTCGCACATCGGGCGTTCAAACCTTAACTTTTGATAGCCCTGGTCAGTTTCAACTCGCCACTGGCAACTGTGCAACCGCCAATTTTTAGCCCTGAAGCAAATACTGGCTTGCAGATGACATGAGAAATTTGCCTTTCCTTCAAAATCTGTCCTCGTTACATGCCTTGTTTCACAGAATACCAATAGCATAAGCACCCTGCCTTCAAGAATTATTTTGTTTGAAAAGGCGATTACTGGCTTCCCCGTCATCTATACGCCAGTATCTACCTTATCAAACAAAATAATTTTCTAAAGTAGAATGCTTATGAAAATAGTTTGTTTCCTTGATTACCAATCAACTGCTATTGGTATTTTGCGAAACAAGGCATCTGGCAAGGACAGTTTTTGAAGAGGGCAAATTTTTCCTGTCATCTGTATTTGTACTTGTTTTGTTGATTACCAATCAACCCACAATTATTTCATTTTGTTTTGTTTCGTCTCGCTTTGTTTTGTTTCGTTTCATTTCGGTGAACACTGTAAGCCAATGCATTTAAGAAGACAGTTTGAAGTAACAGACCATTTTCTTTGCAAAATAGATTGTATTTTCCTTTTTTCCAAAATTCCCAAGGAAGAGGGTAACATTGCAAATATTTCATTTGATCCTGGGCACACCTAATTTTGTTAATTTAGAACTCTGATTAAAACTCATAAGGTCATGTGTCAGACTTCCATTCACTGAATCAGCTTTAGTATTCATTTTTCAAAAATTATCTAGGATCAAAATGTACCATGATCATTACCCTTTCACTTTGACATTCAAATCCCAGCATTACAAAGGATGTTTTTCCCCTTGAACCTAGTTTAATGGCCTCTCTCCCTTGATCTCCTATTAAGTTCAGTCATAGAGCATCCATCTTGTTTCTTGAAAGGTCTGGCATTCAACTCTTATTGGGAGAACTTGGATTTGCTTTCCCAAATTTTCCTGTGACAGTGCATGCTGGAAAATGCATATTTCACAAAAAACAGATGTCTTTATGTGCCCTGCCATGATACAGATTGTTGACTTCTCTATCAGTTTGATTCAAATCATCTAAGTTTTAATTTTGTGACCTTTTTTAAACAGGATGTTAAAACAATGAAGCTTTACTGCTTACATCATGAAGACATTATAAAAGCAATTGGTAAGATTGACTCTTTTGTGTTTGTGGAGCTTTTTTTGTAAAATGTTGAGCACTTAATGGGCTCAGGCACATACATATTTGATCACAACACATGGTACATGTAAATATGGGTATATTGGAGAGAAAATAAATAAATTTATTATATAGACACGAGTGTTTTACTGGAAAATATACCACTCGTAAAATTCATAAAAACTACATAAAAACTACATCCAGGACCCGAGTGGTTTATTTTCCATAATCTCACACGCGAACACGTAATTTCCCTCCAAAATTCTTTTTGTCTATATAATAAAAAGAACATTACACGGCGGCTTGAAGATATGAATTTTATTTTCTCGTGGCAAAAATAATATTTTACGAACGAGCGCAGCGAGTGAGTAAAATATTGTTTTGCCACTCGAAAATAAAATTCATAACTTCGCGCCACCGTGTAATATCCTCTATTTAATAGCATTTCTCATTTCATTGTTTAGCAATTTGTGACAGATGTCATCAGAGTGGTGAAACATCACAACTTCTGCTATGTACAAGATGTAGTTGTCATTACCATAGTTACTGCTGCTCACCTTGTGTGCGAGCCACAGAACAAGTCCGAGCGGGATGGGAATGCGCACAGTGCAAGTCCTGTCAGTTGTGTCGGTAAGCAAGTTAATTGCTAGGGTATCTCTGCCATCAAACTTTAACAACAGACAAGGAAATGGAGGAAGAGACAGATTTTGGTGGTCATATTCTAGGGGTGATTAAAAGCCGGTACGTGTTCTTGGGAATGGTTGCAAAGGGGCAGTTGGTGTGGGTGTTTTGGGGGTGGTTAAAGAGGAGTGGTGTTCAGGGGTTATTCTTAGGATGGATTGGAACCGGCAGTTGTTTGGTGCTTTTTTTATATTACAGGTAGAAAACAGTCCTAAGAAAATATGTGCACTGATAGGTTAGAATTCATGTTTCTTGATAGAAACACAGAAGTAGCACGAGCTGTTGACGTAATGATGATGCAACCAAAGAGAATTTACATTTTGATCATCAAAGTTAACAAGTTGTTTTCCTTTTTTTTCGTCGCAGTGTTTTCTAAAAGAAATAGGAAACATGTTCTCCAAGTTATAGCAACACTCGTGAAAGTTTGGGAGAACTCGAAAAAGCTGTGGAAACACTCGCCTGTTGCCTGCGTTCCCACAGCATTTCTCGTTCTCCCGAACTTTCACTCTTGTTTCTAGTAAACAATTAGATTATGAGCTTGAGATTTTTATAGCGTGATAGTATCGAGGGCTTAGCCCTAGTCAACTATCACGCATTGAAATCGAGAGCGTAGCATAGCCAATCAGAGCACAGCATTTGTGATAGAACGCTAGTAGATTTTTACTAAAACCTGATAGAAACATGGAGAACATGTTTCCTAATTCTTAAGGGGATTGTTAACAAAGGCAGTTTTTGGTGAATAGGCAGTTTTTTGTGGTTTTCTTCAAAGATGGATAAGAGAAGGCAGTCTAATGGTGGTAATTGTTTGGATGGTTATAAAGGAGTTGATTTTAATGAATATATTTTACATAATTCAGATTACAAATCACATGTGGCCATACAAGATTAACCATAATTAGACACATCAATCCTCATGATAGCGATCACAAATTCTCCCAACAATTTTGTATGGATAAACTAAATGCTAAAGTCGGCTTATCAAACAGTGGACAATCATAAATGGCTGAGAATTTCTGCATTGCCGAAAGAAGGTTGTTCTTGAATTGTTGTTTGTTAGAGTTTGGATAGCAGTATTGCAAATGCATGTATTAAATGTTGATTGTCAAATTTACTATGTGTCATTACAGGCACACATCAAGTAGAGACAAACTACTCATATGCAGAAGCTGTGACAAGGGATACCACCCACTGTGTACCATCCCTACTGCAAACTCTGTTGAAAAGTTATCTTGGAAATGTGAGGTATATGATACCTTTAGATTCTTAAGGTCCTAACTGAAAATTAAGCTACAATCTGGGCAAAAATCCTTGGGACATTGAGCATGTTTTCATACATTGACTGATTTACCTCCCCATTCCCTGCTCAGCAATGTTGATTTCATGTTCAAACCCTTCAAGCAATATTCTCGGTCGGTCAAACAGCAGTGCACAGGGAGAGAAAGGGGGGGGGGGAGAGTGTTAAGAGAGCAGTTCACAGGGTGTCTTTGTGTTTATGGCCAGTGCATCATGAATAGTATCACAATTAAGGTTTTTTGTCCAGGATGGCAGGGTAAAACATTGACAGATCAATGTAAGTATCTGGACAACTATGCACCTACCCCTCCCCAAACCCAACATTGATGCTAACTTTTTGACTTAATTATTATGACTTGTTGGGTTAGTCTGAGGTAGGAGCACAGTCGGTCAGATACCTACATTAATCCATATTTACTTCTTTAGGGAAACAACACCTGATTTTTACAGTTACCATATTTACTCGTGTATAAGTCGACCTTTTAGGACCAAAAAATCATTCCAAAAAATCGTCCTCGACTTATACACGAGTCATACACAAAGACCTGAGCAAGCAATCCAAGAAATTAGCATAACAATTGCCAGAAGTCCATGACGAAAACCGAGTTTTCAAAACCACTTCTAATTGTGCTCGAGTTTTGTCAGTTTTTGGCACATTTTTCGTCAACAAAAAAGTGTGAAATTCTAAATGTTAAGTGATTTTAACACAGACCTACTGAAGATGATTTCTATTGTGTGTTTTGATCTGTAGAGCAGCTAGTAAAAAGACCATTTCCACCCTCCCCTTTTGCAATGTTGTTTGCGGTAACACAAGAAATGCACACATGAGCTGTTAAGCCAAAACAACATTGTACCGGGGGTGGGGAGGGGGACGAATTTGTTCCTTCTGGACATGGTGGTTGCATGGTTCGAAATGTAAAATTGTATTGAAGTGTCTCAACAGTTTTGTCCAGGGTTGTAGCTCCCAGTGCTCGACCTTAGCGGTAGTCCACTAGTCCTGGACTAGTGCAATATGCTTCTGGACTAGTAGAAACTTAGAACCACTAGTCACAGGACCAGTAACTACTTTGTAGTTTGTAATGTTTAAAAAATAATATAAGGTGAAAACAAAATATTCGTCTTGTAAACGCTGTTTCGATGCATTCCTCGCAATTTTCGGACTACCACAGGACTACCACAGATTTACTCAGGACTAGTAAATTTTCAGTTCAACTAGTCCAAGGACCAGCGATTTAAAAAGTTAAGGTCGAGCACTAGCTGGCTCCTGTGGTTTGTCCTTGTGAGAGCCATCAATAGCACACCACGGCTTCCCCTGAGCAAACCCTCAAAATGTGAACTGGCTTAATATTTTAAGCTGTAAATTTGTGATTTTGTATTGCATGTGTCTTGAGTTATAGCTGTCCTAACCTTTCCTGTTTTCTTTGAGTAGAAGTGCAGGCAGTGCCGACAGTGTGGAACAAACAAAACATCACACTGGTACATTGATTTCACACTTTGTGACAATTGCTACAAGAACAAACACAAGTCAAGTCCATGTCCTATCTGTAAGGAGGAGAAGGGTCAATATAAAGTGATACAGTGTGACTCATGTAGCAGGTAAATGGTAAACGTTTGGCTTGTTTTTCCCCAAAATGATAGTGTTTTTGCATTAGTTTTCTAATTGGCTCCCTGTGTACTTTGATTTTGCAATCTGCTTCTGTTGTGGAATTGTATGTGTGATAATCTGGTGGACATCATTTTATATCATTCTGAATGGACAATCACCCACCTACCTAACTTAACTTATACCGGTAAATTGTCATAAACCAGTAATCTTTCTCCTCCCTTCTGATCGCCTACTTTGGCAAGTTCAAGACTAAAACATCTCGACAGTCACCTATGGTCAAAGGACTTTCTCTCTCGCTGTGCCCCAAAACTGTTCTAACAAACTGGTTCAATTTAGACAGTCTGCAACTGTAGCTGCTTTTAAAAATTAAATTAAAACATCCATTTTTATGGACCATTTTTGTGAATCTTAGACAGATATCTTGGGTACATAATTAGTAAAGGTAATCATACGGTTTTTCTTGTTCAATTTGGAATTAATTTGCACGAGTGAGTTTTTCAATAAGCTGAAACTGCACGAGCCGCTTCGGCGAGTACAATTTCAGCTTTTTGAAAGACACACAAGTGCAAATTAATTCCAAATTGAACAAGAAAAACCATATGATTACTTGTTAATAATATAAACATGAAAAAATTCGCCTGGAGGAAGTGCCAGAAGATCTCATTGCAGACAGGAAGTGAGCATTTGACGCGGACTTGACACTCTATAAAATACTGATTGGCTGATGGAGATCAACTGATGACGCTACGAACTCAAAGCGGTTCGTTTAAAAATAAAGAATATCATAATCCAGAATATCGATGTGTAATTTGCACTGGTGTTACACTTTTTGTACTAGTGTTACACTTTTTGCACTGCACAGCTCTCAACCAATCAGTATCGAGTAATTTTTTTATGTATATTATTAATGTAGTTACAGTATGTCTTAAGGCTACTTAAGTTAGATTTTTTATTCATATTTACTGTAAGAGTGTTGTGAGTTTTAAACACACTAACAAAAAAATTTTTTTATATTATTTTATTATGTAATTGTTATTTGTTTTATACAGCTACTAGTGATGTTAACTCCGCTCTACAAATAATTGTTTTGTGCAAAATACCTTTCAGGCTAATTAATCTTAAGTTTCCCATTTCTTTTTCATAGGTGGATTCATACAGTCTGTGACAATATAAGTGATGAAATTTACAGTCGGTTGCAGATCAACACTAACATAATCTATGTGTGTAGAGTTTGTCGAGAGGAAGTGGAGAAAATCAAAATGGAGTATAAAAGAGAGGTAGTGATGTTCTTGAAACCATTGATCATTTTATGTACCATATTGTTTTTGCAGCTAGACTTAAATTTTGTGATTGTTTAATCAGTTTTCCTTGAGCTGTAAGCAGAGTTGAAAGGGTTGCTTGTAGTACTGGTAATCTAGTATAGCTCTACCTTGTTGCAAAGTAAAGGCGTTAAACTGTAATAATAACAATTATGATGATAATTCTGTTAGTTTTTAACATAAAAAAGGCCCTTCACTTTATTCAGTTGTTTATAATAGTAATAATGATAATAATAATAAGAGTAATAATAATAATAATAATGATAGTAATGATGGTGATGATGATTGAAATAATTATAGAAATAGCAATCATCGTCATCATTGGAATCCATTGTCTTATAAGCTGTCTTTGCTTTTTTTTTCATCCAGATCAAACCAGATATTGTGGAACTTGAGCAAGTGTCGCCGGCCACTTCTATGCTGTTATCACAAACACTTTCTAAGGGGACACCTACCATACAAAACTCTACTGCAGCTACCAGAGGTGCTTCTACCCCCTTGACAGTGACATGGATGACAGCAGAACCGGTCCAGTGGTCCCGACTGAGGATGACCTATTCCTTTGAGTACTTCATAATGAAACAGTATAGTAAAGTGTTGTTATAAGAATGGCATGTTACGACATATTAAATACTACTTATTACAGAGAGTGAGGTCATTACAGGGAAATCTTGGACCAAGGCCTTGATGTATTGACCGATTGATAGCGATGTCAATATGTCAAGGTCAAGGTTTGAGATTTCCTTGTTATGACCAAACAGACAAGGTTAATAAGTTATTTATTATAATTAATATTATGGCCTTTTAGCAGTGGAAAAAAAAAACCAGAAGGGTTTTTCAATATCTGCTTGCACATGCAAGAGGTCATTTGAAGTCATGTTCATTGAATCGAAACACACCTATAACCATGCAATCGAAACCAGAAGTGACAGAAGAAACAGTTTCTTTGAAAATGAAACAACCTTTGTCTATATTAAAAAAAAAAAATTTTTTGAAAAATTTTCATAAATTATGTATTACAAGAAAATCTTGCTCACTCAGCAGCCAATCAGGGCACACGTTCTATTGTAGCCATATAATAATAGAACATAAGCACTCTTTAGGGAGTGAAATAGTTAATACAACGCATGTCCCCATAACTATTACATGTGGCATTGAAATTCATGGTATTTTTCTTATAATGCCTTCTACTTCACAAGAAATATTGTGCAGCCTCTTCATTCTGAAATTTCCGATTCTCTGATAAACAGTAATATGTATACTTAATCGTACAAATAATTAGCTGGACAATGACCCACACATCTGTAAATTCAAAATATTACATTACTCTTCTGTTGATATATTTAATACATTTCTTACATGCCAATTTCAATCCAGATAATTTCTGACATAACACCAACTCATTTTCTCGTACAGTGTGATTAAACAAGTAAGAAAATAATTTGATAATTTTTAGGGTTGGTCTAATTATTTAAACTCTTCTTTACACTGATGCATCATATGGTTATATACTTCGTGGTTTCTTGGACACTAAACATTGTATCAAAAACACAGTACCTTTATATGACAAACTCTTGAATATTGTAAGCCTTGCCCATTTGATAGCCCTATAATTTTTTTTTTGTTTATCCATGGTTCCCTGTATTATACTACTTCATGAGAAATTTCTGTTATTTGATTGGCTAAGAGCAGTGGTATTTCTGCTTAATTTGAAATACCTTCATGTGAAAATTACAAACCTTTTGCCAGTAGTAGTATAAACAAATAATAGCATCATCTGTACGTGATATTTGGCATAAATACCCCTCGAGATATTTCAAAATTGTCTCAAATTTCACTCGCCTAACGGCTCTTGAAATTACGTACAACAATTTTGAAATATCTCTCGTGGTATTTATACCAAATATCACTACAAACCATGCTATTACCTATACAAATAGCATTGCTCAGCAATCATTTGTGGAGGCTTAACTATCTGATCTGCAGTTAATATATTTTTCTACAATTCATTCACTTTTATGGTGTTTGTGATGTGGTTCAAATTTAGCACTTTTCTTGTAATTTGGGAAAGGTAGATAGAATTGTCGGGCATGAAAAATGGTTTTTATGTCTCAATGGTATCTACAAACATTGGTCTTGTATATTTAATCAGTTGCGTCACAAATATTTAAATTCCATGCGTATGTATAGAAAAGTTCCTATGAAGAAAAATTATATTATAATATCATATTATTACATCAAGTACAATATTATTGTTAGGCAACGTTTTCCAGTTTGCAGAATTCAAACTAAGGCAAAGACAAGGAAGTTCTTGCAATTGCAGCTAAATTTATGTTTAATTTTTTTATTGATGGGAAACGCGAGGGAAAGTTGATCTTTCTAGGTATTGCCCTTAATTTCAAGTAATACTGTTCTTTTTTCTAAGATCAGTTTTTGATTTTTGACTCATCATACAATATACAATTACCATACTTTTTTTCCAGAAGACTGTTTGCTATTGTCATTTATTTGAAGTTTCTTAACATGTTTACTTAATTAGCTTAGGCTAGTAAATGAATGTAACTTGTTTTCTCACTCTGTGATCATTATAAATTTGATTATGGAATTAAGATCATGGTAATTTTTGGGTTGCTCCATTAAACCCTTCTGTACATTGTAAGCTTCCTGATTTCTATGGCACTTGCATACAATTAACATCAAGTGTGAGAAAGTTGGATTAGAAGTGAGAGCGATAAAATTTAAATGCTTGATTGGAAAAGGTATTATTGTCACAGCACAGAGCTTTTTTTGGTAAATGAGTGATATAACCGTGACCATTGTATCAACCAAAAGCTATACTATTTTAATAATTAAAATATTATATACTTAACCTTTTGTCAAATGAAATACTTATCCTACATATATGCATGTATATAGATATACATATATATAACCTATTATTATTGTAGTTTGATGTTGATGCACAGGTTTACCATTTTTTTAATTATTGGCAATGAAATGTTTATTTTGCAAATCATAAAAATGCTGGACATATACCATGAACTTTCATGTAGGTACATAATTATGTCAGAATATATTGCTTTTGGCTTTTAGAGCCTCAATTGTAGTAGCTTGTACGTGTTATTTCATGTTATACATGTCTTCAATTCCATTTGTTTCTTTCCATTTTTGAAGAAAGGGATGTTGAGTGATTTGTGTTCATTCTTGGGTCACCTCCAGAGCGATCTAGATTAGACTAATCCCTGCTACCAGCTGACAAGCTCTGAAAGAAAAAGCAATTTAGCCATGAAAAAAACTGGTGAAACAAAACATAAAAGATTTCTTTTACCAGTCTTTTATTCCTCCCGAGACTTCATTTCAGTCAGGTTACGCATTGCTTGTAGAGTCAAGTCTAGCGCTAGAGGATGTTTAAATTAAAGAAGCTTTTAGAACTAGCAAAAATGGTGTGAAAACATGAATCACCTCACATTAGTTACAGTTCAAAGTTACATTGTTCTACTTGAGATTGCTGACTGATGCACGTAGGCAATAATTAATAACTTTGATTTTTATTGTCGTTATTAAAACTGAAAAATAAGGACTAAACTTCACTTAATCCAGTTTGTCCATCTGAGCACTAGCCAATCCGTTTTCACCTCATGGTTAGGACTCAGCTGGCCTGTTGTTGTACTACTCATGTACTTTTAAGCATATAGTTTGACCATTTTCTCCTTCAAACGTGCTGACATGAACTTCCCCTAGTAGCAAAGTAAATCTACAAAAATGTTAGCAAGACCCTTGTGATTTCCTCTCTATTACTGTTTATCCTTAATGTTTGTAATCAACTTTTTGATTATTGGTTGTTTAAACAGCAATTGAGTGGTCATTTTTTTTCTATGTTGTGGTGCTTGGGCTGGATCCCGTTTTTTCTTTATAATGCTCATTTGAAATGGTTTTTCCTTACGTTGAAGAAGTGAATAATTAACTATGCGCAAAATTTGTAAGACACACCAGTCTTGATATTTTTAAATGAAAACGATATCCAGTTTGCTGTTAAAACTGATTTATGAGCTTGGTGAGAAAAACTGGTTGGCTTTTTTCATGGAAATGGTTCAAACTGTGTAGTTGAGACACATTGTAACTTTAATTTTTAGAGGAAGGAGGTATCTAATCTTTTTAGGCCAAAGAGCAGTCACTCTTAAAATTAAAGTACAGAGTAACTTACAGCATTGCCAGAACTTCTTGCCATCTTCTGGATGACCAAATTGAAATCTTTCATTATCGCATGTACAGATATATGTACTTAAAAGTACATTAAATTTTGTGGAAAATATAGCCACAACAAAGAGAACACTGACCAGTACTGATTACTAACACTGCATGATCTGATTTATATGTATTAAAACATTGAAACCACATAGTATATTAAAACATCACCACTGTAAAGTATAGTTCAGTGGTTTTTCATAGAATGCTCACACTGCATGGTTTAATCCACAGATGACAATGTTAGTACCACACTGCTCAACAAAAGAACAGTGACATTGTTAAGTACATGATAATGAAGGGCAGTCTTGGTCAGTAGATAAATGGTCACTGGTGAGAAGTAGAAATCAATTAAGACTGTACAGTAGCATAAAAGGAGAATGTTTGTTTAATGTATACTGTTTTTCACTAAATTCTCCTGCTTTTTTAATTATTCAGGATTGAAAATGAAACTGAATTGTGAGGATTGACCACTCGGCCTAAAAAGGTTTAGGAATTCAAATGTAACCTTTAATTCCCAAGATGCGAATGATAATTCTCTGCACTGACATCCATACACTTCTTTTTTTTATGGTTATGAGAATTCATTGCTTGATTGTTTTAAGATCCTTAAGTTTATCATTCTCTGTATTCTCATCCTCCATGATTATTATCAAGGAGAAGTTGCACACTGATCACTCTTGGGAGTGAAATGGTTACTTTATCTGTATGTTTTGTTCTTTTCAAAAACTGCCACACTGGTGCCATAACGATAACAAGAAAACTACCATCAGGATTATATAGATAGATTTTAGCTATGTATAACTGTAGTCAAACTGCCTGTCTCTGAGGTATAAACAAAATTTTTATTGCAATACTGATTTACTGAGCAAGATGCAATTATTTTTATGAAGATGGTTAAATGGTTTTCATACTTATTTTAAGAAACCTGAAAATGTTATTGCTCAAAACCCCTTGTATATTACATATATTTATTGAACACTGATTCCGAAAATGTAAATTGCAATATTGTAATTTAAAGCAATTAAGTTTATATCTATTAAGTAATTTGGACAAAATTATATTCCCAAGAACTCAAATTTGCTACGTACTGTGAACCTATTATACGTATTACATGGGAGCAACCAAACATGTGAAAGAAAAATATGGTGTGAAATACACTGCGTGTAGATACACAATACATTATGCTGTAGCCTTTATTCAACAGTTGATTCAGGAGTTGTTTGTTTTGTTGGGTGTAGTTGTAA
This sequence comes from Ricordea florida, assembly GCA_949710005.1. Lineage (NCBI taxonomy): Eukaryota > Metazoa > Cnidaria > Anthozoa > Corallimorpharia > Ricordeidae > Ricordea > Ricordea florida. The sequence goes on from OX453279.1 coordinate 23,460,354, forward strand.
TTATGATGAGCAGCTATTAAAGGCCATGCAAGTTTTTACCTGTTAGAATTTGTCAGAGAACACGTTGTACAAAGTTGGCTTGTGTTTCCATACAAATACTGTGGTTGTTTGTTTCCCTGTTTGTTACACATGTACTTTCTTTCTCTCTTGCTTCTTGATTTTAATACTAAGGCATCATTCACACTTTTTTGACTGAACACTGTGCCCTAAGGTAATAATACAATCATGGCTTTTGTATTAAAGTAGCCATAGCAATGATTGGGCACAATGTGCAGTCCCTTCTGAGTGGGAGGGAAAGCATGAAAAACCCCAAAGAAAATCCAGGTAGGAGACAAGGGCACAAATTTTTGATGAGTGCTTAATGCCCAAGCACTGCACGCAAAGGACACCCTACTGTCTCTATACATGTTTGTAAACTTCACTTCATGAACTGTCATGATATGCTGCAACCAGAACATTGCATATGTAGGTAATACTGCCTAATTTTCAAGAAAATGTCACATGACATTACAGTAAATACTGTACACTTTGCAAACAAGTTCCAGAAGTTGCAATATCAACTTATTGATTTGTCACACAACACAGTCATTTGGAGTTAATCATATTGCTTGAAGAAGACCTGCATTAAGTGGTTGAAATGTTGCAGTCCACATTTAAGTGACTACATCCTGTGACAAATAAGTTTATATTGCAACTATATCCATTGCAATATGAGCTTTAATATATTCCATAGGAAGTTTTCAGAACTACTAAACTTAAAAGAAAAAAGATAAAAAAACTTTGTTTATCCATGGTGGTGATTAAAGCTAGAAAGCTTAAGACAAAAAATGATAAATACGATACCCTGTTTAAGACAACAATCCCGAAAAACATACCCTGGCTAGCCGCACGTCCCCATTAAGCCCTTATAAGGGAGTACCCCCGGGAGATATATGTACTTAAAAGTACATTAAATTTTTTGTGGAAAATATAGCCACAACAAAGAGAACACTTACCAGTACTGATTACTATTTTATAGTAAGGTATTTTCACACTGCATGATCTGATTTATATGTATTAAAACATTGAAACCACACAGTACATTAAAACATCACCACTGTATAGTATAGTTCAGTGGCTTTTCATAGAATGCTCACACTGCATGGTTTAATCCACAGATGAAAAAGTTAGAAGCACACTGTATGGTAAAACAAACAGTACCACAGTACAGTGCTGTTCAGTAGCTTTCCATAGAATGGTCACACTGCATGGTTTGATCCACAGATGAAAAAGTTAGAACCACACTGTATAGTAAAACAAACAGTACCACAGTACAATACTGTTCAGTAGCTTTCCAGAGAATGGTCACACTGCATGGTTTGATCCACAGATGACAGAAAGCTTATGGGGCCATACATTCTAACTCCAAACATAAACTTTGTAGAGGATTGTAACTGGTGGACAGACCAGTTGGCTATTTACAAGTGAGGTCGAGGAGCTCAAACTCGCAACTACAATATTAAATATCCAGGTAGTGGTCAGAATGGGAATTGAACCCGGGACTGTGATCAGACTACAAGGCCAGCACCATAACCACTCAGCCACACTGCTGTGGACCTGGACCTGGATCCTAATAATATTGCCAAACGTCCCCCTTCCAGTCACTCAATCCTGTCCCGTTGTATCACTCTAACCCCCTGCATTACCCTGCCTTACTGTTTGTCACCACTGTTTCACAACATTTATCACGTGAATACACAAGTCTCCCTTCATACACTGACCTACCTTGGTTCATAAAACTTCCGACGAAAATTCAAGGACTTTTTAAGGATGCAAACTAGTTTTAAATCTTCACATGTACTTACAGACATCATACAGATTACTTAAAAACCACAACAACAACTAACCCACAGGCACTTAAACAAATTTTCAAGTTACATTAAACAATACTTTACCTCGAAATGCCAGCACCTCCCTTTTACCTTACGGTGGTATAACTTACTTTATTACACCCATTTTGAAATCACAGGTGATCCCTGCAATTTGATTGGCTCATAACAGTGTGATTAATTCATAAATTGCACCATTTTTTGCTCTAAATCGCATCATTTTTAAAAAGTTACTTTTCTTCAAAAACCGGGCTTCCAGAAGTGGAAAAATAAATAAGTAGTATTGACAAAAAACTGTGATTTCAAAATGAGTGTAATAAAGTGGTAATTGAACTTCGTGTCATGCAATTTTGGTCTGAAATCATACTTGTGATTTCATATCGAACTCGCGCTATGCGCTCGTTCCATATTTGAAATCACGCGTATGATTTCAGACCAAATTGCACTCCACTCAGTTCAATTACCATTATTAATCAACTCATTTGATTTACCCAATTTCTTGTGTTTCAATTTCCCAACGATGCAGCAACAGTTTCTCTAGAAACTATCCCCACAATACTTTAACAGTACCATCTATCTTATCCATGTATATCCTGCTGATGTGAACTAAAGGTGTTTAAGGCAGTTATTGCAAAGCTGTTGTTTTGAGAAGAAAGTGAAGGAGTTTTTTTTTTCAGTGGGGAGGGAGGCACTTAACTAAAAGGATACGAATGGTTATTAAAGAAAGATCATATTAAAGATTTTTAGAAGTTCTCACTCTTCGGGGAGAGTGACCCAAACTAGTTTTGGAAAGCAGACTTCTATTGAAGAAATCATATCTCTTTGTCCCCTTTTCATACATAACACATTCAACCAAGTCATATACAATGTCAGATATTTCAACCTTGACTAATAAAACAACCCCATATTTGAGGTCTGGTGCATACAATTGAGGCAAAGATCAAAATTTTGCTTCATATATGAGTTCACATTCTTTACTGTTATTTTTAGCCAGTTGTTTTCTTATTTCAAAGTCATTTGTGGACAAAAGCTCCATTACAAAATTATTAAATTTACCAGAAAAGTGGTAGGGCATATAAAGAAGACTAAACTTCAAGGACTCTTCAAGACTATAAAGTAGTGAAATCAAGTATTTTTCAAGAACCTTATACAAATTCAAGGATCGTTCAAGACACCTGCTAAAATTCATGACCTTTTCAAGATTATACAAACTAAGGCTACATAATATTATACCCTTCCTTGGTTTAACAATTTATGTAAAACCATACCGTAAAAAAATACTTTTTGCACATTTACTAATAATAATTGTCTTAAAATAGCTCATCATCAACTTGATTATCAGTAGGGGTGCCTACCATTCAACAAAACTTGTGGTTTTCAGAATTTTTGTTTCCCAAATGGGATAGTACTCCTGGATGGACAAAGCTGCTCCAAGTTCCCACATGTTCTCCTGTGCCATTCTCAAACAAAGAGAAAGCCCAAAGAAAACAGATATAACCAAATGGAACACCCACTTTGGTCAGGCCAGATAGACTGCATGGTCACCTGGGATATATTCCAGTCAGACTGGACCAAAAAATGACCGTTACATCTGACTTGCAACCAAGATTTCTGGAAGTTTTAAGTCCAATGGTTAGCACCCCAGCATAATAGCTCTTTCTTAGACTAGTGTCATAAGTGCAAGGCCAATAAATATGAGTGTTGAGGCCAGTACAAATTCAATTCATCCGAGTCTGAGTGTCTTCACATATCCCTGCCAACAAAGGGTTTCTTAGTTCATTGATGATTAACCGAGGTTTATCACCTTTCAATCCAAATAACTATGAAAACAGTGGTATGAAGGGCAATTCTGAGGTGGGTTGCAGCCTGCAGAAACAATAAAATACATCAAATTAAATGAACCATAAATTTCAAATGCCATTGTTAGTGCAATTAATGATATGACCCAGCTTGAAGTAATTTTTGCTATTCTTACTAGGCCACAAAAAAAACAGGCTGGGATGGGATATTATGTTGCAAATATCAATAGAAGTATCCTACCAGTTGAGCTAAAGCATGAGCATATTCTAAAAATCACTGGCCATAAGTCACAAAATCGATCCCCTTGATTAAGCCAATTTTAAGCAGTGCATTGTGCCTAATTAATTTAGGCAGAGATAGCAGTACATCAATTAACTTGCAGCGATTTGCTTTCAAGCAAGCCCATTCTGCTTTGGAACTGTCTCCCTATCAAACTTAGAAATCCAGACATTTCTATAGAACTATTTAAAGTAAAGCTTAAAACACACTTGTTTAGACAGGCCTATCAATAGATTTTATATATTTTATACATTCGTTAATTAACATTTTTCTCTATTTTACGAATATTTACATCATTTTATCATTTTATATCGTACATATATATACATATATTTTATACATCTTGTAACACGCATTTGAAAACCGAATGGTTGACACCTGCACGCTAGAAATCAATAAATTATTATTATTATTATTGATTTCAATGTTATGATTACCCAAATTTGTGCAGCATGCTATAACTTAGGGACTACTGCACTGACAGAATCAGAGCTCACAGAAACAATAATTTACCAAAAAAAATGTTTAACACAGAAAAATAAACAGTCTTGAAATTAGTTTTACAGGAAAATCAAAACTATTGAGCATCGCGTTATTCTCAACCCTATTATTAAAGACCACCGTGCAAATTTATAGTGTAACTGTGGAAGGACAGAAGTATTGCAATGTATTTGGAACATACCAGTTTTCTTTACTGTACTCTGTATTTTCTTGTTCAACAATGTGAAAGGTGTAAGCATTACGTGACCTTGCAGACTTGTTAGGAGCGCTCCTGTGCAGCACTGACCCATGTATTAAAACCAGAGAACCTTTGGAGAGAGGGCAGTCAGCAAACAGTTAACCATGATTTCATCGGATCCCTTAATCATTAAGCCTTTCTTGAAGTATTCAATTTAGTAATAAATTAACAACAGTGCTAAAAATGAATATGATTGTTCATAGTTAATAATATCTATTATTATATCTCTCAGTTAGTACGCGCGCTGTGATTGGTCAATTTAGCAGGCCGTACTTCACTGTACGGCCCGCTAAAGTTTGTTTTGCTCGCCAAAATGACTCCAGAGATATAATAAATATCTTATTAACCTCGTTTTCTCGGTCCGTACTGTAAAATACGGATCCTCGTTTTTTCCCGTCGATTTATGGCCCGCGCGCTTCGCGCTTGGGCCATAAATCGACGGGAAAAAACTTGGTCCGTATTTTACAGTACAGACCTCGAACTCGATTAATAAGAGGTATTTATTACTAATAGCAGAAACATGTAACTGCCTTTGAACATCTTCAACCACAGCTTGTCCACATTCAATCTACCAAGAACCATTATGGTTGTTGGTACATGTAGACTGAATGTAATTTGGAAAGCAAGAGAAACCAAATGAACCAACAATGGGGTGAGCAATTTCCAAATATGGTACTTGGGAAATACTGAGTCTGGACAAGCTGTTACATGCGAGTTACATGTTACAAGTCTTATGGGTCTAATTTAGGTTAGGAGAACTCCACAGCTTTAGAGCCTGGTTTAATTTGATTCAGGCCACTCTGAAGCTGTGAGGCCCCATTAGGGGTCTTAGGGATACGGGATATTTGCGAAAAGAATTATAGGGATACGGGATATTTCGGGGAAAAATGATAGGGATACGGGATATTTAGAAAAGAAATAGTGGGATATCGAACGTCAAAGTTTTCTTTTTTGACAGAATAAAACAGGTTAATTGATCAATATGGAAGGCGCGAAAAGTAAAAAAAATTACTTGAAAATGCGAAATAATGTATTTCCCCATGAAATATTGACAATGTTACCACTCTTAACACCCCCACCCCCCCCCAACATATTTTTTTTCGGACATATCACATGCAGTGACGTCATCAGTATTAACTTGAATTATAGGGATACAAACTACAGGAATTAACGGGATACGGGATAAAGGGGCCTCAGCTGTTAAGTCAGACTGTGCAAAACACATTTTATAAACTTTAATTTCCTTCTTTTTTGGCCTGTCTGGTGTTTGCTAAAAACAAGAATGAAGATAGTTATTTTGAAGCTTGCTCTTAGTGAATAAAAAGTCTTTCTCACTGTTCTAAAAATTTTCATAATTACAATAATTGTAATTATTAATAATAAACTATTATTAACACTATACTTTTTTTTTTATTTGGTTTCATTTTGTCAGACAAACAGGACTATTTCCGTTCTTAATAATCAACTTACAGGTATTAGTATCATCCAACTCGTGGACTAATGCAAATGTTGCAATCTGATTGGCTACGCTACTAGAGGACTACTAGTAATAGTAATAGTCCGTGAGTAGTGAAATTTGTGACACTTTCTTTTGTATTATTCCCAAATACCTATTTACTTCAACTGGCATTTACTAACTTTATTATTGCCTTTTCTGTCCATCTAGTTGGGTGATACTAAAGCAATTAGACCCTTCACCCTCAAGGGCCATGGGTCAATAGCCCTTGCAGGCAAAGGGTCTAATTTTTATTATCAGAATTCTTACCTTTCGTGGTTGGTTCTGGGACATACTTCTCTTCATCCCATTCCTCACCTGGACCAATGAAATCCATAAGAGTACCACCTGCCTCTGGGTTACGAATGAAACGACGCTTTACTCCATCTAAAAAAGAAAAGAATATTGTCAAACAAAATAATAGTAGCATTCAAACAAATATTATTGGTCAAGTTGCTGTGGAGAATAAATAATAAGATACCATTGAAGGGCTGGATATTGCAGAAATGCAATCAGTAACTCTTGATAAAACAACAAACTCTCCCTGTGTTCTACAAAATACAAGACAGTGTGAGAGAGAATCTAGCAGTTGATGCCTGAACCAAGATCCATGAGATTTAAAAATTTGCTCTTATTTTCTGTGAGTATCAGTTTATAGCCCTTTCTTTCTGCTGACAAACAAAGACAATTGATTCTTTTTGGTTGGCAATCCATAACCTTAAGTGTAATGTTTATATTATGAGGTTTATTTATCTGCATACAAAGTCTGCAATTGGGTACATCCTGCCCCAACAAAGTGTATATTCTACCATTTTGTGATCCTGGAATAAACTGAAGACAGCCATTTTCCAAAGTACAGTCTTCCAATGGAATCCACAGACCCATGGCACTGAGAGGGTTGGTATGCAAGAATGTGGAGTCACGATGAGTTTTGACTGGCAAAGTAGGAAGAAAGGGAAAATCAATGAGAACAAGACACTTTCTAATTACAGAGGAAGATCAAACAGTTATTATAATAAAGCAAAATCATAACTGAGCAAACTTTAAATATGTCTACCTTCTCCACCAATTCCTGGTTGCTGGCAAGATAGATCAAAATAAGAAAAATAGATGAGGATATGTTACTGTTTGTGTACCAAATAGGCAGAAAAACGCTTCCCAGATATTTATTGGGAATTTATTGGGAATCAGCTATGAAATTGTAAGATGGCGCTTTTTGGTAAAAAAGAATATGGATCATAATACCTTGTTATACACATATTTGCTGTCTTCATCTTATTACAACAGGAAAAATCGGAACAATTCAAATTGAAAGACTTACTCGTGTCTTGAAAGTTTCCTGGTAAACTGTCACTCCATGCTGTCACATCACGTTTTCACTAATTCGAAAGCAACTTCAGAATACCCAGCCACTTCATTTACATATGCTGGAGGCTTTTGAAGAACAAGGCATATTACAGCTAGTGGACTCTATCGTTATTCATTAGTATGTAAATGAAGTGGCCGGGTCTTCTGAAGTTGTTCCGTCAATGTTATAACTCTCTTTTCAGAGCATTTGTTGCTTTTCTGAAAATGTAATGTTAGCAGGTTAGTAAAATGCTTGATTTATACTGTATTTAGTGACTTACTGACTTACTTTGAAAATGTACATACTCTGAGGTACAACAGGTTGTTTGAAACCAACTGACTTTGCAATGGCCTGATGAAAGAAAAATTCAATAAAAGTGTTCACTGCATTGACTGACAGATTTTTCTACATCCATTAATAGTTATTATTAATGTGCATTCATGGGCCATTAACTTTGTGACTTCTGATTGACACTTCACAAACGCAAAATTCTCAAATCAAACCTAATGCGAATGTCGAAACATTCATTAAAATCCAAAAGAGTAGTACTAGTAATAGCTCCATTAGGTACATGCATGTACTAGTCATGACCATTAAAACAATTAAATTCACAAAGACCTGCAAGCTTATTAAAAATCCACAGATATTTCATATACCATACAATGCAGACTGCAAATTTTGTTTCTAATACCTGAATTCTCTTGTCAAAAGTAATTTTCATGTACACAGGATTTAAGGCATGAAGGGCTGAACAGTTGAGAAAAAAGAGAGAAACAGTGTTCACTTTCAGGGCATTGATTCTATCAAACACGTTCATGCAAACAAGGGTGCTTAAGACAAGGGTAAGTTAAATCTGTTGGCAGGATGGCAATAAATACAGATTTCGTATTATAACCTAACAATAGTTTGTGTCAATTTAGTATGTGTTAAAACTATCACAATTATTCTAATAGTAGGGACCTTAGTATGTTTGTTGTCTAAATTTTTATACAACACACCTACTAAGGTCACCTATCAAAACAAATTTGCCTAAAGCCCCACTCATATTCAAAGAACAGAACATTAAGCCCCCAACCCTGAAACAGTCTATTTGGTGCTTTTGTAAATCAAATCAATATAACATGTACTGTGATTGGTTGCTTACCCATATCAGAGTACTAGCATAAAGATGTCATGCCCTAGATCTTAAACAAATTTTTATTTAAGGTGGAACACAGGTTTGGAAAACACTTCCCAGATTTAACCTAAATTCAAATATTATCGGCAAATCAAAGGATTAAATTTGATCAAAGTTTATTTTGGCTGATAAAGCCAAAGGAAAGCTTATCAAAGTTTGTGTATTATGAAGCCATTTGCGAGTGTTGTTACTCTCCCTGAATGGAATAGTTGTCCAACACAGAGTTAGTCAGAGCATTTTATCACTTGTACCCATTGATACACCTGGGAGGAGAGGAACATTGTGGAGGGTTGTCCAATACACCCAAGTAGCATTAATCTAACTATACAATAAGACAATCCAATTATAGGAAGGCAATTTGCAAAATATTGCAGAGATGTTGGAGCATGGCAGTTTCATGGCACCTTGCTTCATAATTGCAATTTTCATCACTTCCTTTCCCGTTTTACCTTAAGCTCTAATTTCTTGTGGCCTAGTTATAGTTGATTCAACAAAGGTCTGGTGTATCGCGAACAGCAGACTGCAGGCATCACCTGCATTTCCTTGACCCATCACAGATATGGCTACCCCATCAATTAATAGAACCAGATTTTTGTTATAGTTATGGTTGTAATAATTAGGATACACAATATTCAAGTGTACATGTATGTCCTTACCATGGCCAATTTTATTGACAGCACTATGTTTGTCTGTGATCAGTTCACCTTTGGAAGAAATATTCAAATACAAGAAAAAGTGAATATCATGTTATTGGTAAGTGTCTCAAAATTATGACATTAATTATTATTCTAATCATAAGAATTACAATTTCCTTGATAGTGGTTAGTTGAAAAAAAAAACTCCTATTTTCCACTAATTCACTTGCCAAGTTGTAGCTTAAATAACCAATCACATTCAAAGTTGTAACTTAAATCAACCAATCACAACCGTGGTTTCAATCACCACAGAATGCACTGTACAGACTCCTCAACTGGAGCTAATTTCTTCAAAATAAAGAATTTTTTCCCCTTAAACAATGACAATATTTTTGTTTGCAACTTGCATTTGGTTCTTCTTTTCTCGCAAATTGTGATTTTTATGAATTGATTGACTTTGTGTCATCCAATTAAATCTGCAATCAAACTCATGAAAAACAAATTGATCTCCTGCTACTGGGTCATCTAATTTTGTTGTCACTCATATGACTAAGGACTGAACTGGACTCCATATTCAGTGCTCGACCTTAACTTTTTAAATCGCTGGTCCTTGGACTAGTTGAACTGAAAATTTACTAGTCCTGAGTAAATCTGTGGTAGTCGGAACATTGCGAGGAACGCATCGAAACAGCGTTTACAAGACGTATATTTTGTTTTCACCTTGTATTATTTTTTTAAACATTACAAACTACAAAGTAGTCACTAGTACTGTGACTAGTGGTTCTAAGTTTCTACTAGTCCAGAAGCATTTTGCACTAGTCCAGGACTAGTGGACTACCGCTAAGGTCGAGCACTGATATTTCACAGCAGATCTATCCAAGTATAGTCAGCCCTCCTACACTAAAATATGCATAGTATTGTTCATATTGTATTCATGTCTTGTAAGAGTCATAAACGTATTTAGAGGCAGGATCAAATGCACCGGTAAATACAAGTTAAGCAAGCATGATACTTGTTTGAAAGTGATAGATTGTTGCAGTTATGTTTGCAAATTAAGCAGCTGCTCGCACCATTATCACAAACCTGAATTCTTGAGGTCTTATTTTTACAGCGGCTGCTTAATTTGCATGCATAACTGCAATCATCTTTCCCTGATTAATCTTTCTTCCCCAGTTCACATGCGAGATTTTCTTATATTCACATTTATATGATACTTATCACAGAAAGTTTATATCTAACGGAAAGGTCATGCGATAAGATCTAATTATCTCTCAAACATCTGCGTCAAATTATCCGCAAATGCTTACCTTTTTCATTGAATGCTCCTTGTTCAAAAAAGTATTGAATTTTGTCACCACTTGTCATGAAGTACTCGCCTCTCAGCTGACAACCCAAACAAACAACATCAAAATTCATGTTTTATTTTGATTGAAATTTTACTATTTAACATAGATTTTACATATGCATGGTTACATTTCAGGCCTTCCAGATGTTATTCTTATTACCTCCACCTCTGTTTGTTTGTTTGTTTGTATGTTAGCAGCCTAGCGTCCACACCACTCAACCAATCATCACCAAACTTTGTCAAAACATTGGCTATGGTGTAATTTAGAACTGATTTAATTTTGGGGTATCTAGGTCAAAGGTCAAGGAAAAACGAAAATAACATTATTTTGCAATAACAATCTCACTAGAATCATCATATCAACTTCAAACCAAAACTTAAATGTGTATCTTTTAATTCTGCATCTGCCTGTATGTCACATGATGCAGTAACATCAGTACCCTTGCTAGCGGTGGGGGGTCGAATGCGCTGGCAGAGGTCTGCGCTCTCTGAGTGCTCAATGTTACATATGTTGTGGTTCCGATTTTTCCTTGGTTTAAATTTTATAGTCCTTTGTTTTTTGGCATGGTTATGTATGATATTGAGTTTGAAACTAAGAAAAATAAAATTTAAACCAAGGGAAAAATTGAACCACAACATATACATTACACAGTGAGACAAAGAGCCTAAAAATAAACCCTTTCAATACCAAGATGAAAATAGTGGAACAAGATGGAATAATTTAACTGTTTCAGTCCATGTAACTCCATAGTTATATCCGGAACAGCCCCTTCCCCTTCTAAACCCTGTTTCTAGTCTCCCAGGGCCACTTCATTTACATGTGTTGGATGCTTTTAAAGAACGACTGGAGGCAAAATATTATTACAAAGGACTATTATTATTTATCAGTATGTAAATGAAGTGCCCGTATTCTGTAATCTAGCCCCGTTGAGACCATGCTGGTCTTTGCATGTTTGTAGATAAACTTAAAACGGAATGAATGACAGCATGCATAATGAAGTAGGGACCTGTGCGGAAATCTTACCGTATCACCGGCTAGCAACCCTGACATCTAAGAATCTAAGGCGCTGTAAACCCTACCTTCGCTTGATCTTCTCCAGTGACGAAAATTTCCTTGGGATGGTCGTCTAAGTTCATGCTTTCCACAATGTTATGCATTTCCTGTTTCATCTCTTCTACATCGTCAGCCGAGAAAAAACCTTCGATGACTAGATAGCCATCTTTCTTGTACTGAAACGTTCAACAAGCAAATCAGATTGTTCTGCGAAAAAAACAAGGCCTTGATCGCAACTTTTCCCTGAATATTTACCTTTTCTGTTTGCTCGGTGGAAAGCCCTTCACTTACATCCGCCATCTCACCAGCAGAGGGTGGTCTGGGGTTTTGTCAGGTCCTCTTGAAAGTACTTGATATATGGGGATATATATTGTACCAGGACATAATATGCACAAACTGCAAAGTTTGAAAGTAATGAAGACCCCGGGGGCGGGGGGAGAATGCCATATATGGGCTATACAGGTATGTACCGCTGACCGCTGTGAAGGGAATGGGTTTCAACAGGAGCCCATGAGCTCCTGGTTTCAAGCAGCTTACTCCAGCATAGGGTATATAAATCAGAGTATTTGTGTCTAGAATAGAGTATCATTTATCACGAAACTGACCAAGCATATATAAATAACTCTTTTTTGAGAGAGTGAAACGATTGTGGTAGAAGGTTTTGTTTTGGCTAAATGTACTAGTGACGTCAGTTTCTAGAAAACAGCTGCTCTAGAATATGAGTGATTTGTATGGCGGTCCATTTCCGCCAGAATTCGATCTTTGTATTTTATGCTCGACTTGCTGTATTTTGTGTTACCTTACACAATGCGACATCCAACTGTGTCTATTGGGCATGGTACTTTTTGTTTTTCAAATTCAATATCACCTATTCGTGTTGTCAAATTGACGATTTTCTTCTGTTTTTTTATAAAAATGTAAACAATGCAAGTTTCGACTTTCGATGTTTTGTATTCAACATCCAAGTTCATGTATTCGGCTTCGTTCGACATCCTTCCGCAATCCATTGAGAGAGGACATCGCAGGCGCAGCTAATCTCCACCCCCATCCCCCGGGAACTGTGGCAAAAAGCCCTCCAGTAGAGTGGAGTAGAGAGAATGATCCTATCCCATGATGGTCGCATGTTTGTCTTTTTAAAATGAGCGGTAGGAGGTAGCAAGGCGTGACAGGCCGCACAATCTCTTCCGGTGTGAAACATTTGAGAACCTTTTATATTTTTGCTCTAACGAGCATATCTTTTAAAGATTTACCTTTCTTAAAAGATATGATGGGTGGATCTTTGAAGATTTTTTTGAGTAGTCGTTGTTCCTGTATGAAGTGGCATTTTTTCATTAAAATTTGTTTGATGTTTGGCACTGCTGGTTCATATTGTATGACAAAAGGCAAAATATCTTTCGTATCTTTTTTGTTCTGTTTGAGCGCTGCCTTCCTTTCTGTGAAGTTAATTTCTGATAGGTGTTTATCTACCAGATTTAGTGGGTAGCCCCTTGGGACCAAGCGTACTCTGAAGTTTAGAATGTTCTTTTCAAAAGTGGTTTTGGAAGAATTTGTTCTTAGCAGTCTAAGAGCTTCGCCCTTTATGAATCCTTTTTTTACACTTGGCGGGTGACAAGAGGTGTGGTGGGTGTACTGAAAGGTTTCTGTAGGCTTAAAATGTGTTTTTATGTCAAGGATTGATTGTTCCCTGAATCTTTCGCCTTTGTATATTACTGTATCCAGAAATGTGGTTTCTGTGTTTGAGATTTCCGCTGTGAATTTTTAAATTATTTAAAATCCGATGTAGGTATAAATTTCAATCCCCTGGAGATCACTTTAGTTTGGAAATAAGTGAGGTTTTTATTTGAGAGGTTTTTGATGTATTTTTCCTCCTTATTTGTTTGGTGTGAGGCTACGTTTGCAGGTTTGTTTCTGCGTTCTTTTCGCTTTTTCGTGTCTCTTTGGGTTTTCGTGTAGTTATTTGACTCTTTATTTGGGTTTTCCCCACCCTTGGTGGTGTTGACAATTTTACCAGACACGTGTGAGTACTCTTTACAATCTTTATTCAATTCTAACATCATTTGGTCTACTTCAGCTTTTAGTTTTTCAAGCTTTTTAAGTTTATCACTGCGGCTAACCGCCGTTGGCGGGGTAGCTCTGGATTTGTAACGTTTGGTTTCTGAACCGCTTTCACTTGAACGGCGGGCCTTAGCTTTGTCTTTGTTAAGCTTAATTTTTTGTTTTTCTAGACGGCGGTAGTGAAATCTTGTTAGCGCGGGGATGAAACCTTGCTCTGCTGTCTCTTTGACTGTCCTTATGTCTCTTAAAATCCGTCACGCCTTGCTACCTCCTACTTGTATTCAAATAAATCAATCAACATGCTAATACCTCGGAAGTAATCAAAATATCTAATTTATTTATGAACATTTCAATGCAGGTAAGCACAATGTATGACAATAAAAATAGTTAATTACTTCATTCCGTTACCATTTCACTGTAATGTTGTGTTGCGTTCGTTCCACAGTCTAAGAACCGCCATGTTGAAAAGACAAACATGGGACCGAAAACTAAAATTTAAACCAAGGGGGGTGGAGATTAGCTGCGCCTGCGATGTCCTCTCTCAATGGATTGCGGAAGGATGTCGAACGAAGCCGAATACATGAACTTGGATGTTGAATACAAAACATCGAAAGTCGAAACTTGCATTGTTTACATTTTTATAAAAAAAAAAAACAGAAGAAAATCGTCAATTTGGCAACACAAATAGGTGATATTGAATTTGAAAAACAAATAGTACCATATTCAATAGACACAGTTGGATGTCGCAATGTGTAAGGTAGCATAAAATACAGCAAGTCGAGTATAAAATACAAAGATCGAATTTTGGCGGAAATGGACCGCCATATTAATGTTGCCCGAACCCAGCGTCAGAGAAGACGCACCGCGTCGCACTTGAAGCTCTCAGGTTTTGAGACTGTGGGACCACCAGAGATAAGGACGGACCATTAGAAAAGTGATGGGGGTGGGGGGGGGGGGGGGGGGAAACAAAAAAAATTCATGCAAGGGAAAATGCCAAAAAAAAATTCATGCAAAGAAGAAGGTAAAAAAAAAAAATTCATGCAGAAGGAAGGTCCAATTGTGACTTTTTCACACGTAGTAAAAAAAATTCGTGCAGAGGGGTTCACCTGAAAAAAAAATTCCTGCACAAGCAGTGAGCGAAAAAAAAAATTCTTGCAAGCTGAAAATTCCCCACCCCCCCCATCACTTTTCTAATGGTCCGTCCCTAAGGTCTTCAACATAGAGACTACGCAAAATCTCCGCTACGATTTTGCGGAAATCGTTCGCGACAGCTCTCTAGATATTGTTCGAACACCCCTCCCAGTAGAAACGGCAAAGGTGCCAAACCAAAAAGTGCCCTTGGGAACCTCAAAACTTGTACCTCTGTGGATTGGAGGCCATGCAACCAGTGAAATTGTAGTGCGTCACGTTCCTCTTCTCTGATGCCTACCTGTAGTAAGGATTTACGCATGTCACCAGAGTGAAATCTACCTCAGACCAGAACACTATGGATTTTGTTCTGGAGAGCTGGTCCAGGCTCGAGACAATCATTAGAGAGGGTGCTCCCCTCGCTCCTCGAGCAGAACAGTCGTAAACCACAAGCATCTTTGTGCTTTCCGCGGTTTGCCTGGTAACTGCTCGATGGGGCATATTGGAATTCTCTGCCTGACGGCTGCAGCGGGGCTGGCTCGATCACGCCTTCCTCTGATTGATTTTTGATTATGTCGTTATATTCACCCAGCGTTCTCAATCGGCGTAATTTTGCGACCTGGGAGTGTAGACGACTAAGACTGCCTTCTTTTTTGTTGGGTAGCGGTGGATGGTCCCCTTTCCAAGGTAAGGGACGGACCATTAGAAAAGTGATGGGGGGTGGGGAATTTTCAGCTTGCAAGAATTTTTTTTTTTCGCTCACTGCTTGTGCAGGAATTTTTTTTTCAGGTGAACCCCTCTGCACGAATTTTTTTTACTACGTGTGAAAAAGTCACAATTGGACCTTCCTTCTGCATGAATTTTTTTTCTTGGCATTTTCCCTTGCATAAATTTTTTTTGGTTTTTCCCCACCCCCCCCCCCCCCACCACTTTTCTAATGGTCCATCCCAAAGCTAATCTCGTACCAGTCTTCATGCGGATCTCTAGTTAGCTGGCCGCGGAACTCTTCGTAAACCCCTGTTGATGACCAGCGGGAGAATCAGCTAACCCGAGCACATCTAGAGTGCATAATTTCTCGTAATCCCCAATTGTGTCCACCGCTAGGAGACCAGCGCTCAAATCAGCTCCTCTTCCTGGTGCCATAAGGGCCCAGCGGAAACGAGTTACCTCAGTTACAGGCTCCCCACGGTGTCCAACACGCGGTTTCGTGAGTGTTCGGATCTGCGCGTACTTGTTTACACCTAGAATAATGTGAATTGGAAGACTGGCGTCCAATGACTGATATCTAACTCCACTCCAATTAGATGACGCTGAGGGTCGTTACTTTCGGAACTTAACGGTATGCATACTAACAAAACAAATTTATACATACGCCTATACACAGCTATTCACAGCTATACAGTGCAATGTATTACTATACACAGCTATACAGGGTCATACACAGCTACTATACAAGGCTAAACACAGCTATACAGTTCTACAAACAGCTATACACAGCTATTCATAGATACATGGCTATTCAGCAATATACATCGCTACACAGAGCTTTACACACTGGCAGCTGGTCCGAGCTATAAACAGCTATACAGAGCTATATAGTGCTAGTCAGAGCTCTACACGGCTGTACAGGGCTAATCATACATTTCAAGGAGGTTGTGTGAGGCGTCCTAAACTGAATAACATCTTCTCAATCTCTCTTTTGTAAAAATGTACTAGTACACTAATGCAAATGCCGCAGTCTGATTAGCTGAGCTACTACACATTACATTATCATTCCTTAGAGTGCAGCACTTGGTTGAAGATCGTTTTCAAATTGGTGACGTCTTCGCGCTTTAGCGAAGTTTCATAGGAAGATTTAGTGTTTTTAAGTATTTTTCTCACCGACACCTTATTTGATTATGATTTTTACGCTCTCGTTTTCTATGAGCCGGTGATAGTTGACTCGCCCTTCGATCTCATCAATTATCACCCCATAGAAATCTAGAGTTCATAATCTAATTGTTGAATAGTAGAATCACAGTTTACAGATCAGTCTTTGAACCCTATTTTAATTACTGTTTACTTGTCTAGGATAGCCCTGGCGAAAGTTTATTAAATAAGGTTTAGAGATAATGCTGCCCACGCTGCATTATCTCTGAACTGATGTCACCGACAGTGGGCTGGGAGCAGTCTTGTCGCAGTGGCAAGATGGCCAGGAAAAAGTAGTCCTGAATGACTATGAATGACATTGTGGTACCACCAAGAAAGAGATGCCGACCATGGTGTACGCCATAAAGTACTTCCGCCACTACCTGTATGGGAGACTCTTCACTGTCAGGACAGATCACAACGCACTGAAGTGGCTTCAAAGTTTCAAGAAACGTGAGGGGCAGGTGGCTAGGTGGCTCGAGGTTTTGGTACAGTACGATTACAAGATCGACCACCGTCCTGGAAGGAAGCACCAGAATGCTGACGCCCTTTCCAGAACCCCCTTTTGCCGGAGTAGGAAACCGATAAGGTAGCCCAGACCAATGCAGTCGTAAATGCTAACCATTCGTAGTGTTAAGCGTGGACCCCCCACCGAACTGCAGTCCTTGCAAATGGACGACCCAGACCTGAAACACTTCTTGTCCTGGAAACAGACCCGGACAAACCAGCCAACCTAGCAGGAGGTAGAAGGTATTGGCAGAGCCTTAAAGAGCATGTTAACACAGTGGAAACGGTTGCTGCTGCAAAATGGTGTACTACATCGACGCTGGGAAACCGATGGTGGTGGTGATGATGATGATGATGATGATGCAGAGGACGATGATGAGTGAACCATCTTGCAATAAACGACAGTAGCATGTACTAAAGCATGTTTGTACGAAATGGGTGCTGTATTTCAATTCCTATAAGCTAATTTAACTATCATCAAGTCACCTTGATGAATTACGAGTGTCACGCTTTCTTTAACTTTACTACAATACCTTGCCATCTGAAGCAGGTTCCAGGTGAGTGCACCTAGTTTTGACTTAAAGCCTGTTTATATGGAGGCGGTTAACCCTCCTTGGTGGGATCGAAAAATAGCTTAATAGATGATGCTTGTGTTTACATGCAATTTTTTCCACCCCGCGTACTTGAGGCTACTGTGTGGTCGACGGCCATACAACGACGAATTTCTGTATGTAGGTCAACTCGGTCTCGAAATCGATGCCATAGAATTCACATTTTTACGAAATTCAAAAGAAATTCAAAAGGAATTTCAACTTGATCAGCTGTCCCGCAAACCGCCGCCCCCCCCCCCCCCACCCCCCTACCCCAAACACGCGGTACACGCCGGTTTGTTGCATCATGCCCTCACGCCCTCAATAAAGTAAATGATGAGCAGCCCGGAACGATTTGGACAATGGTTTTTAGCGGGAGTCCATGTTTTTGGACAAATCTGGAACCCAGGTGATGGGCTCCTGAGCATATTAATAAAAATGCTTCATCACTAAGAGAAGAAAACCATACCAAATCAAAGGTAACCTATGGAATCTCGTGAGCATTTTGCGTTGCGATGACAAAACATTACATAGATTTAGTGACCTTGGTAGATTGTATCAGTGGAAAAACGGTAACATTTAGGGGAATGGTGTCGGATATTTTGTTCTGATTTTACCAAGAAATCACCGGCAAGAATCCTGTCTCGATTTGTCCTTTGCGGGCCGTACAGTGACGTACACCCCGGTAAATTGACCAATCACAGCGCGCGTACTGAGAGATATCAGGAGCCAATGGTAATGGGCTATTTGGAGATAGAATAAAATGGTTTCTGGGGTTATCGGAATTAGCCAAAATGATTGGCTGACAAGCGTTACCCCCAAACCCATAACGAGAGCGCACGAGCTAAAAACGTCGGTTGGTCTACGCCAGGAGTGATGGGCTCCTTTCTACGCCCATAGGTGCTAGGTCCTCAGATAAAGTTACTCAAAATGCCCTCTTTCCAAGGGTCGTGCGTGCGACGTCCCCAGACAACGCTTACCCCAGGTTCCCTCTTCCCAGCTTACTCAACCGAATGAAGTCAACACTTCCCCAGCAGTACAATACGCCATGATGTTGGCTCGGTACTGTACAAGTTTTTCTGTCGCGAAAAAACTTCTCCCTGCGGCCGTGTCAGGAGCAGTAAGGGCGAAGCACACCCTCCCAGACTTGCCGTACGATTTTGACGCTTTAGAACCGACAATCAATGCCGAAATTATGCAACTGCATCACCAAAAGCACCACGCCACTTATGTGAACAACTTGAATGTGGCTGAGGAAAAGCTCGCCGAAGCACAGGCTAAAGGTATTGCTGCTGCTTCACTCTATACCATGGCGAAGGCTTAGTGGTCTTAGCTTTTTTAGGTACAAAGAATGCCCTTAATAAACAGTGGGCATCGATAGATGTTTGGCCGAGCCTTCACCTAGTCTCATTCACTCTAAACTCGAGATTGCTCCGAATCTCTCAATTTAAGAAAAAGTTTTCTTATTTTGCGAGTAAAATTTAAAACAAATCGTAGAATAAGAATTCTCTTTTGCTTTATCTAAACTGGCAGTTTTGATTTAAGAGACCAACATCTTATTTTATGATTTGTTTTTCTTAATATAAGAAATCCATAAAATCTCGAATTTATAGTGATTAAAGCTTCTTTAGATATTATGTAGTATTATGGAACGCGCTTATGAACAACACGTGGGATGAATATGTAAAACATTTAATGCGTTGCTTGTTTTTGCGTACAAAGGCGTATCGAGATTTCTTATGATACTATAGTTAGGCTACATTCCCATATCACCACATACTTTATTCGAAGTGTCTCCGTGTCCACAGTCGGCTGAGGTTTCAAGGAAACTGGACCGTGTCCGACAGTCGATAAATTTCTGAAAATTACAGCAAATGTATATAGTCGTTTCCAACTTAAACATAATAGTATTAATAAGAAGGTCCAGTTGCACAAGATGACCGCCACAAATCTTCATGTAAATTATCTAGTAGAGCCCGGCACTCTATAGCGAAGTTGAAATCTACATGGGACTTAGAAAATTTTCACTCTTTACTGGAGCTGTCGGACGCATAACTTTAAAATACTCCATGTCCGACAGCCAAAGAGAGGTATGAAAAATATTAAAGAATGAAAAAAAGATAATATAGAATATTCGAAAGAGGCAGTGCAAAATAGTAATGTAATCATTATTATTTGCATAGAACACATTTGCTGGAAATAACCATGAGTTATAAGCAAAGTAACTCTTAACTGTTGGACAGGAAATGCAAAGTACTTTGTGTCCGACAGTTGTTTATTTGTTATTGTCACACCAGTCGCCCAAAGATCGTGAAAGTGTTTTAAACCGCAGTCATTAAGGCCTAAAGAGTAAAGTAGGACAAAGTAACATTTTGTTTTCATGAGAGGAAAGCATACGAATGAAGATTGTTCTTTGTTGACAACTGATCGATCGGCGCCAGATCCAATAAAGGAGTTAAGCTAGTCCTTCTTGTGTCCCGAGTTTTCTCGGTAAGTATGATTATTCGCAAGAACATAGATAAGCATAGTCGAACGAGCTTATTTATCCATAAAATATAGACAAGATCATCTAATATGATGATTTCTCGATAGTGGGACACGGAGTATTTTAAAGTTATGCATCCGACAACTCCAGTAAAGAGCGAAAATTTTCCAAGTCCCATGTAGATTTCAACTTCGCTATAGAGTGCCGGGCTCTACTAGATAATTTACATGAAGATTTGTGGCAGTCATCTTGTGCAACTGGACCTTCTTATTAATACTATTATGTTTAAGTTGGAAACGACTATATACATTTGCTGTCATTTTCAGAAATTTATCGACTGTCGGACACGGAGTTTCCTTGTAACGTCAGCCGACTGTCAGACACGGAGACACTTTGTACTTTATTATGTATGCTGTAGCCGCACTCTTTCGTTCTTCAAAGACAAAAACATGTTTGCACGTGCATTATCCTAGACTGGACATGTACAGCTTGCATAATTATGGGGTTATACGGAAATCTAGCCCTTGGACATTGTTTTTGGCCCTTTCAGAGAGTTGAGCGCACCAAATAGGATTTGATGAGCATGAGTCTAATAGACCCTCTTGTTTTTTTGGGCTGAATAATTACACATGAAGGACTGTGCAATGGTTTAAGTAATGGTACTGCTAAGAAGCAAGCTGAAAAACAATAGCGCTCAGAAATAGCGTCAGTTAGTTTTGTGGTGCTAATTGGTGCATAGAGCAAAAGCCAAATTTGGCAGAGAGACAGGAAATAGGGCTATGGAAAAGACAAGGTCCAAAAATGACGCTTGTTTAAATTTTTTCATTGTTTCTTTTTTCAGGGTTTTTTTGGTATTAGACAATGAGATGAGGCAATTTAAATGGAATTAACAATCAACCATTTTACAGTTGTGTGCTTAGTACCCTGGCCTTTGAATAGAAGTGAGGCTGGAGGTGACCTTGTTTTGTTACAAACCTTCCTGTTCTTCATATGTAAATAATATGATTTGCACATGAAAGGCAGTGAGGTTTGTAACCAAGCAAGGTCACCTCCAGCCTCGCTTCTATTCAAAGGCTAGGTTCCTAAGGACAAAACTGTAAAATGGTCTATTAACTGTTCGCACCCTTTTAATGAGTTTGCCGTACACCTGCCTACCTTTTAGCCAGAAAATTACTTAATATCTCGAAGAACATATGGGAAAAATCTCAGTTAGGGAGGCAGAGGTGGTGGAAAAAGTTCCAGCTTCCTGGGCTGCGTTCAATGTTTTTAATTTTCTTTTTTTCATCAAGACAATATTGTTGGCAACCATAAACCCTATGCATAACTAGCTCAAGGTGCTCATAGACATAACTGATGCAAATTTCTCGTCCATTATATTTTGAGGAATTTGAATCTGAGAAAAAAAGAGACGGTCAAACGAAGCTTATTCTAATTTAATTTATCGTGATTTCAAATATTATGAAAACCTATCATTTCAATTTAGTATGTCAGATCAATGAAATCATGAATTTTTCAAAAATCAAAATGAAAAGATCAAAGTGTGTGAAACCCACCAAAGAGAAACATTTTTTTATAGTAAGTGAGATCTTGGTAGTATCAGGATAAAACAATTTATTATTATTTATGGTTATTAATTTTAATGATGATTTAACTTTGGTTCTCAGGTGACATCAGTGGTGTTATAGCTTTGCAGCCAGCTTTAAAGTTTAATGGTGGAGGTCACATAAACCACTCAATATTTTGGACAAATCTGTCCCCTAATGGAGGTGGAGAACCAACAGGTATTTTCAAGTTTCAGGGCCATTAAAGAAACTTAAGTAGTGCTTTTTACCTGCCCCCAAACAGACAAGAAATTGTAACAGATTTAGGCTGTTAAGTACCACCACCTAAGGACACACATCCCACTTGACTCTGATGACGACTTTTGCTCAGGTTTTCAAACCTTTTGTCAACAATTTTTGGGAGTACCTAAACCCAGACAATCAAACCTGACAAACAGGGGTGTCTATTTAAAGGATGTTCAACTAAAGGTGCAAAAGTAAAATTGGAAGGGTTTGAAACTGACCAATTAGCAATTATCAACATCAAAATGTAGTAAGGGTATGTTAAAGTGACACATATGTGCACTGAGGCGACAATGGTAGAAGGGATAAAACCCTATTGCTACCAAAAAAGAAGATGAAAAATTGAACTCAAAAGCCAGCAGCCATGGACAGCTGTTTTGAACTTGTTAGGCCTCATCAGCATGGCACAGCTAGCAGATAAGCTCTGGGTTCCCACATTATGAATGTCAAGGTGATAAAAAATATTAGGATTGTGGGATGTGGCTTTAAATGAGATTGAAAGTATAAGTTGGCGCAGCTCAAATTTAATTTAGACAAATGTTTTGCTTAGCCATGTCTAAACCTCAGTTAATTAACCAGCCCCTACAGTTTCAGTTTTTATCTTTTCAACAAATTTGTCCCCTAATAGATGTAGAGAACCAACGTGTGTTGCATAAGTTTCAGGGTTTTTGAAGCACTGAATATTAGCTTTTTTCAAAATTAATTTAGCTGGTTCTAAACAATTGAGAAACTTTTACAAATCTATACAGTTTTCACATTGACATTTACACTTATTAACCCTCTCGGCCCTAAGATCCAAATTGTAATTCCCCTTAGCAAATACCACTCTTTTCCTTATAGGTCAGTTACGAAAATTTTGTAATAGGTTGATGCCTTTAAATCTATCACTTGTTTTGAGTACTTGACAGTGGATCAATGTCGTAAGACAAAGTTTTACAATTAACACTGCCAGGAGTGCAAGAGTTAAAATTCTCTCTTTTAAAGTAAAGTTGATGTTGTCGCAATCTGTTCAAAGGTGTGTTTTTGGTTATGGGCGTGTTTGAACCCTTGGCTTTTGGCTGTGAATGGATTGTTTACTGTATAACGTTTCTGTTTTGACCACAGGTGCCCTAATGGAAGCTATTAAAAGAGACTTTGGCTCCTTTGAAACCTTTAAAGAGAGGTTAAGTACAGCAACAGTAGGAGTTCAAGGCTCTGGGTGGGGATGGCTGGTATGTGGGGTTTACTACCATTCACAAATTTTCAGTAGGTATTGCATGGGAAAATATCAGTAAGTTACTGATATTTTCCCATGCAATACCTACCCTAATTGCACCATACAATTAACAATTATTGGATGAGCAAGTGACACTTCTCGTACTTTTGGACCTAAGTGCTGCTTTTGATACCATTGAACATTGCATTCTTCTCAATATTTTACAAAAGGATTTTGGAGTCGTCGGAACTGCTTTAAATTGGTTCGACTCATTTCTGTCTGGTCGCAAACAACGTATACTTGTCGGTGATAAGACTTATGACGACTTCAATCTGAACTGTGGAGTCCCCCAGGGCAGTTGTATGGGCCCTATTTTATTTACTCTTTACGTCTCCCGTCTCTTTAACATTATTTCACAGCACCTCCCTTCCGTCCATGGCTATGCTGACGACACCCAGATTTACCTTTCCTTCCGACCTTGTTCTATCCATTCGGAATTTAACGCTGTCTCTGTCATTGAAAAGTGCATCGCTGATGTCCGCTCTTGGTTTATTGGTAATCGTCTAATGATCAATGACGCGAAAACTGAATTTCTAATTATTGGTACCCGTCAACAACTTGAAAAAACATCTATTGATTCTATTGTCATTGGCGACACTGTCATTAAACCGTTAGAAAGCGTCCGGAACCTTGGGGCCTGGTTCGATGCTCATATGCGAATGAATGTTCACATTGGCAAGATTTGTAGCAAGGCTTTTCGTGGACTATACAACATAAGACAGATCAGAAAATTCCTTACCGCGCAATCCACAAAGACACTGATCCATGCCTTTGTATCTTCGCACCTTGATTACTGCAATGCACTTCTATTTGGTCTACCTAAATACCAGCTTGATCGTTTACAGAAAGTTCAGAATGCCGCGGCTAGAGTGATTTTTCGGATTGCGAAATTTGATCATATCACACCCGCTCTTATCGACTTACATTGGCTTCCAGTATCGTTTAGAGTTCAGTTTAAATTGCTTCTTCTTGTTTACAAGGCACTACACAACCAAAGTCCTTCCTACATAAAAGATCTTTTATCCCTGAAACCAGCTGTTAATTACGCTCTTCGTTCGTCTGCAAAATCTCTTCTGGTCGTTCCAAAAATCAACTGCTCTACACTTGGGGATCAGGCCTTTGCTCATGCTGCACCTGTTTTATGGAACTCGCTGCCATTAACTATAAGAACAAGTAGCAGCCTCGCCATTTTTAAAAAGCAACTGAAAACATTTCTTTTTAAGAAAGCTTTTGATTTGTTGGAATAGTTTTAAAGTTTAGCATAGTTGTTGAAATAGTTTTAAAGTTTAGCATAGTTGTTGAAATAGTTTTAAAGTTTAGCATAGTTGTTGGAATAGTTTTAAAGTTTAGCATAGTTGTTGAAATAGTTTTAAAGTTTAGCATAGTTGTTGAAATAGTTTTAAAGTTTAGCATAGTTGTTGAAATAGTTTTAAAGTTTAGCATAGTTGTTGGAATAGTTTTAAAGTTTAGCATAGTTGTTGAAATAGTTTTAAAGTTTAGCATAGTTGTTGGAATAGTTTTAAAGTTTAGCATAGTTGTTGAAATAGTTTTAAAGTTTAGCATAGTTGTTGAAATAGTTTTAAAGTTTAGCATAGTTGTTGGAATAGTTTTAAAGTTTAGCATAGTTGTTGAAATAGTTTTAAAGTTTAGCATAGTTGTTGAAATAGTTTTAAAGTTTAGCATAGTTGTTGGAATAGTTTTAAAGTTTAGCATAGTTGTTGAAATAGTTTTAAAGTTTAGCATAGTTGTTGAAATAGTTTTAAAGTTTAGCATAGTTGTTGGAATAGTTTTAAAGTTTAGCATAGTTGTTGAAATAGTTTTAAAGTTTAGCATAGTTGTTGAAATAGTTTTAAAGTTTAGCATAGTTGTTGGAATAGTTTTAAAGTTTAGCATAGTTGTTGAAATAGTTTTAAAGTTTAGCATAGTTGTTGAAATAGTTTTAAAGTTTAGCATAGTTGTTGAAATAGTTTTAAAGTTTAGCATAGTTGTTGGAATAGTTTTAAAGTTTAGCATAGTTGTTGAAATAGTTTTAAAGTTTAGCATAGTTGTTGAAATAGTTTTAAAGTTTAGCATAGTTGTTGGAATAGTTTTAAAGTTTAGCATAGTTGTTGAAATAGTTTTAAAGTTTAGTGATTTCTATTTATTTATTTATTTTAACTTAATGTAAAGCGCTTTTGAATATTTTTTATAGTTCTAGCGCTATACAAGTCTATTATTATTATTATTATTATTATGAGGCTGAGTATGATATGACGAATTATCCAGATCAAGGAGGGTTTTATCGGCCAAAGCTGAAGGCTGGGGTGAATAACATTCTATGAGATCTGCATAATTCTTCATATCATAATTGTTTTATTTTGCAGTCAAAATATTTCCAGAGCTTTAAAAGCCAAAATGTACTTTATCCCATTGAGGCCCAGATGCCCAAGCCCAGACCACCCCCTGAAATTCCAGATAAAATGGCTGCTTCAAATGAACACTCGCACATGTCAGAAAAATTCACGATTTTTACTCACTTCCTCTTCTTTTTTTGTCATGAAACTTTCCATCAGTGTTACCCATGTACAACATTATTCACCAGATATTTTTAATCTTCAGAAAAACTACACAGAGTCTAGAAAAAAAAATTTAATACACAAATCACTACAATTTACAGCAAGTTCTGGAATGAGGTCTGCATATTTCTGTCTTATAAGCTTACAACTAAACAGAGCACTTTTCTGTCCCCAAAATCAGCAGAAACGCCTTTGCAGAAGACTAACAACCTGCAAACATATAATTGTTTCAACAAGAAATAAAAGATCTTCTAGTTTTTATATCAGGAGTACAATTTAAAGTTGCCGCTGTTGTTGATATCACAACGCGTCACTAGATGTATGACACAGTTATGAATTTCCAAAGTCTTACTAGCTAAGAAGTAACATGGCCTCCAAAATTTCTTTCTGGGAACATATGGAGCAGAAACATTTGTCCCAACCAATTAACGAGGGTCGTAACTTTGCAAAACAAGTCCGCTTGATCTTAAATCGCGGGATCAGCAAGATGATTAGTATTTGCCAAGGGTAACAAAATGTTGCTTGGGAATCGTTTTCTTTAACCCCTCAAGACCAATACATTCAAATTGGAATCTCATTACATATGTATCTGGGGATGTTCGTGAATCTCTATCAGAATGTTTAGGCTGAGAAACGTCAAAATTGTGGCACGATTTGTGAAACATTAACTTGCATATTATTATTAACTTACCCAAGATCCAAGTTGCATTTCTCATTAGTGAGTCCCATACATTTTCTTGTGTGTTGCTTTGAAGAATTTGATGTTAGACCACTAAAAGCTCTTAGGAAAGGCAAATTCTAATCAATATTTGTTTGGTACCCCAAACAGGGATATAACAAGGTAAACAGTCGTTTGGTGATCACCACATGTCCCAATCAAGACCCACTTCAGGCAACAACAGGTAAAAACCCTCTGTTTTGTGTTGCAACTATTGTAGCTGCTGGTATCCTGACCAGTGGGCTTAACCCCTTGTTTATTAGGAGCATGCGCACGGGGCCTCGGCATTGGCGGGCACGAGGCCACCGTGAAATTACCTGAAGTTCCACTAAGGTTTTCTTCAAGTTTCCCAAGTGTTTTGTAAGTCGTTTGTTTTAGTTTTTATTTCTCGTGCTACGGATTTCTAACGGATGTTTGTGATGATACTTGTGAGTTGATTCAGCCTTGTGTATGATTAAACGTTTCGTTGTTATGTTCATCGCCACGGCTATCATGTGCCGCCAGTCCCAGCTACAACTATTAAGTGTATTTTGACCAAATGAAGACACTTTCTGGATTTTGTTCTGCATAGTTAACTCTTAACTTGGCATTTCATTAGAAATTATGCATGCTTGGGTGTTCAATTTTTTTGACTTAATAGTGTGAGTTTCCAGGTATAGCCCCTTGCAGTCCCCTGACTTCTGCTGATCTTGCGATCTTGCTAGGTTTGATTCCTCTCCTTGGGATTGACGTGTGGGAACACGCATACTATTTACAGTACAAGAACGTCCGTCCTGATTATGTGAAAGCTATTTACAGTGTGGTCAACTGGACCAATGTTGAAGAACGTTACATGGCAGCAAGCTCATAAAGTTGTAAAGATCCTTAAAGAAAACTGGTGCACACTTTTTGTTGACTGTTTGTCCAGTACATTAGGTTGTTGTTACCATAAAAGATACCTTAAGTGAGGTTAAAGGAAGCTCATGATTCAAGCATTAGGCCTCTGTCATTTGCTCTGATGAAGAGCTCACACAAGAGACGTTATCTAAAATGATACAAAGATCTGATTCAATCCAACATTAAATCGACTGGGATCGGGATCAGCGACAACCTATTTTTGTTTTACGTGCTAGTTATTACTTAAGCCCAGGTTCAAGCGAATCGGCTTCCTAAAAACAGGCCCACATGTTTAAAACGATTTGCGAGTCAAAGAGAAACTCTGAATGACAGAAAGAGTCTTAAAAATGCCAAGAAAGATGATATATTCTTTTCATTCAAAGTCATCATGGCCACAGTCCTGGTTATCTGAAAAAAAATCTGGCGTAGTCTCTTTTGCCAGCTCATGTTTGGCTTCAAATTCTTCATTTTTAAAAAATTGTAATAACAAAGTTAGATTGAACATGTCTTACAGCGGTGCAACTTATATTTGCATAATTAGCAATTCATTTGATGAACCCATTTTTCTCTGTGAGTATGTTCCAATTTCCCACCAATGCAGCTCCAGTTTCTTTAGAAGCATTACCCCCTTTATCCATAAAGGTGTGTTGTCTAACCAGTTCTATCACCGGAATTTGCATCTTGGAGTCCAAAGGCCCATTAAGACCAAAACAGTGGGCCATTTGAGAAATAGACTGTGTCATTATGGAATCGGAATTCATACATAAATGTAGTTAGCCACAGTCATATCGTACTACAGAAAAACGAATCCAAACTGTTTGCTTTGCTGTTTTTCATTACTAAATGAGATGCTTGCCCACTCAAATAATCATGAACAAATACGGCAGACAATTTGAGGACATGTATTCTCAAATGCAACAACGCAGCCCATTTGCTCATTGGCAGACGTTCAGCCAATCATAATGCTTGTCTTAGGAATCATTGATCTTTGTTGCCTTTTATTATATCTCTCAGTTAGTACGCGCGCTGTGATTGGTCAATTTAGCGGGCCGTACAGTGAAGTACGGCCCGCTAAAGTTTGTTTTGGTTGCCAAAATGACACCAGAGATATAATAAATATCTTATTAACCTCGTTTTCTCGGTCCGTACTGTAAAATACGGATCCGAGTTTTTTCCCGTCGATTTATGGCCCGCGCGCTTCGCGCTTGGGGGAGTCAAATCAGCAGACCTTGAAGGTCGTTTTCGGGGTGTGAAAACCAGCTGGGTTTGGCAGTCATTTTTGGAGATAGATAATCAGCTGATTTTAAAGCCTGTTTTCTACTGTTAAAAATTCAGCGATTTTTGAAGAACATTTTTGGGGGTTCAAAATCAGCCATTTTTAGTGGTCCTTTTTTTGGCTGATTTTCAAAGCACGTTTAAAGGGGCAAAAATCAGCTGTTTTTCATAGTGGTTGTTTTGGGTTAAAAATCGGCTGATCGTGAAAGTTGTTTTCGGAGGTTAAAAATCAGCTGTTTTTGGTGGTCGTTTTTTTGAGGTTTAAAATCGTCTGTCTTTGGTGGTCGTTTTTAACTCGTGGAAACGCGAAGCGTATTTGCGAGGTTTTGTGGGACTCCGATATGCAAATTGTCACTCACTCACTCCAGTGTAGATGTTGTGGTTCAATTTCATCCTTGGTTTATCATACATTATCATACATTACCATACCAAAAGACAAAGGAAAATAAAATTTAATCCAAGGAAAAAATTGAACCACAACATAGACACTGTTCGTAATTTGTCGGATAGAACTCGGGAACACCGACATGAAGACGACAATTGTCGTCACCGAAGTCCACCGATCAAAGTTCACGCGGAAAGTGTATCGTACCGGTGCCAGAGTTTGTGGTGATTTTGTAGCTTAACAGGACGATTAGCGAGGCCCTGCAAGGGGTAAATTTCGACAAGCGACATGGCCTTGAAACGGCGACATGAAGGAGCTGAAATGACGAAGAATGACGAGCCGCTCACGCGAAATTACGACAGCGACCTGCGACCTTCCGAAATTGCGACGTGAAAAGGTTTGAAACTCAGACGGGCGATATAAAGAACCCCCCAAACAGGGCCTCGTTAGTGGTCTTGCTAAAATCAAAAGTTTAAATGTCTCCAGTTAGGACAATGGCCAACTTGAACTCCCAAGCTTTCCTCTAAAGACATGAAACAATCGGCTGAAATCTGCCATCTTCTATATCAATGACTCGACTAATACAATCAGCTCCCTCAAACTCAGTGCGAGGGGATCCCCTGCACCTCTAACTCTATTCCCATATTGGCACAGAGCTGAAAAACCTCCAGCACAGTAGCATGTAAGTCAGTTCTCATACTTTCCACTTGTATGATTTTACAAGCACTTTGACTATCAGAACTGACCACTTCACATACGAGCTTACAAGTAAGGGTAAAAATGAATGTAAAGGGAACAGTATGGCAGATAACTCCCTCCATGTAGAGCTTCTTCTACATTCTTCTAAATCCCACTGCTTATTGCAAACTTGCTCGCCATTAATATCTAAGTGAGCACCACATCCTGTGGCGCTTGCATCCGAATACACTACCACTGCAAGAAAGTTTTATCAAAACTTTCTTGCAGGTCTTACACTCTTGAAAGACAGTCCGCAATAACACTGTTCTTTCCTTTGAAATGTCCACTGTTCAAATTTTTCTCCCGCAAAAACAAGCTCCATTGTAGCAATCGCTGAATGTTGTTCCTCATCCTTCTCATCATCCTGTAGCAGCAGGGCACTAACAGCCACATCACTTTTGGAACAAGAATACTTGGTAAACTCCAGCTACTGGTTCTTGGTTCATTAAAGTTATTCTCCAGCAAGTAGTTATATTATTTTCCTTGAGGCATTGTTTGACTAGAGAAGCATTGTAAATATCAACGTCATGAGACAGTTGATCAGTTCTTGATGGCACATCAGGAAAAAGATGCTTAATATTCAAAGAGACGGTTTTCCAGGTCTTTTCTTTGAGCTTCTGTTAGATGAGACAGCTTGGAATCCAGGTCACGCAGCACATCAGAGTTTCGAGAGCCTTGCTGTGTCAGTGGGACTATCCGTACCTAACTCACAACTAAATTCTTTCTTAGGTTCTGGAATAACTACAATCACATTTGCAGGCTGTGCCTCTTCAGAAAAACTACCTCGTTCAATATATACGGCTTCAACATGTTAATATGACACAGCTGCGTTTCCTTACGCCTATCTGGAATAGTACTACATAATTAAGGTCACTTAACTTTTTAATAAAATAGGGCCCAAAAAAACTAGACTGCAATGTATTGCCTGGCACTGGCAAAACTACAAGGACCTTCCGTCCTGGCTTGAAACTTCGCTTTACAGCATCAAAATCATATCTTTCCTCAACTGATTTCTGAGATGAACTGAGATTGACCCTTGCTAATTCACAAGCTCTAGATAGCTTAGTGCGGAAATCTAAGACATACTGCAAAAGAGTAACACGA
Source organism: Ricordea florida (assembly GCA_949710005.1). Classification (NCBI taxonomy): domain Eukaryota; kingdom Metazoa; phylum Cnidaria; class Anthozoa; order Corallimorpharia; family Ricordeidae; genus Ricordea; species Ricordea florida. The sequence continues at coordinate 23,491,517 of OX453279.1, forward strand.
GGCTCATTAGAACAAGATAATAACTTCTCCTTCAAGGAATTTCAGAGGTCCTCTCACAGTGTGACCGAACATAAGCTCAAAAGGGCTGAAGCCGAGAGATTCTTGCACAGACTGGCGTGCAGAAAACAACAAAAGATGGTACCTTCGTCCCAGTCCTTCTCCGTCTCGAAGCAGTACATCCTCATCATGTTCTTCAGAGTTTCAAGAGGACTTGTACTGAGTGATTCCAAGCTCCTGCATAACTTTCCAGACACACTTTCGCGCGCTCATACGTAAGTGCTAGAGCTGTGCGATAACGCTCTTTAAATACATTCACAGATCGATAGTTCCAAAACATTCGAAAGATTACAACAATTACTATTTATCGAATGATTACTTAACTTAACATCATGTTTGTGTGTTCTAGAATTCTCTAGAAGGAAGATTGCGTGACTACGCAAACATCCGCATACTTAACAAGTTCTAGAAACATCTAATAACCGGTGGCAGGCAACAAGACTCGGCAGTCATTAGCCCAGTGTCCTGATGGATGGAGAACGCGAGCGAGAGAAATCTAACGACTCTTTGAAGACTAAAATACTAAACACCAACCAACCACAAAGTCCCTGGAGACACGCCCTAACGGCGTGCTCCAACCAAACACGAAAAAAACATTAACTGCTAATGAACTGCATAAATGCCATACCAGCGGAAAATACATTTTCCAATTGCACCACATCATGCGCATTCGACGTTGTCTATCTGAGGACGCTGCTGAGACGTTCATGCATTCGTTCACAACCAACAAAATCAATTATTGTGACAGTTTGCCGTACGGGTTGTTTGCCTGTCAAAAAGTCCAGAATGCATTCACTAGACTTATTTTCATCGAACGCAAATTTTGTCACATCACCCTCTTCTTATTAAGTTACACTGGCTGCCCATGAGTGTTAAATTGAAGATTTTATTAATTACTTTTTACATAATGAAGAGAAAATGAGGTAAGCGGACGCATCTTCCATACTGGGTTCTCTTACTATGATAAGGGAACAGAATTAAGAGAAAATGACGTAAGAGAGCGCATCTTCTGTACTGGGTTCTGTTACTATGATAAGGGGAAAGAATCTATTTTAAGATCCGGAAACTGTTTTAACTGACCAATGGCTGATGTCCTCATCACGTGGTTGTAATTTCAATGCGCCTTGGGGATCTTGTTTCGTTTGACCTCGACTTCCCACTTCCGGTATTGGGAAACCGAGCAGCCATGGAACGAAATGTAAATAGATTCCGCGCTAAGAATAGATTCTGTCCCCTTATCAGATCAGACGGGGTTATGTTCTTTTTCCTCATTTTCTCTTGAATTAATGTAACAGCTGGTTACATACATAATTTGATAGCAATTAAGCCATGTAAGTACCAGACACAACTTACAGTCAAATAATGAATTGTCGTTTACCATTCCGGTATGCAGGTCACATCGGACACTGGGAGACCGCTCTTTCACTATCGCAGACTCAACATTGTGGAACTCTCTCCCAGCTCATATTAAGAATGCAAGAACTGTCAATTCTTTTAAGTTTCTTTTTAAACCTCACTTTTTTCAATTAGCCTGTAACACGAAATTGTGTTTATTTATTCTAATTATTTGTTATTTTGATCTGACCAGGAGCCCATGACCAGGAGTGTTCCTCTTCCATATCAGCCCTTTGCCCCAGCACAGTAGCAGATGGCGCTATTTTTAACTTCTATTTCGCGGCAAAGAAAACAAATGTATCATTACAACGACAAATCAAATTGCGCTACGTACATGTTTATTTCTGATTAGAATTTGTACTGTCGCTTTTACAATGGCGGAAACCGCTTTCACGGGAAATATATTTCATAATACAAATAAATAATTTTATATTCTTAAAATAATAACATCTGTTGCTGTGCTGGAGACGCTCCTGGTGATTGGCTCCTGATCTTATTTATTTTAATGATAATGATAATGATAATTTATATAGCGCACTTTTTCATATGAATATGTTTAAAGGCGCTGTCGCTCCCGACTCCCCTTAGTAACAGTATGTTTGTTTATCGTCACGTGACTCAAGTACTTTTGCCTTAGTTGAGTTTGTTATCGTGAGCGAGGATAGTATTTGAGTATATTCTACCTGTATTAGCATTTTGAAGCCGAACAGTTCGGTAAGTTAGCCTTTTTTTCTACATTTGAGAATTGGTATGGTAACTTCAAGTGATATCTACCTCTGTAATTTGCTAGAAAACCACATACAAGTTTCTACGAACTGACCACGAGGTCTGCGCCCAATGTCTTCGTTTGCTGTCGTTTGACTACGATTGTTATCTACAAGCTGATGCAAGATTTACATTGTGCAAGTAGTGCGTTTTCGACGTTCAAAATAAAGTTGGCTGAAATTATTCGAGTCTGTCGGGATTCGAACTAACAGGCGCTTTACACTTCAATTGGGTGAGATCAGACGTCAGCATGTAAAGGCGCCTCTGGCTGCCGCTATCAGTCCATATATGATCTCACACACCCACTCAACCCATGTATGAATTGTCAGATGAAACCAGGCGTAGAGATAGACCACCACACCGGGAACTACGTCCCCTACTCTTTTCGAACAGTGTGTGGGTTCGTTAACGTCCCACAGATTATTAGGAACAAGTGTTGTGAGACGGGTCCTACGATTTATCGTCCTTATCCGAGAAGACTAGAAAGTCTAACCATTTACAGATATCATTACAAAGGCAGCACTTTCTCCTCAGTTATTTTTAAGACCCTGAGTGTTGGTCCGGCCGGGGTTTGAACCCGCAACCTCCCGCACGGTAGTACGGTGCTCTACCAACTGAGCTAACCGGTCTTTTTCTATTTTAACCGGTCTTTTTCATTTTTTTCATTATCCTATATTTTCGCACTACTGTAGTATTGTACTTGATATTTTTTAGCGTTTCTATGAAGTCGTTGTAATTTATCAGTCACGAGCCGCTTTCTTAAACTCTAGATCTTACTTTTTATTTAGATTGTAAAGCGCATTTGATCATTTAGTAATGAAAAATGCGCTATACAAGCGCACACATTATTATCATTACTATAATCATTCTTAAAAATTAACTGTTTTTGGCGTTTATTTTTCAGGGTTAAAATTCAGGTGATTGTAAAGGTCGTTCTACCAGCGTTAGTATCAGCTGTCTTTGAAGGCCATTTTTAAGAGTTTAAGAATTTGCTGGTTTTTTTTTTTTGGGGGGGGGGGGAGGGGGTGATTTTTGGTGTTGACAATCAGCTGAGTTAAAGGTCGTTTTTGGCTCGTAAAAAAATTAACTCTTCTATTATTCAACAAGCTCAAGGAGAAAAATTGTCGATCGCGCTGGTATTAGCGCATTTCAGCGAAAAAATTGCCGCTAAAACTGGACACGGACGGCTCCAGTTACGGAGCCAGGAGCCGTAATCTCGCGTGTGTTACCGTCCTGAGAAGAGCGACCGATCGCGTACGCATCACCCACATACATAACATAATTTTCGGCATAAAGAAATTTCACCAATGTAGAAGATTTTTCTTTGTCACGGATCCCAAACCAAACCGTTGACCAAATTGTTGGGACAAAAAAAGCGGAATTCCAACACTTGGCACCGCAAGGTTATGGATTTAGATTTGGATTTGGATTTATCTAGCTTTAACTGGACAGTGGACCTGCCCAGTGGGGTTGAGCACGAACGGGACTCATAGGTCCCATGCGAGGTGCCTGCCCACTGGTCTGCACTAGGGGTGGTCACAGCCAGGGTTCGTTACGTCCCTAGTGGTTCTTTAACGTCCCACAGAATTTATTGTCAAGATCAGAGTTGTGAGACGAGACCTCCAGTTTATCGTCCTTATGCGAGAAGACTAGAAAGTCTAACCATTTGCAGATGTCATTGCAAAGGAAGCACTTTTTCCTCAGTTATTTAAAGACCCTGAGTGTTGGTCCGGCCGGGGCTTGAACCCACGACCTCCTGCACAGTAGTCCGGCACTCTACCAACTGAGCTAACCGGTCGGTTACAAAGTTGCCTGGCAAAGATAGGCACTACTTCTTGCCACTTATCAGTATGATATCGAGTATCGTTAGACAGAAAGCACGCAAACGCCAACTGTTTCGAATTTGAAGGCAAAATTAGAAATAAATTTTCAATAAAATTTCCTTACCTTGACTCCTCTACGTTTCCTTTTGTGTCCTGTCTGGTCTCTAGGTCGATTTCTGGCGATTTCTTTTTGTTAGTGTTCCAACGGTTTCTCCCTCTGTATATATTTCTATATAGATTTTTAATCCCGCTCCGCCGTCAAGAAAGTAACCCCTAACCCCTGCCCTCCGAGCATCCCCTCCCCCCCCCCCCCCCCCCGCGAGCATCCCGCCAGCTACGAAGGCTATTCTTCATTGCATTTTTCTTTGTTTCTGGGTGCTGTTTTCCTTTAGCTTTCATGTAAGTATATTTTTACTTCACTTTCTTTCATTTTAGGTCTTTTATTTTCAATGATTAAGGTCAATAAGCGTTTCATTTCAGTATTACTCATCTTCTGCTTTACATTTTCATGAAAATATCTGTTCATTTCAAAATATTTTCTTGTTTAATCTTTGGCAAATTTCGAGTGAAGTCGAGACATGGTAATTTGACAAGTCACATGACACGACATGGGCCTGGCATTTATGAGCCCCGTTGTATCGAATTTATTCCTTTTTCTTTGTTAGTTAGGGTTAGGTACATTTGTTAAGAATGCTGTGTCCTTTGTTTAAAGTCAGTTGTCTGAATAAATTATATTACACCGGAGATGAGCCAAAAATAAAGGCAAGATTTCCGCACAGGTCCCTACTTCATTATGCACGCAGCAGATGAATTGTTTAGGGTGATGCACATGTAAACATTTCTTGTTATTGCAGAATGAAACAATATGGCTGAAGTAGGGACCTGTGCGGAAATCATTCCCGCAATTTTTCCGGAAATTTGGAAAATTCCGGAAATTTTATGTTCCATTTGACATTTTTTCCCGACATGACTCGTCCCTAGTTCTTCTAGCAGTGACTGTTGCCTCGAACAAAGGTGAAGATGGCGGCGTTGACAAACCGAGTGGCAATATGGAACGAGATATCATATATAGTGTCAGTCAGGTGGAAAATACCGTCCCATTTGACCCCGGGCATTTGACATGAGAACATTTCGGTAATTCAAACTTGGTCGAAAGGAACGTGCCCTTTAACTTAAGAACCATGGAAACTGACGAAATCCTTGAAGAGATTGGAAGTTTTGGATTTTTTCAAAAGCGCAACTCGCTTTTTCTTGGGCTTATCATTTTTGTGTTGACATTCCAAACTGTTTCAATGGTTTTCATCGGGGCGGAGCCATCATGGCGGTGCGCTCCGAACAGCACAGTGTGCGCGCGAATTCAAAACAGTTCAACTCAAAGAGACGTTGAAACAAGATGTGAAATGGCTGATGCCGACTGGGAATTCACAACGGAATTTACATCGATAGTAACCGAGGTAAAGTCTAGCGTCAAACTCTCACTTGTGGATCAGCTTTTAAAAGTTTACAGCATTACAGCATTTTCTGTCTCGCATTAAACAGTGTCACTAATAAATGCAAGAACCACTTGACACTTTATCAATACTACTACTACTTATGACTATGAGTGCCACTGATACCACCATTACCTCTGCCACAGTCACTATCACTACTGATCTCACTACCACTAGGACTGCCACTGCTCAACCACTACTACTGCGAATGTCTCAGTGTCTCTGCCACTACCACCAATACTGCAATTCCTACTGCTACTACCTCTGCTATTAGAGCAGTGCCTCTGTTTCATGTACTGCCACCACTACTGCCACTACAATTACTGTTAACTATTGTTACTTGTACCACCCCTACTACAACCACCACCACCTCTCTTACTGCCACCCGCTCTGCCATTGCCACTACGGCTGCGACTGTCTGCCATTGCCTCTACCCCCGGGGGGGGGGGGGTACTCTAGGAATTTCTGGGTGGGGATGTGCCGCTGGGACCCTGGAACCCTTAACCTATACCAGAGCTAATTCAGCTAAATTTTGCTACCCTATACTAGAGTAAACTCCCCAAATCCCCCTATCCTAGAGTAGCTGTTTCCCTAGTCTAGATAAAATCTTCAACCAATTGATCAGTTTCCTGAAAAATGATACCTTATTTTAGACCCAAATGTTCTGATTTATATACCCTATCCTAGAGTAAACTGCTTGAAAACCATACCCTTCACAGCGGTACATATCTACATAGCCCATATATGGCAGTACCCCCCCCCCCCCCCCCGGCCTCTACCACCACTACTGCATTTCCCAATATGACTACCTCTGCCACTAGCACTGCTACTTTTACTGCAACTTAATGGGTGCTAAGTACTGCTATAATGAGGCCCCATTAGGGGTTTTAGGGATACGGGATATTTGCGAAAAAAGTTATAGGGATACGGGATATTTCGGGGAAAAATTATAGGGATACGGGATATTTAGAAAAGAGATAGTGGGATATTGAAGGTCAAAGTTTTCTTTTTTGACAGAATAAAACAGGTTAATTGATCAATATGAAAGACACGAAAAGTAAAAAAAAGTACTTGAAAATGCGAATTAATGTATTTCCCTAAGAAAAAAACATTGTAATCATCCTTCAAACCCTATTTGCACTCGATTTCTATTTTAAAGTATGAAACCGAACCGGAAAATGTGTTTTACATTATTTGGTAATCGGACTTATCACATGCAGTGACGTCATCAGTATTAACTTGAATTATAGGGATACAAACTACAGGAATTAATGGGATACGGGATATTCAGACCCCCCCCCCCCCCCCTAATGGGGCCTCTATAATTGCTGCTGCTGCTACTACATTTTTTCAGTGGAAGCTTATCTGTGGCAAGGAATATTATGCCAGTTTATCACAATCCATGTTGTTCATCGGATGGATCCCAGGAGCATTTATCATTGGTCGTCTGTCCGACGTGTTTGGTCGGAAGCATGTGTTATTCCCAGCTGTGTTTGGAGTGGCTGCTGCATCATTTGCTAGCTCATTTGTGCCTACTTTAGGGTAATCAGTTGAATTTTGCTATGTTGTTTATGTATTTTTTCTTTTGACCCCCCTCAGTCTCCATAAATGTGGACAAAAGTCCCATGCAGTCATCTGGCATGGGTGGATTTCACTGTTGGGTAACTAAATTTCTCTATTGTCAGAAGAAGCTACATTTTGATCACAAAGGATCAACTGGTGGTTAAGTAGCAATTAAGACCGAAATGTTTCAAACTCATATGGACATTAGAATATGCACTGGCATGTTAGCTTTTGTCTTGGCACTTGGAATTGACCCCTGGTAAGATCTACATGTAAATAGCGATATTTTTTTTAATGAGTGCCCTGTTAGGTTTGGAGAATTTGGCATTAGGCTGATTCAGTATCTTTGAATTATGAACATTTTCCTGAATAAAAATCAATGGGTGCCAGTAAAAATACTTGGAACTCTCTTTCTCTTTTCTGTGGAATGAATTGCTTTTGTACATCCATTAACTTGAACTTTCGTCTGAAGTTCTCATCTCATGGTGACAAATTTGCTTCATTCAATTTCCACAGGTTATTTTTAACTCTTCGTGGACTAGCAGGGGTTTTTCAGGGTGGAGTTTACATTACACTGTATGTGCTCACAACTGAGTTTGTTGGGCCAAAGCATCGTGGTTTTGTAGGGACTCTAGTATGGATGTTTTATACAGTTTCCCTCATGTCATTAAGTGGATTGGCATATGGAATAAGGGAATGGAGGACTTTGTCAATCGTGATATCTGCACCTGCATTTCTACTGCTAATTTTTTGGTGGTAAGTCTGTATTTATTATAGTTACATTAGTATTTACACTGCAGTAGCTATTATTAAAAACATTAATGATGCATGATTTTTACCCTTTAACTCCTAAGGGGTCTCCCAGTGACAAGTAAAACCATCAGGCATTACCCAGAGTAAAATGTATAGTCACACTTAGGGGGGGGGGAGGGTTAATCTTGTAGTAACAATACAATGTTAGCAATTGCAACTTATCATGAAAAAGAACTCGCTGCACCAAAGTTTAGAAATAGATAACTACAAAACTGAGATGGATGTGACTCAACCAGAACAACACTTTCACTGATGAAACCGAAACCAAGGGAGAAAATGGGTAATGACTTTGAGACCAATCAGTACATGGCATAAGGCATAAATATTCATATGATCAATATTAACCGCCGACCGGTTAGCTCAGTTGGTAGAGAACCGGACTACCGTGCGGGAGGTTGCGGGTTCAAACCCTGGCCGGACCAGCACTCAGGGTCTTAAGAATAACTGAGGAGAAAGTGCTGCCTTTGTAATGACATCTGTAAATGGTTAGACTTTCTAGTCTTCTCGGATAAGGACGATAAACCGTAGGACCCGTCTCACAACACTTGTTCCTAATGATCTATGGGACGTTAAAGAACCCACACACTGTTCGAAAAGAGTAGGGGACGTTGTTCCCGGTGTGGTGGTCTAGCCCTACGTCTGGTTGCATCTGACAATTCATGCAAGGGTTGAGTGGGTGGGTGGGTGAGATTATATATGGATTGATAGCGGCAGCCAGAGGCGCCTTTACATGCTGACGTCCGATCTCATCCAATATAAGTGTAAAGTGCCTTTGAACATATTCATATGAAAAAGTGCGCTATATAAATTCATTATCATTATTATTAATAATAGTGATAAACTGCAGTGTCGGACCTCTCATTAATTAAAACAATACAAGGATCATTTTTTGTTTCAATTTATAGTAAGCCACTGCAGTTCTCTCTAAAGTATTTATCAAGACATCCAATTAATTCTTACTTTGAAAAGCTTTATATTAAAACTACAGTATTTACGTCATACATATATATACCGGTATATTTCCTTGAGTATTCATGACCAGTTGACAAACTCCTTCAAAATCCCCCCTGCATTTTTACAGTGTAACTTTTTAACTTTGGTTAACTGTGTTCTATTGTTTTGTTGACAGATTAGATGAAACATTGTAAGAACTGCATGCTGGCCCCCTTAATATGTTTTTCTTTACCATTTAAAATTTACTTATGAGTGAATTCCTTGAGTTACAGTTTGCTCCATGAGTTCATTTACAGGCAATAGTAAAATTAAATACAAATGACTGTATATAGTCTTTTATATCATAGATACTGAGATTTCCTCACGAAAAAAAGAGTATGTAAAAATGATACGTAAAATGCATTAGCCAATAGGAAACGCGAACGATGAAAACTCACTAGTGAAAAAACGTCGTTCGTCCAATCACAAACGCGAACGACGAAAACTCACTAGTGAACAACATCGCATCATGATTTCGATTAAATTTGAACCTATAAGCTTCCGTCAGGTTCTTTTTTTTCAGCTGAAAAATGTTTATAAAAGTTGTGAAGGTATAAACTGACGTTTTATTTCTTGTGTTACTTCATTAAATATTTGATTTTGAAAGAGAAACTGATGTTTTAGTTATTCTAGTTTTACACGTATACATTGCAGTTGAATGGGTTCCCTAAACACACGCGTAAGATTGACAAAATTTGGCATTTCAAAAATCTCAGTATCTATAAAATAAACAAATAACACCATGGAAAATGCTTTGTACAATTTTTTATTCACTCGTTGAGTTGTATCAGAAAACTCACTCATTCGCTGCGCTCACTCGTTCGTTTTCTGATACTACTCAACTCGTGAATAAAAATCGTACGCGCGCATTTTCCATGGAGTAATCTCTATATATCAGCTGAGAATTTACTTAAAATTCCTTGTTGTATGATATCAAGTAATGCACCTGTCAAACCTGTCAAATTGAATGTTAATGGCGAGAGGAAAGTGGGGCTGCATGTGCATATATGGGGGATTTGAATATGGTAGCTGGGCCATGGTAAGGACTTTTGAATTTCGTTTGGCCATGAATGCCATCTTAGATCAGAAGCTGAGAAACACTTGGTTAACAAAAATGTCAAAGACAATCATTAATTGAATAAAATATATTCAGATGCAACTTTCTCAAAATGTTGGTATTTTACTTCTTTTTAAGGAACACTTTTTGTCCTCTAGTCTTAGTGGGGAGGGGGGGGGGTAATTTGTCATCCTTTTACCAATAATATTATGATGTCCCCAGGGGCAGGGTATTTGACCCAATACAATGCTTTGAGTTCAAATCCTCAGCCTTTGCCTGAATCCCCCCCCCTCCCTTTCTTCACCCTTTCCCTCCAACATAACATTGGTAGTTGCATGAACATGTTGTGAAGATGATGATTGTACATGCAATATAATCAGATAATTTGTTTCCCTGGTATTAGGTGGGTTCCAGAATCTTTTCGCTGGCTTGCAGTTCACCAGAAATCTGGTGAGGCTGAAAAGGTTTTGAGATCAATTGCTAAAGTAAATGGAACTCAACTGCCACACGAAAGTGTTACACTAGATGACCGTGAAATGGAGGTTGTACAGGAGGGTGGAATTCTTGACTTGGTTTGCAAGAAAGCTCAACTATACAAAACACTCATTCTGTGGCTAACATGGTAATTAAACTATAAAACTGTTTTTGTTGCTGGAAAAATGTTATAGATAAGTTGAATAAGCTGTACTAAAGAATTTGCCCATTGTAAATGGTTTGTTCCCAGGAGCCTCAGTAGTTGTTTATGGAGTTTGATCAACTGGGTGTAAGTAGTTCTAAAAAGAACTGTTGATGACATTGACTGACATTTTGACAGCCTGAGGGGAAGTCATCATCAGAGTCCATTTTTCCATTGCTAGGCTAGAATATTATAGAGCAGTTTTTAATTCTTGGCTGTCAAAAGTGGAATAGTATTTACTTGGCTGGTTTGGTTTTGCATTGCTTTACAAAGTGGTTGGGCATGGGATCTTATACCACATTCCTGAGCCTATCAATAATAATACCGAAACCTTTGTGACTTCCTTGCATACCATTTCCTACACTTACAGCTGATGATATTTAATCACACTGTAAGTCCTAATTGCTGACAATAATAATTATATAATTACACTGTAAGTCCTGGTTGGCTTATTGGACCGTATATATTTTTGTTGTAAAACCAAAACCAATATAATAATTATTCCTTTGGTTATCAAGACAACATGCATTCTGTGAAAAAGGGTATCCCATGTTAATGTTCTTTAGATAGAAGAACTGGAAAATATAATAGACATATTCGGAACTTTTCAGACTACTTGTGCTGTAATGCTTACAGTGTGTTGTATACATGTAAATGGAAATATCAGGGGCTGTAAGTAAGTCAACTCAATCCTTAAGCTTATAACAAGCCTAAGTAAAAATCAAATTGTATAGTAGCACACTGCAGATATAGAGGATTATAATTACATGTTGGTGAGAAGATATGAATTTTATGTTCGAATGGCAAGAACAATATCTCACAAGTGAGTGCAGAGAACAAGTGAGATATTGTTTTTGCCACGAGAACATGAAATTCATATCTTCGAACCAATATTTGATTTTCTTTTTGTTGTATAGACAAAAACACATTGAGACATTCATTTGGCAGCTTTGTACGCAAACTCAATTGTGCAAGGCGGGAAATGCATGACGTCATTGATTACCTCTCTAGTAAGGATAATTATGGAAAATACACCACAACTGTCCCGGATGTAGTTTTGTATGAATTTTACTTGTGGTGTAATTCCCAGTAAAACACTCACATCTATGTGATAAATAGAGGATATTACATGGCTGTGTGGAGATGCAGTATGGACATTCACTGCAAGTGTCAGAAAATATTTTAAAATAAGAGAAGAAATTTTGTTTCCCTAAATGAGCATGTAATAATAATTATTGTCTTTTTATTGTATGACCAACTGCAGAGTGCCAACTGGTCACAAGGCAATACCCTATTTCCATGGGAGTGATATCACACACATGTGATATTGTTTTTATTGATTTGCTACCCCTCTGTACACCACTAAATTTCATATAAAGTCAAACCTTTCTATCTTGAACTCTCAATTGGAACGAGAAATAGTTTGAGAAAGCAGGGGTTTGAGATCAGTAATGGTTAATGACTGAAACAACAATACATAGGAAATAAGTTTGAGTTTGAGATAACCGTAATCTTTTAGTACTTATATTAGTCAATCAGTGTCCCCAGTATAAAGCAAATGAGATGTTATGATGAGATGTTCATTATTGATCATCTGCTTCCACAGGTTCTCCAACTCTATGGTTTATTATGGTGTGGCATTGAGTGCTGGGGTTCTTGGTGGAAGCATTTATCTGAATTTTTTCCTGACAAGTCTGAGTGATATTCCCAGTAACTTGTTTGTGATTTGGTTCATGAACTGGTAGGTAAGAATTAAGTCTTAGGAAACATTTTAGCAACAGACCATTTTAAATAGCATTTAACTAACTACTTACTGTAACCAACTTCTAATATCTCTTATATACCTCCCTTTCTCTCTCCCTCTTTGTGCTTGGAGGGAGTATGGGATGCTTTCCACTTTCCTATCCTTTTGTCTCACCCCCTTAACCTCGTAGACAGACATTCTTTGGGCTTTATCAAGGAAGGAATGCATGACAAAGCCTAAAGCATACGTGTTATGGTTCAATTTTATCCTGGGTTCAAACTTGGTTTTCTTTTGTTTTGGTTATGGTAATTTAATGATAATGAGAAACAAAGGAAAATAAAATTTGAACCAAGGATAAAATTGAACCACAACATATGTCTGTGTCCACCCCCTGTGCATGCATAATACAACAAAGAGGATAATTAACTGGTCTTCAGACTAGATGTATGATTTGTAAAGGTAATCAAATAGTTTTGAGTTCAATTTGGAATAAATGAGTGCAAGACGAAAAAATATTGCAAGAGCCTGTAGGGCAAATGCAATTTGTTGTTTTAGAGAAATTTATGACTGTTTTGTTTCTACAAAATTGCACTCAAAATCATTTGATTGCTTGTTAATAATACAAATGCAAAATCCAATATCAATTTCCTGCACTGTTTGGGATTAATTTACAGGCTCTCAGCCCATCAGCACGTTGCAATGTTTTCATCTGTTATTGTCTTGGTAACTTGAGTCAATTGTTTCATAATGTTTGCCTGCTTTTGTTGTTTTAGGGAAAGAAGGATATTGTGCAAAACATTTTATGGCAGGAAAAGAGCTCTGATAATGTGCATGGTGTTGGCATCTTTCTTCTGTCTTGGGGTGTCTGTGATTCCTCCTGCTGAGTCAGATAGAGGTAAGCAGGCAGTGAGATGCTGTGGATAAGCATGAACTGAACTGCAAGTTGTGACTCGGTAAAGGAGGTACTGAAAGAGGGATGGGTTGGTGACTAGGGTTTGCAAATTCGCTGCTCCTCTGGAATTTTGTTTCCAAAAGACTACCTGCTTCCATGATCGATCCACAGACCCTTGCAGTGTAAATAATGGAAGTACTTATAATCATGAATCCCCTATTATCTGTTCTCTATGTATGATCTAACGACCTCTTCTTTGACCATATGACGCCATGCTGACTAAGCTTTTTTTGTATTTACCACTGAGTTTTTTAGTGTGCAAGAGCCACCTTCCCGTTGTCTGTACATCAGGGCCTGTTCACATGGAGGTGGGGGACCCCGGGTAGGTGAGGTACCCCACGTACCCGTGGTGAAGAAAACTTGTCTTCACATGCAACCCGGCGAGGTGGGGTGAGGTTTAAAATGCTATCGCGCAGTGACAAAGTACGCACATAAACAAAGATGGGGACAAAACAGTGGGAAACGCAATTTTCCGCTATCGGTTTCCAAATTGTCGCGGGCACTGTCAAGTTCAGGGTTTTCGAGTTGTTTGAGTTTATGTCGTCGAAAGAACTCGCCACGCTGGTAGTGGTTGGCAGCCATGTTTTTTTGGCGGGCTTTGCGCAATTTGGATTTTATTACCCCGGCTAGGCGGGTTACCCCACTCTCGAGCTTTCACATGGAGAAAACTCACCCCATTTAGGCGGGTTACCCGGCCTGGCTAGCCGGGTTACCCGCCTAGCTGGGGTACCCCACCTCGCATGTAAACGCAATCAAGAAAAAAAGAGAGCTTGTATGAAAGATTGGTAACCTCACCGAGGTGAGGTACCTCACCTACCCGGGGTCCCCCACCTCCATGTGAACAGGCCCTCATAGTCTAGTAGTCGCGTGATATTAGAACATAGAAATAAAATATGACAATTTGCAAATTAATTGTTTTTACACGGCGTTGACAAAACCTGGATTGGATCACGGCTCGGTCATAAAAAAATATTGCGTGACAACCCAAAATAAAGTCTGCGTGACATAGTGGAGCGTAGGCGCCGCTGGAATTAGGCTCCCACACAGGCCTTCTAAGAGGACGTCACGCAATCCTCCCAATCCTTTTGCTACATTTCCATGTTCTATGTGAGCATTACAAATGTGCGTTACAGTTAATGAGAAAATTTGCATACAGAACCGCATGGACATGGCTGGCTTGCGTTATTGTTCATTCATTCATTTATTTTTGCCATAAACCACGAAAGAAAAAAATTAATAACGCAATACACTAGAAATTGATAATAACTTAAAGACAATAGACTACCATTGTTTAAGGTGGTAATGACAAGGAAGCCTATATAGAAGCTGGGGGCTTATGAACTGTAGGCTGACATACAAATTATGGGGACAGCATAAAATATAAGACCATCGATGTTTTGTCTTTAAATGTGAAAAATTCCTATAATTAATTATCATATAAGAGCTACATTTCTCTGATATACGGATGGCTTGTTTCGTTTTATTCCAGTGAGAATTAATATCTTATACCAAATTTACATCTTTAAAACGTATATACTTTATACACCAAGAAACAGGAATTGTCTGACATCACATTTTTAGAGTCTTTCTAGTTTTTTTGTGTTTCGATTCATTCGTTCGTCTTAATCACCATGCTGACTCGTCTTATGATTGCTTCGCCTTGATATTATTATCGCAGATAACTTACAACGATATCAGACCTGAACTGAATAAAACTTTCTGTCCACAGTAACTAACTAATGAAATAATACGTACCTCTCGCTTGCCTTCGTCCATGGCGGCACTATGCAACTCTTGGACACAGCCGTGAAAGTGACCACGTGGGTTTTTGGGGCAAAATAAGTTCCAGCGGCGGCCACGCTCCATTGTGTAACGCAGACTTTATTTTGGTATGTCACGCAACATTTCTCAATTTTTATTTAACGTATTTTACTTTTTTATTTAATTAAGTTTTAAAGAATTTCTCAATTTTTTTTTATGATCCGATCCGTGATCCGATCTGTGATCCAATTCGTGATTCGATCCGTGATCCGATCTGTGATCCAATACGTGATTCGATCCGTGATCCGATCTGTGATCCAATTCGTGATTCGATCCGTGATCCGATCCTGGTTTTTTCGACGCCGGTTTTCACAGGTTCTACAGCGGGTCGGGTTTTATTTGCTGTCCTTGGAAAGTTCTGTATAAACGCATCGTTCAGTACCTTATATGTGTTCTCAACTGAACTTTTGCCTACGGTAATCAGGTTGGTGCTTTTAAACTCATTCAATCTTGCATGAACAGAAATAAGTTTCAGCATACACATTCGATCTGTCAGCAGAAATCTGTTTCAGCAATCTCTTGCGGACTGTAACGCAGAACTTCATCACGCCATCTAGGAATATCATGCGTGAGGGTTGAAATAGGAAAGGAAAAAAAAACATTCTCTGCAAATCTTGCGTCAATCAGTTTACCCATAGAACCTCTGGTTTTTTTATTTATTTATTTTTTTAATTTTGTTCCTCTGGTCTATTGGCCATTGGTTGTTTGTTTGCCCAAGATCAAAACACATGAACCTTCTTCTCCTTTACTGGGATTTAGAGTTACTACACAGTACACAGCACAGTAAAGACAGCCCCATTAACTGAAAGAACGACTAATCGCAACTATACAACAACAAATAGAAGCACTTATCATGGAAGCTATTTTAAAAAACACTGATCAAAAGAACACATTAACATATAGAACGACTGATCAAGACAGCCAGTTGCAAAAAGTAATAGAACAACTAATGGAAAATATATATACACATTAAGTCAGGAGTACCCGACGAGCCGCTCCTCAAAAATCACCGCTGTTTTTATTGCTGACTGGTTTTCTGCGATTTCTGGATATATTAGTTTATTGGCTGGCTGACTGAGATTAAAAACATCCCTTGCTGGCACGTTTATAGCATTCCCGCAGAGCCACACAACCAAAACGCAGGTGCAACGCAATTGAATTCTTCAAGTCTTAACTCTCAGCTGGAAAACACTTCACACTGGTCCAGTCAGTGTCCCCGGAGATTTTCAATAATCAAGAGTCTGTGTTTATGCTTATTGCTGGCAATAACGGAGAAAGCAAATTATTGGTGTAAGGCGACAAAATATCTTAAAATGCTGGGAAAGTAAGGCTCTTCTCACACACGTGATCTCTACCTTGCTGGGAAAAAGGACTAATGAAACTGGTCCTGGCTGGCAACTACGGAAGAGCGGATATGTTTTTCCCACGGTCGTAAATAATTAACCAGGAATCGATTTTCAGACTCTAAGACATCATTTTAGGCAAAAACGGTTCAATTCTGAAAAAATTCTCGTTTGGTACTCCTGTTAAGTTATAGATTACTGCCAATCAAGACGACCCGCTAACTGCGTTACCGGCTGATCAATGCAAACCTTAAGTGTTTGACTGTGCAATTTATATCATGCATGAATCTGATCTGCAGTACCCAAACGGAGTTACAAATATAATAATATACATGAAAAAATTACTCGATTCTGATTGGCTGAGAGCAGTGCAGTTCAAGTGTAACCCAGTGCAAAAAGTGTAATACCAGTGCAAAAAGTGTAATACCAGTGCAAATTACACATCGATTTTCTGGATTATGATATTCTTTATCTTTAAACGAACCGCTTTGAGGTCGTAGCGTTATCAGCTGATCTTCATCAGCCAATCAGTAAATAAAGTGTCAAATCCGCGTCAAATGCTCACTTCCTGTCCGCAGTGAGATCTTCCGGCACTTCTTCCAGGCGACTTTTTTCATGTTTACATTATTAATAAGTAATCATACGGTTTTTCTCGTTCAATTTGGAATTAATTTGTACTTGTGAGTTTTTCAAAACGCTGAAAAAGCTTTTTGAAAAACTCACTCGTGCAAATTAATGCCAAATTGAACTCGAAAGCGTATGATTACCTTTACTAATTTTTGGATAGAGAACAAACCATAGGTTCTTTGTGTTCAATGTGATTGAAACAGGAGAAAAACTGAAAACGATGGCGGTATTTGGGGGAACTTTTCTGCTATTCTTGTGTTATTTATCCTTGCACAGGAATGTAGGAATGGGCAGTATGGCTGTATTTGACCAATCTGGTGCCAGTATCGCTCCATTCATTGTTTTACTGGTAAGAAAGCAGCATCTCAGTCTCTTTATATTAAATATGCGTTATTGACCAAGGGTGAGATCAAGATGGCGTCCTATTGACCGAGTTCTCTTTTGTAGTCGTTCTCGTTGACGTCGGCGTCGTCCTTGCTTAAGATCCCTATAGTTAGACAAAGTGTAAAGCATCATTCCCAGGATTCTCTTTGGTCTAAATAAGTGGTTTGAGCGCCCGATAAGGCTCTGCGTAGTTCAGAGTTCAGTAGAACATTATTGAAGATTTGAGCCTCAGTATTTACGCAAGTTTTAGCAATTGCGATTTAGACTGAGAACAAGAAAACAGCCTGGAACAGAATTCGAACCCGCGATCTCGCGAACACCGGTGCAATGCCCTGGGAATGGTCACGGGTTCGAATCCCGATCAAGCTTGCTCTTCTTCCAAGCTTTATTACAATTGATAAAAATCGCGTTGGTACTGTGAGGGCTACATTTGCAATAGCAGTGCAAAATATGTATGTTTCGAGTAAATTTTTCAAAGACTAGAATTTGCACGAGCCTGTGAGGCGAATGCAATTTGTGGTCTTTGAAAAAATTACGAGTGCTCATTTATACAAAGTTGCACTCGGGAGCATTTGATTACTTGTTAATAATACTAAATGCAAAAATGTAATTTCAATTTTCTGCGCTCAATTTCAACTTTCTGCTCTGTTTGGGATGAATTGACACGCTCTGAGACAATCAGTGCGTTGAAATTTTTGCATGTATATCATAATTGTATATTTGCGGTTCATCATCAGGACAAAAACCACCCCGTGATTCCATTTGCTGTTATGAGTGTGGTCGCACTACTCGCAGGTAGCCTCTGCTGTCTTCTACCAGAAACTCTTGGTCAACCGACTTTGGAAACTCTTGGAGACGCGAAAGAGAGAAGCTTCAACCGCAGACCAAATGATAACAAACCACTCACAAATAACAGCGATGGCGATCGCCAGCAAACCTCATCTCTCTGAATTTCGCTCCAAAACGTAGAAACAGGCATCTGAGGAATGCATGGGGGCATAGTTTCGGGATAACCCTCTAAAAAAGTTTGTAGATTTCAGTGCAATCTGGGCATAATATTTGTCATAAAACGTTTCTGTCTCCAGTCTTTAGGTATCCATTAAACAGTATTTTATTCACGGAAAATTCCTTAGTTTCAGTAAGCTGTCCGTACGCATAGTGCTTGAATTCGTCTCGTAAGTCAGCGTGGAAGACTTTGTTTTCTTTCACTTTTTTCACAGCAGCATTCACAATCTCGGCAAGAACCACTGGCGTTAAAGGCAATTGTTGCTGTTGATCGTTGTGTTTAATAGTTCTGTGCCTACGGTAGCCTCCAGTAGACTTGTATTCTTTCCCGCAGTCGCTGCATACAATGACTGTCGATTGAAGCTACAGTGGACACGGAAACACAAATTAATGAGGATACGTATCCAGAAACACTTACCGATTATCTTCGACAGACAAACTAAAGGTTGCTTATATAGCAAATGAACACGCGTTCCACTCCAGCCGAAACAAAAGCAGAGATTTTCTAGATCATTTTGTACTTACATCACTTTCTGAGCTTTCAAACTGCTTCTCCAAGTATTCGTCGCCTTCTAAGATATCCAAAATGGCCTCAAAATCTTCCCCGAAGAGGTAGAGATCGTTCATACTGTCCGCCATCTTGTTTTGAGTGTGCAGGGTCAGTATCACGTGACGGGTCAGTTCAACATCAGAGAGCCGCTATTGTTTTGGTCCTTTGAAGTTCGCCGAGTTTCCTAACCAGTCTCTACTAACTATGATGGGGGTTATATGTAGTGTGAAAAATATGCTTACGCTCTTAAATTCTCGGATTCTCCTCAAGGCACGCCGGATACTTCGACCATCGATATCGGCGAAAAAGATCGGTAACCATCGGATGCGTTGGATCCTTCGGCCATTGGCGAGACAACACAGAAGAAGATCGGCAAGACGTCGGGATCGTTCGTGCCTCGCTTATGTTAGGAACGCGTGGAATATGGGTTTTCCACACACGCCAGCATTTAGCGGGCATACTACAGTACCCCAATCAAAAAAGCGAAGTAAACCTGGTCTTATCTCCAAAATTTATACTTCATACTATCTTGTGATTGGTATTTTTAATACTTTTTGTATCTTTTACTTTGGAAAGCGCCTTAAAACGTTTCTGCTGGACAAAGCAAAGTACTAAACATCCTCACCACCATTATTGCTACTATCACCGTGATTACTATATAATGCTGTTTTAAAACTAGTGGTAACCACAGGTTAGAAAGTGCGGTCCTAGATGCACTTAAGGGAAGGTACTGGGACGAGAGTGTATAATTTTAGATTGCAAAATACATTCGTGTGGAAGTTTTTTGGCAAATTTGCCCTTAAGTTGTAGTAGATCAGCTCCGTAAATCGAAACATGTCAAACTGCTCCTTCAAAAAGTGAAAGTGGTTTACCAGAAAAATTAACCGCCCAAAAAGTTAACAGTACAAAATATGACGCAACTCGCCTTATCTTCACGGCAATATGAATTTAAATAGATCGTGAATACTTGTCAGACAACGCTGAAAGTCACAGCAAATTCCCTGAAAATTGCCTCAACAACTTCACCAAAACGTCCTTCGATCTTCCAAGTGACAGGTCGTGCCACGCGTGAAGAGCTTCAAAGATCAAAACAACAGAGATGCCCTTGAAATATTGAATTGATTTGGCTCTACCAGACTAATTAACCGCCGAGAAAACTGTGGAATATAACTTAACTCATCTTATGTTCAGAGTCAAAAAGATCGTGACAACTTCCGAGACAACGTCGATATCACAGCAAACCTTCTCGAAAGCAACGCTTGAACAACGCCGGACTTTTCATGTGACAGAATCCTCGATCTCAGGTGACAAACTTTGGTGATTGACACATTCTTCGCAATCACGGCAAATCTTTTCAAAAGCAACACCTATAAAACGTCTGCAAAACGTAACGTTTGCAATCTTCCATGCTTCGATCTTATGTGACAAACTGTTGAGATTGACTCATTTATCGCATTGTGAGATTGACTCATTTTTCGCATTCTTATCGTTCTTGGAGAACAGATTTTTCTTTTCCGGAGTATATGGGGGTAATTATGCCCGGATTTTCTTTTTATCAGAAATTTGTCAGAGATTTTATCAGAGATTTTTCTAGTATAATAAAAGTATCGACGGTAGGGGTAATTATGCCCGGATTTTCTTTTTTATCAGAGATTTGTCAGAGATTTTATCAGAGATTTTTCTAGTATAATAAAAGTATCGACGGTACGGAAAAAAAAATTTAATCAAAGATTTGTCAGAGATTTTATCAGAGATTTTTTCTAGTATAATAAAATAAAAAAAAAAATAAAAAAATAAAAATGTGATTTAAAGATTTAGAAAAAATATAAAAAAAAGTATGGATAGACTGAATGTAAAACAATTGAAGAAAATAGCCAATGAAAATGGTATTGAAAATGCCAATCAGATGGTTAGACCACAACTTGTGGAAGAGTTGAATAATATACCAGAGCTAAGAATTAATGTCACAGAAATACTTACTGATATCCAATTAAAAATAACAGCTAAAGACTTTGGTATTAAAGATTATAAAAAAATGAGTAGAGAGCAACTCACCAAGGTTTTAGGTAATAGACCAGAACTTATAATTGAAACCCCACCACGTAAACAAAAACCAGAATCAGAAGATGAGGACTGGGAAAAAATTAAACAAAATACAAAATCTCGTAAGAGGCAAAAAAAGTATCATCGCGAAAAAAGTCAAGAAAGAAATATGAAACAACCAAAACCTGAAACTCTGAAGGAAAGACCTATTACTACCCCTAGAAAAAATATACCGAAAACACAACTAACAAAAAATTTTATAAATGGTGAAAGAAATTATGAAAAGGAGGGTGCTAGACCTAAAACGAAAAATATTCAAAAAAGAAAACTAGCACCTAATTTTATAAAACCTAAAAAACCTGAACAAAACAGACGACGCAGAACAACAAAACTTAGAATATTGCCAATAAGACAGCCTATAATCGCGATTAATCGTCAAAATGTGGGAGGAACAGATACAAATGTTATTGAAGTTAGGGAAGATCTAAATAATAACTTATCAGAAAGGATTTATAATAGACTAGAACCATACATAGAAATGCGCTCAAGAATTGTTTTCGGTTTCAGCGCTGCAGTTTATAGAGGAAACGGAGAAATAGCCCAACACAATACCACATTTTTAGGGGAGGGGACTTTTACAAGTTTAGACGAAATAAGAAATTATATAGAAAGGTGTGAAGCAAAAAGGCTAGATTTAGAGAATCTTGAAGCCTGGGGTAAAGCATACTTACCACCATCAGAGATTAAAGAAACAAAAGGTGTATACCATGGTAAAGTTGAGTTTATTAATGTGACAGTAAAAGTTATTCACAGCAACGAGCCTTTAATGGGGTGCGGACCATTACCAGATTGGTTACGTAACAGAAAATGTATTCACGCCCTCGATGATAAGAACGATAATCTATGTGTATGGAGGTGTCTAGTTGTTTACATGAACTATAGGGATAATAAAAATAGACCTGCTGAGGATACCACAAGAAAAGCACTGAAAATGGCTCGGGATTTTTATGATAACCAAAAATTGAAACCTTCAGAGGTTAGGGCGACTAAACTTGTTGATTTTGAGGGTATTGCTAAGATGTTTTCTATTAACATACGTTTATACGAACCAAAAGAAGAAAAAAAAAATGTTTGGAAACTAGTGTTCGGGGGAAACCAGTTCAAACCAAATTTTCCATGCGTAGATATAGGACTTTATGAAGGCCACTGTTTTTACATTAAGGATATTGAGATGCTAACCAAATTATGGGAATGTTCTGGATGTCACCAAAGATTTACTAGACATGATAAATATAACACACACGTTACACAAGAAAGTTGTACAGGAGGAAAAACAAAAGTTATTTGTAATGGTGAAAAGTTAAAACATATCATGAAAAGCTATGAAAAAGTTTTTTATGGAGGTAATACCCAATTTAGTTATACAGGGTGCCGATGGATAGAAGAACAGTCTAAGATTATTGGTAAACATATTCATCATGCTCTCTGTGGTCATGGAGGTGAAAGGTGTATTAAGAACGAGGAAAAAGAGATTTTGGTGGATGGATACGAGCCGGAGACTAATACTGTTTTCGAATTTTATGGATGTAAATGGCACGGATGTCCATGCTCAAGTGACAACAAAATTAAATATAATGAAACACTCAAAAGAGAAAAAATGATAAAAGACTTGGGGTATAATGTTGTATCAGTTTGGGAGTGTGAAAAACCTAAATTAAGTTATATGAGACTTGAAAAGAAATTTACCCCGTACCCATATTTTATTGTTTATGATTTTGAAGCATTGTTACAAAAACTTAGTGAGCAGATAACTGATGATTTAACTTTCATTCATAATCATATTCCAGCTAGTGTTGCCATAATCGATAATTTAACAAATGACCCTACCTTTCTTGTAAATTCAAATCCTGATGAACTTATAAAAGACTTTATCACAAATTTACAAGAACGAAGAAAAATGATTGTTGAAAAAGTTAAAAAAGAACACCCATTACCTGATAAAGATTCTATCCCAAAGAAAGTTTTAGAGGAGTATGAAAAATGGTGTAACCAAGTTCCTGTTTTAGGGTTCAATAGTGGGAAGTATGATATCAATATGATAAAAAGACATTTTATAAAACACATGACCAATCAAACTAAAGAGATGTTTGTTGCAAAGAAAGAGAATAAATATATGTTTTTAACAACCCCCCATTTCAAATTCTTGGATGTAATGTCGTACTTAGCCCCTGGACTTTCTTTTGATAAGTGGTGTAAAGCAAACAACTGTGAAGCCAAAAAACTTGTACTTCACTATGAAAGTCTGGATAGTTATGATAAGCTTTCACACATAGGACCTGTGAAATATGAAGACTTTTACTCGAGCTTACACCAGAAAATAACAATATCCCCTAAAGAATATGAAGAATATAAGATTGAATTCGAAAAAAGAGGTTGTGTTACCACTATGGATTGGTTGAGAGAGTATAACCTAAATGACGTTATTCCTTTCAAAGAAGCTTTAGAAAAAACACGAGCGCTGTATTATCCAGATGAAATTGATATATTAAAAGATGCTGTTTCTATCCCAGGTGTCTCAATGAACTATGTTTTAAATAAATATCAAAAAATGAAGAAGAAAGATGAGCCTGCCTTATATTGTCCTGGTCAATACTGCGTTCATAGATGTAATAAAATTTGTAATAACCTGTTTTGTAAAAAATGCCACAAGATAATGAAAGATTGTACCACATGCGATAAAAACAAGATTTATAAACTATTGAAAACTGGTATGGTTGGAGGTCCTAGTATTGTGTTTATGAGATATGCAGAGGTAGGTAAAACAAAGATTCGACCCCATAAATATAAATTTCCGAAAAATTGTGTGTGTGTTGTTGGTTATGATGCAAACGGGTTATATCTATACTGTGCAGGTCAAGAAATGCCATGCGGTAAAGGGGAATGTATTGAGGTTGAAAATCCAACAGATCCTGAATGTATTAAGAAGATTTGTGATGATATTCTCGCTAACAAACGTTTTGGATTTTGTCAAGTGGATATCAATGTTCCAGAAAATCTCAAAGAAAAATTTGAAGAGTTCTCTCCGCTATTTGTTGTAGACAGTGTTCCTGAAGATTTAGTACCAGAACATATGAAAGAATATCAAAAAGCTACAGGAAGAAAACCCCTAAAAGATAATAAAAAATTGCTTGGGGTTACTAAGGCAAAGAATATATTGTTATATACACCCCTAATTAAATGGTATCTTAATCATGGTTTGGAGGTGACAGCTATACATAATATTTTGAAATATAAGCCAGGGAGACCCTTTAAATGGTTCCCAAAAGAGGTGAGTGACGCACGAAGAGATGGTGATATAGAGGTTATGGTTGAAAAGTTAAGTAAAGCTTTTAATGAAAACGAAATGGATGATGTCGACACTATTATGAATGAATTAAAACAATTCCCTGATGTGGTTCCATTTATTAAAGAGAATAAAGACATAAAAGTGTTGATTGAAAAACTTACTTCAAAGTATAAAGGTTGTAAAGAACTAGGGGACACCCACAAACTAAAAGGAAATTCATTCTATGGAAAAATGATAGAAGATAAAGAAAAACACAAGAACACAAGTTATACTCAAGATGAGAAGAAGGTTGATAGAGACTTTCGAGATCCGTTTTTTGATGATCTAACAGAAATAAATGAAACATTTGAAATAGTAAAACGAAAACGCAAGATAAAAATAGATCGTCCTTATCAATGTGGTATCGCGGTATATCAACTGGCTAAACTTCGGATGTTAGAATTTTACTGATTTTCTTGATAAATATGTAGATAGAAAGGATTTTGAACTGATACAAATGGACACAGATAGTTTTTACATGGCCATTTCAGCCGAAGACTTGGATAATATTATAAAACCTGAAACGCAAAAAGAATACTTTAATGGAGGAAAAGAAAAATTCCTTTCAACCTCAAAATATCACGACAAGACTCCAGGGCTGTTCAAGAAAGAGTTTGAAGGAACAAGAATGATTGCACTTTCATCAAAATGTTATTTCGCCGATGGAAAAGGGAAAACAAAAGTTAGTTGTAAAGGAAACAACCAAAAACAAAACAATATGACATGGGATCGATACTATGAAGCTTTAAACGGGTCGATGGATATGGCACAAAATACTGGCTTTAGGGTTAACAACAACCAAATTGTGACATATAACCAAATTAAAAAGGGATTGAGCGCGTATTATGATAAACGTTTTGTTAAAGACGATGGAATCCGCACAGAACCTTTGTATTAACTTATTTCAAAACAGAAGCAGGCGGTAATTCAGTATCATACGGCACAGCTTGAAGCTCTTCCCTCACAAAACCTCGCTTAGGCCCATCTTGTAAATAATACAAAACCGGTTGATTGGATGAAACCGCACTCCTAGAAATATCATAAATCTGAATACTCCAAATAGGATCTGTAGCTCTTCTTTTTTCACCACCCTCAAGTTCACCAGGAGCAAGTAAGTATCTTACCCTAACCTCAATTGGTAGTCTCACTTCATAAAGTCCAACAACTCGCTTGGTTCCTCCTTTCAGTCGGTATTTTGGAGGATTAATATCAACCTCTTTCATTTTTATAGCTTTATCAGGTTCTTTACCGGTTATTCTCGTCGGTGTATTATTCAAAGTTTTCAAAATATAGGGTAATCGCTTCACCCATACTCTAGATCTATCATTACTAATCATTTCTTGTGCATATTGATGACTAAATAATCGTTCACTTAATGTTCTATTTGCTCTTTCAACAAATGCTTGTGCTCTATGGTTTCCAGCTTCACTTCTCTGGATTTTTACATTATGGTAAATCATAAGTTTTGTAACATCACCCATAAATTCTCTTCCAGGATCAACAATCAAAGTTTTAGGATATTTCATTTTTCTAGAATATATTTTTTCAAAAGCTTTGGATATCTCATGACTTTCTTTTGAGGTTAATGGTTCAGCATCTTTGTATCTCGAGGCCACATCAATCACAACCAATGCATATCGATATGTTTTTCTTCCAACTCTATCATGTGGTAAAAATAATAAATCTGCTTGGTGAATCTGATTAGGTTTATCCACAGTCCAGTGTGGTCTAGGTATATATTTTGGAGCTGGTAAATATATTTGCCATATTGCCTGTTTCTCAAGCCATCTTTTAGCCTCATCTTCGCTTACTTTTGCTTTTTCAGCTAATTTAGGAATTGCAGAATATCCTTTCCAATATCCATCAGTTGAATAATATATTTTTGAAAACTTCGGCGTAGCCGCCCCCCTTCGGGATATTTTTTCGTTACTCATTTAAAGATTACTCCTCCCTTCCTTAAAATAAAATATGTCGCAAACTATATCTGAAAAAATTAACCCAAACAGGATTCCAAGAGAGCCACTAGGTTTGAAAGCGGAATCAATATTGAATAGAATTACACTAAATCCATCATCAGCTGATCCTGGAGAAACACTATATATAAATATTCCAAAACTTACCCAGAATTTAGTTCTCGTACCTGGAAGTTTATCTCTACTATTTAACTTGACTGTTGATGGTCATGCCGATAACACCCTTGTGAATAATGTAGGTAGTAACCTTGTATCTAGACTCAGGGTTCTTTTTGGAGGTGAAACATTACAGGATACTCAAAGATACGATTTATTTCAAACCTACCATGACTTATTCTTAAAAGATGAAGAACGTGAGGATAGATTAAAACAAGGTATTTCTTCTGAAAACATGAGGAAACTTAGAACAAATGCAGGTGATAAGGAAGACACAGATGCAAAGGAAGTAGCTCTTGCAGTAGTACATAACACCAAGTACCACATCCCACTAAACCACCCTATACTAAATGATCACGGGGTTTTCTATCCAAAGGCGTTAGATCATCAACTAATATTTGAGATTACACTAGCTCCAGTTAACGATATTGTTGTTTATTCTGATACAACCAAGCCTCCAACTTATAAAATCACAAACCTTGAGTTGGAATATTCTTGCATATCAAGCGAATACTTAGCTCGTGAGGCGCAGGCAGCTTATCAGGTTGGTAAAGGATTCTTTTACGAGAATGTTACTCTACATAAAACTTTCACCATATCCAGACCTACTGACAGTGTTATAAATCAGCATATTAATCTACCGAGAAGGTCAATTACAGGGATATTATGTTTGTTTACATTACCATATGGTGGAGGAGCACGAGATTCTGAGAATTTTTTCAATCCAGGTATCACCTCAATTAATATCGATGTTAATGGTGTACCAAACCGTTTCTACTCTAAGGGAATGGTACCTTCAGACCTCTGGGAGTCGGTAAAGAAACGTTTCGGACCGACTGAAGGGAGGGGGAGGGGTGGTGTAAAGGAAAAGGATTTTTATGGTAATAAGTTTGCTCTGTGGATTGATTTGAGAACTAACCCAGATAATGGTATTCATGGAGGGGGTCTAGCCTTAAACAATGCACAAGATGGTGTAAAAATAGAAATGAAAAGAAAAGTTAGTGGGTCTGGTATTATGACTTGTTACATGTTTGTTGTAGCCGATGCGTTAATGGAGGTCATGAATTCAAACTTACGCTCTATAATGTACTGAATGAGGTTTAAGATCAATCATGTATTAGTTAAAAGAAAAGATGGAAGAATTACGAGATAAAATTCCTTTTCACTGTATTATAACTGGCCCAACAAATTGTGGAAAAACAAAGTACATCATAGATCAACTCCGAGGTCCATTTAGAAAATTGTTTGAATTCATTGTTTTAATATGTCCAACTTATTCTAAAAATAAAACCTATCATAACTTTGCTCGGGGAGATAAACGTTTCTTTGTATTATCACCAGATGCTAGTAACATTGATGAGATTAATGAGTTATTAACTGATTGTCAAACTTTGTTCTCTGGCACAAATACACTAATAATTTTAGATGATTGTGCTGTTTCGAATGATCTGAAGAAAAGATCGAACAAGTTTATTGATTTAGCGTTCTCTGGAAGGCATCATGGATTATCAATGTGGGTTCTCACTCAGCAATTAACATCGATAGCAAAACCATTCCGTGAAAATGTGGCTTGTGTTGTTTCATTCCATAATCCATCACAGAAGGGTATGAAGATGCTTTTCGAAGATTATGGAGGTGATTTAGACTCTGAAACTAGTAAAAAATTTGTAGAACTACTGAAAAAAGAAAAATATTCTAGACTCTGTTTGTGTTTACGTTATCCATTCCAATGTTATTTAGAGATTCCTGCGGTGATTTCAGCGTAGCTGGTCGGCAAAGCCGTTTTAAAAGAATCTATGTTTTATTACAAAATTGCAAGATGACAGAAGTTGAAGATTATATCCGCCTGGAAGGCGGGCCCGGCTCCGCCGATATAGAAGAAACTAAAGATGAGGTAAAAGATGAGATTAAAGATAATGATATCCCGAAGGGGGCCGGCTACGCCGAAGTTGAAATAAAACAAGAATCACTAGCTATTCTCGCATCTCTTGGAACTACAAAGGAATATTTGGGGGTTGATATGAGTCTGGGTGATATCAAGAAACTAACGGTAAAAGATATTGAAAAATATTATAATAGATATCAGGCAGTATTAGGTAAAAAAATTAGTGGTGGATTAGTAGATTCATCTCTTCAATTAGTTTCTCAAGTCATTTCTTACATAGTTCCCGTGGATGATATAGAAGCTCTTTGTGATGATTTGAAGAATGATGATTTGGTTAATCGTGAACTGACAAACATTGTAGGTCTCTTAGCATTGAAAGCAGGAAGATTGGCAGCACTTGCTAGCGGACTATTCCAGGTTGCTAAACACGTTAAATTCAACAAAATACAAGAAGTTCAGCAGAGCTGGTCTGGTTCTTCAAGAACAATTACAGATAATTCTAACAAAACTGAGCAGGCTACTGGTGGTTATGATACTGTCCACTGAGCATGACTTTATTTAAAGATTTCTTAATGATATGTAAAAAATCATGTCAGAAGAAGTTGTTGAACAAATTCCGGCTCAGCCGGGCCCGCTCTTCGAGCGAATTACAAAGGATCCACCAAAAGATAATGTTACTAAAAAGAAAGAGAAAGATATCGGCGAAGCCGGGTCCACCCTACGGGTGAAAGATCCTAAAAAAGTTGCAGCTGGTAAGAAACTAGCAGAATATAACAAAAAAGCGAAAGAAGCGTTAGCCAGGGAGACCCTACGGGCCGCGGAGCAAATGAAACGTGAAAAGGAACAAGCAGAGATTAAAAAAGAGGAAAATTCCAATGAAGAAGAAAATGGAAAAGCATGGATTCCAGAGCTATCTTTTACTACTGTTTTATCCATTGTTGGAATAGGGTTTACTGCATTTGATATGTTTATGAGATACCGACAAAAGGAGGATTATAAAAATAGAGTAGCCGATTTATCTCAAGTTCCCACCAAAGCACCTCAGCCTACAAATATTCATACACAACCCTCCCAACCAACTCCGAAATCCACAGGACCAGCTACGCTGAAAATAGGAATGATATGAGGACGAATCTAAAGATGAAATAAGTAGTTTCCTACGGACCCGCTAAGCGATTTAAAGGTTTCTTACTGATACAGTAAAAAATTATGTCAAATGAAAACAAACTTGTGAAAACTGTTACTGATTCAGCAGTCCTTATCGGATTAGCAGCTGGAGTTGGATATGTAGCTAAAAAGGCTATGAAAGAATCATTTATGAACGATCCCTCCTCAAGTATTACAAACTATGCTAAATGGGTCGCAGTCCTATCCGGTAGTATGTACCTAAAAACATATTTAGAGGATCAAAAGATTTTACCGACCTAAAGGGGAGGAACCTCAAATTAAAACATGGCAGCAATAGCAATGATGGTTGGTGGAGCTATTTTGAATGCTACCGCTTTTGTTGGTGGTTCATATCTTGCAAAATCTTTCTCAGGGGATAAAACAGATACAGAAAAAATACGACACGATAAGGCATTAGAAAAATATCAAAAAGATTATGCTATATATCAAGAAAATAGACAGAAAATAATTGATTGGAAAGAACAACAAAAGGATGGAAAATATCAGGCATCAAAAAATATTTCGAATACAGATGAAGCTTTTAACTTGTATAGTCAAATGCATGAACCAAAATTCTCTGATTATTATAGACCTAGTGACAATCAAAAGATGGGTGAA
The DNA here is from genome assembly GCA_949710005.1 of Ricordea florida. Taxonomy (NCBI): domain Eukaryota; kingdom Metazoa; phylum Cnidaria; class Anthozoa; order Corallimorpharia; family Ricordeidae; genus Ricordea; species Ricordea florida. The sequence continues at coordinate 23,521,802 of OX453279.1, forward strand.
ATGGTATATGTAGGTGGTGGTATGTTGGCATTAGGTTATGCGGCTAGTAAATTCTTTTCGGCGTAGCCGGGCCTTTAGGTTTTAGGTAATTGTGTGTCCGGTTTACTGCTCTGCAGCGGCGTGCTTTGTACGTTTAAAGATTTCTTACTGATGAGTAAAAAATCATGGAAGAGAAAATATGGAAATGGATCCAATATCATCAACCACTAGTCTAATTAACCTTGATGATGAGGAAGAAACTTCATTTGGTGGTAGGGAATATGAGAAGGAGGCTGCTATACCTAAATTACCTATTGAGAAATAGTATGATAATAGGATGGAAGCGTTGCAAGACATAAAAAGTTTGTTCCCCGAATTTAAACCTTTGGATTCTCCATTTACAGCAAAATGGGATAGGGATGGTAGTTTGAAGATTAAATTAAGTGATAGGCGTAATGCGTCAGAACATACATTGATTGATAAAGATGGGGTAATAAAAGTTGATAATTTACCACCCACCATCTTAAAAGCTCTAGGTGCTGATTATGAAACCATGCTCGGAAAAAATGATGAACTAAAAGCACAATTGAATGAAAAAAATGAAGAAAATAAGGATTTAACTAATGCGCTAAATGGGTTAAGAGCAGTTGTAGAAACAGGTGAAAGGGAGATAGAACAATATGTTACAATTGATAGAAAAGAGTTGAGAGCTATAATTGAAAAACAACAAACCAGAATTGCGGAAAGTGAAAGCTATTTAGATGCAGCTGTTAAACAGAAGACTGATGCAAAAACAGAGGTTGAAAAACTTAAAGTTGAATTGAATCGATACAAAGATGAAATAGATAAGTATAAGAAGGGACAGTCAAATTTAACAATGTTAGAACGTGGTAATGAAAGATTACAAGCTGAAGTTGATAAATTTAGAGAACTAACAAGAAAGAGTATTATTTACAACCAAGAACAAATAGCTGATCTGGAGAGTAAAAATGAAGAAATACTTAAAAATCTACCATTACGAGAGCGGGTAAAGTATATCTTCAAAAAGTATGGTTTTACAGTATTTGCAGTTGTGAGCGCTGTTGGTGTAGTCATTGGCGTTATCGTTTCTAATCTTTCTAAAGGTCTAGCCAAATTGGGTAAAGGTGTTGGTAATGGGTTGAAAACTATTGGTAAGAAACTAGGTGAAATATTACCAGGGATGGTTGGAGCGATTGTAAGCTTTCTATTCAAAACAGCGGGTGAGGTTATTGGATTTTTAGGTAAGAACGCTTGGTTGTTGATAATGGCTGTGGTTCTATATTTTGTGGAACAGTTTAAAAAGAAGAGAAAGTAACAAACCTGTTCGAATTTATTTAAAGATATCGTGTTGATCAGTAAAAATATGGAAGACTACAATAGAATTTACGGCGTAGCCGGTCCCGAGCAAAGCTCGATTTATCCTCAATTACCAATGAATGGTGATCCAAATAATTTCAGACTACAAAAGTCATGTGAAGTACTACAAAATCTTGAGAAGGAAATTAAACATTATGAGGAAGTTAGAAAAAAGTATAATCGAGCGAGGGGGATGTTTACAAAAATAAGTGTTAGTAGTGGGGTGTTTTCAGTTATCCTATCTGCAAGTGGACTTGGAACCTCCCTTACTGGTTTTGGTGCTGCTGTTGGTATCCCATTAGGAGCGGTCGGAGGTATTTGTGGGGGAATATCAGTTGGATTCGGTGCGGCTTCTAAACGACTTTCTCATAAAGTTAGTAAACATGAACAGACAGTTTCTCTGGCAAAAGCAAAAGTAAACACCATTCACGACTTGGTTTCAAAGGCACTAAAAGATAACACTATCTCTGACCAAGAATTTTCGTTAATTTTATCAGAGGTGGACAAGTTTGAAAAACTAAAACTAGAAATCCGCCAAAAAACTCGGAAAGATACAGAAAAAAACTTAAATATGAATCAGATAAGAACAGAGGTTCGAGCGGAAATATTAAAGGACCTGACCGAAGGGAGGGGAAGAACAGCTCCCGCACGTTGAAAATGTCATTTGAGAGAACTCCTGTAGGATGTAATTGTTTTGCTGGTGTTAGAAAAGAACGGTATTAAAAAAACCGTAGGTGATTTAAAAACATCCTATTATCAACGTAAATAATAAGATGACACTCAAGGATTTCAGAAATAAATATCCAAATGCTGATACAAGTAAATTCATAGTTGTGGCTGATCCGTATGGTGGATACATTAAATGGAGATTCAATGGAATGACTGTCATGTCTAATGATGATCCTACAGGAAAAACATGGACTGATGACCTATCACCCGGTTTAAAAAGACTTTTATGGAAAGATTTAGGATTGAATGATCATGAATTGAGTTCATTTCCAAAGAGTTTAATTATGACTAATCGAAGCTACCCAATACCTGCAATTGATTTTGATGATTTTACAAGTGGCATAACAAAAATGCTAACCTCGCTGGATATATACGTTTCAAATACCAAGAAATTCACAGCAAAGATGAGAAACATATTTACATCACAAGTTGTTACTTTCAAATTTGGTAAACAGAGTAGAAAATGGTTGAATGCACCTGATATGAATTATTGGCCTCAACAACTTAACTTTGCGGTTTGGTGCGCAACATCTGGTTGTGGTATAAGTCCTTTTGAGAGTCTAAATTACCCCAAAGTAGTTAATAGCTTCATTAAATTTCATGTATATTTCACAATAAGACGGATATTATATGAATTAAGCCTTCCCTTACCTGATGAACAACCTTTTGTGATAAATAATAATCCCTATAGTAAAGTTGCATATCAACGATTGTGTGCAGAATTTGGAATTGCTAATAATTCTGACTTTCCGCGGAGCGGGTCCCAGCCTTCGACTGACTTTAGATGGAAAGGTGGTAGAAACGGTGGATTGGGAGATATATTCCTTGATTATGGTTCCGGATTTCATGGAAAAGGAGGAGGATATCAAAATGTACATATTATAAGGAATTATGATGTTGAATCAGATCAATGGCCTGGTGAAGGCGGTAAATTTGCTGATGAAGGTGGTAAGAAAGAAAAAGGTAATTTAATTTCATTTATCCGTAATGATGACTTTGCTGATTCAAATATGCATGGTTTATCCCAACAAGTGGACATGGTCTCACTAAAGCTGGACTTGGTAGATTGAATAGATCTGCTGAAGCTTTTGTTTACTGTATATTGGGAGCGCAAGTTAACACTAGAAACTCAATTTATGGTAATGGTGGTGGAGCGATCGAAACACAGCAAGAATTCTTGGCTTTATTTGAAAGTAGTGTGATCGAGAATGACATTTCTAGTTCTATCCAAAGGTATCAATTAGCTGTACAAGAAACGAAATTACGGCTTGATTTAGCTATTGCTCCTGGTGTATGGTTGATGCCGAGTAATATGATAATCAATACTGAAAGCGTGACAGGTTTTAATAACAAACTTATGAAAGCGAGTAATGATATGAATTTTGGAGTGAATAATTCCCTAAACACTGAAGCAAAACAGGTTGGAATAAGTCACAACATGGGATCTTCAAAGGTAAAGTTACCTCATATCCGCCTGGAAGGCGGGGCCAGCTTCGCTGATATAACTGAAACGAAACCAAAACCCTCAACTCAAACATACTCGATGAAACAGGAAAATAATATTGACTCAACGCAACATGAAACCAATGCGCGAAGCGAGCACGAAGTGCGTATATTAGCATTTATAGTTGTCGCTGGTGGATTAGCGTGGTATCTATTTCGGTAGATGACTGGATTTTTCAGCTTACACGTAAGTCGTTTTTTTATCACAAGTTGATTAGCATAACAATTTTTTTTTCAGCTTACGCGTAAGTCGTTTTTTATCACAGGCGGTGATTATAGAAAATTTAAAAAGATGAATATGGTGTAATCAAAACAAAATGTTGAGTATGACCATGTATGAGTCTGAAACAAGGATTTATTTAGATCCTCCATTGAAAAATCTTAGGGAGATACAACTCCTGGATTGTAATTTAAAAACCAAAAGATTGATTAATTTCAAGTATCAAGAGATATTATACAATGAAAAGAATCGACCTAACATAATAATACAACCCGGTTCATATTCGTTGCGTGATATTCAATCGATCTTTCTTAATGATACTGATAGGGAAAAGATAACAATAATTGAGACTGACACTGTTGACTATCTATATTCCAATAAGAACTTCATCATTAAACTTACTAGAGGGCTACAAGTTGGTTTAGGGTTGCCTGAAATTATAAATCCTGGTAAATTATACCCCATAAATATACAGATTAAAGAACCACTGAGACTTTTGTGTAGTATAGTGGATAATAAGTCATCATATATGAATAACACCAAATATGGAGAAATTGTAAAACTTTCACCATCACACCTACTTGCTAACATACCCTCACATGAATATCCAACAATTCCAGTTCAAAAATATGAGAGCCTCATAAACCACTTCGATTTAAGCATATTAGACAATGAATGGAAAAAACTTGATCTGAAGGGTTCTAACATAACTTTAAGTTTAAGATTTAGATAAATTTTTTGTTATATAACACTTACTTGCGTTATATAACTTAATTTTCTCCCCAACGTTCTTTCAAATCCCTTGACTCCTCAAAATCAAGACACCAATCCATATACCTATCCGGATGCCATGCTACAGACATTAGATCGTCATACAAGTCTTTATAAAAATTATGTTTATGTAATAGCTTATAAATATCTTTGTATATGGTGACTTCAAATGAATCAATAATAAAGTTATTAAAATCATTAATATAATATTCACCAATGCCCAACCATTCATAACACACTTCACTAACAAAACCCAATATATCATTCAAATCAAATTTTTTTAAATCTTCACTAAAACAAAAATAGGATTTAACATCATCATTATCAGTATAACAAATTTCAAAATCAATTAATTCATCGTTATAACTACGATTTTTTGAGATATTGAATAATAAATCGGTCTTAATTGACTCTATAAAATCGTGACCACCAAGTCTTTTTTCATTAAGATATTTCAAATCAATATTACTGTTTTCACAAATTTCCGCCACATAATCACACTTTATCTTTTTTTCATTATTAACCATTTTTTTATTTTATATTTTATATCTTTAAATCATAATTCATTTTTATTTTTTTTTTCAACTCGACATTCTTTACAACTTGCCTTCTGTTTTTTATGTTCACATATTTGAGATCCTCCACAAACTTTACAATGTGTTCTCTGTCTGTTGTGTATACAAAATTGTGATCCTTTACACTCTTTACAGTAATACTTAATTTTGTTATGTATACATAATTGCGACCCATCACACTCTTTACAAAAATATTTACATTTTCCATGAATACAAATATAATTATTGATAGTATCTTTTTGAATAAGATTAATAATCTCCCCATCTGAAAATTTCGTAAACGCTTTAATTAAATCTGCTTTATTCATTCTTGATCGTCCTTTAATTTTCAACTCTTTTGCAATTTTTTTCAATTGTACCAAATATAAACTATTTAGTTGTTCCATACTTTTTTTATATTTTTTCTAAATCTTTAAATCACATTTTTATTTTTTTTATTTTATTATACTAGAAAAAATCTCTGATAAAATCTCTGACAAATCTTTGATTAAATTTTTTTTCCGTACCGTCGATACTTTTATTATACTAGAAAAATCTCTGATAAAATCTCTGACAAATCTCTGATAAAAAAGAAAATCCGGGCATAATTACCCCTACCGTCGATACTTTTATTATACTAGAAAAATCTCTGATAAAATCTCTGACAAATTTCTGATAAAAAGAAAATCCGGGCATAATTACCCCCATATACTACTTCCGGTGTTACGACAAACTGTCGTGATTGACACATTTTTCGCATTCCGATCGTTCGTAGTGGAAGAACAAAATTTTCAACTTCCGCTTTGTGCTTGCCTGTTATTAACGTGGCGCGCACGCGTAAAGCGCAATCCGCTGGTCACTGTCAAGATTAGGGTTGCGTGCCTCTCTTGGGCCCGCAATAATTTCTTAAAATAAGAACAATAGGAATAAATAACTTACACTTCATCTCTTTCATCTGCGCTCTAAAGCAATTAAACAAATGAAATTTATTTCTAAGCTTCTTTTCGGTTTTACTCGATCTAATTTTCTTAACTGAATTGTCGGTGGCGACTGTCTACCATCCGTAGAGTTTGAAATCATTTTAAATGTGATGTAATCACCAAGGCTTATATATCAGAACTTTATATTCAGTTTTATATATTTTAACTATTTTTGTATCTTTTTTCCTTTGTAAAGCACCTTAAAATGTATGTAGAAAGCAAAGTACTAATTTTTCTCACCACTATTATTGTTGCTATTACTATTTCCATTGTTGTTATGGTGACTCAATTCCATTCCTATTTCTGTTTGCCTCTTTAATATACTTCTGATATTCTGCCATTTTCTTCCAAAAAAATTGCTCAATTTTAGTATGACAGATTTAGTATAAATTTAGTATGACAGATTTAGTATTAAGTAGATAATTTTAGTAAATCATTTTTTTAGTGGATAATTTTTAGTAGTTATTTTAGATTGGTTGAGATTAGCCAGCTTCTTTTTTGAGGGGACTAATACACTGATCGTTTTGGATGATTTCGCTGCGTCCAAGGACGTGAAAAATAGAACAAGCCAGCTGATGTCAGCAGTGGCCAACTCGAAAGCTTACAGCTCCTTTGGCCACTGCACACGATACATCAGCAAAGTAATTCGTCTCTTTTCTTCCTCCTTCCGTTTTTCCTTTTGGCTTATTTTAATATCTATATTGTAACTTGTAATCGTCGTGTAAAAAAAATAAAATTGAATTTATGTCCCTCGGCTTCAGTGCGCGCCAAATAGGTATCGCGTGTGGGTGCTGGCACAGCAGATGACAACTATTGCGAGACCGTTTCGCGAGAAAGTGGCGGCGATTGTCCTCTTTTACACACCCTCGAAAAAGAGATTACGGCTGTGAACTGTCTAGAGAAGAGTACAAAGGGTTGATCACCCAACTCAAACAAAACGGCTGCTCCCATCTGGTCTTTACCTTGCGGCCCTCTCACGCAATGAATTAGAAAACAGTCCTGAGAAAATACGCGCGCTGATTGGTTAGAATTCATGTTTCTAAAACTCGATAGAAACAGAACTAGCACGAGCTGTTGACGTAATGATGACGCGACCAAAGAGAATTTACATTTTGGTCATCAAAATTAAAAAGTTGTTTTCCCTTCTCTCGTCGCGGTGTTTTCTAAAAGAAATAGAAAACATGTTCATGTTTCTATCGAGTTATAGAAACACTCGTGAAAGTTTAGGAGAGCTCGAAAAAGCTGTGGAAACACTCGCCTGCGGCTCGTGTTCCCACAGCATTTCTCGTTCTCCCAAACATACACTCGTGTTTCTATTTTAAAAACAATTAGATTATGAGCTCGAGATTTCTATCGCGTGATAGTTGACGAGGGTGCAGCCCGAGTCAACTATCACGCATAGAAATCGAGAGCGAATAATCTGATTGTGTTAGTATAAATCTACTAGTCGTTCAAAACTTTGTCTTTTCTGGAACAGCCTCGACCAGTAAACTGTCTAAATCTTCTTCACGGACACTTCGAAAACGTGAAGAAGCGGCCGCCATTACGCTACTCACTATCTATCACAGAATAGATAGTGGGTATAGATAGTGGATTGGCTGCGTAGCCAATCAGAGCGCGGCATTTGTGATAGAACGCTAGTAGATTTATACTAAAACTCGATAGAAACACGGTACATGTTTTCTATTTCTTAAATACAATCTGTAATATAGTCAACCATGGAGACTATCGATAACGAAGTGATGAATCTTCTAGAGGCGACACCCGTTCTTCCTCCAGTCAATTAGAACTGGAAATTCGATCGGCTCAGAGTGAACATCAATGCGGTAGCACCCAGCGCTTGTCGTAATAAGCACTCAACCCAGCTTCTTTTGCTGATACGTGCACATTGAACCTTTGAACATCCTGAATCCTCTGTTGGTTGCCTCGTCTTTCTCGCCCTGTAATGCTGCTAAGTATCTCTCTCTTCCATGTTAGGTTGTTTTGCTTCTGTGAGACTCCCTTGGATGACATCTTGGTATTAGCTTTTCCTTCATCCTCCATGATGTAGCACTAGCCGCACAACGCTATACCACGAGTCCACTGAAACTCCAGCTTAAAACGTCCCGGCTCGCGACCTCTCCACTTATCTCAAGCTAACCACTTATTTTTCTCGAACTCGAATTGTGCCAATTGCTCTGGTCGAACTGCTTCTTCCAGTGTTTTACTCGACAAGCCAAAGTATAAATTGTCGATGTCCATCTGGATTAATGCGAAATCTCTGCTATCCACAAACCGATCCAAGAAGTCGTAATAGAACTCCAATACACGCAGTTTGGCTTATTAATGCACTACAATATACCCTTCTGGAAGGGCCGGTTGATCGTTACCCTTTCTTTCCTGTACTCTTTCTCAAACGCATCTCCAATCTCTTCTATATCATCAAACACACCGACCGTTTCGCTTTGCCTACCGTTCTTTGATCCTTTGTATAAATCACTCTTTTCTGTTTCTCCACTGCCTCTATTAACTTACCATATGAGCTGTTTAAAAACTTCCGTTAGTATATCTTTGTCTGGGTCTGTATCTTCTTTTCGCCTATTCTCTGTCACTTTATTCACAAACCAGGAGAAGGAGTCGAGAAGATCCTTTGCCTTTTGTAGTCAATGGTGCAGTGTACAGCTGTGGTTATCAAACCGTGATCGAGATACTGTTGTAAAAGCGGTGCATCGTGTAACATCTTTTCTGCAGATAGTTCTCCTAGACGTTTCCTAATCTTTGTCGAAATATCTCCTCTACTGGTTCTTCTCAAATAATCCTTCGTGTGTTGGGGTATCGCTTTAAATCTCTTTTTACAGAATAGTGGTTGTGATTCCTCAAATACACCCCATAATTCCTTGGGTGCAGAAATATCGACCGACCTCCGCGAACCCAAACCATTCTTTATATTAAACTGCGATCGAACTCTGCTATAGCTTCTTGGTCATGGGGATGAAGATAATCAACTACATTCTGTTTGCCACAAGGCATCTCTTTTGGCATTATATGCTTGGGTATGGTGCGTTGACATAACTGGGCATTGTCGTACTTATTTGGCCCAGGAGCTCATTACCCGGAGCGTGCAATTGCTATAGGTTCATGCAACGGCGTTTCACAAGTAAGTTTATTTTTAGAGCGGCTTCTCTCGCGAAAAAAGTTGTTTCCGCTGTCTCAAAATATCTCATAGGAGTTACTATTCTTTGTGTAAATACCTTGACTATCGTCAGAAATGCTGTCCGAACACTCCGATGAAGACTCGTGTATGTCGCCTATGTTCGCTGTCGCTACAGGCGGTTATCCTGCTACACTTCAATCATGCACTAGCTTGTGATTGGCTCTCCCGAACCAATTCGCGGGAGAGACGATCTAAAAATAACCTTTCTTGTGAAAACGCCGTTTCACAGACCCAGTATGGGAGTTGCACGCTCTAGGTAATGAGCTCCTGTTTGGCCTTATCTTCATCTTCCCCTATTCAAGCTTCCTTGTGAAAAGCAAACTTGGACCGCCCTGGACAGCCGTCTTGTATGTACTTACCATACGCCTCCCTCCCTGGTGCATACACCTCAGGGGCATTCTTCCCACCCAATGTACCTCGCGAGAGATACTTCAACGACACCCCAGGAGGAGAGACCGCTTCTTTGAATATATCAACACCAAGCCCTCCGTAAAACCCTCCCATTTTCTCCATAGCCTCCATAAATGGCCTTATATCAAGATTGTTGTAAGGTTATAACCAATCCGGGAATTTTCTCATTTCACGCTCGTCGAGTTAATTCCTTTTGACACTGCGAACTCTTCTGGCGATAGAATGAATTTATTGCTTAGTTTCTAGATCCAACATCTATAAGGAGGCAAACCCTTGTGATCTAACGTGATCTCCTGTCTTTTCTATCGAACCATTCATACGGGAAACATGACTTCGCCTGGCTGCTTCTATAAGCCTTGACCCATTTATTGTCCCTGGATCAAAGTAATTCATGATGTCTAGGAATTTGAAATTAGGGGTCTCCAAGAATGTGATCATCCGTGGTTTCTTTGCAACAGTCACATTCCACTCACAAAGTACTTCTTGATCATATTCAACGGCCTGAGTTGAAACCAAGGACTGGAATTCGATTGCTTCATGATTTTATGATCGCTTGTTGTCGCTTCGGTAACAATTCTAGATCTGCTGGCATGTCATTTCTGTTAGATATCCTTTCGTAACACGTCCCCTCGCCTTACATTGGCTTTCCAGAACTTCGTCCAAGTTCAAGTTCAAGTTCATTTATTCACACTTATTCAATTACAATACAACAACAATAAGGAAAAAAAAAATAACTATACCTTGAATTAAACATAAAGAAAAAGAGTGTGTAGCAGCCAAAGGAGCCAAGCTTTCGAGTTGGCTACTTCCACATGGCGGTTACAAGTGGGTGGAGGTTATACAGTGCTACTAATACTACTACTAATAATAATACTATTTAGATTAAATAATTAAATAAGTATAACTAAGTGACAGATAAGAGTTGTTCAAGATACCTGACTATCAAGTAGAAAGAGTTTATATTCTTTTTTAAAACTATTCACGGGGAGACACTTAATTTTCGTAGGTGTTGCTTCCCAGGTCTGTGATGCCACTACACTAAACCTTGCTAGGCCATAATTAGTTCTAGAAAATGGTCTGCACAGGTTTTGATTAGCGGCATACCTAGTATTATAATTATGGACAGCTGAGGCCAGTTGAACTAAGTCATAGAGGGCAGGAGGTGTATCCTTTTTTTGATATTGAATTTTATGCACAAGAGCACCAATTTTTAATTTAAAGATATTCTCTAACTTCAAGATTTCTAATAGTTTAAAGTACGGTGTGGGACTTTCTCTTTTGTTAGCAAAGAAGATGCAGCGAATACAGTTATTTTGACTTACTTTAATTTTATTTAACTTAGTTTGGTATGCGGTACCCCAGCGGTACCCAAAGGAGCCAAGCTTTCGAGTTGGCTACTTCCACATGGCGGTTACAAGTGGGTGGAGGTTATACAGTGCTACTAATACTACTACTAATAATAATACTATTTAGATTAAATAATTAAATAAGTATAACTAAGTGACAGATAAGAGTTGTTCAAGATACCTGACTATCAAGTAGAAAGAGTTTATATTCTTTTTTAAAACTATTCACGGGGAGACACTTAATTTTCGTAGGTGTTGCTTCCCAGGTCTGTGATGCCACTACACTAAACCTTGCTAGGCCATGATTAGTTCTAGAAAATGTCTGCACAGGTTTTGATTAGCGGCATACCTAGTATTATAATTATGGACAGCTGAGGCCAGTTGAACTAAGTCATAGAGGGCAGGAGGTGTATCCTTTTTTTGATATTGAATTTTATGCACAAGAGCACCAATTTTTAATTTAAAGATATTCTCTAACTTCAAGATTTCTAATAGTTTAAAGTACGGTGTGGGACTTTCTCTTTTGTTAGCAAAGAAGATGCAGCGAATACAGTTATTTTGACTTACTTTAATTTTATTTAACTTAGTTTGGTATGCGGTACCCCAGCTCATTAATCCATACGTTAGATACGGATATAGGCACTAGGCACTAACTTTTATGGGTCTTTATCACAAATTTGTTCGGGTTCCCTGTTCATCGTGTCTGCCAATGATACACTGACAAAGGGACATGTTTACTCCCAAATGCTGAATCTTCTTTGGGCGCATATCGCTATGCTGGATCCTGTAAAGCCTCAAAATCAAAATGTAGCGGCACCCGTGCGCCTTGAGTTTTACAGTTTTATTTCGTAGCTTTTTAGTTATTTCCCTTTGTAACCGCACACGTCACAAGTATTTACCGCTAGCTGCCACGTGACCTTAGCCTTTAAATCGCGAAAACGTGTGTAATTTTCCATAAGGCTCACAGAAATTCGACGGGAACGAACCTAGAACGTTCGCCCCAACACATCCTACTGCACAGGATCGCTGTAAACGTTGGCACAATAAACCTCAGCCTTGTGGAACCTGTGAGTCGTTTAGTTTTCTTTAAGTTTCACGAATCTCTCCGACAACGGAGCTGACGCCACTACACAAACACTATGGCGTGAGGGAACACCTCATTTCTCTTTGGCAGCAAACGGTCATTCCACCATGGTCCATTTTCTTCATGCTCCCAACGGATTACTAAATTATAACCCGCAGCTTTTATCTCAGCGTTCTTGCGAAGCGTCCTTTGGTAAAATGCCTCGAAGGTGACGTGAACCGGCTTTCCCCTCTCTTCCTGTGTACCAATCACTTTATCTCGCTCTGTTGGGAAACATGTTGGGATGTTGTATGGAAATAGAAACCATGGTACTGGAATACTGTTTTACTCTCGGGATGATGCCCATCAACCAAAGTCCCTGCAATCACACGCTCCCTTTCATTTCCACAAACATGAATTTTATGTATTCCACGCTGCCTGGCCTCGTACTCTATCCAACAACACGCTTGTATACCAAACTTGCGTTTAAGTTAGAAAGTCATCTCGAATAAATTTAGACTCTGGAGCAATGTACGTTGGTCTCTGCATTTGTGCACCTTTCCGCATGACGTAGAAGACTATAGGATTGCGTGAATCTTTCATCACAATGGGCACATGCATAGGTGTTTGTAGGAATGTCGGTCGTTTCGCATACAAGTCGTTTCGCATACAAGTCGATTCGCATACATCGAGGTCGTTTCGCATACAAGGTCTTGATCGATTCGCATACATCGAAGTCGTTTCGCCGACACGATCTTGGTCGATTCGCATACATCGAAAAAGTGCAAAATACATTGAAAAAGTTCACATAAACACTCTAACAAGATAGCTATAGGACAGAGAAATAAACTTAACCTCAACCCGGCGATATGCGCGTGTTGTTATTATGTATCGTGCGTTATTTCTGTTCGGCACAGCGAACGCGTCGACAGCGCGTAGACTAAGTTCAAGTTTAACTTGCCATGCACTATATCTAGAAGAATTTTGTTATGTTGTTTAAATGCTTTTCGCGGTTTGATACTAAACCCGGCCACAAAATATCTAAAATATCCAACATAATATTGCTCGCTTCGATGTATGCGAATCGACCAAGACCTTGTATGCGAAACGACCTCGATGTATGCGAAACGACTTGTATGCGAAACGACCGGCTTCCGTTTGTAGCATTCGATCTCAATGTTTGTAATAAGGAAAGCAAGTTCATTGAAAATCCGCATGGTCATGGGTGGGTATTCCTCCTCTTCCCCTTCCTCCTTACCCAAGAACCCCCCCCCCCCGCCCCCTTAAGGCGAATACCCCTCCTGAGTGAATTCATAAACAACAATTTCCTGCCCAAAATGTTTGCCAATACGGGGGATATGCTGGGACTCGACAACATTATTTAGCATCGTGTTGCTCGCAAAGAGCTCGTTCGCATGCTTCCTGGTCTCCTTCATGTTGAGCTGCTTCGTTGCTCCATGAGCAACAGCTAGACGCCGCAACAGACATAGATTTGTCATCGAAGGAGTCAAGCGCTGTCGATCCTTTCTTGTTTCGCAACCAATCATGTGATAGGTCGGCCCAAACCCGCAATGGTGTTCGATCTAAAATGACTTTGATTTGCACGGACGGTCGATGTTCTCGCCCTCTAACCGGATGTTCTTTCTCAGCCGGACTTAACCAACCTTCCGTCCCAAAAAAACTCTCGAACTACGGGCTTTTCATTCGCTCGTGCATCCAAACGAGACTTTTATCCGTTTCAATATTCAATATTTAATATGCCTGAAATGAACCTGCTCCCTAATCCTATCCTTCATTTTACGAAATTGCGAATTACAAAGTCTATGAAGCGCACACTTAAAACATCCTCACTCTCCAATCTTGTAAACCAGTTTTTATAGTTATTTTAGTTTTTACAAAATGATTGTAATTAAAATACTATTATTATAACTGAAAATTTTTAACCGAGCTTAAAAGTGCTGCCGCTACTACTACTATAATTATTTATATAAGATCATAGTTAGTAGACAACTAACTATGATAAGATGATTCAAAACAATCGGAATTCACTCTTGAACTTATGCAAAACGCAGGTGCGAATCCGTAAATGAAAAACGAGCGCCTATTTGAAATTTCCCAACGCCAAACATAAGACTACCTATTCACATTCTCGGATCATTTCGGAAATTTTCCAACGAGACCATAGTTAATGTGGTAGGCGAAGTAACTAGCCCTCTTCCATTCGCATGCTAAGAGGAATTTTTGGGTGTAAACGGGAACGGCTCAACTTTGTGTGACTCACACACGGCCTTGCACATCATGTAGATGAGAATTATCAGATCTTCCGATAATTTTTCAAATTTACCATTGGGACGAACGAAACTGCTTTGTTCCATTCACATTGTCATGGGGACTTTTGGAAATTAATAAAACACTGGTAAACGCTCAACGTTGCATTGTGTGACCGGTACAGCCTTTGCACACCATGGATATCACAATGTAAGATAGCCAATCTTCGAACAGAACACCATCCAATGAGAACAACAATGAAAAAATTCAAGTTATGCAGCGTCGGGAAGTGTTCACGTGACCAATGCAAAGCGTGGTTTGCTTGATTTGCTTGATTTGAACCCACCATCTTATCTTTGCAGATATGATGGCTGCGAATGGTTTAGGGTTGATCTTGTGGCTTTCTACTCTCCTAGCAGCAGTGTATGCAGGTAAGAAAACTATCTTTGTTTGCAGAGATGACGATTCGTGTTCTTTGGTCAAATTGATCGTGTGAGCGATACGTCGAGGCGGGAATGTTAGTACTAGTGGAGGACCCACCTACATTTTCATCTCTGTTCAAAATAGTTTACCATGCGGTTTTTCTACTGCTTTAATGAGGATCTCGACGGTGGCCTGTTGTTTCGGATGTTAGATGTTATATACGGTATTTTCATGCTGGTTTTAAGAAGCCTTCAGATTAGGTTCGAAGAGACCAAAGTTCTTCGCTTAGAGTTTTGGGGGCCGTAGAATCGTTTAGTGCTAAATTCGGCACTTGTTTTGCTTGAGTCGATACTTGTAATCGTCGGTTTGCGGTTTGATAACTAACTTGCCCGCAAGCAAGTCTGTTTCGCTGTTTGTTGCAGTACTGTTTAAAATGCGTTCAGTTGGGTTTTAGAAGGCAATGTATATTTTCACCCCCAGCAGGTGTGGCGACTAAATTGTTTCTTTCTTTGAAATCGCTGTTTGGAACGTTGGATTTGTTTTTAAAGAAAGAACAGTCATTTTGTTTTACAGCGTTCGTAATACCTTAGCATCAAGCGACGTCAATCAAGGGTTGTTTAGAGACTGTTTCAGTTACCGTTGAAAATGTATGTACACTGTACATGTATGTGAACGTTGGAAGGTGTTTGTGTTGTTTTATCGAGATTTTGTACGACAAACATTGTCTCCCTTTCAGCGCGATTTTTCCCTACCTTTAAGCGACGAGAAATAAAGCCAGCTTGTTAGAGCCGTTCTAAGAGTTGGCCATTAATGATTTGTTTTCGTGTGATCAGGAAGTTGTGTTGTGTGACCTCACCGACAGGCGACAGACGCTGTGCCTCCCAAGTTTTGTCTCTTCCTGAATAACGTTGCAAATTTTTCTTCTGACTCTTAATGTCTTGATAGCTGGATATACAATTAAAATGCCTTACGATTTCTTTTCTAATGTTGCTTAAAACTATAATAAACGATTTTTCGGTTATCAAAATGAGTATAGAAACCAGTACTACAAGTAATATGTGAAGACGAGCAGTGCCTTGAAAGCATTTACCTTCCTCTTATAAAGCCTGACAAAATACCTTGCCTGTTCGCACTTATGGATTGTCTTGTGCTTTAAACATTTTGTTTCGTTTTCATTTTCACACCTGCATGCTTTCCGTTTTTTTTCAGTGATTGAACAAACATACACAACGAATATATTCCTAGACAGTGCACGTGTTTGTTAATGTTATTTTCTTCAGTTGCAGTGTACATGTGCTTAGTTTACTAACAGTTATTATACATAAATGTTTATTTATTTGTTTGTCCCATAAGTGAAAATTAAAAGTAACGTCTTTCTAATAATATGTACAGGTACAGTGTATACGCTGCCAAGCAAACCAACAATCAAAAAGTTAAGAATAAATCTGCCTGCCAGTGGCGTAGTTGTGACATTTCATAGAGATATACCACCTAATCCTCCAACCTTACATGTGTGCAAGGAACAGTATGACTTGTTAAAGGAAATTAATTAAAATTCGGGATAATCATTTACATGTCTTAAATGGGAATTCTATAGTAAAGTCCAATCTTGCAGAAGCAACCACTCCTTGTTTCATTAATAGGGGTTTCTTGTTACCTGAATGCTGGTCATGATAAAAGTAGCAAATTATATGATCCCAAACTGAACGGATTAAGTAGTACTGAAATGCCATTTGTGCTTTGCCTGCTTGTCAGTCAGGCTAGTTGTAAAGTACATAAATTTACAAGTACCTGCCCGACAGCAAAATAGACTTGTCTAAAATGACCTGACAGGATTTTCAGCAAGAAGTGTATGAAATTATGAAATGAATTAACAACTTTGAATTGTATTTTTAGATGATGGCAAGGAGTTTTCTGGCTCTGGTTACCTGGTGTATGACTTATCTTCCCAGAAAATCAGTTCTGTAGAGGATGAGTTAAAATTGAATTTTAGGACTATTCAGCCAACAGGACTGTTGTTTCATGGAAGTCAAGGTGGCAGTACCTCTGACTACGTAACACTGGAGCTTGTTGGAGGCAGATTGAGGTATAGAGTTTATTTATGTTTTTAATATAGCTTTGTTCTTTGATCAAAAACCCATGTTTTATCAGAGTATAAATAATGGTAATTGAACTGAGTGGAGTGCAATTTGGTCTGAAATCATACGCGTGATTTCAAATATCGAACAAGCGCATAGCGCGAGTTTGATATGAAATCACAAGTATGATTTCAGACCAAAATTGCACAACACGAAGGTCAATTACCACTTTATTACACTCATTTTGAAATCACAGTTTTTTATCAATACTACTTATTTATTTTTCCACTTCTGGAAGACCGGATTTTTGAAAAAAAGTAACTTTTTAAAAATGATGCGATTTAGAGCAAAAAATGGTGCAATTTATGAATAAATCACACTGCTATGAGCCAATCAAATTGCAGGAAACACCGGTGATTTCAAAATGGGTGTAATAAAACAGAAAAAGCGTGTTTTATTGTTTTTCGCCACATTACCTCTACTCGACAATTCTGTTGTTGTTTCCACTTGCGGCGTGTAAAACCTATATCATAAAGCGAATAAAGAAGCCTAAGCCGTGTATTACACTGTGATTTAAACACTCCGGGAATTTTTAGAACACTCAAGAAATGTAGAAAACACTCGCTTGCAGCTCATGTTTTCCACATTTCACTTGTGTTCTCAAATGCTCGTCGTGTTTTATCACAGTTTAATACACGGCTAAGGCTTCTTTAATTGTTAAGTATTTTTTCTAGTGGTGTATTATTATTTTACAAACAAGTGCAGTGAGTAAAATATGGTTTTCACTGTGAGAAAATAAAATCCACATCTTCAAGCGGACATTTGATTTCTGTTAGATTGTGTAGGTAAAAACCTTGTGCTCACTGTTGCAAATTTGAGCAAGGAAGCCTAGGCTATTACATCAAACAGAAGTAACCTAACAAGGAACTTGTTCTGTGAACACAAATTGAAATGCAAGCAGAATGCCAATGGATGGGTACGGAACAAGAACGTAATGCAAACAGAATGCCTAGAGAGCAGAGCAATTATGCAATCCAAATGTTTGGGAAATGTGACCTGGAAAGGGAAAATAGACCATGATGTTTTTTTTTTGTTTAACGGACAAGAAAAACGGATGGTAAACGGTTAACACAATTGTTAAAATGTATTCTCTTTCCGTATAAACAGATAACCAAAAAGCTTAATCAGTTGGGCAAAGTCCAAAAACAGATTGAGCAAATTGTTTAATGGTTGCAGAAATTTTTAAATGGAAAGCAGAGAAGGCTAAATGGGGAGCTCAAAACATTCAAACAATAAACGGTTTGTTATCTAAAAATTAACTGTTTTGAAAGCCCGGCTAGAAAGAATCTTTCGTATGTTGAAATGTAAACAGAAATCTTTGTTCTGGCTGACTCATTTCGATTTCACTTGGTGGGATCAGGGATCAATTGTTTTTGAATACATTTCTGATTTGAATCCATTTAATATACAAAAATACTGGAATATAGTATTTACCCGTCTATATAAGTCGACCTTGCAAGACCTAAGAATCAATCCGAAAAATGTCCCTTAATGTATACATAGGTCAAAACCTGAAATCCAAGTACCAGTTAAATAATTAGCATAACAGCCTTTTAATGTCAACCCTTTCACTCCTACCTTGTCTGGACTCAAATATCACCTTGGTCCTGAATTAATTAGGCTTACATCACATAATTATGAAGTACTGTTTATTTCACCTTAATAACTTTAAAATACTAGAAAAAACCCTATTGCACCTAAAAGAAAAGTTGTAGTCAAGAGAATAAGCTATCGCACATGTCAAATCGGTCTACATACAGACGCCTAAAAAATAAGAAAACTATATTTTTAATTAGCACAATTTGAATTTCCCGCGCCATGCTGTTGTCCATTCACGGCTCTGAATGAAACAAATCTACTTTGAGGCTCAGGAAAACTTCTAAATACAAATTTAAGGTACAAAAAATTGTCAAAGAAATAAAATAATGTCTAACTGTCAGTGTCTGAACCGTTATTTTCACCCTCTGGGCGAAGAATGCTATGCCATTCGGCGAAACAATTTCCCTTACAAAGAATGACCTTGCACCCACGGCAGCCAGCTCGGGATTCGCGAGGCCCATCGCCCTTTTTGTTCGCTTTTTTAAGCCTGAGACTTCTGGCCTTGCAGGCTTCACAGAGCAGCGCTTTCTTATTCTTTTGAACAATTCGATCATATATATGATCCAGTAAATCCGCAAGGACAGGTTCTGCTCGTGGACGGCCAGCACGCTTTCGTTGAATAACAAGCTTTAATCGGTAGAGTTTGTGCTCTGGATGATTCGGTGCTGGTAGTGTTCTTGGGTCTGAGATGTGAAGATATATATCGCCTTAGTTCGAGAAATCTGTCCCGAAAGAAAACTTTCGCTATGCTTGTCTGATGGAACCGCTCAGGCGAAGACCAATAAGGGAAAATATTTGGCAACTTTATAATTCCCATCAAAATCAGAACGCCAAGGAATGCTTTGATTCCTGTCACAGAAGTAGGCAAAAAATCGCGTAGCATTTCTTCTCGGTTGAGGTTGATTTCGGCCGTGTAACTGTTGTTGTGGTTATGTGATAATTTCGAACAGGTCCGCTGTAAACAAAGGCAAGAAATAATCTAGAACGGACGAATACAGAGGCATTCTTCTTACAAGGCCAACATGTTCGGTAAACTCAGGTGTTTCTACGTTCTCGGGGCTTTCATTCCACTGAATTTCATCGCTTTCCTCCGATGATTCTTCGTCTTCCATTTCCTCTTCAAGTGACACTTTGTCACCGTAGTCAAAATCTTTACGCGTTTGGCGAAACATTTCTACTTCTTCTCGGCTAAAGCCGAAAAAGTCACCTTCATCATCAGAGTCATCGAACAGCGACGCCATTTTTCGATAACAGCGAAAAAATCGCGAAGTTTAACTTCAAAATTCTCGGTGAAAGCGACGTTTCACGGGGAAGTCGTGTATGAGAAAATTTCTATTTGGCACGTGCTGGTTTCTTTACTGAAGGTCACATGACCTCAGCATTAACCAATGAAGAGAAAAGAGCTGTTGAACTGAGCTACCCCAAAGAAACGTCGCTTGACGTAAATCGGACTTTCGCGTGACACAAGCGTCACGTCAATTGACGTAAACAGGAGTGAAAGGGTTAACAAACATGTAATAAACAGCAGCACAGTTAAAAACGTACGTTCACATAGTGATCTTTTTCTCTATATCAGAGCTTCATGTTGAAATGCATTAACATTTATCCATTAAATGTAAACCTGAATGTTGTAGATACTCTTGAGCTCAATTTTGTCACAAAGAACCAATTTTTTTTCCTGTAAATAAAGCTGTAAATCTGCTCAGAGAAAACATCTTTGGTGCTTCAAACTTCTCTGCTGAGTAACCTGGCAAGTTACCTTGGCAGCGAACATGTTCTGTCAAAAGTGTTGGTTGGTGTTTAAGTTATTTTATAAAGGCACTTTTTATCTCTTAATTCCCACTTAAAACATGCAAGCAAAATATGTAGAAAGCACTGCAGTTGTGTGAATAATGCAGATATAGTTTGTATTCCATAGAATAATTCTAACTGGAAAAACCAGCTGCCAGTCATGTAGAAATTTTACAAACTGTTCCATTACAAAATCAAACATGATGGTTTCATGCAAACCTTGTTACGCATGAATAAGACACACAAAACAGCAAAGAAGGTCAGGACTCTTTGAAAACAACTCGACAAACAAATGCGCTTGCTGTCTAGTTAAACTGCCAGGTTACAAAGCAGAGAAGTTTGAAGAGCAAAGGATGTTTTCTCCAAGCAGATTTGCAGCTTTATTTACAAGAAAACAATAGGATTCATGTATAATACGCATCACAATGTGAATGTGAATGTTTGGGGGGAAAAGTGCATATTATACATGCATAAATATGTTAAATACCTTTTTGGCTACAAATGATGAAGAAATCAATTTGACAGATAGCTACATGTAGTTCCCCCAAGTATGTGTACTTATGCACAAGAAATTGTGATATAATCTAACAATTTGATAAAGTAAGTTATACCACCGTAAGGTAAAAGGGAGGTGCTGACGTTTCGAGCGTTAGCCCTTTGTCAGAGCGAATGATTGATTATCCCAATTTCTTGTGCTTCAATTCCCCATCGATGCAACACCAGTTTCTTTAGAAACTATCCCCACAAAATATATATATGTTATTTACCGGGCGGGAGGTCCGTATGGGAAAAAACTGTGCCCGAGGTCTTGAGTACGGCCCAATGCCGAAGTTTTTTCCCATACGGACCGACCTAGACCGGTAAATAACTTATTTATTTTTTTTGTTTGTTTGCTTTTTTTTCAATTTGCCACGAATAGCGCGGATAAAAATCCGGACCGTGGTCCGGATTACGAGCGCGCGATTAGCCAATCAGATTCGAGGATTTGGGATTCCAGCCCGCTGAGATGCTTCAGAAAAAAATAAGTGCTTGTAATCTACTGTAGCTTCCAGTCTGACAATGTCTTGGCAAATTAAAAGAATAAACTATCACCTTCAAAGGCTGTTTTGTAATACCTGATTATGATCTCCAGTGCTAGTTGATCATAATGACAGCCTTTTACTTTGTAATGTTTCATAAAAAGACTTTCACTGTTTTTTCCCTCCAAGCTGGTATAAGCTCACTGTACATTTCTTCCTCCTTTGTAAACACGTTCTTGAAACAGATTCCAAGTGAGTCAAATGCTGTAAAAGCTTACTTGTGAAGTTTTTTATTACCCCCAGGTACAGTGCCAGGTTTGGAAAATATCAAGACATAGATGATGTTCAGACGGGCTTCCTTGGCAAGGACTTAAGCGATGGAAAACCACATTCAGTTGTTGTTGTCCATGTCCAAGACAAAATTACGGTTACAGTGGATGACAACACTTCAGAAAAAGATATGCGTGAATTTAAGACAAAGTATAACCAGCTTGATTTAGATAGAAGAATTCTTGTTGGTGGAGCCAGCAACTTTCAGAGTTTGCAAGGTGTTGAGTCCAATGAAAACTTTATTGGCTGTTTGTCCACCGTGACAATGAAATTGAAGGACAAAACAATTAATTTTCTGCAAAAAGATGTGGTAGCTCCTTTTGGTGTGGATATGAGTAAGGCTTGTTCATCAGCCACATATGCTCCCTTTACCTTTAAAGACAAAGATTCCAGTTTCATCTTCACTGTTGATAAGAAAGATACCATGACGGGTAGCTTCAAGTTTCGTACTTACCTGAAGGATGGAACTCTCCTCAAGCAATCCACTGGCAAGAATGACTTAAAGATATCTTATAACACTGGGTCTGTCATCTTGACAGTTTCAGCTGATTCCCAAAAATCAGATGTAACTATCCAATTTCCAGATAAACGTGTCAATAGTGGTAACTGGCACAGTGTTGAGTTTGCAGTCTCTAGGAGTACTTCAACTCTTGGAGTGAATGACAAGAAGAATTCAGACATACCTTTTGGATTTGATTTGCCAGATGACTTTTTTGGCACTGAAGTGACAGCAGGTGGTTACATTGGTTGCATGGTAGACTTGGTTATCAACAAGAATCCCAACAAGCCAGACAAAAATTCTAATATGAAGAACGTGGAGTGGGAAAGTTGTAATATCACTGACTTCTGTTCCTGGAAGCCTTGCTTACATGGAGGGAATTGTGAACAAGATGGGAAAAGCTTCAAATGTACTAGTTGCAATGGGTACAATCTTCCAGTCTGTCAATTTCGTAAGTATGCTTTTCGGAACAGTGCATTAAGCCTTTCACGTCCAAGGTTCAGTCAGTGTCCTTTAGTTGAGTGTCTTTTCAGTTCTTATCAGTAATCATAATTATGGTATCCTTGACAATGTATGTACCTTATTCTCACAAAATTTGCAAATTTGTATTACAGTTCTTTTGCAGTTTTGAGAGGAATTTAGAATTGGAGTTGTTGCAAGACAAAAAATAAGCCTGTTCTCATTCCGTACAGAAAAGAAAAACATACTTCCGTTACAAACTCATCTATTTATTTGAAACTTACAATTGAAATTCAAATAGTCTACAAAGGGAGCAATTGCTAAACTTAAGGTATTCGTGGAGGCTAAAATGACTTATTCAGGTTGCAGTAATTTTTTCAGCTAATAGGCAAGGTCAACAAGAACTTGCATGCAAAGTTTCAGGTCGATACAACCAAACTGTACCGAGATATAGGGGAGCAAATTTTTGTTTCTAGGGCTGATTTTGCAGGAAAAGTAGGACACCATACTGTGCCCAAAACACTATCATCTCGCTTTAGAATTCCCGAAGGATGATCTTGTTGACAGATCGCTGACATAAAACCATGTCATCTGATACGAATGACGCTCTTTGACCAAGGTGGCGGATGGCCTTTATTTCTTTGGGCGCTTGTTTCTCAGGAGGCTCATATTCAGAGTCCTTGGAGCCGTCGGACAATGATGAGTCATCTGCTTGTTGAGGAGTCTCCATCGATTTTTTTCCTTACTTTTATTCATAATGAAAATGCGGAGAGTTCCTTCAGCTTCTAACTGACGCTCAACTTCTCTAGCACTTATGATAGTTTTACCCTCGGGATTTCGGTATGTGAAGTGAACTGTTGAACTCGATGTCATTTGCCGTTCAATTTCCATCCTTCATTTCTCAACTTTTCAAAATCTAAACGGATTCTTGCTTTTGAGCCATAACCTTGGGCTTCGTGAGCCTTTTCCAATGCTTTTTTCCTGCTTATAGACAATTTCGTTTTAGGCGTTGCGGAACCTTCGTAAAAAGTTCTACTCCTTTGCACAATACAGTACGTTTGTGGCTTCATGGGGTTTCGGGCTGTCAACAGTAAAATGTGAGGTGCCGTTGCTTTGGTGAGGTGTCAATGTTTACTATCCCTGTATGATTGGTTTCGCGGGAAACATAGGGGCACACAAAGGGCATAAAAGGCCAAATATAGGGCTCTATGTTGCGTTTTACCGCTGCAAACGATTATTGAAGACTCAGGCAAGATGGCTGCCATCGAACACAGCACAGTATTTGGACTCTTAATGGATTTCTCTTCAATTTGCGGATAATTTTTGGACGTAAATGGCCTAGACATTTTGAGGAGAGCCTTACCAGTTGTAACTTCTTTGTGTGGTTTTGACAGAAAGACTTGAAACTTGGAGGATATGAAGTAAACATATATACGAATATTTCTTTGGCAGCGTGTCAGTTCTTCTCAGATAATATGAATGGTGGTGGCTCCATGAAATTCACAGACAAGAGATATCATGTTCTGGTTTTTCTTAATTTTGTTGCACTGCCAAAGCAATGTAGAGAATATTGATGTGCATTGTTTGGCCAAAGGTTATGCCCAATGGATAAATTTTACTCAAGATTTTTAAGAAAGTGTGATGTGACATGGTTATGACCACGCCCACATATACATCAAATTCCAGAAATACTTTACATTCTTTCTAAGAAAAAACAATTTTGTCAGAAGGTACTTGAAATGCTTATTCAATGATGTTAATATGGCAGACTTTGTGTAAATAATGATATCTTAGAATATCCCTACAAATGATATCAAACAAAAATGCTTGAAATAGCCTCCAAGAATACCTTAAATATACGCTAACAAACTAAATAACGTCAGTCACCACTGACACTGCAGCTCATGAGCACCATTGAAATATCCACTCGAGGGCAAACAACTCTTGAATTCTCCTTTGGATAGCTCCTCTTAACAACTTCCAAGTAAACGTGATCTCCAAACAACACCAGACTACTTCTGAGTGTACGTATGTAAGTGAACTCTTGGGCAACCATCAGACTACTACTGAGAGAATGTCGTAAAACTGTGTGGTAATGTTCCCCATATGCAGTTAAAGAGAATTCTAGAACATTATTTTGAAAGATTACAATAACAACTGTTTATTGCGTTCAGCAAAGGAGAACGCAATTTATTCTTCAAGGTGCGGTTACCAATTTTGTTTACACCCTGAGCATGAAGAGGCACTTCATACCAAATTCTTCACATTCCTTTGTTTGGTCACACATATTTGTTCCATTCTCGTCACCATTTTGAATTCATTACCAAGTGGTCTCATTGATTTCAACTGCTTCAAGTAAGTCAGTTGCTTCTCAATTTTCATTATGTTCGCCATCATGGTTGATTTTGGTTGCTTCTGTTTACAAGGTACATTTTCTTGTACAATGTTGTTTAAAGAATTCATGGCAACTATTTGTCAAAGCCTTGGAATGTTTTGCATCTCTACTAGGATGCATCGAAACAACGTCTTTGGTGTTGATTTCCTTGAACGAAACTTGTCTCTCTCAGTTTACGCATTTTATTGCCGTACAAATGTTTGAGCTGTCGCTGTGGCCATGTTTACAGAAGTAAGCCAACCTTTTATTGTCTCCAACTTAATCAAGTGGTTGTTCTTGTATGCAACTGTGTGTGACTCTTTGTGATCTTCAACAATATAAACTGAGTCATCATGCTCATTTTCCATTATGCATTACCCATTGCGGTGGCAACCAGAATGAAACGTGTCAGTGTACTCGTCTGCCATTGTACGTGACCTATTGTGGTCTCCAACAAAATGAAGTGAGTTATGGTACTCGTATTCCATCGAGCATGAGCTCTCTGATTCAACTCAAAAGGCGTGTAAGAAACTGGATCTGTGTAACATGCTTTCAAACAGGAAGAGAAAAGAGAAAATTCAGATACGCAAGAAAAAAGATGACCAAAGGAACAGGACAGCAGGGTCCATGTTCCTCTTTCTCTCCAGCCCCTCTCGTGTTAGAGCCTACACATTTCCTTAATCTTTTTCTTGGATCCCCTGTCACACATATTCATCAAAACCTGGCACTGTCCGTTTTAATTAGTATTGTAGCATTCATTTATTGGCAAATGTCACATTTGACAGTAAACCCAAAAGAGCTCAAACGCACTTCCCAATCTGCGATTACTACTAGTAGTAGGATTACTTAACTCGTTTACCTCATGTTTTAGTGAGTTCTATTGCATGACTCACCAAATGTTTGAATATTAACAGTTCTAGAAAGTTCACCTTTTAACAGAGTGTATAAGAATTTGTGATTTTTTACTATTTTTCAATATGAACAACCCTCCAAGTCGCGACCATTTTAGTCGCCATGGCAACTAGAATTTTGAGGGTTGATGTCAGGATTGTAAGAACCTAATGGATAGGTTTTTATTGTAAACAATAGCAAACAAGACAAGCTAAACATGTTACAGACAATTTCAAAGAACCATTTAATAGATCGGAAATTTGATGATTGCACTGTAGATGAAAATTTGGACTGTACTATCTCAATAATTTTTATGATTGTGTATTTCTGCTCATTTTCTGTAAAAATGTCACGCCGTTTTTAGACATTAGATGTTAAATTTAGATGTTTTGCACTGTTAACATTTGACTCAATCGTTTGTCAGTGAACAAGCAAGTTCAAGTTCAATTTATTTCACATTATTTACATTGTAAGATCACAGATATAAATTAAAACAGTAACAGGTTCTCGTCATTATTTAAAATAAAAAAAAACAGTGCTGGAGCTTATACTATGAATGTATGTGCTGACCAAAGTAGCAACTGCTTTTGAGTTGGCCACCACAAGTCATCATAAGCTACTGAAACTTTAAGTTTTCACTTGAACAGGGTTTTTAAATGCTCTTCAAGCCAAACACTCAAGTCAAAAGATTTTTCTTAAGTACACGTAACTGCAGTGGTTGTATCAAATTGTTATAAAAGTGCAGTGAAAGCCAGTATAAATGCACAGTTGCTTGTGGCTACATTTGTAGAACAAAATCTTTGCCCTGACTGGCTTGTCTGCCCATTTAGGTTTTTTAGTACTAATTTCACAAGTTTGAATCCTGTCCTTCCTGCAATGAATACTGGGAGAAAATCTAAAAGTTTTTAAATAATACAAAATTGATGTAAATGATATATGTTTTAGTAGATTGTACAATGCAGGTAAAAAGGAAGAATTATTTGAAATAAATTGGTGATTACTGAAAAAAATATTTTGGCCTGTGTAACAGAAAGTGGAGGTGTAATTTTGCTACTCATCTAATGCCTTTTTTGGACAAATTGCAAAATTTAATTCCTGTGAAATACACCCATTTCATCTGTGGAAAATTAAGTTCTTGCATACATAAATAACAATTAGTTTCATCCACCAAATGCAGCAGTTCCTGATGTTTTTCTTTTTTTATTTTCGTGTTTTGTTTTGTTTTTTTTCAGCTAAATATGCAGCAACTTGTGACATTCTGAAGAGGAAGGATAATGTGGACTTGAATGGCAACTGGACAATTGATGTTGATGGCCCTGGTCCACTGGCACCTTTTAAAGCATTCTGTAATATGACTGCTGTGCCACCCACCACAGAGATAATCAGTCTTTCTCAAAGAGTGAAGATAATTGTACACCCTAATTCAGCTGGAAAAGCCCCTTTATCTGTTCGTAAGGAAATACGTTACTTTCCAAAGGACGCTGTAGCAAAAGCCCTAGCTCAAAACAGTGGAACCTGCCGCCAGTACATAGAGTATGGCTGCAAAAAATCCAGACTTCTGAATGTTGGTGGTCGAGCATCCTATGGAAACTGGGTATCGAGGGATGGTATATATCAGAAATACTGGGGCGGTGCTAATCCTGAATCCAAGATGTGTGCATGTGGTATAAAGGGGAATTGTTTAGGGGGCAAGAAATGCAACTGTGATGCGAGGCAAGACATATGGTCCAGCGATGAAGGATGGCTCTACTCTGATAGTGACCTGCCAGTTTCGCAGCTTGTGTTAGGAGACTTGAGTCCAGAGGAGGGATCTGAGGGAAACTACACAGTGGGGAATCTTATTTGTTCAGGTACACCGTTGACAATGACTTCAAGTTGAAAATCGCCATATTCACCTTTAAAATACTCAATAATCACGTACCTTCCGTCTTCGCTAATTCTATAACCGCCGCGTCAACACTTCATTCATACAACACGAGATTTTCTGCAAACTGTAATTTTAACAGACCAAAAGCACGTACCAACTATGGCATGCAAACATTTGCATTCACCTCTTCTAAAATCTGGGAATCTATAGACCTTCATATCAAACAGTCCAGCTCCGTATTTATATTTAAATCAAAATATAAACAAGTGCTCCTTCTAAGCCAAACGTAGACTCTAACTTCGTCCGAACATGAACATTTTTCTGATCTACTCCACTCTAGTTTTCCATCATCAGCAGTGGCCAACTCGAAAGCTTACAGCTCCTTTGGCCACTGCACATGATACACCAGCAAAGTAATTCATCTCTTTTTTTTTTCCTTCTTCAATATTACGTTTTGGCTCATTTTAATACCTGTATTGTAATTATGTTTTTCTCTTGTAATCGTCGTGTAAAATAAAGATTGAATTGAATGAATTGCACTGCACACATATGCATTATTGATCAAGCTTGGTATCAAGATGGCTGCAATGTGCATATTGGCCTCGCTCAGTCTTTTTGCGCTTTTATGGACAGAGACTTATGCCGCGTTCACACCAACTGAACTTGTTTAGTATCAATACTCAAGTGATTATACAAAATCGTGCGCTCTGATTGGTTCTCTATCTCGGATTATCAGCCAATAATCACGATGAACAAAATAGCTGCCAGTCGTTCGTGCGCTTTTGATGAAATCTAATTTTTTTGTGTTAACAATGCTTTTCTTTTCTTTTTTTTGAAATAATCACCCGTGTATTTATACAAAAACAATTATCTGCCTCAGGCTCAGTAATTATTGGCAAATATTCACCGATAATCACTTCGCCTTCGGTGAACAATTGTTAATTACATGTATTTAAACTGGGTTTTGAAGTTTTCACATCAGCCTCCCAAATGATTCAAGTGTAATCTTTACACATAGTGAGAAAAAGAGTCTAACAGTAATTCATTTGAAATAACTTTTAAGTCAGTAGAGAATTTACACAAGCTGTTTTGCGCAAAGTGATTCCAAACCATGTTTAACTGAACAGTTTTTAAACATGTTTAAGCTCTGGTGTGAATGCAGCATAAGTCATGGTCAATAAAATGAGGCCAATATCCAGCTATCTTTACTGAACAAGCTTAGTCAGGATTTTATGACCATTTTATTTTGTATTGTTTCGTGGGACAAAGCAGAATATCGCAAATCTATTCTGGATCTGTTTTTGTCAACATATTCGCTATCTTTTCTCAATGTGCAAGGAGTAGTGATAATGCATGTGCTTGTAATTTTTTAACAATAGTACTATTGAAAGTCAATTGTTGTTGCTTCAAGATTAACTGTATTCACAGTATACCACTTGGTTTGTTCCAAAACAGTTTTATTATTATTATTATTATTATTATTATTATTATTATTAGTAGTAGTAGTAGTAGTAGTAGTATTATTATTAGTATTAGTATTACGTAGTATTAGTATTAGTATTATTAGTAGTAGTATTATTATTATTATTGTTATTATTATTCAACCCCTTGCTTTCATTTCCCACCTCACCTCTTTTGTGTAGCAATTTGTCACAAGTAATCACAATGACCGAAAAGCATGGGTAATTTATTTTTTGGTTCGTCCGTGGACATGTGCAAGAGCATGAAATCAACAACAACAAAAAAAACAACAGTATTAAAAAATAACATGCACTATGTTCTTGGCTGTGAATCTTAATAATCGCCATTTGCTGCAGTCAAATAGTAGCTTGGCCCTAATATTGAAAAAGTTAATACGTAATTTGCTCCCCTTCTAAGACAGGGTCTTACAACAAAAGAATTAAAGAAAACACGAAACCGTTACAGCAGCAACGTACAGTAAAAAATACACAAACATTGCCCACAAATGAAACTGACTTTATTCAAGATTTTACCTCCTTGCCATTATCCCAGAGCGAGAAACACATATTTTTCGATCATTGTACCAAACATATTCTCCTACGTATACGTCCATTGGAGAGCAATATTCTTGGCAGGCCAGATTATGAAGTTGACTTTTTAGGTTCTTGAGGCTGAGCAATCGAACTGAAACTGATACATGTTATTGCTCACAAGATTTCACACAAGCACATACGAACATTTCGGTCCTCCTGTTTTCGAAGTATGTTTTAAAGCAAATACCTTTCTGAAATTCGCCATTATTTTTTGTTGTATCTTGTTACAACTGGAGTATTTCAGGCGAGGGGCAGCTTCGAAAACAATGCATGATTTTCGGGAAAGCAGAAGCCATTTCTACGATTCTGCAACATAATTAAAAACTTTGTAGCCAGGCGTTTGGGGAGGTTGGTGCGCTGAAACTGTTTGTACTTACTTGAATTTGCACTTACTTGAATTTTTTTCTAATATTTATTCCAGTGAATGGCCACACCCACAGAGGATCGTGGGTAAAGATTATTATTCAGTTAATGGGCATTATCCATATATCTCTTTGCTGCGTTTCCCAACACATAGCATTATACAAAGAGTTGGGGAGAAACTGAAAAATTAGATGAATTCTGCAAAAAGGATCCAGTAGAGGGAAAACGCGGGTTCAAGCACGAAGTGCTAGAAACTCACCACCAATTAATATTTGTGCCAGAAACTTCCTGCATAAGAATCAAACAAAAACCCACGAGCACCCCCATGAATCAAAATCCGTCAAAATCAGACCGGTCTGACAAAATCAACCAAAAATCAGATCAAAAATCAACCAAAATCAGACAAAATCAGACCAGAGAAAAGTCCAACAATTCCCAACAAAATCATGTGTAATCATACAGAACAAAATTCCCATCAAAATAAGAAAATCCCAATCAAAATCAAAATCCATCAGATCTGGCTCTGAAGACCATTTGCCCAAATTTTCTGACTAATTTCCGTAGATAATATACCGATGGTAGGTAAACCTTCCACCACCTCTGTCTGCGTAACCACTCATTTATCCACCCCACGTGAGATAGGTATACCTTATTCGTACTTGATTTCGCGCGTCTTTATTTTTGCGATTGTCAAAAAATAGCGAAATGAAAGCCTCGCGAATAAAAATCCTCGTGAAATTTACACAGGCAAAATTAAATACCATGGTAAGAAATTTGAATCACAAAAAATTGGTAAACGTGATCAACAACGACGTGTACAGCTTATGTATCGACATAAATAATAAATTATTCACTAGTAAGCTCCATTTTGCATCTTGTCTTGTGATCAATAAAGGTAATCTGCAAAGATTTCACATGAATATATCGAGCAGAAAATCTAACCACTCATCTTCATCTAAATCACTTTCTTCGAGCAAACCCTTAGAATATCTTTTGTGCAGTCGTCAAAATTGCCATTATTTAGTTCCTTGTAATTCTCATTCACAAGTTTCTTGTACCGTTTCATAGCCCGTGTTACACCTTTGACCCTGGGACAATGCTTCTGATCATTGTGCTACAGTGTGTGCCTGACTTTCTACCTGAGGTCAATCCAACAAGACTTTTTCAAGTTCTATTTACAAGTGTATCCATTGTCTTAGAGTTTGAAAACAATACAATTACATTTAGCAACACTTGTAAATTACCCTTGTAAAAGTTTTAATTAAAGTAACTCCTTCTTGCAATGTGAACGTATCATTTACCTGTTCTTGTGTTGTCTTTCCCAAGGTGAAGTTAGTAATGCTGCAACCTTTGTTAATGAAGATGGCATGATAAGGTTAGATGAACCGTGGACCCCGCCCTCTGATGGTGTCATCTCATTGTTCTTCAAGACTCCGTACAGCAAAGGTGTTCTCCTGTTTAATGGCGACCTAAGCAAAGAATATTTTGAGCTGGGAATTCACAATGAAACCTCAGTTGTCTTGACATACGACATTGGTCATGGTTCACAGATGGTTGCAGTTAGCCTTGATGGTAATCGGAAAGTATCTGACGGAGAGTGGCACCAAGTTATTGTCTATCGCAATATGTTGGAATTTGGACTTCACTTGGATTCCAAGTCAGCTAGCAATACTCTGCCTCTGTTCCTTGAAAGGGATCTGGATATTGACACAGATGATAAACTAGTTGTTGGAGGTTTCCCAACTGATGTGTCTCGAGGATTTGTCGGCGTTATACGTGGACTGGTATGTCTGGATCAATTTTAACAGTCTGTTATTACAATGAAATTTTAGTTTGGGATGAGATCACCATATTATAATTAAGCAATGGTCAATGCTTAGCGTGCTTATATCTAGAGCACGAAGCGGGCGTAAGAGTCGATCAAGGCGAAGCCTAGACTGACTATAGCCCGCATAGTACACTCCCAACTAACCAAGTGCATCCAGTTGTTCGTCATGGAAAATGTGCTGATAATACAACAAGGCATATGTGCAGTCTTCAAATCTGACACAACACTACATTACATTAACATGGCATATATATTCATGGTAGGCCTCCATATAGTCACCATATATAGTGTTTACAGCCCCTGTAAACACTATATATGGTTATTATAACCACCCCCTCCCCCCTTCCCCTTAACAATGTTGCTAGCCACTGTCATCATACATGGCAACAAATCAACACTGAATGTGGGGGAGGGGGCAGATACTGCTTTGTGTTATCTGTTATTATAACCACCCCCTCCCCCCTTCCCCTTAACAATGTTGCTAGCCACTGTCATCATACATGGCAACAAATCAACACTGAATGTGGGGGAGGGGGCAGATACTGCTTTGTGTTATCTGTTATTATAACCACCCCCTCCCCCCTTCCCCTTAACAATGTTGCTAGCCACTGTCATCATACATGGCAACAAATCAACACTGAATGTGGGGGAGGGGGGGCAGATACTGCTGCCTTTGGGTTATCTTTTTTTGCAAAGTTTTTGGCCAGGGTTGTAGTTTCGAATTATGATCGACTTCATACATTTGTTTAAGATGACTAGAACTACTCTATTCAATGGCATAAGAAACTGACATTTTATTTTTTGTAGCTATGATAGTTTTGAGCCGAACTATAAGGTCGCATTTTGACGCGTTCAGGTGCGAACGTTAAATACCGTAAAACTTAAATTATGTCGAATAACGAGCGAAGCTTAAGAGAAATTGCTTAAGAGAATTGAAAGGGATAAAGTTAATGGCTCATCCTCGGTGTAAAAACCTGTTACGTTCACGAACGGCGTAAAACAAAGAAAACAAAGGAGAAAAAAACAATAGATACTAGGAAAATAATAGTGAAAAACCCAGGAAAACTTCACAGGTGTTTACACCGAGGTAAACCCAAATTAATAGTAACTACAGGTTGGTGCTTTATGCTGTAGCAGCCAGGGTCAAGCTCCACCTGTTTGTGACTTTGCAGCGTCTTAACCTTACATATGCATGTGTTTTTATACAGACCATCAATGGAGAGGTCATAGATTTGAAGAAGGAGGCAGAGAATGAGCCTTATGTTGAACCCGGCATCGGTGCTGCCTGCCCTACACCCAATTGCAAGAATGGTGGAACTTGTGTAGATGATTTTAACGTGTACAGATGTGACTGTAGCATGACCCCTTTCTATGGCTATTTCTGCCAGAAAGGTAACCGAGGCATTCAAGTCAATTGTAAAGTTAATTGTTACATAGGGTACGTATTGAGCAAACCTCGGCTGAGTCTCCCCCGGGGTAGTGCTGAAATTCGAAGCCATCGCACGGTTCGCTGTCACGAGCTCGAGAAGGAAGAAATGGTCTTTTAAATTGTAGTTGGAATTTGCTCATTTTTCTGATGCTTGAAGCTTTTCGGAATCGAGACATTTTCTGAGGTGAAGAGGACAATGGTTTTAACTCTGGCTTAAAAATGATTATTAAGGCTGCAAACGGCATAATCACAGGACTTAGTAATGGTAACAGGACTGAGTGGAGTCCAATTCGGTCTGTAATCATACGAGTGATAAACAAAATCGGACGACCGCGTAGCGGGAGTCAGACCAAATTGGACGACACGAAGTTCTGTTAACAGTGAATCATAACTTTAATTTTAAAAAAAAATTATGATATATAAAGCTTGGGTTATACTGATACCTTAAAATCAAAACACGTGAAATTCCAAGATTTTTTTGTGCTAGCAGTGAAAAAAAGCCATTTAAGCGCGCGCGTGATGACGCATACTCCAATTACTCAGGCATGACGCGTACTGTCCTATTGAACTGTCCTGTTAAGGCTGAAATCAGGGCAGTTGATAGCCAATCAGATTTTAGAATTTTGTTTATAGTTATGATTGTACTAGAAATAATATGCTACGTTGTTTAAGCAGTGTAGTTAGCACTTCTGTGCTAATTGGGTGCACTTTAAGTAATGGTCCGGCTAAAAGGTAGGCAGGCGTACGGCAAAACTCATTAAAAAGGTGCGAACAGTTAATTGTTAATTCCATTTAAATCGCCTCATCTCATTGGCTAATACCAAACAAACCCCGAAAAAACGATGAAAAAATTCCAAAAAAAAACGTCATTTTTAGACCTTGTCTTTTCCATATCCTTATTTTCTGTGTCACGGCCAAATTTGGTTCTCTTTCTATGCGCCAATTAGCACCACAAAATTAACTGACGCTATTGCCGAGCGCTATTGTTTTTCTGCCTGCTTCTTAGCCGGACCATTACTTAAACTGAAAATAAACATCCTATACTGAAGTTAAAGTTGTTAAAAATCCTTGTTGTGAGGAAAATCAGTTGGTTCTTTACAGCTTTACAAGTGGGGTCTAGGAGTTAATACTCGGACTGACCGAGTCAGTTGAATCCAGTCTGTGGTCAGGGGGGGAATTGAAGCTGGGTCGTCCCGCTTTCAAGTCCAGCGCTCTGATCACTCGGTCGCGGTGCTTCCCCTATTACAGGGGTGTATCTAGGGGGGAGGTCCTGGGGTGCGAGTGACCCCCCCCCCCTGGTGGGATAATTGTTTTATGTCCCTAG
This sequence comes from Ricordea florida, assembly GCA_949710005.1. Lineage (NCBI taxonomy): Eukaryota > Metazoa > Cnidaria > Anthozoa > Corallimorpharia > Ricordeidae > Ricordea > Ricordea florida. Next base: position 23,556,584 of record OX453279.1, read on the forward strand.
AATTCAGTTGGCGAAAACACGTGATTCCGAAGAATCAGCATACAATAAATCTTTTCCAGTGCTATATAATAATAAATGAGGGTGACACTAAATATCTACAGATAGTGTACACGCGGCCCTCAAAGAAACAAAACTAAACTAAAGTATACAAGTCAAAGTACAAATCCCTAGCTACGTAGATCTAAATGACAAATTCATTACTTGAAAGCTACCTAAGCCGAAAGAGTCACTTTTGAGTTGGCTACAAAAGCATCATATGATTTACATGCTTTCATTTCATTTGGCAGACTATTCCGAATTTTTGCTGCACTGAAGGTAAAAGTTCGCACACCCGACCCTTTCTTAACTTTCGGAAGTACGATATTGTGAGCCGAATTTCTTCTTTCCTTAGCATGAATTTCGCGGAAAAGCTTAAACCTATCTCTTAAATAAGTCAGACATTGTCCATTTAAAGCTTTGAAGATCATCTTTGCCTTTGCTTTCTTTACTCTCTCTTGAAAAGGAACAATGTTCAGCTCTTTAAATAACACATCAGAGTGGTCATCCCATCTAGAGTTTGTTGTGATACGGGCCGCACGTATATAGAGGATATTACACGGTGGCGAGAAGATATGAATTTTATGTTCGAGTGGCAAGAACAATATCTCACGAGTGAGCGAAGCAAACGAGTGAGATATTGTTCTTGCCACGAGAACATAAAATTCATATCTTCTCGCCAACGTGTAATGTTCTTTTTATTATATGGAGACTAAAGCAAAAGGCGGGAATCATGACGTCATTGAACGATACGACACTCACAAAGGTGACATACGGAAAATACGCCACTCGAGTCCCGGATGAAGTGGCGTATGGTATCTACGAGTGGTTTAGTTCCCAGTGAAACACTCTTCTCCATATAATAAATAGTAATATTTAGTGAAACACGACGTGGATGTAGACACGCCAATCTTGTAAGTACCGTGGCTGTGACGCAATGTGACCCCTCTTTGAAAAATCCTAGCTACGCCTCTGTTATTGTTAACGTTTTCTTTGGTTGGTTTTAGATTACGGTGCCACATTCGAACGCAACAGTCAGTTAATATACAAGTTGGAGTCACCTGTTACAGTACCTGGAGTGGATATAACTGTTGGCTTCAAGTTCAAATCTAAGGATGATTGCTTTGGCGATATTATCAAAATCACCAGCAGCGATACTAACCAGATGTTTCTCCTCGCTATTGATCCCATCAACAAGAAGCTGAAGTTTTCATTCGTAGCTAAATCAGGGGATGGTTCGTTTGACATAGATCCTCCAGAAGGCCGCTCATTCTGCGATGAAGAAAGACACACGATTTTTATCAGTCGATTGAGCGATAAACTGAACTACACCGTTGACGGAGGTAAAGTGGTTACCAAGGTGATAGAGCGCCTCAACATTGGCTTTTCAAAGATGGACGAGCTTATCATCGGTAGCAAGGGAGATCGAGGGTTCGTTGGATGTCTAACTGGCGTGAAAGTCACTATGCGAGCCTTTGGTCAGACAATCAAGCCCGTCGAGCCAATCAAGATGTTCGTTCACGACGGCGTAACTGACAGAATCATCAGTTCCGGTATCACCAGAAATAGCAAGGCAAAGTGTGGCGAGGAACCGGAAGTTGGGCCGATTCCCACCCCAAGATATGTGGGCGGAAGCTCGGGTGATGACAGCACCACCGCGCCTCCCGGAACACCAGATTCCGGGCAACGCACAGACGAAGATAACCGGCTGGCTATTATAGTGGTGGTCGTACTGATTTTAGTGTTGGTAATTCTGGCCTTGGTACTGGCCTTCTACTTTTACTGGGCGCGCCATAAAGGTGAGTATCACACCCACGAGGACGATGAGGTTCTGAAGAGTACCGACCCATACATCAACCTTGCTGAGCAACACAATCCAGCTGCCCAGGAACCAGAAAAGAAGAAGGAGTGGTACATTTAAACAACGTTTGTAAAGTTTTCATATAAGCAAGTATGTACATGCAACTAAGCTTTTCTTTTCTTTGCTTTTTGTTTTTATCGTTTTCGCTTCTCTTTGTGTCATGAGCGGGAAAACGTTTGTCATTTCATGACAGAGTGCATCGATCGTGAAACTCGGGACATGTGCAAGGAGTAAACATGTCTGTCTATTGAAGTCTGACGCTTGCAATCAGTACGTAATACACGTTAGAATGGAGGACGGTGCTTAATGGGCCGCTGTACGAGTTTTTTGTGTCTGATATGCTGTGGCTCTCCTTACAAACACGGAGTAAGGCACAGAGTAAAAACGGAGCCAGACGAGGCTTTAAAAAATTGCTTCAACAACTGAGAACTTTTAGGGCATTAGCTGATACATTGTAGTTTTTCTCGCCATTCTTAGTGGCGGTAGTTTATTTAGTCGTTGTTTTGTGACAGAGTAAGATAATTCAGATACAATACCAATAATCAAAATTTAATAGAACCCCGTGGTGAGTAATAGTTTTTTAATACTTGGTAGATAATTGATAGGCTATTTGTGCCTGCCAATCCAAGGTACGCGGTTGTAGGACTTTGGATTCAAGCCGGCTCACCTTGCTCCTTGAGTCGATTCAAAGCGTGTTTGTCTTGACTGGTTTATAGATCTGAGTGTTAGGTTTTGTCGTGCTTCCTGGCTTTTTTGAAATATTTTTTTTCCTGTAATATGCTTTATATTTCTATATGCAATCCTATATCGTTATTTTGTATACTCTGGATTATCGAACCTAAGTAGCGTGCGGGCGGTGTTTTCTGGGGACGGGAATGAAAATCAGAGTACGTCAGAAAAGAAAACCCACACTTCTTTCAACAAAATTCTCAGGAAATTTGGTGGACTACAAGTAACACGGTGAATAAATGTTTACTACTCAAATTGCATAAATTAGATTTTTACCGAAACCTACAATCCTGGCGAAAAACGTTCGGGACACCAGTGAAAATATCTTGAACCTGAAAACATGGACTTTCGCCAAAATTGTAACCAGCTTTACGTCAACGCAGTGGTGATCTTATTCGGGAGCTTGTGTGTTGACTTGTGCGTTTGTGTGTGAAACGAATTACTTAAAAACTTCACGAATTACAGCTGCAGTTGAAACAGCGGTGTGTGCTAGAAATTAACACGCTCAATCAGCTCTTCAATGATGTTCGTGTTGGACATCGTGTAGTCGGTATTTCTTATTATAGTAAGCTCACAAGGCTCCAATTTTCAATCGTAGTGATACAAGATTTTCAGGGGGTAGTACTTTTCTACGGTGGTTTGTCAATTGTAGTTTACGTTTAAATTTTTAAGCTGGCTTGCATTTGTTGTATAGTTGTGACGTAGTCTTTGGTAATCAAACATTTCTGCTTTTCGATCTCACGGCATTTAAATACCTCTTACTAACAGTGTTCGAGGTCCGTACTGTAAGTTACGGACCGCTCGGATTTGTGGCACAAGCGCTTAGCGCGTGGGCCATAAAAGGAGCGGGAAAAAACGCGTATCCGTAACTTACAGTATGAACGTTTTATTTAAGAAATAGAAAACATATACCGTGTTTCTATCGAGTTTTAGTATAAATCTACTAGCGTTCTATCACAAATGCCGCGCTCTGATTGGCTACGCTACCCACTATCTATTCTGTGATAGATAGTGAGTAGCGTAATGGCGGCCGCTTCTTCACGTTTTCGAAGTGTCCATGAAGAAGATTTAGACAGTTTACTGGTCGAGGCTGTTCCAGAAAAGACAAAGTTTTGAACAACTAGTAGATTTATACTAAAACAATTAGATTATTCGCTCTCGATTTCTATGCGTGATAGTTGACTCGGGCTGCGCCCTCGTCAACTATCACACGATAGAAATCTCGAGCTCATAATCTAATTGTTTAATAGAAACACGAGTGGAAATTTGGATGAACGAGAAATGCTGTGAGAACTCGAGCCGCAGGCGAGTGTTTCCACAGCTTTTTCGAATTCTCCCAAAACTTCACGAGTGTTTCTATAACTCAGTAGAAACACGAAGAACATGTTTTCTATTTCTTTTAGAAAACACCGCGACAAAAAAAAACGAAAACAACTCGTTAACTTTGATGACCAAAATGTAAATTCTCTTTGGTCGCGTCATCATTACGTCAGCAGCTCGTGCTAGTTCTGTGTTTCTATCGAGTTATAGAAACATGGATTCTAACCAATCAGTGCGCGTATTTTCTTAGGACCGTTTTCTAATATATCTCGAGACATTTTGCCGACCAAAACAAACTTTTGAATTTAGCGGGCCGTACAGTGAAGTACGGCCCGCTAAATTGACCAATCACAGCGCGGGTACTAACTGGGAGATACAATAATTACGCTTCTTTATCGTGATGTACTTAATTTCGTTCTCGCGGTATTGACATACCATTACCTAGTACAATATGTTACAATAGCGCAAATTTACTCATGTAAGTGATGGCCGCTCGTAAGTTACGCTTGTTCATTCAGATAAAGCATTTCATTTTCATCAGCTATATATATTTTAGTTATCCATGAAGTTAACTTTATCTGGTATGTGCTGATTTTGTTTTGAATCAAACGTGCCATTGCATATTCTGAACTCTTAAACTCTTAACGCCCAAAATTCAAGTTACAGATTCTCATTAATGATCTCATATATTTCTTACAGCACCAAGAAAGAGAATCTTAAAAAATCAGCAAACCTCATCATTGGTGATCACTCTTTTACACTCATTTGACCTGTTGTATCAAACATGAATTCAGGTGTTTCATCACATATCAAGCAAGAAATAAAGAAGTTAAAATACGACGCTTTGGGAAGCATTTTTAACAGAATTCGAGGTGTTTGGTTGGCAATGAAACACGGTCATCAAGTGTTTGACATAGCTTCTCAAACCAGATTTCAAGGAGAAATTAAAATTGCAAAAAACCAGCCGTGTTTCATATTTGCAAACTGGTTTAAGTACTTGATGAGATTTCTTTTACCATTCTGCTATGCTTACAATTGAAGCAGAAATTGTTGCCTCGTAGGCATTGTAAGGGTTTAAGCAGTTTGCTAATGCGAACAAAAATAAGCCACTCCATAACATGGCGTTAAATAACGTTTGCTAAGATGTAATGCAGATTTTGAAGGTGTTAAGTTCTTTCGGTGTTTTTGCTCTTAATGTTAACAATAACAATACAGACAGGCGGTGAGAGTTGAGAAATAAATCATGTCTTGGAAAATTAACTGATCCAACAGTAATTTCTCCAAACTTTGGCACAACAAATTGGGAGTAAAAAGGGTTAAGTGCGGACCTGCAGGTATCCAATCCCGGTCTAGCGCAAATCGGCTTCCTATGATCTGGCAGGGTTCAGTTGTAGCCGGTTTATCGGCTTTGTTAAAAAGTTGAAAGAAATGTGTAAAGGTGTAACTCCTTGTGGCATACCTTTTTCATTCGTGTCGTAAGTGTGACATCTGCGTTCAAGTCCATAAGCAAGCGACAGCTCATTCTTACTCTAAGAACGTTGGAGAGTTTGACACCTTCAAAATCATCAAGTCAATTTAATCAATATTTGTACTTTTTACAGAATTGTCAAAGCTGTTTGTTATGGTTAATGTCAGTGGAAAGGCCAAAACGTTTCACCCAGTCAGAGAATGCGTAATTTACTGTATTTTTTTTCTGTGGAGAAATATTAGCACCCTGTATGAACAGCAGAGGGCGTGTGGGGTGTTCACAGTGTTACCTCTTCTCTCTGAGGAACAGTTTGGCCAAATTCAATCCTTTGTTGGTAGAACCGTCGCCATTGCTGTAATTTGCATTGCCAATACATCTTATTACATCTTATTGGCCAACGAATATCGCGTATGTTCTCTCAACCAATTAGAGGCAAACTAAAACCAATCGTAACCACGTCACTTTGTGTGGTGCCGACGTGGGTTTGCTTTGAGTTCTGATTGGCTCACTGGACTGCGCATCTGATCGGCTAGAGATCCTTGGTTCTAGTTCTATGGCAGCAAGAGAAAATGAGGAAAGAGAACAGAACCCCATCTGATATGATAAGGGGACAGAATCTATTCTTAGCGCTGAATCTATTTATATCTCGTTCCATGGCTGCACGCTTTCCACATGGCGCATTGAAATTACAGCTCCGTGATTAAAAGGACATCAGCCATTGGTCAGTTAAAATAGTTTCCGGATCTAAAAATATATTCTGTCCTCTTATCATAGTAAGAGAAGCCAGTCTGGAATATACGTTCTTTCACCTCATTTTCTCTTGATGGCAGTTATAAGCCGCTTTTACACAAAGCGCCATTTTGAACAGTGGTTTTGATTGGATAGGAGTAAACTGTGGATCTCGCAGACTCAAGATGCCGCGAGCGCTTTTCCTATTTCAAACTTCTGGATTTGATGTTCCATCTGGGCGCGACCCTTGTTTTTGGCCCTTTCCGTATATCAGAATGTGACAACCTGAAGCTGATATTCATTGTAACTCTTTTATTGGCTGCACTTCGTAAATAAAATTTAGAATGAATTAATCACTTGTCTCAGTTCTTGTTCTTGTGATTCAGCTGTTCTTAGCATTGACAGCGACGTCATTGAAAGCGTTCACCTTGCCATTGACCGCTACCGCCGACCGGTTACCTCAGTTGGTAGAGCACCGGACACCGTACGGGAGGACCAACGGGTTCAAAACCCCGGCCGGACCAACACTCAGGGTCCGGCCGGGGTTTTGAACCCGTGGCATACCTTTTCAATTCAAGTTCATTTTCTCAAAGAGAAAATGTTGCCTTTGTAATGACATCTGCATATGGTTACACTTTCTAGTCTTCTCGGATAAGGACGATACATTGCGAGTTTCCCCCTTGGACAGAATTGTCCAAGAAAAATAAGTGTTCTATGTTCTATTGACCCCTCTTAAATACAATAGATATTTTGGTCACGATGAGAACGAGTGTTTGCTTTGCCTCCAGTATTAGATGTTGTTCAATTTTTACCTTAGTTCAAATTTGGTTTTCTTTTGTTTTGGTTACAGTAGTTTGATTAAAATGAGTTTTGAAACAAAGGAAAGTAAAATTTGAACCAAGGATGAAATTGAACGACAACATATACAAAGTAAGACGCGCATGAGCCGTGAATTCAGTATTTATTGCCATGGAAACATCGGAGTGCCATCACTGACTGGAACCTGGACCTAAGGAACAGACCATTAGAAAAGTGATGGGGGGGGGGGGGAGGGTGGGGAATTTTCAGCTTGCACGAATTTTTTTTTTCGCTCACTGCTTGTGCAGGAATTTTTTTTTCAGGTGAACACCGCACGAATTTTTTTTACTACGTGTGAAAAAGTCACAATTGGACCTTCCTTCTGCATGAATTTTTTTTTACCTTCTTCTTTGCATGAATTTTTTTTTGGCATTTTCCCTTGCATGAATTTTTTTTGTTTTTTTTTTCCCACCCCCCCTCCCCACCCCCTCCATCACTTTTCTAACTGTCCGTCCCTAATGATCGGAGGTCCATGAACTACACCTCTATTGAGCGGCCACCATCAGGACTTTGAAAAGTGGCCGCTTAATAGAGGTAAAATAAAAATTGGGCAGAAATGGCGGTCAACGTGATTTATTGACTCTATACAGCAAAATGGTTGTTGAAAAGAGTTAAATACGTGAAAAAATCCATGAAACAAAACTACACCTTGTTTTACACGCCAACAGTCGATGTACAGTGTATTGTAAGTCAAAGCCTTTGTTGGACGATTTACTTAAAATAATCGATCAGTGCCGTTTGGCGAGGGGTGCGAAGCTGTAAAAACAAGATCAAGTCATTTGCCTATCCCAACAGATAAGGGACGGACCATTAGAAAAGTGATGGGGGGGGGGTGGGGAATTTTCAGCTTGCACGAATTTTTTTTTTCGCTGAAAAAATTCATGCAAAGAAGAAGGTAAAAAAAAAATTCATGCAGAAGGAAGGTCCAATTGTGACTTTTTCACACGTAGTAAAAAAATTCGTGCAGAGGGGTTCACCTGAAAAAAAATTCCTGCACAAGCAGTGAGCGAAAAAAAAAAATTCGAGCAAGCTAAAAATTCCCCACCCCCCCACCCACGCCATCACTTTTCTAATGGTCCGTCCCTAAGATGAGTGACTGAAAATAAGAGGAATGGACGAACACGAGCGAACAACTTCTTCTCATGCTCTTAAGAATAAAATGGAGGAACGGAAGAATGTACAGGGTTCCTACACCAGCTCCCTTCTTCCCTAAGACATATCATTAGGGACGGACCATTAGAAAAGTGATGGGTGCGGGGGGGGGGGGGGGGGTGGGGAATTTTCAGCTTGCACGAATTTTTTTTTTTCGCTCACAGGAATTTTTTTTTCAGGTGAACCTCTCTGCACGAATTTTCTTTACTACGTGTGAAAAAGTCACAATTGGACCTTCCTTCTGCATGAATTTTTTTTTTTTTTTACCTTCTTCTTTGCATGAATTTTTTTTGGCATTTTGCCTTGCATTAATTTTTTTTTTTGTTTTTTTCCCCACCCCCCCCCCCCCATCACTTTTCTAATAGTCCGTCCCTAAGGTAAGGTCCTAGTAAGCATGAAACTGCGCAGTGTCGGAGTTAATCGGTGATACGCACGGCAAGGAATTTTTCTCCTGGTTTTTTTTATAGACTTGCATGCCACAGGACAGTGGGAGCATTTTGTACCGTAAATGAAAGATTTCCAAGTGTATATGTTGTGGTTCAATTTCCTTGTTCAAAGTTGGTTTTCTGGTAATTTGATGATAATGGGTTGGAAACAAAGCTATATAAAATTTGAACCAATGATAGAATTAAAATAGAACATATGCATTTTGCGGCTTGTGACTCTTCAACCTTGTGACTGCGTTTTGTCAAGTGTGTTTCCACAACCCGTAAGGCCACGAAAAATCCCTCATGTCATCCCTCAAGACTCTTGCATGGGAATTTCATCAAAGGAACAGTCATTTTTAGTAGTACCAGGTAATGTATGAAGAAATGGCCAAGAAATTCTTGAAATTTTCCAAGGTAAGGGCGAAAATATTTGAGTTGACTGGAGTTGAGAGAGGGAAGATTCACATGTTAACCGCGCACTTTCACTAAGGGACCGACCATTAGAAAAGTGATGGGGGAGGGGGGGGGGGTGGTGGGGAAAAAAAAAAAAATTCATGCAAGGGAAAATGCCAAGAGAAAAAATTCATGCAAAGAAGAAGGTAAAAAAAAAATTCATGCAGAAGGAAGGTCCAATTGTGACTTTTTCACACGTAGTAAAAAAATTCGTGCAGAGGGGTTCACCTGAAAAAAAAATTCCTGCACAAGCAGTGAGCGAAAAAAAAAATTCGAGCAAGCTAAAAATCCCCCACCCCACCCCGCCATCACTTTTCTAATGGTCCGTCCCTAAGATGAGTGACTGAAAATAAGAGGAATGGACGAACACGAGCGAACAACTTCTTCTCATGCTCTTAAGAATAAAATGGAGGAACGGAAGAAAGTACAGGGTTCCTACACCAGCTCTCGATCCCTTCTTCCCTAAGACATATCATTAGGGACGGACCATTAGAAAAGTGATGGGGGGGGGTGGGGAATTTTCAGCTTGCACGAATTTTTTTTTTCGCTCACAGGAATTTTTTTTTTCAGGTGAACCTCTCTGCACGAATTTTTTTTATTACGTGTGAAAAAGTCACAATTGGACCTTCCTTCTGCATGAATTTTTTTTTTTTTACCTTCTTCTTTGCATGAATTTTTTTTCTTGGCGTTTTGCCTTGCATGAATTTCTTTTGTTTTTTTTCCCCACCCCCACCCCCCATCACTTTTCTAATGGTCCGTCCCTTAGCATCACAAGTATAGGCAAGTTTCTTGGCGCGCTCTTGTCACAGCAGGGCGGTTAAAATTAGTGCTTTGGATAAATGCATTGTGTAGAGCTGATCTGTCCCAAATCAAAGCGGCGATCGCCAAGGATCTGCCAAAGATGTCCTTCTACTCATCAATACAAAAGCAATCCACGATGGGTCTAAAAGCGGCGCTGTTACATGTACCAGGCAATGTTTTGTGCAACGTGTCTGCTGATTTTGTTACGATTTAAGTCAAATTGCCTAACACAACATAAATTGCCTAACACAATATTATCCTCAAAAAAACATTTTCCTTAATCCTATTACATTGTTTCAATCATTGCAAGAAGTTTTAACCAGACAACCCATCACACCGACTACGACAAGGCTAAAACAAAATATGTTACGTGTGACATTCAAAACTAATTCAGTTTTGTTGCAAGCCCCCTGTGCTGTTTCGATTCCCCTCGACAGCTCGAACTGTCTTCTACCTTAATTTTCAAACGGATTTATATTTATATTTTCTGTCTAAGAAAATGCACTAGATTGTCTAGTTTAACAGCGATTTAATTTATTGTAAAGTAAAGTAACCATCACGAGAAGTCAAATTTCTAGTATATTTCCTTTATTACACCAATATTTTTTGCATGCATTTGTACCGAGCAATGTTAAAGGTCCATACGTCAAAATATTTCGGAATATATTTTTATCTGTATTGCAATATATTTATAATTAAGTTTGAATATTTTTTCTCTGCCTCAAATAAATAGAATCGTATTGTACATGGGACGAAAAATATTTATATCATTGGAATTGCTTTCAAACTGTGTTCTAAAGGTTTCTATACCGTTTACAAAATTATGAAATATTTATATGCGATAAAGGAACTTTTAACCCACATGTTAAACAGCTTCCGAAATCGTTTGGAAAATAGCAAGATAAATATCCTAAGAGAAACATCTCTCGCAGGAATAAAACTGGAACGAAAATATTTGTACAAACGTTCGAATAACCGTTGTAAAACCCAATTTTCGACCTTCGTTGCAATCGTTTAAAATGTAACAAGAATAATTTGGTTTTTATGTAGATAATGCTTTGAAAAACCTAACGATGAAATATCAATGCTGTTTTGTAAGCTCCTATATGACCCTATATATGTGACAAAATATGCTTGATGGAGCGATGTAAACAGATAATCACAAACCAGAGTCGACCGTCATTTCTATATCCGCTAAAGCAACACCTCAACGGGAAGCATACTCCCTAGAATCCCTTATAATTTTCTTGTGGCAAAATAGTTACAAATTTTGTAAAACTATGCATTGAGAGACTGAAGGAAATTCTGGGTGAGGAGTAAGAGTAGGGACCAGACTTGAACTAGAATGCGAACTGACAGAGGTTAGTGAATTTTCTGAATCGAGTGCGTTTAAAGGCGGTTTCTTTTGAAATTGGCTTTCTTACACATTAAAAATAGTTATGATATAAAATTATTCCAACCGCTTATAGAATATCCTACATACAAGGATTGTGAAGCAATGCTCCCTTCAGTGAATCACATGCGGTCGGCAAACGGGTCATCGTCCAATCCTACCCAAACGTGAATTACAAACAAAATCTCAATAATAAAATAATCAAATCCACAATAATTAAAAGAGCTGTAGAGTTCCTTGCCTCCAAAGTGGAGCTGAGAAATCCACTAAACCAGCGTTAAAGTTCTGCGTTGGAGCGTATGGATAGTTGAAGATCTGTTGTCTGGAGTCGCTCAGTGTCAAGCTCGGGTTTGTGACGGAATTCAATGTTAAACTACCAAATCCGTTGGGGTTTTGAGCACTTAGCTGTCTTACTCTCTCCTGGATTTCATTTTCAAGAGCTTTTTCTACCACTTTGTTTTCCCTCTTCCATTTCATCCGTCGGTTTTGGAACCATATTTTTACTTGCTTCTCAGTGAGGCCCAATGCTTGAGCAATCTCAATTCGGCGTGGCCTGCATAAGTAGCGGTTATAGTGAAATTCTTTCTCTAGCTCTACTAGTTGTCTCGTTGAGTAAATTGTTCGGTTGAGTTTGTCGTCTTTTTCTTGTGCTGTTCCTAAAGGAAAAACAGAAAAAAATCGTACTTGATTGCTAAATCGAACTTAAAAAGTGCTCATTCAAAATATTGAGCCCTGCAAAAGGCAACACTGAACGCCGTTTCGACTTCCCCAGTAATTGGTAATAGTTGCAATTATATATCGTATAATATTGTTCTTAAACGCAACTTAACTTAAAGCATGAGCAAACAGAATCATTGTGACTGAGTTCAAGAAAGAGAGACCATATTTAGCCACTCGAGCTCCATTCCATCACGCTTACAATTCCTTCGCGCAAAACAAGTTTAAAAATTAAAATGCACTCACTGTGCAGTTCGCTTCAAACAATCTCAAAAGCTTAATTAACTTACAGCTACTATATTGCCATGGAGGAAATAATACAATAAAAAACGGTGGAGGTAAAATATCGTAAGGAAAGTCACACACAGTTTAAAACACCAACTGAAGCAATAACAAACATGGCGTTTTGACAAGAAGAATCAAATCAAATGCAACGTGAAGTTGTATTTAACACACTTGACAAAGCGTACCAACTACATGAAATGACAAAATGTTAACACAAGAATTCTAGACAGTTTAAAGAACTCTTTTTTGAGTCAAAGTAACTACAAAAGAAATTATTCCGAGTTGAGAACGCTAAACACACAGTTCTACTTCTCTATTGTCAGAGTTGGCGAAATGTTCATGTACGCGTTTACAAGCGTTTTGTATGTCACAAAAATTTCAAAAACCAGTGTTTTTTGATTTATTCTAACCAATATAAGAATCGGAAACTAAAGATATAAATAGGTTTGACATGAAGCGAACCAGGAGTACAGTATGTTCTTGACTTGCATGAAGAGAGAAAGCAGTTCAAACTTCAAGATATTTTGGTCAGCTAACGGATTTCACCGCAAATGCCAAGCTAAGTCCATTGAAAACAGGGCAAAGTAACTGCGAAGAGACTGTTTTGTGGTTAATTAGGACAAGTCGCGGATTTAGAGAAGCATACGCACAGCAAGCGCAAAGGGGATTAGATCACATTTTGAAAATGGCGTCTCACGGCCTTTCTCTTCCGGCGCCAATAACCTGTGAAAGCTTCCAACGAAACAAAGCTGGATTCTTAGCATAACAAAACCTGTGTTTTAATGAGTTTGCGAGTCCTTTTAAGTCGAAATAAGAAAAATTGTTTGCACTAAACCCCAAAGAACAGTGAGTTTCGCACCTTCGAGAATCGAAATGAACTGGTTCACAAATAACGCGCGCCACTATGGCTAGCCCTTTCGAAAGACAAGCTTAAAACGTTAATTCGCAATTAACAAACTTAACATGGAACAATGAGAACCAACCGAACGCAATCTGAGCTATGTTTTCAAGTTTCTGCAGAATAATCTTGGTTCAAGGATGTTGCATGAAGAAAAACTTGAGAGGGGCTATTCCTGCCTCGCCCACCATTTTTTTTTTCTTGTCCACGTTTGGGACCAAAAACAGGCATAGAGTAGCTTCCCTACCTTTGAGACGAAATTCTTTCATCCAGGGATATATCTTGTTTTCTGCAGAAGCCGTTTCTACCCGGTTATCTGGGCTGATTTCGTCCGGGTCTTCAGTCGACCCTTTTCTCGTACTCGTATTGGCCGACGTCACTGTTTTGTACTTGGAATTTGCATGTTTGCATGTATCGTTTTCCTGGCAACGGTGGCTTCTGTTCACCTCCATGTGCACACAGCGTGGTTCTTTGAAAGGAAGAAGATGAATTTGTTTTTGATCTCGAACAATGCAAACTTGACCAATTTTTTGACCCCTGAATGGATCAAGACCTACCGTTGACAAGAAGCTGTACGTTATGCTCTACTGAATGTCTAAGCTCCAACAAGCAAAGAAAGAAAGATGTATTATTTTTATACACGTGATAGACCATTAGCCAATAGTAAAGCACAAATTTGCCTCTAGTTTTTCTCGTTGGTATGTAATGGGATACATAAGTGGCTTGTTACGTCTTTCCGAGTAATTCATCATTTTTCGACATTCCGTCGCCCGTTAAAGGATTTCTCTGAAATCCGAAGCGGAAACATAAATCTTCTTAAATGTCGAATCGTTTTATTCCTGTTGATAGCATGTGATCGGAGATGTGGCCCGTTTTCAGCGGATTTTGTTATCGCATATGATTAAAGCTTTTAGTTTTTAAAACGGGTGACTTTTGTTGGAACAACTTGAAGTTTGGCTATATTAACGCTTCTCTTAAAAAAAACATTGAACAATACCAGAGCCGAATCATATCGTATTTCGAAATATTTCACTCAGTGAACAGAGAGACGAAGAAAGTTGTTGCACTTGAGTAATAATTATGAATACGAAAGAAAAGTAAAAAAAACAGCGAGAAAAATGCTACGGATTTAATCTGCTTTTAAAAGCACAAAAAACACGTACAGTGTATGTACGTGTTTGTGCTTTTGTTTTGCATAGTTTGGTTTGCTACCTCATCGATCAAAGCCAAAAATTCTGTCAAAATCGCTCCAGTTCAAAATGGAATTCGATAATTTCATTACTTTAGCCCTCTATAGAGTCCAGATGTCAAATACACACAATATCAGGGTACAAATGTGAAGTGTATATGAATGAGAAAACTGCAATCTATGCAAGATGAATAGAGAATAAGAAAACTCTCTCCGATAAGATCAACTAAGAAAGCTTAAGAAGGCAGGAAAGAAAAATTTACTGATCTGTTTTTACGATAAAACTATCAGCGCAGGCAAAAATTATGTCGGCTTGGAGGAAAGGGTTTAGAAAACTAGCTAGATCAGTTTTTTGAAGAAACAGTAGCCTTTTTTTTTGTCAAAAAAGCAAATGTCCGTGTTACATTTCAAACAGCAACTCAACTCAGCACTTATCAGGTGAATTAAAACTTCCTGGCGGGAAGGCTAATCCGTATTTAGCGGGGATTTGTGCTGTACATCGATATTTATCAGACCAGTTTAGTACCGCTGATGGAACTGAATTCCTTTGGCCTTGTAAGTCGGCAACCGGTCCAAATTTCAATGAAGTTGGCTTCTGAAATTTAAATTTTCCAGGAAGAATGTGTGTCAGACATCTTGACCCGTTTGGTCACCTGTATTAATTATTTAATTGGATTATTAAGAGATCGAAATTGAGAGTCATTGCTCCTGCTTAAAATTTGCCCATTTTCTTCGCGCACTTAATGCGATTTCTTGCCGTAACTCAAATTTATCGATGGGATTCTCAGTACATAAGAAACAAGCCGCACTTCTTGGCCAGAAAGTTTAGGAAAGGAAAGTCAGTGTTGTTAAAGAAAATTTGGCGCGTCTAGCGTTAATTAGTTTTTCCTTAAAGGTGCCGAATCCATTAATTAGAGGCAAACATTTCTCGCCTTCGGAGCGAGACGAGAACAGCTTGGAGACAACGGTCCTACACTCTGTCTAACGCCATGTTGCAAATGGACAGAGCTGTGAAACATGGTTTGTTTAAAACTGTTCAGTTCGCAATGACAAAAAGAAACAACCCAAAGGGAACGTTCGCTCGCTTAAACTCAAAAAGTGTGATGCAACGTCTTGTTGATATCGATGGAGCTTATAAGCGAACATTAACGTTTCAGTTGTACCTTCTTGCAAATTCACCAAAGTTAAGAAAAATCTCTGTTTATAACGAGTGGACAACTGAGTTACAATTCTCGGGAATGCCAGCCTGTCAGGAGGAGCCGACAGTGACGCCGAAACAGACAGACAAGCGCCGTATTGCTGTTCAGGCGACGCAAATGTGAAAAATGAAAAATCGTCAAGTTTTAAAACTATTAAGAGTATTTTACTACTAGTCGAATAGGCGCGTATAAAATCCGGTCTAACCAGCTCAATTAAACGGCTAACAGCATGCTTATTATCCTGACTACAATGTCTACTATATATGCCGAAATTTGGCTGGGAAAACTGTCGCCGAAATCGGAACCAAACTGTACATACAAAATTTACCAGGAAATTTAACGTGATCGAGAAATTGGATCAGTTTGCGCCGGTAGGAAAGAGCTCAGGAAAGTGAAGCAAAAATATTAAGGTTATTAAACATGTTAATAATATGGATGATACACCTAAAATGGAGCGGATATATCGAGAATTAAAAATTCTTAGGTCTTAAAAAGCCTGGTTTTCGCTACGACGCAAGCACAAGGATTAGCAGAAAACAAAGGAGAACACAAAGGAATGAAGTCAAGCGTATGACAGAAGACATCGACATAAACATAACACATCGACAAAAGACCAAGCATAAGTAAAGTAAAGGCAAAGCCGAACAAACAAAGAAAAACACCGTCGTTTTGTCTTGTAAAGCCCCACAAGACACGTTCTTCTTTGTTTTTATTTGCTTATGCTTGCGGCGTGGTGAAACCCAGGCTTAACTGAGAAGGAGGAAGATCAACTCAAGGGCAAAGAGCTTCTGCTCGCTTTAGAATGCTTTATCGATGTATGAAAATAAAATGCTCGATCTCCTTACTAAGATATAAGCTTAACATACTAAGCAGAGGAGGGGACCTCTTTGATAATGGGAATTAAGGGTTAACACGAGGTGATTTGCATCAAGTAGCCAATTTTTAAAGTCTCTGCAAGGTCGAATGACTTCGTAGATCTAATTTTGAAATATAGCACTATATAAATAACTTGTGGCTCAACACAGTGCGCGAGGCGAACATTGAAAATATTGTTCGCAAATCTTAGGAGATATATACATAAGTTCACTAAATTCTGCCTCTCAGACTCGGTCTTGACAAAGATTCTAAACAGAGGCTGGTTGATAAAGCCTAGTTTATACAGTGCGTGCGAGACAAGACACTTTCTCTCGAAGGTAGACTGTTTCTAGCTCTCCTCATTTTCCTCTGCTCAGCCTGACGTTCGCTCCTTGCCTGATCTGAGGGTCTTGAACAGGCTATCTCGACGGTGTATTTCAGATGCTAGTCAATTGCGACGGCATAAAGGAATCTATATGGAGCAGTAGTAGATGAGAGGGGTTTCCCCCACACACACACATGTTGTTGTTTTTTCACACACACATGTTGTTTTTTTCTCCCACGCGCGCGCACATTTTTTTGTTATCACTCAAGAGTACGAAAAAAATTTATGTAAAGATTCACTCAAAAATTCCCATAAGATCAAGAAAAAAGGCGAAGATTACCCAAAAAACGAAAAGATCTCGTAAATTTTTATCAGATATTGCGAATAAAAAATGATTTAAAGATAAGAAATATTTTACAAAAATAACAACATGGATAAATTTACTGTTGATCAGCTGAAAGAACTTGCAAAAGAATATAATATAAAAGGAAGGTCAAAATTGAGGAGAAAAAGCGGCCTTTTAACAGAATTGCGAAAAAATACTGAAATTGTTGAAATGTATGATAATGTGGAACCACAACTTGGCACGCCTCCAGGTAGCCCCCCGCCCAGGCACGCCACCAGCTTTTACCAAACCTGAAAATAAAAATATTCCTAAACAGAAGGAAAAACCTCGCCCAAACCCCGTAAAAAATATTCCTAAACAGAAGGAAAGACCTATCTCGGCCCCCAAAAATTCAAAAGTGTCAGAAAGAATAAAGTTTTTTGAATCTGTTAAGAATACCAAAAACTCTAAAAAATCCGAGCCAAAAAGAATATTCAAAAACTACAAAGTGGAAGATAGAAAAAAGTTTTATGAAGAGGTTACATTTACAACTAATGAAAATTTACCCAATAAACCCAAAAGGAATATAATTAAAAATTACAAAGTGGAAGATAGAAAAAAGTTTTATGAATCTTTAAAAAATCTAACAAATAAAAAAATCATAAAATCAATTCCACCGCCTAGAAAAAAGGCTAATAATCAAACACAAAATAAAACTAAAACAGTAGAAAATAAAGATAAGAAAATTAAACTAAGACCTCCAACAAATTTTAAATTTATTCCTTTTGGAAGAGCACCTGACGAGATAGTGGGGCAAAACAACATTGTAATAAATGCGGATCTTATCAATGACATATCACAACTAATTATGGATAGAATAAGACCGGAGATACAGATGCGAACAAGGGTTGTATATGGTTTCAAAGCAGAGATTCATCGGGGAAAAGGAGAAATAGTTGAGTATCACAAAACAATTTCGGGAAAAAAACTCGGAGCGTTAAAAACCTTAAAAGAAATTGAGGAGTATATTGAACAATGTGAAATAAAAAGACTAGATTTGGATAACGTAGAAGTGTGGAATAAAGCGTATCTTCCAGCAACAGAAGTTGTCAAAAAACCTGGTGTATATCAAGGTAGAGTTGTGTTTAAAGAAGTTCATGTAAAAATAATTCATACAAATGAAACTTTAATGGGTTGTGGACCTTTACCAGATTGGCTACACAAGAAGAAATCTATTCATGCTCTTGATAATTATGATAACAAAATGTGTTTTTGGAATACCCTGGCTGTGTTTAGGAACTATCTTGATGAGAAAAATAGACCCGCCGAAAGAATAAAACAATTAGCTTTAAAACTAGCCCAAGAATTTTATGGTAAACCAAATCTGAAAGAAGAAGATATAAAAGGAACAGATCTTATTGAACTTGAAGATATCTCAAAGTTTTTTAATATTAACATTAGGATATTTGAGCCAAAAGAAGACCAAAAAACGTGGGTCTTGGTTTATGGTAAAGGTAAAATCAAAAAACAATTACCAACTTTGGATGCGGGGCTTCATAATGACCATTGTTTTTACATAAAAGATTTACCGCTGTTAACTAATTGTTGGGAATGTCATGGATGTGAACAAAGATTTAACAGACATGATAATTATAATAGACATTTGAATGACAATACATGTACAGGAGGAAAAACACAAGTAATTTGTAAAGGTAAAAAATGTGTTCCAACAATGAGCAGCTCAGAAAAAATATTTTATGGCGGAAACACCCAATTTAGTTATGTTGGATGCAGATGGATAGAGAAACAGTCTGAACTTATAGGTAAACATATTCATCATGCTCTATGTGGACATGGTGGTGAAAGATGCGTTAAGGATGGAGAAAAAGAGATTTTTTTGGTGGATGGTTACGAACCTGTGACTAATACAGTTTTTCAATTTTATGGGTGTAAATGGCATGGTTGCCCCTGTTCAACTTTTGATAAAACTAGATATAACGAAACGATGAGAAAGGAACAAGTAATCAAATCTTTGGGGTATAATTTAGTATCTGTTTGGGAGTGCGAAAACCCTGAATTAAAGTATGTAAACTTTAAAAAGAAATTTTTTCACTATCCATATTTTATTGTTTGGGATTCTGAAGCAATGCAACCAAAACAACCTGAAAAGGTTACTGAAGATCTAACTTTTATAAATAAACATATTCCGATTAGTATAGCTATATCTGATAATTTATCGAAAAAACCAACGTGTTTTGTGAATAATAATCCAGAAGAGCTTATAAAAGATTTTGTTCAAGATTTGGAAAGAAGACAAAAAGATATTGTTAAAAAAGTGCGAGAGGATTATACTCTTCCGGATGAAGATAGTATTCCCAAAAAAGTAAAAGAGATGCATGAAGAGTGGTGTAATCAAGTTCCTGTTTTAGGTTTTAATTGTGGAAAGTATGATTTTAATATGATTAAGATAAATTTTGTAAATAGTTTTACCGAGATGGAGGGTACATTAAATGTGGCAAAGAAAGAAAATAAATATATGTACCTTAAAAATCCCCGTTTTAAATTTTTGGATATTATTAATTACTTAGCACCCGGACTTTCGTTTGATAAGTGGTGTAAAGCAAATAACTGCGAACAACAAAAACTTTTCTTTCCCTATCAATTTTTGGATAGTTATGATAAGCTTTCTCACATTGGCCCTGTAAAATATGAAGATTTTTACTCAGATCTCAAAAAGAAAATAACAATATCCCCCCAAGAATATGAAGAATATAAGAACGAAATGAAAAAAAGAGGTTGTATAACCATGAAGGATTGGTTGATAGAGTATAACCAAGGTGATGTTATTCCTTTTGTAGAAGCTGTTGAAAAAACACGCGCAAAATATTTCTGTGATGAAATAGACATGCTGAAAGACGCGGTATCAATACCGGGGATATCAATGAGATATGTTTTGAATAAAGCTATAAAAAATAATAAGGGAAAGTGTGATTTGTATTCTCCAGGCGATCCTTGCTATTGTGTATGTAGTGTTAATTGTAAAAAACCGAAAAGCGGTAAGGGAAAATGTAAAAAATGTTTTACTATAAGAAAAGAATGTACTAAATGTAGTAAAAATAAAGCTTATGATCTTTTAAAAACAGGCATGGTAGGGGGTCAGGCTCAGGTTTTTGTTCGTTGGGCTGAGGCTGGCAAGTCATTTATTCGTTCTAATAATTATAAAACCCCAAAACCATGTAAAACTATCCGTGGTTATGATGCAAATAGTTTATATTTATATGTGTCGGGTTTGGAAATGCCTTGTGGTAAAGAGAAATATTTTGAAGTAAAAAATCCAACAGATCCTGAATATATTAAAAAAATTTGTAATGATATTCTTACAGATAAATTGTTCGGTTTCTGTCAAGTGGATATTCACACACCAGATAATCTTTTAGAAAAATTTGAGGAGATGCCGCCTTTATATGTTGTAGATACTGTTCCCGAAAATTTAATACCTGATCATATGAAAGAATATCAAAAAGCTACAGGCAGAAAAACTATAAAAGGATCACTAAAATTGTTAAGCGTAACAAGAGCAAAGGAAATTTTACTATATACACCTAAAATAAAATGGTATCTTAATCATGGTTTGGTAATAACAGCTGTTCATAAAATTTTAGAATATCAACCAGGAAAACCGTTTGAGTGGTTTCCAAGTGAAGTAAGCAATGCGAGAAGAGATGGTGATATTGAGGTTTTACTAGAAAAGTTAAGTAAAGCTTTTGATGAAAACAAAATAGATGATGTCGTAACCCTTACTAATGAATTAAATCAATTCCCTGACATATTAACATTTATTGAAGAAAATACTGAGAAGGAGGATAGATTCACTTCGTGGGAGGGCTTAGCCCGATCCGATGATAATCACCGTAAAGTTTTGATCGAAAAACTAAAAACAAAGTATAAAGGTTGTAAAGAATTGGCTGATACCAACAAACTAAAAGGAAACGCATTTTATGGCAAAATGATTGAAAATAAACAAGAACATAAGAATACAAGTTATACTCAAGACGAGGATGATGTTAATATGGCTATTAGAAGCCCGTTCTTTGTAGATATGGAACAGATAAATGAAACTTATGAAATAATAAAAAGGAAACGCCAGGTAGAAATAACCACCCCTTATCAGTGCGGAATAGCTGTATATCAACTATCAAAACTTAGAATGTTAGAATTTTATTATGATTTTATTGATTATTATTTTGACAAAAGTGATTTTGAGTTAGTTTATTCAGACACAGATAGCTATTACTTTGCATATTCAGATGAAAATTTGGATAATCTTGTAAAACCCGAATTACGAGATGAATATTTTAGAGAAGGTAAACAAAAATTTATATCAACCTCAAAATATCACGACAGAACGCCTGGACTGTTTAAGAAAGAGTTTGAAGGAATAAGAATTATTGCTCTTTCACCAAAATGTTATTACGCTGATGATGGAAAAGGAAAAACAAAGTTTAGTTGTAAAGGGACAATACAACACCAAAACGATATGACGTGGGATAGATACTATGAAGCTTTAAAAGGGTCAATAGATAGGGTAAAAAACACAGGTTTTAGAGTTAATAAAAACGAAATTGTAACATATACTCAAAATAAATTAGGACTTAACGCATATTATGATAAAAGAAGAGTTGAAGAAGATGGAATTCACACAAAACCTTTATATTAAATCGGTCGAAGACCTCCCCGCTACGCGGAAATCATTTCAAAACAGAAGAAGGAGGCAACTCAGTATCATAGGGGACAACTTGAAGTTCTTCTCGCACAAAACCACGTCTTGGCCCGTCTAATAAATAATATAAAACGGGCTGGTTGGGTGAAACGACGCTACGCGTAATATAATAAACTTTTATGCTCCAAATAGGATCAGTAGCTCGCCTTTTTTCACCACCCTCAAGTTCTCCAGGAGATAATAAATATCTAACTTTAACCTCAATTGGTAGTCTAACCTCATCAACCCCCACTTCGCGTTGGTATTTTTTAGGCTCAATATCAACCTCTTTCAGTTTTATAGCCTTAGCAGGTTCTTTACCGGTTATTCTTGTTGGTGTATTATTCAAAGTTTTTAGAATATCAGGTAATCTTTTCACCCATACTCTGGACCGGGCAGAGCCCTTTCGTTCCTCAGTCATTTCTTGCGCATATTGATGACTAAATAATCTTTCGCCTAATATTCTGTTTGCTCTTTCAACAAATGCTTGGGCTCTATGATTTCCAGCTTCACTTCTTTGTATTTTAACATTATGGTAATTCATAAGTTTGGAAACTGCACCCATAAATTCTTTTCCTGGATCAACCATTAATGTTTTAGGATATCTCATTCTTCTGGAATATATTTTTTCAAAAGCTTTAGATATCTCTCTACTTTCTTTTGAGGTTAATGGTTCAGCATCTTTGTATCTTGAAGCCACATCAACCACAACTAATGCGTATTTATATGTTTTTCTTCCAACTCTATCATGCGGTAAAAATAATAAATCTGCTTGGTGAATCTGATTGGGTTTATCCACAGTCCAGTGTGGTCTAGGTATATATTTTGGGGCTGGAAGATATATTTGCCATATTGCTTGTTTCTCTAACCATTGTTTAGCCACATCTTCACTTACTTTAGCCTTTTCAGCTAATTTAGTAATTGCAGAATATCCTTTCCAATATCCGTCAGTTGAATAATATATTTTCGATAAGTCTGAACTCATTTAAAGATTAACCAAAGTATCTTATAAATCAATATGACAGCCGTATCTGAAAAAATTAACCCAAACAGGATTCCGAGAGTACCACTAGGTTTGAAAGCGGAATCAACATTGAATAGAATTACTCTCAATCCCTCATCGGCCAATCCTGGCGAAACTCTATACATAAATATTCCTAAACTTTCTGAAAATTTAGTGATTGTACCAGGAAGCGTATACCTAGTATTTAAATTGACTGCTGAGGGGCATGAAAATAACACCCTAGTGAATAATGTAGGTAGTAACCTCGTATCCAGACTCAAGGTTCTTTTTGGAGGTGAAACACTACAGGATACTCAAAGATATGATTTATTTCAAACTTACCACGACTTATTCTTATCGGATGAAGAACGAGAGGATGGATTAAGGCAAGGTATTTCTTCTGTGAACATGAGGAAGCTACGGACAAATGCAGGTGATAAAGTAGACACAGACGCAAAAGAAGTAGCACTTGCAGTAGTACATAACACCAAGTACCACATCGCACTAAATCATCCTATTCTCAATGATCATGGGGTTTTCTACCCAAAGGCATTAGATCATCAACTAATCTTTGAGATTACACTAGCTCCAGTTCGGGATATTGTTGTTTATTCTGACGATACCAAGACTCCAACTTACAAAATCACAAACCTTGAGATGGAATATTCTTGTATATCAAGTGAATACTTAGCTCGTGAGGCACAAGCAGCTTATCAGGTTGGTAAAGGATTCTTTTATGAAAATGTCACTCTACACAAAACTTTCACCATATCCAGACCCACTGATAGTGTTATAAACCAGCATATTAATCTACCTAGAAGGTCAATTACAGGGATATTATGTTTGTTTGTGATACCATACGTTGGAGGGGCCAGAGACTCTGAGAATTTTTTCAATCCAGGTATCACTTCAATAAATGTCGATGTTAATGGCGTTCCAAATCGTTTCTACTCAAAAGGAATGGTGCGGGCAGATCTTTGGGAGTCAATAAAGAAGAGATTTGGTCAATGGTCAGGTTCCTCCCGTTCCGGCTTCGCCGGGGAGAGCTTTGCTCGATGGTCGGTAAAAGAAAAGGATTTTTATGGTAATAAGTTTGCTCTGTGGATAGATTTGAGAACCCACCCAGATAATAAAATTCATGGAGGGGGTTTAGCCTTAAACAACGCACAAGATGGTATAAAAATAGAAATTAAAAGAATAGCTATTGGTTCTGGTATTATGACTTGTTACATGTTTGTGGTTGCTGATGCATTAATGGAGGTTATGAATTCAAACTTAAGATCAATCATGTACTAACTTAAAAAGATGGAAGAATTACGAGATAAAATTCCTTTTCATTGCATTATAACAGGCCCAACAAATTGTGGGAAAACAAAGTACATAATAGATCAACTCCGCGGCCCATTTCGAAAATTGTTTGAATTCATTGTTTTAATATGCCCAACTTATTCTAAAAATAAAACTTACCGCGACTTTGCCCGAGGAGATAAACGTTTCTTTGTATTATCACCGGATGCAAGTAATATCGATGAGATTAATGAGTTATTAACTGATTGTCAAACTTTATTCTCGGGAACAAATACACTAATAATTTTAGATGATTGCGCCGTTTCAAATGATTTGAAGAAACGAACGAATAAGTTTATAGATTTAGCATTCTCCGGAAGGCATCATGGTTTATCAGTTTGGGTTCTCACTCAACAATTAACATCGATATCAAAACCATTCCGTGAAAATGTTGCCTGCGTTGTTACTTTCCATAACCCCTCGCAAAGGGGGATGAAAATGTTTTTCGAGGATTACGGCGGTGATTTGGATTATGAATTAGGTAAAAAGTTTGTTCAACTCCTGAAAAAAGAAAAATATTCTAGGCTATGTTTGAGTTTGCGTTACCCATTTAATTGTTATTTGGAGATCCCTGAGGTGATTTAAAAAATAACCCATGTATTATCAAAAAGATGACAAATGTTGAAGATTATATAGAAGAACAACCTGGGGTAAAAGACAATGTAAAAGATGATAATGAACTTGAAATAAAACAAGAATCACTAGCCATTCTAGCATCCCTTGGAACTACAAAGGAATATTTGGGGGTTGATATGAGTCTGGGAGATGTAAAAAAATTATCAGAAAAAGATGTAGAAAAATATTATAATCGCTATCAAGCAGTATTAGGTAAGAAAATTAGCGGAGGATTGGTAGATTCATCTCTTCAATTAGTTTCTAAAGTCATTTCTTATATTGTTCCTGTGGATGATATAGAAGCTCTTTGTAAGGATTTGAAAAATGATGATTTGGTTAATCGTGAACTAACAAACATTGTAGGGCTCTTAGCATTGAAAGCAGGAAGATTGGCAGCACTTGCTAGCGGACTATTTCAAGTAGCTAAACACGTTAAATTCAAGACCCAAAGGGCCTCGGAGCATAAAAATCAAGAGATTTCAAGTACAACTGAGCAGTCTACTAAGCAAGATGCAAGCGGGTCTGATACTGTTTACTAAGCATGATTTAAAGATTTCTTAATGATATGTAAAATAATGTCTGATCAAACTGAACGAAGTGAAGGAGGAACAGAAGTTGCGGAACAAATTACAATGGATCCCGCGGAGCAAAAGAAAGATTCAAAAAAGAGGGAGAAAGATCCGAAAAAAGTAGCTGCTGGTAAGAAATTAGCAGAATATAACAAAAAAGCGAAAGAAGCATTAGCTAGGGAGATGAAAAGGGAGCAAAAAATTAAACGCGAAGAAGAGAAAAATGAAGAAGAAATAGTTGAATCGAAATCATGGCTTCCTGAGTTATCTTTTACAACTGTATTATCCATTGTTGGATTGGGTTTTACAGCATTTGATCTTTTTATGAGATACCGGGAAAAATCCAGTACCGTTTCCAGCTCTGCTGGGGAGGGCTTCGCCCGATACACTGAAAATAAAAATAGGATACCCGATTGTCCTTCAAATATTCCTATCCCAAAAACACAACCAATATCCGCAGGAATGATATAATCCCGACCGGAGGTAGGAAGGAGGATAAAAGGATCTAAAGATTTCTTACTGATGTAGTAAAAAATCATGTCAAACGAAAACAAACTTGTGAAAACTGTTACTGATTCCGCAGTACTTATTGGATTAGCCGCTGGAGTTGGTTATGTAGCTAAAAAGATGATGAAAGAATCATTTATGAATGACCCATCCTCAAGTATTACAAATTATGCAAAATGGGTTGCTGTATTGTCGGGTAGTATGTACCTAAAAACATATTTAGAGGATCAAAAGATTTTACCGACCTAAAGGGAGGAACCTCAAATTAAAAATGGCAACAATAGCAATGATGTTGGGAGGAGCAGTATTAAATGCAACTGCCTTTGTTGGCGGATCATATCTTGCAAAATATCTATCAGGAGATAAAACAGATACAGAGAAAATACGACACGATAAGGCATTAGAAAAATATCAAAAAGATTACGCAGAATACCAAGAAAAAAGGCAGAAACTAATTGATTGGAAAATGAAGAAAAAAGATGAAAAATACCAAGCATCAAAAAATATTTCGAATACAGATGAACAGTTTGAATTATATTCCGCTTCGCTCGATGAACCAAAATTCTCTGATTATTATAGACCAAGTAGTAATCAAAAGACGGGGGAAATGTTATATGTGGGAGGAGGAATGTTGGCGTTGGGGTATGCAGCAAGTAAGTTATTTTAAAACATTATTTTTGTTATGTAACCAGTAATTAGGTTATATAACATAAAAGATTAATAATTATATATTTATTCTAATGATATAAGGCTTCCATTATCAGAGTCTAAATCTAAATTTTCCATAAGTTCAGATGCTGATGATGCATTAGAAATAATTACTTCTGGGTTATGTCTACGACGAGATAATCTTTTCATTTTAACATCTTGTTTTACAGCAGCATCATAAATTTTTACCTGAAGTGAAATAAAATTGCCAATAAATATTGATTCAATTTTAACATTAGATTCTGCAACGCAGCCATTATGCATTAAATCTTCTACTTTTATTTCTTCATCGGTATCCATATCATAAAATTTAGTTAAAAATCCTCCTTGTCTTTTAGATTCAATTAATTTTGCATATAATGTTGGACCTCTATCAGGAACTCTACGCATAGAACTTTTACCATTTTCATCTGTAACTTTTACCATTTTCCAATAAAGAGGATTTAAACCCCCCTTGCTTTTAGTAAGATCAGATCTTTCCAACTCGTATTTGTCAATTTTATCTCTATTTTCTAATAAATGATCAATACAGCAATCTACTATTTTATTAAAAGTATCAATCCATTTTTCTTCTTCAGGCGTAGGCTTAATTCCGCTCCATAAACATAAAGGAAAAACATATCCAGTAGTTTTATTTGTTTCTTGGCTTCGATTTTCGGAAACTCCAAATGAATATAAACGACCAGTTGGAATAACAAGTTCTCCTTCAGTTCCGTCTTCATTTTTTGTAAAAATATTAATTCTCTTAAATTCAATTTTTGGCTTGCTACCGGGAATTTGACCTGAAATTGGTTTAGAAAAGATCATACGTTCTTTAGGGCGGAAATTTTCGATTGAGGTTAATTGTGTATTTTCATTAGTCATTTTGTTTTTACTTTCTTATCTTTAAATCATAATTCATTTCTATAATTTCAAAATAACTTTAGGTCTAAAGATTTCTTACTGATGAGTAAAAAATCATGGCAGAAGAAAAAATTCCACTATTGAGCCGAGATTATGATGATGAAGGTGATGGTGATGGTGATGGTGGTGAAACTATTCAAATGGAACCAATATCATCCACCACTAGGGTAATTATCCCTGATGAGGGGGTGGCAGAAACATCGTTTGGTGGTAAAACTGATACTTTTTTACTGAAAGATTTGAGAAATAAGGAAATTAAACAAGATGAAGCATTGAAAAAGATTAGACGTAAATTCCCCAAATTTGATCCTGCTAAAGCTCCATTTACATTTAGTCTAGATGAATATGGTCGGGTGGTTGTTAGACTAAAAAGACTAGGAGGTAAGTCACACCTTTTTTTCAGACCGGATGGTGAAGTGAATGATAAGTTACCAAAAAAAATAATGGAGAGTCTTGGTCCTAGAGCAGAAGAAGTTGTTGAAGATAATGAAGGTGAGAATGAAAAAGATAGAGAAGAGATTAGTAAACTAAAAGAAGAAAAACAATTAATTGATAATAAAGCATTAAAGACGCCAGAAGAAAGTAGTAGAAGTGAAGCAATATTAGAAGAAATTGATGAGCGCGAACAAAATATAGCTAATCGTGAGCGTGAGAATGAGCAAATTCAGGAAAGAATGCCATTACGAGATCGTGTGAAGGCTATCTTCAAAAAGTATGGTTTTACAGTATTTGCAGTTTTGAGTGCTGCGGGTGCCATTATTGGAGTTATAGTTTCTAATCTTTCTAAAGGTCTAGCTAAATTGGGTAAAGGTGTTGGTAATGGGTTGAAAGCTATTGGTAAGAAACTAGGTGAAATATTACCTGGGATGGTTGGTGCGATTGTAAGCTTTCTGTTCAAAACAGCGGGTGAGGTTATTGGCTTTTTAGGTAAGAACGCTTGGCTTTTGATAATGGCTGTTGTTCTATATTTTGTGGACCGACTGAAGGGAGGAACAAGGGTAAAGACCGCGAAGCGATAATTTAAAAAGAAGAGACGATAAGTAAAAAAAACATGGAAACATTTCTATCTATCTATATGCTATCTCCAAAAACAAGAATTTATCTGGATCCACCCTTAACCAATGTAAAAGAGATACAAATGCTATATAGTTACATTCCTAAAGCGTTGAATAAAAATCCTTTCTACTTAATGTGTGATCTTATAGAGTCAAAGTCTTCATATTCCAATTGTTGTATCCCCGAAGGTGAAAATGTAGAACTTAAACCCTCACAACTACTAGCTGTTATTCCATCTAATAAGCATCCTTGTTTAAGAGTTTCACAAACCAAAAATCCGGTCAACTACTTTGATTTATTGATTTTAGATAAAAAAGGAAGAAAGGCTGACTTAAATAACGAACATTTTCGAATTCATTTAAAGCTTTGCTCATGATTTGTCAAATGGAAGACTACAATAGAATTTACGGCGTAGCCAGTCCCGAACAGCCTGAAGGGCCTCCCCGCTTCGCGGACCAAAGCTCGATTTATCCACGATTACCTAGTTCCTCCTTTCAGTCGGTGAATGGCGATCCAAATAATTTCAGACTACAAAAATCATGTGAAGTACTACAAAATCTTGAGAAGGAAATTAAACATTACGAGGAAGTTAGGAAAAAATACAATAGAATGAGGGGAATTTTTACAAAAATAAGTGTTAGTAGTGGAGTGTTTTCAGTTATCCTATCTGCAAGTGGATTGGGTACCTCTCTTACCGGTTTTGGTGCTGTTGTTGGTATACCATTAGGAGCTTTGGGGGGTATTTGTGGGGTAATATCGGTTGGATTTGGTTCGGCTTCCAAACGACTTTCCCATAAAGTTAGTAAACATGAACAGACAGTTTCTCTAGCAAAAGCAAAAGTAAACACCATTCACGACTTGGTTTCAAAGGCACTAAAAGATAACACCATCTCTGACCAAGAATTTTCGTTAATTTTATCAGAGGTGGACAAGTTTGAAAAACTAAAACTAGAAATCCGCCAAAAATTTAGGAAAGATACAGAAAAAAACTTAAACATGTCCCAGATAAGGAGAGAAGTTCGAGCAGATCTATTAAAAGAATTAATCACTCCGGCATAGCCGGGGAGGGCTTCGCCCGATCCAGATCATTAAAAATTTCATATGAAAAAACTGATGTGGGTTGTAATTGTTTTGCAGGAATTAGAAAAGTCAGCGAGGCTGGCCCACCCTACGGGTTATAAGAAATTAATTAACTTTACATTTTATTCTAGATCTAAAGACCAGCTTTGCTGAAACATAAAGAATAAAATGTTACTCACAGACTTTAAAAATAGGTACCCAAACGCCAACCTTGATAAATTTACATTTGTGAATGATTCATATGGAGGATATATTAAATGGAAAGTTAATGGGGCAGCAGTTATGTCAAATGATGATCCTACTGGAAAAACTTGGACTGATTATCTTCCTATTAATTTGAAAACATTATTATGGCAAGATTTAGGGTTAGAAAATAAAGTTAAGGTTGGTTCATCCCTTCGGGGTCGCTCCGCGTCTTTTCCAAAAAGTTTATCTATTACAAATAAAACATACTCAATACCAGCTATTAACTTTGACGACTTTACAACTGATTTAACAAAAATGTTAACCTTTCTAGATATATACGTTTCAAATACCAAGAAATTTACAGCAAAGATGAGAAACATATTTACATCTCAAGTTGTAACATTCAAATTTGGAAAGCAGAGTAGAAAATGGTTGAATGCGCCGGATATGAATTATTGGCCTCAACAACTTAACTTTGCAGTTTGGTGTGCTACATCTGGCTGTGGTATAAGTCCTTTTGAGAGTTTAAATTATCCTAAAGTAGTGAGTAGTTTCATAAAGTTTCATGTGTATTTTACAATAAGGCGGATATTGTATGAAATGAAACTACCTTTACCCGACGAACAACCTTTTGTGATAAATAATAATCCATATAGTAAAGTTGCATATCAACGATTGTGCGCTGAATTTGGGGTTAGTAATAATTCTGACTTTAGATGGAAAGGTGGAAGAAATTCAGGATTAGGAGATATATTCCTTGATTACGGTGCAGGATATCATGGGAAAGGAGGGGGATATCAAAATGTACATATTGTAAGAAATTATGATGTTGAATCGGATCAATGGCCCGGTGAAGGTAATAAATTCGCTGATGAAGGTGGAAAGAAGGAAAAGGGTAATCTCATTTCATTTATCCGTAACGATGACTTTGCCGATTTCAAATATGCTTGGTTTATCCCAACAAGTGGACATGGTCTCACTAAAGCTGGACTTGGAAGATTAAATCGATCAGCCGAAGCTTTTGTATACTGCATATTGGGGGCACAAGTAAACACTAGAAATTCGATTTATGGTAATGGTGGTGGCGCGATAGAGACTCAACAAGAATTCTTAGACTTATTTGAAAGTTCAGTTATAGAAAATGATATTTCCAGTTCAATACAAAGATATCAATTAGCTGTACAAGAAGCGAAATTACGGCTTGATTTAGCTATTGCTCCTGGTGTTTGGTTGATGCCTAGTAATATGATAATCAATACAGAAAGTGTGGTTGGATATAATAACAAACTCATGAAAGCCACTGAAGATATGAATTTTGGGGTAAATAATTCATTAAATACTGAAACAAAACCTGTTGGAATAAGCCATAATTTTGGGGCTTCAAAAGTTTCATTACCACATAAAACCGAAAACAAACCACCATCAGAAACAACACAAACAGATCCAATTAAACCAGAAAATAATATTAAATCAACTCAACATGAAGATAATCTGATAGTATTTATGGTTGTTGGCGGTGCAATAGCTTGGTTTTTATTTCGTTAATGTTTTGATTATAGAAATCTAAAGATTAATATGATGTAATCAAAACAAAATGTTAAGTATTACCATGTATGAGTCAGAAAGTAGGGTTTATTTAGATCCTCCGCTGAAAAATATTCGAGAGATACAGCTTCTGGATTGCAATATAAAAACTAAAAGATTGATTAATTTCAAGGATAAACAGATAATATTCAATGATAAGAATCAGGGCTTCATAATAATTCAACCCGGTACATATTCTCTTCGTAATATTCAATCTGTCTTTCTTAATGATCCTGATACAGAAAAGATAACAATAATTAAGACTGATACTTTTGACTATCTATATTCAAATAAAAACTTCAAAATTAGACTTACTAGAGGATTTTCGATTGGTTTGGGGGTTCCTGAAGTTATAAATCCTGGTAAATTATACCCTATAAATATACAAATTAAGGAACCTCTGAGACTTATGTGTAGTATAGTTGATAATAAGTCTTCATATATGAATAAAACCAAATATTCAGAACTTGTAAAACTCTCACCATCACACCTACTCGCAAACATACCCTCAAAGGATTATCCAACAATTCCAGTTCGAAAATATGATAGCGTCATAAACCACTTTGATTTAACCATATTAGACAATGAATGGGGAAAACTTGATCTTAAGGGTTCCCCCATAACTTTTAGTTTAAGATTTAGATAAATTTTTGTTATATAACACATACGGGCGTTATATAACATAATACAGCTTAGTTGTGAATGCTAGAGTTTTAAAATTATACTTTTATAGCCATTTTTACAAGAATTGAATTAAGAACAAAATCACCATACTTTTCTTCCAAACTATCATCAAAATCATCAATAGCTTTACTTAATAGCGCCGAAACAAATTCATCATCTGGTAAACTTTTATCAACATCAACTAAAAAACAAAGCTCACTATATTCATAAAAATTAGTAAAACCAAATTCAAACAAAATGAAGCCTTCATCCAATGAATCTCGATTTATTGCGATTTTTTTTGTTAAATTTTTCTTAATTAATTCAATAAAATCAGTATACCAATTTCGATTGTAGTTGATATATTTAAACTTAATTTCACACATTTTTATTTTATATTTTAAATCTTTAAATCATAAGTCATTTTTTTAATTTCATTCTACATTCCTTACAAGAAGCTTTTTGTTTACCACGTTCGCAAATTTGCGGTGGCTCCAATCCTCAACTATTTTTGAATTTATTCCGTTTTACTTCCATTAATTCATCGTGAAATTCCTTGTAAAACGCCTCTTTATGCAAAATCTTGTATTCATCTACTTTTACAATTACTTTCAATGTTTCAATAAGAAACTTTTCATCAAAATTGTCAATTCGGCATTCCTCGTCATAGTAACCAAGATAAAGACCATCTTCATGAAAATAACAAAAGTCATCCCAGTTTAAAATAACCATATCACGGGTCGGAGTAAAATGGTATTGACAAATACCAATATTTAAAAAAAAATAATTGGCGGCTTTTAAAATTTTTTTTACAAATTTATCAACGCATATTTCATCAACGCCAAAACCTTTTTTTGTTCCAAAACAAATCGAATGAAAAAAATCGTTGTTATTAGAATATCCTACTTCAAAAATTATTCCATTGTGTTTAACATGAGCATAATCGCTGGTATCAATAAAAAATTGCCGATTTTTTGATAATTTTTGACGTAAGTCTTCTTTTATTTCTTCGATAAAATCGCAAATACTTAACTTTTCGTCATTTTCGTAAATAATTTCCAACAGTACCATTTTCATTTTTTACTTTTATCTTTAAATCATAATTCATTTTTTTAATTTCATTCTACATTCCTTACAAGAAGCTTTTTGTTTACCATGTTCACAAATTTGCGATCCGCCGCATTCTTTACATTGTTGTTTTTGTTTGCCATGTTCGCAAATATGGGACCCGCCACATTCTTTACAACGACACTTAACTCTGTCATGTTTGCATATTTGTGACCCTTTACACTTTTTACAAACGTACTTAATTCGATCATGTTCGCATATTTGAGATCCCCCACATTCTTTACAAAAATATTTGAGTTTTCCGTGGGTACAAATGTAAATGCTATTAATAGTAACTTTTTCAATTAAATTAATAATCTCCTCCTCTTTGTATTTTTTAAACTCATTAATAAGATCTTTTTTGGTCATTTTTGTTCTTCCTTTAATTTTTAACTCTCTCGCAATTCTTTTTATTTCACCAAAATACAAATCATTTAATTTATCCCACATGTTGTTATTTTTTGTAAAATATTTCTTATCTTTAAATCATTTTTTATTCGCAATATCTGATAAAAATTTACGAGATCTTTTCGTTTTTTGGGTAATCTTCGCCTTTTTTCTTGATCTTATGGGAATTTTTGAGTGAATCTTTACATAAATTTTTTTCGTACTCTTGAGTGATAACAAAAAAATGTGCGCGCGCGTGGGAGAAAAAAACAACATGTGTGTGTGAAAAAACAACAACATGTGTGTGTGTGGGGGAAACCCCTCTCATCTACTACTGGAGCCCATGATCTGAGTCCAAGTTTAAGTAACAATGTAAATTATAAGAGTTTTCAAGGTTTTCATCCAGCCTGATTGCAATAAAAGGAACACAGAGTGTAGGAGAACGACTCTTTAAAAAAAAAAACATGCAAAGCAAAATCCTTCAAAATTTCTCGGGAAATTCTGCGTTGTTACCGCAGAATTCTCCAGTCTATAACTTCTAATAAACACCCTGTGTTTTTCCAGAAATTATCACAACGAAATATGTGTACTGTATCTGCCCTCTTCAACTTTACATTACTAATTGCTGCGAGCGAGCGTAGCGAGCGAGCAGCGAAACTATTCTCGAAGTTGGGCTTCCTGTGGTGCCTGATAGTAATGCAGAGAGGCTCCTCGATTTTTTTCGCGATGTCCGCATAAATTAATCACCATGGATACATAAATTACTTACGAGCGCATGCAGTGTTTGTCATTATGTAATCAGCGGTAGCCTACGAAAGACATAAGCCAACTCACAACCACGAGGGTTCTCTTGGATCTGCGTTCTTCTTACTCGGTAGGTTACGAAATTTATCATGCTAAATTCTACTTTTTTCGCTCGTGGAAGTATTCATCAAGGTAATAATCGTTTCAGCGATATTTCTAGAGGAAGACAGTGTGCTTTTATGAGTCTTTCAGCTTTGCTATGTGACAATTCGAGCGATATTATCACATGGTCGACCGACGCTATCGATAGAGTTCTAATCGAAGGAGATGATATGTACCTAAAAGCTTTTGAAGACTTATCTATACCTGACGAGGAGACGATTTCTTTGAACTATCTGCCTGATCGAGTCCTTTGCTCAACGATACGAACAACCATTGCGACAAAGCATTTTATTTATATAGATTATATTTCATATAATAACCATTAAAAGTTTAAAGTTTGTATTTTATATACTAAGGATTGGAATTTTATACATTTGATATAACAATAGTTTTATACATTATATTTTACATGATTACCATTTTAATGATGTCAGCTGTTAAAATTTTATAGTTTAAAGTTTATATTTTATAAATACATTGTTGAATGTAAAAAAATTGTCTCTGCCTTTCTTTGGTACCTCTATTACACTTTGTATATCTTAAAAGTCAAATCGCATCATTTTCACCTTCTGAAAAGAACTTCTAGTTACTTATTAATTAATGAAGGCTTTGGCGGTATCAAAGATATGTGGGGTTCTCACTGAATGATGGGAAGGGAAAACCCCGATGACGTAAACATCTTTCAAAGGTACGGGGGAGGGGTGGTCACACTGTGTCATACCCAGGGTACTTATCAGATTAGCATTTCGACATCCACCCTCTGTTTTACTAGATGTAACCAAGAGAAAATGAAGTAAGAGAACGCATCCTCCATACTGGGTTCTCTTACTATGATAAGAGGACAGAATCTATTTTTAGATCCGGAAACAATTTTAACTGACCAATGGTTGATGTCCTTCTCATCACGTGGTTGTAATTTCAATGAGCCAAGGGGAAACCGCGCAGTCATGGAACGAGATATAAATAGATTCCGCGCTAAAAATAGATTCTGTCCCCTAATCATATCAGGCGAGGTTATGTTCCGTTTCTTCATTTTCTCTTGATGTAACTATCTAGCCCTGGAAAAGATTTATTGCATGTTGATTCTTCAGATTCGCGTATTTTCGCCAACTGAGTTCTAGGGACATAAAACAATTATCTCAAGTGGAGGGGAGGGGTGGGGGGTTTCACGGGCATCCCAGGATCCACTCTCGCTACGCCCCCGGGTACAGAAATGTCTACAGAGAGTGAATCAGTTTGTCCCGGAGCCCATAGTTCTTGCATTGTTTGCTTTTAAGTGGCCCATCTAGCATGAACTCATTTTATTGGTTACAGTCGAATTTCTCTGGAATTTTTCTAAAAAGCTGGTCGTAGCTAGAGCTGGTCGCTGCGAGAGCTTTAATGTAATTAGCATAAAGCCTGCGTAATATAAAAACCAGCAAGAGAAAATGAGGAAAGAGGACATGTGATAAGGGGACAGAATCTAATTCTAGCGCGGAATCTATTTATATCTCGTTCCATGGCTGCGCGGTTTCCACACGACGCATTGAAATTACAACCACGTGATGAGAAGGACATCAACCATTGGTCAGTTAAAATAGTTTCCGGATCTAAAAATAGATTCTGTCCCTTATCACAGTAAGAGAACTCAGTATGGAAGATGCGTTCTCTTACCTCATTTTCTCTTGAAACCAGTTATTAGTCAAGTGCTTAAAGTTTTTTTCATGTTATTTGGCTTTGTTCATTGTAATAGACACTATCGTTATGTCCGACAATGTAAATCAGTCGCGCCAAATCCGAGAGTAACTTGTTAAAGCAATTATACAATTTTCTCGAAATTTAAATCCATGTAATGTATTTTTTTTGACAAATCGCGAAATTTAAGTTCCGCAAAATTTCCCCATTTCATTTTCGCGAAAATTAAATTCCCTCGAAAACATGCGACAATAAGGTAGATTTCCAATCTCCCCTGAAGAAGACACTAGACAGGAGTGTCGAAACTGTCGGGTCGGTGAATTGCAACTTCTAAAGTTCCATTTATTGTTTCAAACCAGCGTAGCATAAAACTATGTCTGATTGTCCACCTGACTGCAATGTGAACTTTTCCTTAGATTTCTATAATACCTGTTTCAACGCTCTCAAACTCACTTAAGGGACGGACCATTTGAAAAATGATGGGGGGGGTGGGGGTGGGGAAAAAACCAAAAAAAAATTCATGCAAGGCAAAATGCCAAAAAAAATTCATGCAAAGAAGAAGGTAAAAAAAAAAAATTCATGCAGAAGGAAGGTCCAATTGTGACTTTTTCACACGTAGTAAAAAAAAATTCGTGCAGAGAGGTTCACCTGAAAAAAAAAATTCCTGCAAAAGCAGTGAGCGAAAAAAAAAATTCGTGCAAGCTGAAAATTCCCCACCCCCCCCCCCCCCATCACTTTTCTAATGGTCCGTCCCTAACAAGTTCCCTAGTACAGTGCCTGACTTGCGCTTCTATTGGTGGTCAGTTGTCATTAAAATGACCTGATGACTTCAAGTGAAGTCCATAAGGAGATGTCTTGATTTCTCTCAGTTGGCAGTGGCAAATCCGTTTAAAATATTATCTAATTTGCAGCCACTGCCAAATTAAGGTCAATCTAAGTAAACATATGTAATGAAATTAATTGATCATCGCAGTTATGTACACAACTTAAGCAGCTGTGAAATTAAAGCCTGAAAAAAACTCAGGCCTGAACGGGATTCGAACCCATGACCTCTGCGATACCGGAGCAGTGCTCTACCAACTGAGCTATTAACTGGTCATATTGTGAGCTTGAAGCATACCCGTAGATGTAGAAGAATCATGCAAATGAATATACGAAAGACCATATATTTGAACTGCGGAGTAATATGTAATGACATTAATTGATCATCGCAGTTATGTACACAACCTAAGCAGCTGTGAAATATGTGGAGAAGTAAACATAGTGACCACGTCTCTTCTAATTGCCCCAACCTCAGGAAAAGAACTTTTATTCCTCTAAAGGATTTCAGTGATTTGTCATTGGTCATGATACTGAAACACGCGATGTATTTACTCGCGAAAACTTCAGCCGTGCCGTTCTAAGAATATTGCAATTTTGCTATTGTACAATTTCTGTACTTTCAGCAATTTACTGTAGTTTTGTAAGTAATTTTGAAACATGTGGAGAAGAAGCCAATACGAAAACACGAAGACTGATGAGTCACTTTCTATGCGGGATGTCAACGCTTCTACTATTAGGAAAGCAAATACATTTGCCTGACTTACATGAGAATAAAGGAGAATTACTTGAACCTTTCTATTCCCTGGTGCATCTATACAAGATGGACCATATAATGATGGGCTCAAACACATATAGAGTTTTAGGAGCCCATCACTAGGAACGTTCCTCTTCCCTATCACCTTTTGGATAGGGCGTTTTGACATACCTGGTTACTGTTTTTAGAAACGCGTTGTCTTCCTTACTTCGCCTCATAACAACTTCCATGGTTTTGTGATACTGCTTCGAATTATTGCAAAACGTTGATCAAGTTCGGGTGGCTTTGTTAAAAACAGATGTGTTGAAAACCAACCCACCTCTATGAAGACCGCTAACCTCCTTGCTGTGTGAGATGACATGCGCGATTGCCCAAAGGTGTTCTGGGATTGCAAATTGATTGTAATGAGAAATGCTCCGTATAAAGGTAGCTATGGGAAAGTGAAATTGGAGGAGAGTTCTTTTTTGCACAATTTACTTGCTTTGGCAGCTATATTGCTTTTGTCAATATCTGCAAACCGCGGTGAAAACACCATTTTTTCGTGCGAAAGGCGTTTCTAAAAATCACGTCTGTCTGAAACGCCCAATGAAGAATATAAAGGAGAGAAACGCTCCTAGTTTGTGCTCTCCTGGTGTTTCTATTCTCATACCAAGGTATGGTTGAATTTGGAAATGGTTGTAATCTCCTTAATTAAAATGCCACTCCGAAACGTACAGGAGTCGAAAGGAAATAAATTATAATGCAGCTACTTTAAGCCTCTATTATTTCATTCGACATGCCTTGGTCAGCTTTTTCCTTTTAAAATTGTTCAACCTACACTAATCAACTCGTCTGAGAAGCCCATTTTTTGTGTTTCAATTTCCTACAGACGCATAATCAGTTCCTTTAGAACTAACCCTCCAGTTCACTGAAAGGGCCCGTTAAAGTGGCAAACTACTTACAAAGTCGGGTTGCGAACAAACAGTACGAGACCTTCTGAACGCTGCTATGCATTTGTGGCCCCTTAAATAATTCCTAGGGACCTCTGCACCCACTCGCATATCTTCCCTTATTAGGGAGGGGGGAGGAGAAAAAGACAGTAGGGCGGAAAAAAAAAACAAATTAACGGAAATGCAAAAAGAGAGGAGAGATGAGGGGAATTAACGTTGCGGGCAACGGTAGGTCCACGCATCGTACACCCCTACCCTCGCGTTTCGCGCACAAATTCCTCGCTGCCAAACGCCCCACCTCCCCTCCCCCGCGAGCGACGACCACGCAGCCCACTCCCACCCCACGAACAAAATTTACTCAAAAACCAAAAAACCAAGAGTCGTTTGGAACACAATTCCCGACCAAACGCAGCCTAGGACCCCATCCGCCCTATAGCTTTTTATAGCTTTTATAGGCCCGGAATTAACAGGTTTTTATTGCGTAAGTCATGGTTGAGAAATATTGACCCAATGTTTCTGTAGCACCAAAATTCACTGAAAATCACATTAGCTCCTTAAGTTTGAAAAAACAAGGTCTGTTATTTCAATCAATATTTATCTGTTATCCAGCAGACACAACTGAATGCAGCTTTAAATCGGAACTAAAAACAGCCGACTAACTGACAGCGCTTCAAACGCTACGAAGCAAGCTATATATAAGTTTAGTAAAATACTAGGTCGTTTTAGAGCGGTGTACATGTGTTGCTAATGTCACAGAATTTTTAGGAAGCGACTCCCGCGATGCATCCTGCAGTAATCTAAGTACAACAATCAGTAGTGTCTTGTGCACCTTGTTAGCCAGGATTGAATTTCTCGGATTAATAAGAAACCGTGTTGTCACAAAAAACAGTCAAACAAAAAGACAAATTTGTCTGTGTGCTCCCTCTTATCAGTAAACTCGTTTTAAAATGTAATGCAGTGATCGAAGGTTTCTGTCCTTATGCATCCTTCAGATTAACTACAACAATTGAATGTTTATGGTTAGGATTTTAAGTTGAAAGCTTCGCTAATAGATTTGAAGGCAAGTCCTTTTAGTAAACAGTGCAGTACAATGCGATTATAAAATCCAAACGGTATTTTCACGCTGCAAATTGGTTCAATGCATTGTCCACGACTCCTTCTAATCTAGAAAAATTTCTCTTCGTCTATGTTACTTGAATCATCTTGTATGTTTCTTTAGTGTGTTTAGGGCAGTCGTGATTTAAAAAGATTTTCAATTTTTTTTTCCTAACAGCGGCGTTCTGAGACATCATGCAGAGAAATCTATCGTGTTGAAATCTATGTTTTGTTTCATGGTGGCGTGACGGAAAGCATTGGTGTTAAAAAGGAAGATTTTGAGCGAAAATGTCTGCATTTAAAAGGACCCATTTAAGACAATCCAATGATATGGATGTTAAGAAATTTCTACAGAATCAACAATGTCTTATGTGCGGAATATTCCGTAAAAACTACGTCATCGTTAC
Organism: Ricordea florida; assembly: GCA_949710005.1. Lineage (NCBI taxonomy): Eukaryota > Metazoa > Cnidaria > Anthozoa > Corallimorpharia > Ricordeidae > Ricordea > Ricordea florida. The sequence goes on from OX453279.1 coordinate 23,596,666, forward strand.
AGGCTCATAGTGTAAATTAGTTTATCGCTTCTTATTCTATAGGCGTTTGTCTCTTCTTCAGGAAGGGGATAGGTAAGTTAAGAACGTTGGTTGAGTTGACAACTGGACAAGGCACATGAGGACAGAAATTGGAGTGTTTCACTAAGACAGAGTTAAGTATAGAGGAACAGACAAGATTGAGCTAGACTGTTCAATTTTCAACGTTGCAGATTACAATTGAAAAAAAATCAAGCAAAATCGACTCACTTTTCTGCTTTCTTTTACAGTTGCCTGTGCAACAGGCGCCCAGCATCGAGGGATAAACAGTGGATTTCCCGGTGCTGTAATACTCGCATTGTCCTATACTGGACCTCTGTTCACTGTAGTCAAACCAGTTTGAACCTCCAACCAAATCTTCATTTCTTCCCTTGTCTGTGTGGGTGATTTCTTCAAACTCACACGAATCGGTGTTTTTGTTGTCTTTGAATTCCTGAAGCCCAAGGATCTTGTTTATTGAGTGTGAAAGACTAGCGGAATTTCTTTCCATAATACCCTAGCTAAATGGACAGTTCAATAAAATCAGACCGAGTAGATTGCTTTCTCGATAATAAATTCACCTCCACCGAGGATCCGAGACTGGGCCGCCAGTAAACTGACACATTGACAAACTCACCTCTTATAATGTGTCTGGGGGGAGGTGAAAGGAAATTTAGGAAAATGGTTTTACTGTGGGGGGTGGGGACGCTCGCACAGTTTTAACTGGACCGGCAATCTCTCAGACTTTGACTCGTTATAATCTCTGGCTCCTCAAAAGAGTTATTTCTGTTCTTTTTGTTTTATCAAAACTGAAGTAATTGTTAGAATGTGAACCTTCAGACAAACAAACATTTATTGTCTTTCTTCAGCAAGAATACCTAATTAAAAACACGAATTAAAGTTTCAAGACAGAATGCATTTTCACCCTTAATCTTTTCCATTATTGTTTCTAAGATATGATATTATCGAATAGAAAAAAAAACTGCATGGTTATTTCTAGGTTTCTAGTCAAAACACTCTTTTTGTAAGAGCAGTCCAAAATGATATATACGCGAAGCTTAGATTACAAAGTTGGTTGGGTTCATAGTAAAACGGCCGTTTAATGAAGACTACCACCGTTACAGCCAAGTCTGAATTATAGGGTGGTTTCAATTGACTGTGGTCTTCAAGGCAATAATTTTAACCAATGTAAAAAGGAGGTAGACAGTCTAAAATGAACCAATCATAGCTCAAAGTAAATACACGTGATCAGCATCAAGCGCAGGAAAACGTGATCGTCATTGTCATTATTGGTTTCATTGCTTGAAAACGAGACACGAGATTCTTTAGCCAATCGCGTATGAAAATACGCTATCAAAACCACAGCAATCTCATGCTTTTCATTCTCACCAGTATAACAACTGGTACCGCTGACCAAGATCGCGCATAGTCCAAATCTTCACGCCAGTGTAGATTGTGCAATGGAATGATATCGTTTAGTAATAAAACTTCATAGACCTTAATGAAGAAAGCAATTCGCAGAGTGCATAGGCTAACCCTGCCAATTGAATGTCCTGATCCACTTTGAAATTCCCAGGAAGTCAGTTGTCTCATTAAAACTGAAACAGACAAAGTTTGGCCATTTCTTTGGGAATACCCTGAATAGTATTGTACTGTGGTACTGTTTGTTTTACTATACATTGTGGTTCTTACTTTTTCATCTGCGCCTCAAACCATTCAATATGACCATTCTGTGGAAAGCTACAGAACAGTAACATGCTATGGTACTGTTTGTTTTATTACGCAATGGGGCTCTTATCCTGGGGGATACTCCCTATAATGGCCCATACGGGGTGGCTCCGCCCGAAAAGGTTACCTTTTTCACACTTCAGGTACATGAAAGGTTAGGGATTTCACGAGTCGAAGTATATGAAAGTGGTAGGGAAATCTGTCATTTGGGTATTAAAAAAGGCCTTTCATTAAAATATTTCGAATCTATATCTCGAATCTATAAACTTTGACGATTTTTTGAATTTACTAAGTATGATTCAACCCGTGCAAAGTGTAATTCATATAAATATTCCTTTCCTATCCGAATCGTACGGGACTGGAATAGTCTACCGGATCTATTGTTGAGGTTGGGAACATGAGCCGTTGTAAGAGTGCGCTGAAGCGCTTTCTGAATATCCACTAGCTGTTTCTCTAGATTATCTATTGTCAATATTGACCACCATTCATCCAATTTTCTTCTTATAAATACTTCTTAAATGTTTTATATTGTACATAGCTTATATCCCGGTTTTGTATCTTTTTTAGTCGGGCAACCGACTATAGGTTTACACTCGAGTTTCATCGCAAATCGCAGTCACGTGCAATGGGGAATACCGCAGACACGAAATACGGGCGCAGCATTCTTTCTACGATGGCAAATATGTCGAAAACAAATGGTGTCATCTTTTCTACGCTCAAACATATAGACCCACACACCGTTCGCGGTAGACCCAATCTAAAAGATGGCGTGTGTAATGAGCGTGTATTTAGAAACGGGTCGTTCCGCGAACTGAAAATAGCAAAAGAATCAAATGATTTAGCGAATGTCTCACTAGAATCAAACCAGAAATCAAACGAGTTACCAGTGAACAGAAAATGTGGACAGAGTGACAGAAGAGCATTTGCTGATAAAGACAAGGTGCGTCGCGATGAAACTCGAGCAAACGACAACAAAGATGCAACGTTGGAAACCAGGACCTTGGTACCCTTAACATTTCTTTTTTGGACCACTCCGCACCATAAATGGTCAACACTCATAACAGCACTTCTACTTGTTGCCCGACTTACGATCTTAGATCGTCTTTTATTTTGGGAAGTAATATAGGGTTAACCTCCAGTTTTCCTTTTCAAGATGTTTTATAATTTAAGTTTCCTCATCTTGAATAAGTACGTTATGTTATGTAATGGAAGGTATTCGAAAGGGGCATCTTTTCTGCCAAAAATGGTATAAACGTTTTTTAGTACTCCCCCGGCTCTAACATTTTCATCTGTGAATGAAACTTAACACTGTTACCATTCCTTGAAAACTGATTGAACAGCACTGTACTGTGGAACTGATTGTTTTACTGTACAATGTGTTTCTAACTTTTCAGTCATGTATGGATCGAACCATGAACTGTAATGTTGTATGGTACTACTTGCTTTATTATGCAGTGGGGCTCTAACGTTTTCATCTGTGGATCAAAGCATGCATGGTGACCATGCAGAATACCTGTGCACAAATTCAAACGCCTTATAAGTAATATATCCCGAAAAGACTGCCTAAAATACGGTGAGAATGCATAAATTACAAATGACATAATTACGCAGATTGGTGTGGTAACTGGCAAATGAATATGCTTTGCTAATCGTGGCTTTATTTTCTTCTTCTTTATTTAGCCTCTCAGTTATTAAAAATGCAAATAATAATTTAAGAATCTTTTAATTTCTATTGACACTTCTGTAGTATATTTATTTGATTGTTCTCGCAGTTTTAAATTGACTTGTCGTCAATGCTAATTTTTTAATAATTTATTTTCATCAACTGTGGTTTCCTTGTTATTGTCTGAACGGATTAATCCTGCAGTTACTGTTATTGGGATAACTGTGTCAGACTATTCGGAAGGCGCTTCTTTACAATATCTCGATATTTTAAGTGCCGCTTAAATGAATAATTCCATGCTGAATTCTTAAGAAAGGAAATGAGATTAGCAGAATTTAATCAGTTTTAATAACTAGTGGGGCCGTTGGGCTTGCTATTTTTTTTTTCAGTCAGCACCGTTGAAGGACAGCAGGGAATAAAGAAACACGCTTTTCGATTAATTGTCTTTTGAAAGAGATGTTTGATCATATCAACTAGGCTATTAGTTTCTGCAACTTATACTGGCTACACTTCAGAAACATAAATGGAAGAATGTGTCCATACTGAGTCGGTTGCACAATATGCTTATTATAACGCAGGAAATCAAGGAATAATCAAGGAAGAGACTACAATTTTGCCGACAGAGTTTGCATGATTTCAATATCAAGAAAGACTAATCTCCGGTTTGAAGTAAAAACTCTACAATGCATGAAGTTATAATAAGCTAAAGACAAATCCCGAGCTTCTATTCCAAGTATCTGTTAATACTGAACAGAAATTCGAAGAAGTGTAGTAATCGACTCCTGAGCAGGGCTAACCTGACAAGAGACCAGCGTTTTACCGTCAGTTCATATAAGTAACCTAGTAAAACTGAAGGATGACAGTAGTTTAAGACCCCCTGGGACTACCTGATGTTACAATATGCTCCGGACAAATCTTGATCTTCTCTTCTAATTATATATTAGCAGCAGGAAATCAAGGGATCGTGAGAACCAAATTTTGCTGACAGTTTTTGTGCTTCCATTTTAATAAAGGACAATCTCAGGTAGTAAAAACTCGACAATACTTAAGGATATAATGAACTACCGAAAAAATCTAGATCTTTTGTTCTAAGTTTGTTTTAATAACCGGAAGTGAAAACCGGGTAGTCTAAAGCAGATAACAAAATTTTGCCGGCAGCTTTGGAGTTTCGTTGTAATAAATGAACAATCTGCGGCTTGAAGCAACAATTACAATGTGCTATAGACAAATCTCGGTCTCTTACTCCAATAATCTGTTACTGAAACGTAGGAAGTCAAGCAAGAGAACCAAGTTTTGCCGACTAACGATTAAAGGAAAAAACTGTTGGATACTGAAGTTTTGATGTGCTACCGAAGATTTCCGATCTTTGTTGCAATCAATAAATCTACGGTTTTTCTGTGTGTGATATCAATGGGATGTCCGGTTAACTCTTGCCATAAACCGACTATGCCGGATAAGCGACGGAATTTTATTTCCTCAATTATATAGTTTGATTGTGCCCCATTTCCGCGGGCCCGAGTTCCTGTTAAAACAGATTACAGTTCCTTCGTTGCCGCACGAGTGTGTTTCATTGTCCAAAGGACCCTGGAATACAGAAAGGTTTCACGAACGGAACATCCGTTTTTTTGTAAGCAAACAAGGGTGTACGTTGATCACTGTGGTCTTCTCAGCTGGATGTAGAGATGATTAGGATATGCCAAAAGGAAATGAGATTCCAAATTTTGGTGATAAAAACGTCAGATATTAAAATTGGTGTAGTTTGACCCCAAAAAGAATAGACTTGAACTTTAATTTAGAAAATTATTCTCTGTATCTTTTTCAAGTGATCGATTGTTAATGTATCAATTTGACCGTGAAACTGCGCACTTGAAGAAGTCGCAAATGATACTATAACTTTTCAGAGAAGTTCGACCAAAAAGTTCCAGACTTTTATTGTTTTATCTGTCTATGGTTGGTCTAAGATGGGTTAATAACATTCTACAGCAGGTGTCAAGAGCCTGAACGGTCGAGTTAACAAGGGAATCAATGTCTATTCTAAGCCATGTGGCTGAACTATTTAATCAGTTAGTCACGGCATTTCGCAAGAGTTCATGTTACATGATAAGGCAATATCATAATTATTTTAAAAGAATATAATCTTTAAAAGTATATTTGTAGAACTTTCTGGGCATATGCTTCTTCACTTGTTTCACAGAATAACTTCGTGTCCCTCCCTGGGGGACCTCTGACATAATTGGGGTATTTCAAACCAAAATTTGACTTTCAATTCACCCATAAAATCCCTTACCAGGAACCGCTTGAAATTTGCGTCGGCAGTTGACAAGTTCGGAAAAAGCTGAAATTTTAAATGCTTGAACAGTAAATTTTTGTCTACTTATACGGGCTGGGGAGCGAACCTAATGTCAAAGTTGGTTTAAGGTAAGTTCACATCCTATCTACTTCAGACGCAAAAGGCTAAATCAGATGCTCAACTCGGAACAATTTGAATTTTAAAAACACTATACTTCTGTGGCCGCACAAACGTTTGTACTAGACCATATGGGCGAAAAGCGCATCCAGCTTCCCTGGTTACTGAGAGAAATATAACTCAAGTCGGACTGTAACAGGAAAAGCCTTAGGTTAACGATGGTGCAAATGAAGACGCGATCGGTGGGGTCCTCGAGGCTATACGTACATCAGCAGTGAAAGTTTGTGCCTGCATTCACAGCCAGCCGGAGCACCGTAAATTTAACAACAAAACAAAAGAAAAGTTGAAAAGGTTTCCTTAGTAGCTCTATGGAACTTCAATACAAGGAGTTAAGCAGATGATCATGCATCTAAGAAGTATTCGTTGTACCCTCAAATAGCACGACACCAAATATGCAGTCATCCGTTAGGGGCCCGGAGCGGTTCTCCGACTTTCGTGGTCCGTGTGAGTCGCTGGGACGCTGGTGCCCGTTTCTAGAAAACTTAATTGACTAGCTTTTTAGGGACCAAGAAAACCATTTTTGATACCAATCATTTTACCAGACCAAACTGCTTAAAAACCCTGCCATTTCTCCATACATGACAGTCAGCCCCACACCGTATGGTTTGGGTTGATGGAGGCGGGGGTAGGGTGAGGACATTTTGTTGCCGTCTTTGCAGGGAACAAGAATATAACACGAAAAAGTATTCTTAAACATTTTTAATTAAAATGTGTTATATTATATTGACGTTTTCTCTTTTGTTTAAATAGAATCTTATGTTTAGGCAATACGGGTCTAAGATATTATGTCATATTGATAATTAACGGGGTGTCCTAAAGAATCAAATTGATCCTCAAAGTGGTTATATCATTGAAATGAAGTTAGATGTGGTTAATTATAAAGTCAATCTCCGCATTTTTATTGTTTAAGTGTTGGAATCCCGCAGAGCTCAGCATGGCCCGATTAGTCCATATGTCTGCCTGTCATTGACAAAGTGCTGAGTAATTTATGAAGCTCTAATGAGGCAAAATCGTGGATCGATTAAATCGATCGTGCCTTTTAACCTACTTCCGGTCAGAGTTGTATACAATTCAAACTTGATTTTCTTCAAGCCACTGAGCGTATTTCAGCTGCGCATACCGCCTCTCATTAAGCGTCTTGGAGATTAATTTAATAACGCAGCGACCTTCTCCATTTCTCGTCACTTTTGATCGATGGCGGCCTTCTAACACAAAGCCAATTGCAGATTACATGTCCAGCGGCGATTCTGAAGTGACGTATCTATTTGGCGCCGCATAGGCGAAAAATTGAATGAACCCGATGTAGAGATTGATCAATGTTTGGAAACACACAATGAGTGGCATTGATGTCTCATTGAACGAAATGAAAACAGTAAAGGCTTCAAATAAAGTAGACTCTTACGTGATGACTAGTGACGCTCTTAAATATTTCGTTGAAGCAGGTACTCGGAATAAGCCATGTTTCTAAGGCCGCTCTGAGGGGAAAGGGCTCGCGCTTAATTATAGCATAGAGATTTGTACATTTACGGTTCAAAACCTTTCAGTGGTTTAACTGGATAATCACACCTAAGACCCTAATTAGGGTTTATATGTTACTTTAAGCTTTGATTTGAAAAGAAATAAGGATATTTTTCCGGTTTACAGGATGAATTAGTTGATAGCTCGAAAGCCTTACACAAATTTGGTTGTCACTTTCTTAGCCGCATGTACCTTGCGTCTCTAATAAGGTGCAAAACTCGGTTTACTGCAGACGACTACAAATTCCGCCACACTTTCTTGGAGACCTGTAGGAAATTAGGCAACGTCGGGGTTGTTTGCTGGCTATTTATAAATCATGTACCTAAGGAAAAGACCGACCTGATTCCATTGTTTTGTTCTGTAGCTTTGTAAAGTGAATAACCTGTTAATAGTTCACAGGATGACCACCTGTCCAAACTACGCCAAATTTTGCCTTGGAAAGTGATTTATATCATAAACACCGTTTATTGGCCGTACGTTGGCGGGAAGGTGGTTTATACAACCGGGCTACATTGTCACGGGCACGAGGACCTCGGCTATTATTTGATTTATGAATCAAGACAAACTATATAAAAATCTGCTTTTAAAAAACCAGCATGATAAATTCTCTTGCAAATCTCACGCTCGGCTTTAGTTAGTCTGACTGTATCCCGGGTCACTGTTTAACTTACAAGCTTTAAGCGAGAACCTTTTAGGACGGTGTGATTTCGTGTCGGTAACTCAGCACGCGCCCAAATGAAGCGAATTTTTGGGGTTTCCGTTTGTCTGTTAGTGGGGTTCCGTTGGCTGTCCAGGCAACAAAACGCTTGCTAACGAAGTGCCTGTCTCATTCTATGCCTCATAACAGCCACTTATACGAAATCCTTAGTACATCACCGCTTTATTCAAATAACCTTCTGTACATCTATGCAGGCAAATAGCTTTCTTTTCTCCTACTTTGCAACTGAACAGAGAAGATGGGGCATTTAAATGAAAATAAACAAGAAATGTGGTATAAAATGCATTGTGAGCATTCTTTTCCGTCTTGATTTTTCTGGTGAGAGAAAAAAAAATGATGTGTTAAAACTTACACCGCTGCCACTTACGAACAATTTAAATGCTACGTCGTTGTTTGATATTCTAAAATGTGGTTTTTTCTACAAGAAAAATAACGCCCTGTGCTGCTTAATCAAATTCGATTTTTTTATTGGCTTTCTAGCCATGTTTTTCGCAAGGAGATGAAAAGATCACCTTTTTCATAAATCAAATAACTCAAGCCTGCGTTACTTGCTTACTGTTGCTGCAGTCGCAATCCCCGGTTTTAAGGCGCCAAGAGTTTACCGAACTTGCATAGCAATGACGTGGTGCATTTGTTAATTAGCCAATCGTAAAATTAATCTGACTATCTAATTATAGCCGTGAATTATGACCAGAACGAGGGAATATTGCGCTAGCCTAGCTGGTGCCTCGCTCATTTGTAGCCGTGTAGCTGCTGGGCTGGTTGCACAGAACGCGCACCTCATGGATTGTTATTATCAAACGAACAACATTCGTTCTTCTTCCTTCATGAGACATTCTCCAATTATGTACGGTTATCATGGCATGGGAGCATTTTATCCCGCGCAATTTTCTTCGTCGGTAAACTGCAATTCTGTAACACGACCATCGCAAGGTTTTTTGAGCCGACCTCTTAGTGTTGTTCACCCAGTCATAAACACAAACACTAACAGTACTTTAAATGGAGCACTAGTTAGCGCACCACCAAAATCTCCCAGTGAAAGCTCAACGGAAGCCTTAACAAGTGAACCTACTGACGAAGTGTGTAGCAGAGACGAAGCTAGCCCAGCCGAGGACAAAACAGGTGAGAGAAGTTTGTGTATGCATGTTTGATCTCATATTTTGGTGAAATGTTTGTTGCTTAAGGTCAGTTTTAAGATTTACTCCATTTAGAAATTTACTTTGCGTAGATGAGAAAAGAACACGAAAGAGAATCAATTACGGCAATTACTCAAGGGTCAGTTAAAATAGAGAATACAATGAGACAATCAAAAGCAGATATTGGGGAAAAAGCCAGTGAAACCTTCTGAACATAAACGGCAGATTGAAGCGTTTGTTGATTTTTTGAACCCAATGGTTTTATACAGTCAAAGAAAAGAACCGATGCATTACTTCTATTCTGTTTCTTAAGTTTTGGAACTTTTTGTGAATTAAACAGACGGAGAAGAGGACGACAAGGATGTCCCATGGCACTACAAACAGCCATTCAAACATCGACGGCGCATGGCATACACGCGAGATCAAATCTTGGAGTTAGAAAAGGAGTTCCACTTCACAAGATACCTGACAAAGGATCGGCGCTCAGAAATGGCCAAAATGCTCAATCTCTCTGAGAGACAAGTCAAAATATGGTTCCAAAATCGACGAATGAAATGGAAGAAAGACAACAAACCAGTGATCCCAACTAGCAGAGGAATGAGACGAGGGTGTACAAGATAACCAGTGAACATTTTCTGAATTCATCCTTAAATTTATAATATTATTTCCTATCACGCTGCCTTAATATGAAAAGCATCTCGCTTTTCACCTATGTGGAAAAAAGCGTTGTCTGAACAAGTGCAACTAGGTCGCAAACCTTTAAATCGTGATTTAGTTTACCGTTGTGTTCCGTGTCACAATTTCTGTTTTCAGTAGGACGGTGTTAATACGGTGCAATGAATGGCGACAAAGAGCCGGGCGACGTTATTTGGCAAAAGGTTGAAACGAAACATGAAGTAATTTCGATGACTTCAGTCAAAACAGCCGTCGGTAACCGATGAGGTGTTAAGACGATGTAGTTAAACACAGACAGCAAGACTCTTATACAAGCGTACATACTCCTAGTGTCTTCCCGTCAGGAGACAATCAACTTTTGGCAAAGCTATTCGTTCAAAATGAGATCCTGTTTTTATTGTTTAAATATCGATTTATTTAGTTCATGCAGAATTTGCAATTGAAAACTGAGTCTTATTTGTAAGTTCTAAACCCTGTGTATGTACAGATTTTATCAGAATCAAGCACTGTATTCAGAATTTGTACTGATCGTGGTGTTTGTAAAAGGGATGAACCACTCAAACTGCCCGAAGCATTGTGCTTAGCCGTCAAACTCTGTTAAACCGGATTCACGGTGAACTCCTTAAATATCATTAAGTTACATTCTTAGCGGTGTAGCTCAAATACGAGAAACTATAAGTTTTTCACGTAAATTTTTCCATTGTACAAATAAAGCTCACTGTTACAAATCCGACTGTCTGCAGATATTAAACGAACATTCACGACTTATCGAGTCAAGAAATAATTTTGTATACAGTAGGTTTATTATACAGTCAAGTGAGTGCAAATCTACGGTTTCCTGCAAGTGAAAATGTTTTAGAGATTTGTAACCCTTAAATGAGAAACCCCAAGGCTACTCAACGCGCCGTGCTTTGCCAAGTAGTTCAAACAAATCACGAGCTTCCCCAACTACAATATTCTTCTTAGTCTATCTTTATCGCACACGACTGAAATTATTCTAACACAAGCTCAAAGTACTTCAGAACAATAAAGACCTTGTAGAAAGCTAGCAATTTTTGCGATAAGCAAGGCGTATGCCACAAACCTGATTTAACCGAGAAAATATTTGCCCTATTTAATTTCAGTGTCGATTTAGAAGAGCGAATTGGTAATTTTGTTTACGTTTATTTGAACGCTAGCTGGTTTCGGGGTCATTGCGTAGCAATGATTTGAAAAAGCTTCTGTTTGAACAAGCAAATGATTTACCAACACTTTGCTGATAATGAAACAGTTATGCCTGCGAGGGTTATCCTTGCATTTGCATCAGTATCGCGAGTATGAATCTCTATGCCGCTTCACTTAGATTGAAACCGACACTACAAAAGCTATTTCAAAGCGTTGAAAATCTTTATACCATGGCCCATAAGTTGTAGGACTATTTTATGAACAGTGATTTGAAATGGTGATTTAAAGAAAAGGTTTGAGTTTTAAAACTTAAAAGAATCTCTTTCAAGCTGCGCTGTAATAAAACAAAAATTTCAGTGACCTATTGATAACGAGGTGAGAGAAACTTCTACATTATGAGCTTCCATAGCATGCATGCCCCGTTTCTTCGAAGATGGAATTAAATCGTTAAACAAAGGAGGAGTAATATAATTATTCCAATTTCAGTACAGTCGAAAGCATACACTGCTGTTATCAGATTTTCAATTTTCCACCACAAATTGATTAAGCTTGGTCAAATTTTGATGCATATGATATATGGGTTCATTCACGGTGCACTCCGCCAAGGGCAAACCAACCATATCATTTCATCTCAAACGTTAGTAATTTATCACTGTTTGTCTCATTGCATCGTTGGGTTCATCAACTTTTGTTAATTCCATTTCTTTATTAAATTCTTATAGAAGTTTCTTATTAATTTCCGTCAAAAAGAGGACAGAATAGCTCGGTCTCGATCGTAAAAGCTTTCCTGTAATTAAAGCTAACATGCGAAACTCAAATTTGCCTCCAGGTCAGTACATTTTTCTCGCTTAACTCTCTTTAAAACTGCTTTTGCGAAATCAAATGATGAATAGACAAATTCGAAGTTGCAGTGAACCAGACTAACATCCATGTTTTTAGCACTGACTAGACTGCCAACTTCAATACCAACGCTTGCAAGACAAAGACAATAGAAAGAGCCGTGCTATGGCGGCTGTCGTAAGTTAACGCACGACCAATTATTAACGTCTATAACTTTCATTTTTTGAATAAAAAGTGGTTTTTCTAAGCAACGTCTGACAAAATAAACTAGCGTTAGTAGGAACTTATAATGTCTAGTTGTTAGAGCGGCTAATTATCACTTTTTTAGCGAATTTAAATGCGAAGATAAACAGAATCTCTTCTAAGGTGTGAAAATTGTCACCAACCGACGCTAAGTAGGTAGACAGGTTCAACTCCTATGATATCACAATTTTGCAAGATTGACAATTCCCTATTTTAATAAAGAAGCAATGTTTAAGTCTAAAGCGGATGAATGAAGGTTCTCTGAAAGAAACCTTCCGTCAAAGTCGAACCATAACTTTCATATTGGAACTTGTCCACAGGTAAAGGCCGGCAATAACGATACGTGTATTTTCTTGCAAACATACAGTGTACTGCAGTTCGGGTTACTCTTCTTGTTGAAATTCCGATGTGACTCAACTCAAGAATTAACCTCCTCTAAGAGTAAAAGAACGTATGAGTGTAGAACGACTGATTAGCAGAACACTGCAGAGTCATGATTAACTCGTCCTTCGTACAAAAATTTGTATCAACTACACAAGTTTAAAAGCTTTCGGCCTCCTTCTCCTGAATATCTCTTTTTCTGATTGCCACGGTCTACTTTTTTCCCTTTTTATGAATGATTTCATTCTTAATTGACAACTAGAGAATAGAGGGATTCAAAATGATTCAAAATACTGTAAGTGTTTCATAGTCCTTTGCAGAACCAAAATGGCCACCAAAAGCACTCTTTCATCTCTTTAGTTGTGGTTCGAGTTACGCCAAGAATTTTATGTTCTGAAACCGCAATTACGAAGCGAATTGTCTTTTCAATTTGAAAATTAGTCTTCAGAGTACTGATTTAATCAAGTAACGCATGACAGAGTCAAAAATGAAATTATAGTGAATGCAAAATCGCACGCGCAAATCTAGAACACTAAAGGAATTGTTTGATTACACCACACCCATGAATATCATCTGTGACACTGAACTCGTGTAGACTGTGTAATGGACGTTCAAGGTTAAGAAAATAGCAAAAAAGATATATTCTGTAACCAAAGGGAAGATTTCGAGAAAACTTGCCGCCGTTTACGAACTTGATTTGCGCTAGGCTAAAGCGAGAACCATCGACAAAGTCAAAATGGAATATATGCTCTCTGTGCTGAAAAGTGACTGAGCAAAGCTCACAGAATGTTACCTTCACGCATCGCCATTCAGAGGAAGCTTTTGCGGTCCATCTTCAATATTCCACCAATTAAGTTTATCGTCGGCGATCGACGCGCACTTTGCTTTCGTTGGCAAAAGGTAAATTTCTGTTCTTAAGAATCATCATGTTGCTTTTGCATATGCAAGAAGTCTGATCTAAGAGTTCATTGATCTGTCATTTCATAGCGTGAGTTTTATTTGCAAATTAACCCTCAAAGGGCGAGTTAAAGTACCTTAGAGTCAAAACCATATTTTACGTCGAACACACGTCACGTTTGGCGACCGAAAGGACAAATATTTTACCAGCGAACAGTGAAACGGCAAGCTGTCAGATGGGTTATTGGATTTCAATCTCATGTCGAACGGCTTATGGTGGATTTGTAAACGGGAAAGACATTGCTGTCAAACACACTTCAAAATTAAATAAATATCGCGCTACTTTGTTCTGTAGAGGTCGCAGGAAACTCGGTTATGAAAACCACTGGCGTAGAAAATTACAGCTAAGCCTTGTTCTCACCATCATAAACTATAGTTGTCAATGGCTATCACGTAAACTTTGAGTAACCAGAGATTAAATTCGTCCCACATCTTTCATTGTGCCCTTTCTTATAATCTTTGCTATCTCATTTAAGCAATATGGTATCAATATTATGGATGCGGATTCACGTTGCTATTTTCATTTTGTTATTAAAAATAGAAGGTAATATTTCTCTATCAGAATGGCTGAAACTAGACAGCTATTCAGTTTGGTTTTGACAATGAAATGACGATCTAAACCTTCAGCGCATTTTCCTCCAGCAACTTAAGAAGTCAAACATATTTCTGAAGTCTGCAAATTAAAGACGAATATAGCATTTAAATGATAAATCATTTATTGGACAGTTCCCTATGATCGTAATTCTATACTAATCTGTAAAATTCCAAGTAAACTATGCAGCATCCCACTAAAAAATGCTGAACAAAATGTTCAAGTTTTAAAGCCTTTTCACAATTTCCCTAAAGGTTGCTCAGTTTTACTGTAATTCTTCTTATCTTCGTTGGCTTCCTTGAGTTCAGATGTCAGACGTTTTTTTAGTGTGTATTCGATATTGTTGTCAAACTTGTCCAGAAGTACAAACTTTGATTTATTATTTGAGTTGGACAGTAGCCTGATTGCCTACCGCGAGTGGCATAAGAACAAAACGCTCAACAGATGTATGTAGTCATTTTATTTCACAATCGTTTCCACGGCAAGAAACGTGCCTGCGAAACACTGAGCTATGGTTTGTGTTTTGAGGTGCACTTCAATGAATATGTGAAGTCTTCGGATTCGAGAATCGTATATGGCGTTTAGTGATGGCGGTGCTCAAGCTAAAGATAAAATGAATAGCTTTAAACGGTACTTGAGGGCGACACACGAATTTCAAAGTGGCAACGAAGGAAAGGTAAGTATCTCTTCAATTATATTCACCAAGTTGCTAATTTGGAAACAAATATCTTGGATTTTCTTCTGCCTACTTTGTGGTGAAAAGAAATCCTGTAATTTTAGTTAAGATATGTTTAAGTAACACCTCGTTGAGGAAGCTAGTAATTCAATTACGTTTGCAAACCCACTTTCCGCCTTCTTTAGTGGTTTTTAACGAGCGTTATTCCGTTTTATTATCAATGTAAAGATAAGTCAAGTGACCAGTTGATTTTTAACGACGTTTAGTCACTTAAACATCTTTTGTTTTCTGGCGACAAGATGTCCCTGTCGGACATTCTTTCTTACCAACGAGATCCCCTACTCCTTCTTAAGTCGACTAATTCCATACCATAACTGAACAACTACCAACTGAACAGAATCTTATATCATTTTGAAGATAAAAGGTCCTCTTTAAATATAAGATATCATTTTCTACATATGACTTGCAGAGAAGGAGGTTTTTCTGCGACAGATTTCATACTTTAAGTTTTGGAAGTAGGTGTATGAAATCCGGCCCATATCGACTTAAAATATTTGTACATACTACCAATAGGAAACGTCTTAATTTCAAAGTAAACTTCGCTAGTAAAGCTCAGCCCATGCATGCTGAATGAATTCAGTAACTATTACACATAAAAAAATCGTTCGTGATTTACTCAAGGAATCGAAGTTGCTAGAAATGAAGCAAGCCTCAAAAATACGTAAAGGTGGAAGTAATGATTTGATTTATCTATAGATAGAAAACAACACTTTCAGTAAACTTCAATGGAAGACATTTCAACTGAGCTATACAATGCTTGACCGATTTTAAACGATTAGGCGGTAAGGAAAACCGAGTAGTTATAATTTCTACTGAGTAAGCTATCTTCAAAGTTAAGCAACCGGATAAAACCAGAGCTAGCTTCCTCTAGAAAGTACATTTATTGCAAAACGGTATAAATTACTGTTTTGTGAGAAAATGAATTTAAGTTTATTTGTGAACAATTTAAAATGGACTTCGGTGCAAGATATACATGATCTTCCACAGGCAGACAGTTTAAACCGGCAGTAAAGAATGTACTGTAGAACGAAGAAGCTGGTTTCTCTATGTTAAATCTGTATTCAACCCTTATCAGCTTACCGAGGCAAAATTACATGTTACTTAGATTAGCAGTGGTTTTTATATTGTTGGCTTGGGCTCGATCACTCTCAAATCTCTCTATCAGTTTAATCCGCACAATTCTTGTTGAAGTCTCTGCTGCTTTCATGATGTGAATTTATTTCTTATGCTGTACTATCCCTTCAGCATGTAATGGTCACAATTATCTGAATTATTCCTGATATTCAAGTGAACGAAATCACTGAAATACAAAATTATATTGGAACACACTCATTTATCCCACGATTTAATCTCTATTCATGGTCTTGATATTGGCGTTCAATTCTGAGGCAAAATCATGACGTTTTGGTGAGTTACTGAACAGGACTATACCGTGGTGCTGTTCAGTTGAAAGTTTACTACTTCTGATTCCACTATCGCCAATGAATCAAATCATGTAACGTGACCATTCTTTGGAAAGCTTCTTTACAGAATGTACTGTAGTGGTCCTGTTTGATTTACTATGCAGTGTGACCATTCTATGGAAAGCTACTGAACAGCACTGTACTGTGGTACTGATTGTTTTACTATACAGTGTGGTTCTAACTTTTTCATCTGTGGATCAAACCATGCAGTGTGACCATTCTATGGAAAGCTACTGAACAGCACTGTACTGTGGTACTGTTTGTTTTACGATAAAGTGTGGTTGTAACTTTTTCACCTGTGGATCAAACCATGCAGTGTGACCATTCTTTGTAAAGCTACTGAACAGTACTGTACTGTGGTACTGTTTGTTTTACTATACAGTGTGGGTCTATCTTTTTCATCTGTGAATCAAACCATGCAGTTTAACCATTCTTTGGAAAGCTACTGAACAGTGCTGTACTGTGGCACTGTTTTTTTTACTATACATGCAGTGTGGTTGTAACTTTTTCATCTTTGGATCAAACCATGCAGTGTGACCATTCCACGACGGAAATTTAAAGCTACTGAACAGTACTGTGCATGACCGTGCCATTATAAAATGTGGCTCTAAGTTTTACATCGATAGGTCAAACCAGGCAGGGCGAGGATTTATTGGAAATCTACGGAGCAGCACTGTACTGAGGTTATTTGTGTTTCGCTTTGCAGTGTGGCTCTAAACTTTTTATCAGGTTATGAAGCTATGCAATATAACGGTACTTTGGAAAGCTACCGAATGTTGCCAATCTGCGGTACTGCCTCTTGTAACATAGAATAAGTTCTAAATGTTTTATCTAGGGATAAAACTACGCAGTATGACCATTCTTAAGACAGCTACTTTAGAGAGATGTACTGTGGTGCTGTTTGATTTTCTGTAGAGGGTAGTTTTAACTTTGTCATCTGTAGATCAAATCATGTAGTGTGACCACTTGATTCTTTGTAAAGCAACTGAACAGTACTATACTGTGGCACTGTTGTGTTAGTATAAAGTGTGGTTCTAACTTTTTCATCTGTGGATCAAACCATGCAGTGTGACCATTCTTTGTAAAGCTACTGAACAGTACTGCACTGTGGTACTGTTTGTTTTACGATAAAGTGTGGTTGTAACTTTTTCACCTGTGGATCAAACCATGCAGTGTGACCATTCTTTGTAAAGCTACTGAACAGTACTGTACTGTGGTACTGATTGTTTTACTATAAAGTGTGGTTCTAACTTTTTCATCTGTGGATCACATCATGTAGTGTGACCATTCTTAAGAAAGCCGCTGCCCAGCGCAGTGCCCTTTTCTTTGGGTGTGCTGTATTTATTTGTGAATATGTGGATCCTGTGAATCATTCTGTGCTGTTATTTGTTCGAAGACTACTGATTACAACTGCTGCGTGGCTCCGTTTATTTCTTTGGATATAACGTTGCAAAACAAAATTTTATCTTCCTCCCATTTTGGTATTTTTTTCGTATTTCGCTATTAAAACCTGGGAGTAAGATTACAGGCTGTCGCTCTTGCATCGTGATTCGCCGACATGAAACTAAATCCGAAAGAAACTTGACACGAAGGGCCTTGGTGTGGTCCTTTGATTTCACTTTCCTCAGAACAACGTACACTTTTACTTTGGCTGCGGTTGAGGACACATAGGTTTTTGAAGTCCAGATCATGCTTGGTTCAGCATCGCAAGTGAAAACGTGTCAGTTCGCTTTTACTGCCGAGCGAGATGACACATCTTCGTTTGCATTTCTAATGAGGACCAATAATTTCAGGCAAAGAACACCAAGAACAAGTCCTAACATACATGGGCTCTCGGGTAGAGAGTTTGCTATTCAGTATAGAACGTTTTTCTCAGCTCAGACTCCTTTGTACATTGTTTTTAAATTATTAAAAGGGTTTGTTTTCTTATGTTGTCTTTAAGGCGAGATGAAATAACAGCAGTTTCAAATCAGCCATTGAGGGAAAAGGTAAGATCAATATCTTTTAATTTATATATAGTCATCTGTTCTTCTCTAACACATACATCGACTTCATTTAATAAGCCGGCCATCCTGATCACCCCTTTAGCTCTTTTGAATTTCTTTCCTTGAACGTTTGGTCGTCTTTTTTTGTGAAACAAAGGTAACCAATTAATTGAATGACTCACTTACGTTCCTCATAGCTTTTTGTATTCAATAGCAAAAACAGTGAATTTTTTTCATACTGTTACGTGTAAGACTGAAAGGTTTCTGTTTTTCTTTGCTTGTTTTTCAATGTGCTGTCATACCAAGCGGATTCTTTAGACGAGCTTAATAGCTGGAATAATAGGCAAAATAGCTCAAAAAAGAGTCCCTTTCTCGAAAGTATAAAGGAGTTAGTTCCTTAAGAAACTGTTGCTCTCTCCATGGAAAATAACAAGACACGAAAACTGATTTATCAAACGAGTTGGTAAAGTAATTTTTACCTCTGTAGGATTTAAGAGGTGCCGACGTTTCGAGCGTCAACCCCTCGTCAGAGATACAAAGCCACTACACTGTTTTGTTCGCAAAGACATGAGCCATGAAGAAATAACGATTTAGTGTAGAATGAATATTTCACTTTTTTCACAATTAGTTTATCGAGGCTTTCGAGACACTTACCCCTGGTCTACTTCGGTATTTAGAACTTAAGTTTTCGTCGAACTCCCGTGTCTCTTACTGTTGTATTATTGGGATGTAAACGTCTGTTGAGTGTAATTTTCAATTTGACCCGATAATTTTCCTTTTTTCGGGAGCCCAGCTTTTGTTTTCTTTAGATCCTTTCTAGCTCTAATACAAACTGGTGATGTTGATACAAGATGTTGATACAAAAAAAAATTGGTTTACCAATGCAAGGGCGCTCAAAATCTTAGCCTCTTTTGGCTATGATTTTCGAAGACTAAATCTGGGCGATAGGGCGTGTGATGTCTCAGCAAAATCTTCGGCAGT
Organism: Ricordea florida; assembly: GCA_949710005.1. NCBI lineage: Eukaryota > Metazoa > Cnidaria > Anthozoa > Corallimorpharia > Ricordeidae > Ricordea > Ricordea florida. Next base: position 23,615,928 of record OX453279.1, read on the forward strand.
ACAGAAGGGCGTCTCCCGATCGACTGTTCTTTGGAACCACAGGAGGTTTGGTCAACAAGGGAATGTAACTAATCCCTCACTGGCGTCCGTCAGGCGTCGCAAACAAGGCGCGAATGGGACAAGTTGTCAACATTGCCCATTGAAAAGGCTCCCCACGAAACACGGCGCCGTACTTCCTGGAGGCTTTCTTTTGCAATTATGAATTCCGTAAATATTTATCTACCCTTTGAAATACGTCTTGAATGACGCATTACTAAAGGTTGTTCGTCTGGACGTAAAATGCGTCGTGTGCAGGTCTTTATACTGGAGACGCATAACCAGACGAACTACGAATGTTTGCCCAAGTTCGTCCAGACGGAGAATGCGTTCCCCAGCATAAAAACGGCCTTTGTTACTCATTTACATTTGCATCTTGATGTCGGCTTAGAAAACAATAACAACAAAAAAAAAACACTACTTATACGTTTGCTCTATTTCGGTATCAACAGCTATAACAATACTTCCAAGTCGTTTTTTTGATAGGATACTGCGCGAATTAACCCTTACACCTCCAAGATAAACACTGCCAATGTTATGCAAGGCACAAAGTCTCCCCACTTCCAAACGTATACTGGGAGTCTAACCCACACCCGCTGTTAGACGTTATATGCAGATTTATTTTCTTTAAGCATCGGTTTGATGTAATACATCAAACACGATATACAGTGTTTCATCACATATCAAACACCTAGAAGAGGGCTGGAAAAACGACGGGTAGCGGAGTCTTTTTGGCCAAACTCGAGGTGTTTGATATGCGATGAAACACATGTATCGAGCGTATGATATAGCCTCTTGAACAAAATGATCCAGAAGGAGAGATCAACGATGCAAAAAATAGCCTTGTTTCATCAGAGTTCCTTTGTTTTTCTCTTGACTTGTGCATTATTAATGACTTTGAAAAGCAAGACGGGCAGTTCCCTTCCTTTGTGAAATAAATGAATGATTTAAACTTAAATAAAGAATTCAATTTATTCCTGCAAAAATAAATGTTCCCATGCCGGGAAAACCATGGAATCCTAGCCGCTAGACCATATGGGGCAGTTAATTATGCACTTCTTAAAATGCGTATTTGTTCAATTATTTACAAAGCAACTGATACCACAAGACACAATGAGAAAAAAAAAGAAACCAATTTGCAAAACAGGAAACTAGTAAAAAATGTTTAATATGAATTTACAATGTTTCAATAATACTCTGTGTAAATTTTGGTCAAATGGTAATTTTGAGAATCTCGTGCAAGATTGATTTGTTATTCCTGAAATGATAATTTCCTCATCTCACATCACATCAAATGTTTGCCTGACTGTTGGTGAGAAAAACCTGAATTTTAATTAAAAATAAACTGAAAAATTAAAATATAAAATATAAAAATAAATTAAATCATTTGTTGAGGACTTTCAACTGACACTCGCTCTTTGTGTCGAATCATTTTTTTTTTTTTTGGAAATGGTCTTCACGTGCACGGTATGTTTGAACAGTGCGTTTTTTCGCTTTCTTCATTTCAGTCAATGTAGGACCAGCAACCTTCGCGACCATAAAACTGCGGATTAGTGCAGAAAACGGCAATCAACAGGAACATTGAAATTTGTCAAAAAAAGAGACGCGATACTGACCGATACAGTGGGTTGAAACATCTTTCGTTCTGTCATTCAAAGAAATTGAACAGGCAACAGAAAACGAACACTATAATCTGTATCTTTTTTAACCACATTAAAACAGCCAAGAAAGCATGGTTTTAAGGAAAAAGAGGATTGACGCTCCCATATGGTTTAGCGCAACCTCGTTCCCAGGGTCTTTTCCCTGGATTGGGGGTGGGGTGGGAAAAGACCCCCTTTTTCCGCCCCACCTCCAATCCAGCGAAAAGACCCTGGGAACGAGGTTGGGTCTAGCGGTTAGGATTCCTGGGTTTCATGCATCCTGGCAGCCAGGGTTCGACTCCCGGTATCTGAATCTCCATTAGTTTTCCTGTTGCTGTATTTTTCCTCTATTGTTTGATTGATATTTGCCTCAGATGATTCTTATTCAGCGGATTGTTTTGGGTTTTGCTCTCAGTAGTCGGAGGAATGTTTTTTGGGTTTTGGTTGATGACCAACATGATTACGAGACTGGTCTATATTCTCGTAATTATCGAGAACAAACGACTACTACAAATGCCTTAATTGACTTGGATTCCTCATTCCTTAAGAAATTTTCAATCGATATTTCTATGCACATTTTTGATTGTAGTTATACCGGCTCAGTCTATTTCGCACTGATCCGGCTGTCTGGTCCAATTTGTAAAGGACGTAGAGGAGTTAAAGCCCAGTCCCAAATACAAATGGACCAAAATCTTGTGTGAGAACTGTAAACTATAAACTATAAACGCCAAATGAGAAGAACTGTATTTCCCATACCGCGAGTCGAACCTGAGCGACCTGGATGAACACAAGGAATCCTAACCGCTAGACCATACATCACAGGAATGAAATGAAGTCATTACCCATGCCCCTTACTAGTGCGGTCAAGTTTGATGGGTGCGGCTCAAAGCAGGAACTTTGAATGAGGAGTTCATGGCAAAAACATGTTGGAATTCGAAAAAAAAAACGTTTCAAGTTTGAACAGCTATCTACTCTTAATGCACATAATAGAACCACAGAAAATCAGAAGACGATATAGAAACGTAAAGTATGTTCAATTTTGAAAGCTTTTCTTGGTTTATGTGGTTTTCCCCAAGGTACACCTTGTGTCAGACTGTGTTTGTTGACAGTTCACATCGATATGAAAGCGCAAGAACGATTTAGAGTGAGCTCACTTGAAAGCCTATATGATAAAAGTTAGCACTTGTAAATAATACGTCAAAGATACCGTGTTTCTTATCATTTCAGATCCCGAGAAGAGAGTTGCAGTATTTTTAACTAGGCGTTTGAAATCGTAATGAAACATTCTCTCTCGTGTTGAAAATTGCTTGCCTAATAATGTACATAAAAAATAAATAAAAAACGCGCTGATTGGCTGAGAACACATTTATTCATCCCACAGTCCACAAAGTTGAAATTGAGAGCAAAAAGTTGAAATTGAGTGCAGACATTTGAAACTAAATTTTTGCACGTATGTTATCAACAAATAATCAAGTGCTTTTTTGGGCAATTAGGAAATTTTCAAAGACAACAAATTACACTCGCCCTACAGGCTCGTACAATTTTTTACTCCTTGAAAAAAATTACTTGTGTTCATTTATTCCAAACTGCACTCGAAATTATTTGGTTACGTATACAAACAAAATCATTTAGGATTTGGGTGGAAAGATCAAACAAGGAAAACAAGTGGTTCATTATTTCCTATTAATACTGACAGAATTACAGAATTTAAGCTCAATTAGTAAAAATCTACTAGTATACTAATACAAATGAGGCAATCTGATTGGCTGAGCTACGGCACACTATCAGCCATTACAGTACAGCACTTGGTTGAAGATGGCGACTTGACGTCATTGCGCTTTAGCGAAGTTTCTCAGGCAGATTTAGTATACCAAAATATATTTTGGTGTTTTTTTTTTCATCGACACATGCTTTTTACTAAAACAATTAGATTATTCGCTCATGATTTCTATGAGGTGACAGTTGATGAGGCCCAAAGAAATCTCGAGCTCATAATCTAATTGTTGAATTGAGGTTGTATAAGGAAAGAGTAAAATAAAAGTCATTGGTCATAAATGACTACAGCCTTTTAATCCGTGAGTTTTAATGTAAATCTATATTTTTCATAGGGAAACAAGTGAAACGCAACATCAACCGGCAATCTCTGAGGTAAGATTCCATTTAATTACATGGTAAATCAAACGAGACAACCCGACAAAATGTTTGGATAACCGCTAGACCATAAGAGACCTTGGCAAATGTTGGTATAAAACCTTACTTTTGTTTCTTTAAGCAAATGATAGTAAGAGTTTTTTGAGATAACTTGAATTAACTCTACTGTGAATACCATAACACGTTGTTCGTACTATCTTGAAAAGGTCGCGAATTCTAGCGGGCGTTTTGAAAGGTTCATGAATTCATTCATGAAAGGACTTCATTTCTCTAGTTGGTCTTGCAAAGTCCGTGAAATTTAGTCTTCCTTATATGACATATCACTTTTCTGGTTAATTTGATGCTTTTTTTTGAGACTGTCCACTTAGGAATTTTAAATACGAAAAGAACTTGCTAGAAACATCGGTAAAAACGTGAACTCGTACATGAAGTACATTTTCCTCAATTTTATGCACCAGACCTCTGATGTGGGGTTGTTTCATCAGTCAAGGCTGAACTGTCTGACATTGTTAATGACTTAGGTGAGAGTGTTACATATGAAAAAAGGACAAAGAATTCTGATTTCTTAGTGTCCTTAGAACGTCCTTGAAAAGTCCTTGAATTTCATTTGTTGGAAGTTGTACGAACCATGATATGACTAAGTTTGCGATCTTAGTGTTTATAAAATGATATGGGTTGCCGCCTCACTAATGCCAAACAAGTGAAAAAAGAGATTTTTTCATTCAAGGAACCTATAACCAATGTGTCTCGCAAACACCATAACTGAATCGAGCCAGGAGCACAACTACAGAAACTCCAGGGCTCAAACCACCGTTTTATAATAGGGAATTGTCGTACACTCTGACTCAGACAGGATTTCCTTGTATAAATGAATATTAGTGGTGTTATAAGGACGCTCAAGTAAGTCTTAAAAGGTAAACTCCACCCTTAATAAATAAAAAAAATTTAGTAAATTCGTTGAAGATATCCTCTCCCTTTAAATTTCTTGAAAGTGGTAATAATATTCCACTTCCAAGAAACGGAGGCCTTTTTTGCGGATACTTAAAATATAAAATTTCTCTCATATATAAACCTCGGTCGCCTGGGCTGAAAACCAAGAATCCTAAGCGTTACACCATATGAGATTAGACAACTGCCATTTAAAACTATTTCTTCTTTCTTTCTGTCTAAAACATTGAGAATTACTAATTTAACAAAATGTAACTTGAATGTCATAACGTGACACAATTTAGTTTGGCATCATATTGACCACATCGATCATAACAACAACAACAGTAACAATTCTTAATTGGATGTAAAAAATTCTAACCACAGAGCTTTGGCCGTAAATAGCGAGAGCTATTCGAGTTGGGCAAAAGAGGAAATAAAAAAATTTAAAGGTCCCATAAATAATATCTTAACAACGAACCTAGAAGCAATCTGGTTTGTTTTATTATTATTATTATTATTATTATTATTATTATTTAATCAACCAGTTACTTACAATACTTACAATATTTACAATACTTACAGTACTTACAATATCAAGATCACTTTACAATCAACATTAAACAAAACAAGACAAAAAAAAGAGAGACTTCAGAAGCTTCACAATACCCAGACAATACATGGCTATCCTTTACTATACAATGCAGTGAAATTGAGGATTGAGAGTTGTTTGTTCAATTAAGGGACGGACCATTAGAAAAGTGATTGGGGGGGGGGGGGGGTGGGGAAAAAACCAAAAAAAAATTCATGCAAGGCAATTGCAAAATGCCAAAGAAAAAATTAATGCAAAGAAGAAGGTAAAAAAAAATTCATGCAGAAGGAAGGTCCAATTGTGACTTTTTCACACGTAGTAAAAAAAATTCGTGCAGAGAGGTTCACCTGAAAAAAAAAATTCCTGCAAAAGCAGTGAGCGAAAAAAAAAATTCGTGCAAGCTGAAAATTCCCCACCCCCCCCCCCCCCATCACTTTTCTAATGGTCCGTCCCTAAGAGAAGAGAGCAACAAAGCTCGGGAAATGTTCTATTTTGAGGAGTTTCTCGCGAGTTTTGTTTCCCCATATAAAGTACCAGGGGCTCGTGAAAGTACCTAGTTTGTGGTTTATAGGCAGAGTGAGTCGCGGAGGCGGACTGTAGTCAATAATGGGAGTAACATACAGTGTTATGACTTTGAGAACTGTACTCGTATATCAAAAATTCTTATGTAGTTGTCCTCGTTTTTCATGATTTCAAGGACTTTTTTTTCTCTAGTTCCATTTTAAATTGAAATATATTTGGTCTTTTTATAGAGACTGGAATGTTGTTCCAAATCAGAGAACCTGAGATAGACATGGCTCTTTTTATAGTTTCAGGTCAAGCGTGCTCAACAAATTAATTCTCGTTAGTATAACTGGTTTGGTAACTATGGACAAAAGACAGATTATGAACGTCGTACATTAAAAGGCTCATTTGCTCAAACAGCAAGAATGATATCGGTAACTGTTTTGTTTCTATGCAAGTGAATATATGAAAGACCATATATTTGAACTGCGGAGTGTTTTGTTTCTAAGAATAATGGGACTGCATGAGCTCTTGGATTACTGAAGAAAATTACCCTAAGGGTTCCCTTTTGGAGAATGAATAGCTTATGAAGGTGTGTTTTTTTTAAGCAGCCTGGCCCCAAGCGTAGATAACATAGTTCAGACAGGATAAATCTAAAGAGCGGTATAAGGTGTGAAACAACTTATTAAGTTCAAATAAAATAAGAATAGCCACATCAATTTTTGAAAAGAAGCGAAATAACGTGGACATTTTTGCAAAACGTTGTCTCATAGAGGCTGCTACGAGACAGATTGTTCCATACAATGTGTCTCACAAAGACCAGAAATTGTTCGTTGCATTATCACAAGACCAGTGGAACGAGGGAGCTTGGGTTACAGTGCAATATTTTTGGTATATTTGTGCCTAGTCTCTTTCTTGACTGGCAGGAAAGAGCGCGGGCTATGGTTTAATGCACAACCTGTCGAAGGCATCAAATGCCTTTTTAAGCCCCAATGAATTATCGGCTTCTTTTTAGCAAATGTAAGCTAATTGGGGAACGTAAAGTGAAATGAAATTAGAGCGTCAATTGTAGTTCTAACAAATAATTCTATCAAATCTACAACCGATGAAGTTATCACGGATAAAGCTATTTAGAGTGAAATTAAAATGGAAAGCTATTTAAAGTGTCCTAAAAGTTGCACAGATGATAGTTATCTAGACAGTCTGTCATATCTCTCTGTCCCACTCTAGCCTTGAAGGCGCTATAACTAGGCAACCGAGACCATGTTTTATATATAAAGAACTGAGCTAGTTTCAACTAAATGTATGGTCCAGTCCTTGAAATCGTTTGAATCCTTGTCCTGTCGTATTTCTATACAGAGAGTTTTGTGACTTGGAAAATAGTAGATATTTGCAGAGAAAAGATTTCAAAATTGTCCTAGCCTCGGCGACGGTTTCAGGACTAAGTCATCCTTTTTACTTCTGGGGCAATTACCGCAGTACTGGACCCTTCAATTACGTTCTCTTAGCGAGAATTTATCAATATAATATCAAAGGGAGAGCCATCTTTCTTTAGCTGATCCACTTCGTGATTGCTGAGGCGTGAAACCTATTCTCCAGGAATAGCTCCAAATTTCAGATTTCTTTTCAACAAGTAATTCTGAAAAGGAGTTACTGATTTCTACTGTCAACATGAAAAGTGTATAGCATTTGTTATATCGATGCGTTCAGTACTACTTCTAATGTACTCGTACGTTGCTAAAAGCGAGAACTATTTAACTTCCTATTTCATGACTTTTATGCCACTGTTGTTATGTCACATGCAGTTCTTTGACACTTTTGTCGTTGGGATGAACACAGGTGATGATCATTTTTTATTGGTTCGGGCATGTTATTTCTGTAAGAAACATTTTTGCAAATGCAATCTTGAACAGTGATAGCAAATTTGTTGTTTCGAAAAAATACAAAATTCTTATTCTTCAGCTTCCATAGTGTGATCGTTTCTTCGCTTTTAGCTATTCGCGGCGATCAATATCGAAGTTATTAAGAAAGGTTTTTAAACTCATCCATTCACATAAAACACGGCATTTTCTTAATTAAAAGTCGAATTGCTTCAGTTCTTTTCAGCTAAATGACGCAAAACGTTTCTCCGTAGAACAAATCACTTTTTACTCAAAATGTTATCTGTTTGCTATGGGTTGTGCTAAACTATAAAAGATATATTTTTTCCAACAGTCTTCCGTTTATGCCTAAGTTAGATTTTAAGCCGGAAACATGCGGAACTCCACTTTAAATTTGTTACCATTAAAGGATACTTCAATAAGTAAAATATTTTATGCATCTTTGATCATGTTTTCAAAAAAAGAAACCAAACAGATTACAAGGAGTGTCCCGTTATTTTGGGCGTAAATAGAATCGATCGAGTAGGAAATCCACTCGACTGAAAGTGCATCGTTTGGGTTTACACCGGTAGTAAGACTGCAAGTTTTCGCGGTCCAAATGCATCACTCACGCAATCTCTGAGCTGTTTGTTCTTGTAAACCTTCCTAGATAAATATGAAAATGAAACGCTAATAGGTGGTGAAATGGTAAACTTTTATGCGTTGGTTGACGTGTACCCAGCTCCGTTTGGCGCCGTTCGTTGAAATACATGGTAATTGAAAGGCTGGTCAATTCCTTTGTTTCCGCCACCGGTGCCGACACTAATTAAAATCAAGATAATTGTTTCGAATATGATATTTTTACGGCACAATAGTTCAAAATAGTTCAAGATTCATCCCTGCTTTATACACTTATAATCCCTGCTTATAATTCATTGGAAATTTCAGCCCTTTCTTATCTGGGGACAAAGCAAAGTCGAATCAGTGTATTTCCTCCGACGACAGAAAAACTAGAGGCAGCATTCACTCAAGTTGTTATGAAATTTTACCTTCTCGTGCATTATGGCATTTTCTTTACAGTCAGCCGGTTGTATTTACCTCTCCAAGGAGGTTGTGTCACCGTTTTTAATATCTTACTCCGAAACGACAATCGCTCGTCAAAACAGTTTGTTAATTAAATAAGTAAACACAAGCTGCCATCACTTAGGACTCTCAGTTTCTTGTTAGTGCGCTATTAATCACTGTCGAGACAGTTTGTCTGACAGTCAGTACAAAATTGTATACAGTGTAAATTGTACAATAGTAATTTTGGATGACAATTGGAAACGTCAGTTATAATTTGCAATTCCGCCATCTAGCGTGGAGTTCAAAAAAGGGACTTCTTAAAAATCTATCTATGCTTCGTTGGGCCAATGTTCTGCCGACGGAGGATTCGCGGCAAGCTTTCAATTAGTAAACTTTGTGCGATACAAAGAAGCACAGACTGTTTTGCATGCTATCCATACATTCACACTAAAACATTAAGCTCGTTGATCGAAAGTATGCCTCGAACTAAGTACAGTTAAGTCATTTTGACAGATTTGCAAAAAAATTGAATACAATATACTTCGCACTTAAAAAAGAGTTTGTTCGCACACTTGCCTCCTCTCCCCCTCCCCCCTACCCTCATTCAACTTGTACATCATCCAACAAAGGGTAACATTTTGTGCACGCAACGCCGAGCAGTTGAATTCCAGCCATTTTCCAGCTATCAAAAACTACAAAAACCTGTTTTGAGTTTTCAACATCATTCAGTAAGATATTCGGTGAAATGGTCGGGGTTGGATCTTTGTTGGCGCGGCATTTTTTTCCTGGGAAGGAAAAAAATCTGAATGGGAAAATTGGCATAATTCCTCAAACGAACCGCCTTGCGTCAAAGGCACATTGTCAGTTCGCGGGCTTGCGTGGAGGGGCTGCGCGCGTGCAGGAACATTTTTAGACCAAGCTATTAATCATAGGTCAATTGGTGGTGCCATAATTTCAGTGTATTAGCGCCACCAAGGCTCCATTTGGAAAACGCGATAAAAGATCCCGCTTGTGTCAGTTGACTCAACTTGCTGACATAGGATCCATCTCGTGTTTCGTTGCCGCCCTACCCTGCAGGTTTCCGCAAGGGCGCATTAATCAACTTTTGTGACGGAGATTTATGACTCAATTGCCAAGAAGATTCATGTCAGGTTATCTCAACACTTGCTTCCCTCCTGAGTGTCTTACTTTGGCCCGGGAAAATGCTTACACTTTCCTCAAACGTTTGACCCGTTCTCATGTGAGCGCGGAATATAAGTGAAAAACTACGGTAGTCTAACACGCGGCAAAACTGTCCATACAACCCCTTGCGGCGAGGCGTCACCACATTGCGCTTCAGTAAAACTTGTTTCTGGTTTATGTGGCATTATCCCCAGTGTACATTTGTGTTTGGCAAATATGAAAAATTACCTAACAATGAGGCAGTATACAAACACAAGCCGAGGTCATGAACTCAACGCCGTAGCGAATGCTGATTGGCCAAAAATGGTCACGTGCAGAAGTAAAAAGTCCTTACGCCAGTCGATTTGTCATAATTCTTGTTGTTAAGGGTTAAGATGTCAGGTACATATAAATCATATTCGACAAACATGGCTTATCCTACACTTTATCCGAATTCGACTGAGATTTATGCTGAGCAATACACGTCGCAGCTGTCCTCGACATATGACCGTCAAATCACTTTGGCCGGGAGTTGTTTCCCTTTCATGGAACTTGTGTCCCGTAAATCAGGGAGTCAGACTCACAGCCCCCCACAAACACGGACTATGGGAGATGAAAGGCCTACCATCTCTAACCACACAACACCAATCCCAGACTATTTGCTTCAGCCGATTTATCCGTGGATGAAGTCAAAGAAAGGGGGCAAAGCGGAGTTTGGCTTCGGTATGTCACTTTCAAGTCCGATAACCCTCTATTGCAAGGCTTGTCTGTAGCTCTTTAGCGTGTAGAATCTTTCTTGCAGTAATTACAAAAGGCCATCTCGAAACTGTACGATGAAAGGAAGCTGACCGGCTAATCCTGCCTTTCCTTTCCTACCGCATGAAATGGATAAACGGGTTAGGTTGCCGATACTGAGTGACATTTTCGAGATTTTGAAATCGGTCCGTTAGTGTGTTATTTTTGAGTAGTTTCTGTCAATGGGGCGGAGGGTTGAAGAGTTGCTTGTCTGTACCAGTGATTAATGGAGCTCGTTTTCAGAATCCTGTCGGCCTTGGCAGCAGTTAGCGATCAAAGATCAAATTTTGTTATTCAATCGCTACACAAGGCGCGTAAACATTTACGCAAACGTCTTTTTAGCAATGTTTGGCCGAAAAGACGGGTTTGATTGGCTAGACAAATTCATCGAGCAAATCGAAGAATGGACATTCAAAATCTGCTATGAAAACTAAAATCGAAACATTCTTTTATGCTTCTCACGCAATATCCAATGAGGAGAAAGAATCTGATCAAGTAAGAATATCTCTCAAAAACCCAGAGGGCCTGCAGTTTAGTCCACCGGATTTTTTTCGATACTTTTTATTTGCATTCACGACAACAAAGATTTCGCCATGCAACTTTACAACGTGTGATAAGTTTGAAATATTTCGCACCCGCCATATGAAAACTTTACATTTCATTGCTATTTAGAAGTAATACAATTTTGATTTTGTTTGCTTTTAACAGGTCAAAAACAAGGCAAGCGCCATCGTACTAGCTATACTAACAAGCAACTCCTGGAGCTCGAAAAGGAATTTCACTTCAACAAATATCTGTGCAGCTCTAGAAGAAGCGAGATCGCAAAGACTTTAAGTCTCTCAGAACGTCAAGTGAAAATATGGTTTCAGAATCGGCGGATGAAATGGAAGAAAGACGAGAAGGTAAAAGATGCGTCAGATACAAGCGAGGAACACTACTGCGATGTACGAGGGTCTCATTGTAGGCGCCACATGTCCTCCACACCTTTTTACCACGCTCAAGGTCAACAACCACAAGCACAGCAAACAGCGTATTACATTTAATAATAAGAAGGGAACATGCAACCTTGTATGAACAATTGTGCAAAGTGTTCAGTGTACTCTTGACGATATGGTGAATGCATTTTGTCGGCCGCTCGTACTTGGAAACATTATTTAACGAAGGAACTCTTGTTAGCGAGGATCAGTATCTTCCGTTTTCATTCGCTTATAATCCAGTGTTAATCCTAATGAAACAGCTATTGACGCCATACTTCCTTTGCTGGTTGAATTTGTTAGAGGTGTGAAATTTTGTTAACAGCCTCTCTGACTTGAGTTCCAAAATCATACACTGTTGTGTTATTTATTGAATTAATCTACCCTCGTTGCCAATGATGCATCGTGGAATTTGTACAAATGTTCAATTTAGTTTTTAGTACTGACGTCGCGACTTCGAGTGTCGCAAATCGGAGTTGTTCTGTGGAAGTTTCTTTTGATTTGCGAAAACCACAAATCAAACTCTTTGCTGGAACTGAAGAGAGTGAAAGCTGAGAAAGTTGCACCTTGGCTTTTCCGCTATCTTGTTAGCCACATTCCTTCTTACCACCAGGGATGTGCGTCTCAATAGCTACACTCGTTGGGCGAATTTCAGTTACAAAACCAGCATCATGATAAAGGAAGTGATAAGACTGTGAGAGATGCTTCCGAAATGACTTTCTTGATATAAATAAAGCATATATTTTGCCAGTTCCATGTGGTTGTCTTCGGAGTGCGGGGATTTATGCAGGGATATCGAACGCTCGAGGGCACGCGTGGTGTTCATGGCGTACAATCCATTTGCAGTGAAAAATGTCTTTACTTTACGCAAAACATACAAGAGAACAAATGAGTTTTACTTCACATCGCCACAATAGAGATTAGGTCAGCTACAAGTGAATGCATTCAGTAAGCAAGAGGGAAAAGGTTGTCGTTATTATCGCTCAAAGACACCCAGGCAGTAACAGCCAGTTGTAAGAAGTGTGAATCCCTTACTGAAGATTTTTAGGGCCGCTATACTAGAGTCGTATACACACACTTTAAGGGGTAAGCCACTGAGTTTCAAGCAGGAAGGGTCTGCTTTTATCAAGTGTTACTTTGCCTAAATGAACAAAGAACCCAGATTGAATTTATCTGCGACTCTCTACAGATGTGCATGTAATACTCTGTTGATTCGGGGTCTTCCTACGTATTGCATATTGTTTGCACATCGTAGACGCTCTGTTCTCTTTGTAGACAAAACGCACCCTGGTGATATTTATTAGCGTTTTCCACTGAAGTTAAAAAATAAAAATTAAACACCAATTTCATTGCTAATTTAAACAAGCTAGACCGGAAAGTGTGAACCGGCTAATAAATCATTGAATATCAAAATGTGGCCATCTTGTCTGCAAAGATGAAAACTGCCATCAAAAAAATGCTCCTTCGGCGAAGTCAGTAAGAACGGGTATTGTACAGCTGAGTGTACAATATGTCAATACGCAATTTTTCGCTTCCAAGCCTGCGTAATTTAGCCCGCCTATGCGCTTTCGTTTTAATAATACTTTTACTTTGCTCCCATGGTGTACAGAAAAATGGAAGGAGGCAAACCATACCACAGTGAATACACAAAACCAAACAAAGTTTATTTCAGTCTTGCATTTATTCAATACTACTTTACATGGATACCAAGAAAACGTTGTACATTCCTTCGCAGTCGATACAGTTGCGTTGTATTGAAAGAAGACTGCTTCTAGTGAAAGACACTCTATTGAACTCCAGAAACGAGGTCATTAAAAGGGGGCATTCGTTAACATACCAGACAAAACCTATTGCATTATACTGAAATACTTCCCCTTAAGAGTACAATGTTATTTAATTAAAAAGTTAAACTAGCGCAAGGCATTAAACAACTGAAACAACAGATTCAAGTGTCGGAGAATTATTTTGCAACTAATTTTAAAGCTTTCGTGTTACCGTCGTGGAAAGGAAGCCATAACATATTAAATACTCACGTCACAAAATATAAGCAGTTCAACCTAAATTATGTACTGTTCTTTTCTAAGGTGCACAGGGACCATGATTTAAAATAAATTTTACGTTTCAAGCCAGCATCAGAACAGACTTAACTCCAACCTGTTCGTTGACTCGAGATAGTCTTCAAAATTTATTGTTCAATAATTACTGTCTTTTTAAGAGAGGAAGCATTGCAAACACAAAGAAGGATTTTCAGCTATCATTTATGTTCTCTCTGCTAAAACTAAAATGACCCAGCATTTAAGTATTGTACATTTCATGAAATAACAATAGGCTTTAATAATGACCAAAAACTGACTGTTCTACAAAGAAAGTGGTTATCAAACAGATCACGATGGGTAGAAACTTAAGTCATAGCCTGTATAAACAACGGGACGCACATTTTAATCGGGAAACCAAAAAATGCGAAGAGTACTCTCTTTTGAACACAGATTTTCAACAGAGTAAAAAAACTGAGGTTAAGAAGCTCCGTTTCCTTAACTGTGAACAAAACTGAACAACTTCTGTCTTTACCCTGTCTCGTTACGGCCGCCCCCAAACCAGAATTTCCTTCGAGCATTCTTCTTCCACGATGTGACAACAACTTGGACCCTGCATAAGCATTGTACAATGTCAAATAAATCAAAATTTTCAGTGATAATAGTCCTTTCCTATTCATTTAAATTCAACGAGCATGATTTAATTCTAAAAAACTGGAATTTTCTGCAACGGATAAAGAAGGGAGTGATGCTACTATCAAATTCTTTTGCCCAAAATGAAGACTAAACGACAAACCACTCGGCTAACTCGTTTTCCAAAGCAACAGAACCATGGTTATGCTAGCTTAATACAATCAATGTCCTATTCGGTCTAAAAATGAGTCCATTAGAAAATGCTTGATCAAAAGCGACAGCAAAATATAACAGAGTTTAGCCGTACTGGATGAATTACAAAACGACCAAGCTAAGCAGTTACAGAAGATGCCATTAGTCGGAATCACTGAGTTTCTAAAGATTCAAAGACAAAATCATTTCAAATGCCAACAAAACCGTTTTGAACTTGAATCGTACCTAAAGACGTGTTCGTGTCAATGGCACAGGTCTGTTGACCAGATAAATCCAAGAACATGCCGAGGACCTCAATACCTCCGCAGAAAGTATATTTTTCATTGAACTGATAGAGACTTTGTATTATTCACAGCATATGCATATGGCCAGTGTATTGTATCGAGGACGCGCGCGTGAAAACGTAACAGACTTCTTTTTTTACCGCTACTGTGACCGTAGCATATTCCGGCGTTTGCCAGTACTAAAAGGATCTGTCTGTTTCGCAAGATAAGCTTACTCGCTGTACAGGATTAAAGCAAACCGAGAAATCATAAATCAATCGTATGTCAGAATTTGATGGGCCACTGTTTATCAAGGTAAAGCTCGCTGTTTTATTGAATCACTGTAAGATTTCTTACCGTGATATCGAGCCTACCTTGGATCTGAAGACTCATTTTTTATTCACAAAAAGCTTAGTTCACGTTTAAAATAAAACCGATCATTGTTAAAGAGACGTTCACGACATTGGTGTTTGCGCGTCATCTTCTGTGCCCTCCTATTGTCACGTGACCTATGACAGGCAAACAAAATGAAAGCACAGTTGTATGGTCCTAGACTTTGTTCGCAGTCAAACTGCTCAGTATCAAATATATCACAGTTATTAGAAGTCCTAGGTTAATGGAACGTGTATAAAAAATGAAAGAGCGACCTAAGTATTGGACATGCACTGCATGCTGAAAAACCCAAGTTTCTATTTCCTGATTTCTTTAAAAAGCAACCTTCCTGCTGTTCTTCTATACTTCACTGAATCTACTTGTTTCATTGAGTTTCCATTCGTCTACTAGGTTTCCCCGAGAAGCGAGGAAAGAAGAAAGAGAAAGTGCAGTAAAATTATTGGCTTGTTGCACTGGCTCAACATTGTGTTCAGATTTTGCGATTACAAATAGTGAGAAACAATCGTTTTTTATTTCGCCGCTGCCCTTGCGCAAATCCGGCGTCGTCTTCTTTCCCGCCGCGCTGAAGATAGCGTCAGTTGTGCGCAAGGCGTAATTTGGTTAAGTGCTGGAGACGTGGTTGTTCAGATCGCATCTATCATCACTTACTATGGAAGATTTTCCAGGCTTATCTGCAATTTCCTGCGGTGAAACACAAAAATTTGCCTTCGAACTGAACTTTACATTTAACGTTTTTCTTTGGACTCCGTTTCAATATCAATAAAACTTAATCTTTGCATGTATTGTAAATGGTAACGTGATGATGAAATTGTATGGAAAGTGAAGAAAACGTTTTTTGTAAGAAAAAAAATTACTGCACATAAACATTCCTACCACTTGTCGTTCATGAATCAAAGCTTTCATTATTGTCATTTGTTGGTAAAATAGTTACTGAGCCATTGTATATGGTACAATAAGAGACGTTTGTTTCTGTCTCTTTCCACATGTTTAAAAGTTCTTGAAAAAGTTGCCATTGCTGACCTGTTCTACCCATCGATAAAACGATAAAATACCTGTCTGCAATTAGTGAAACGAAGTTTTGAGGTTCAAAAATATGCCAATATATATATTGCTGGTTCCTTTTAACTGACAAGGAATGATAAATGCAGTGCAAGGCTGACATTAGCGGTGTCCGACTCGTCATCAAATGTTTGCGGTTATGTTTCAGGCAAGAAAAGCGTTATCCAACAGATAGCCAGTAGAAAAGCATATTTTAAATAGAGAAGGCTAGCCTTTCTAGGGAGGGGTAGATTGACGTCAATGATAACACCAATATGAAGGACATATCACGGTTTTACGAAGAATGGTATCCTATAATTAATAGATGCTATTTCCTTCATGTTTGCTGAGGTCAAAAAATAGTGTTAAAACTGCAAATATAATGGAGTAGATTTTCTTAAGTAAAACCGACATTCCACCCACATCAATTTGGACTACTTCCCTTATTTCCAAATCGATCTTTATAAATAGAAAGTGATTAAGATATCGCGGGTCGTTTGCCAAAAGTACGAGGAGACTTTTGGCTCCTCTTTGTCTCCACATCTTGTTATTAATTTAATAAGAACCTCATTAATAATCCTTCCTCGACATTGACGGGCCACACGAGGGCAGGCCACATAGACAAGCTAAGAAAAAAAATCACAGAACAATCAACAATAGCTGTTTTCCCGTTTTCTTTTGGTTGTTACAACAGGATTTGTGGTTTCCTTTCCTTAGTTACGCAACGCCGCCTTCTTGAAATGCATTTTAACTCATGCAAAATACGTAACAGTACCTCTTCAACCTAAACGCGGTGGAAGACGGGTTTAGGATAAAAAAAATTTAAATAGACTTACAGCCCAAGTCGGTTGATATCACTTTATCATGGGACTAGTACCGCACTCGCAACCGATGAAACGGGACCTTCGATTCGTTCTTTGCCCGTTACCATGAGAACATTCCATCATCCTGATTTTGGGATTGCTTCCGTAAAATAAACCATTCCACAGTTGTGTGTTATATCCACTTACAGTAAACAGACAGAATGGAAGTGACTAGCTTTTCATCGACACATACCCTTTTTTTTCTCTTCATTTGAACATTTGTTCATGATTTGCACCGGAATATGTCGAATTTTTAGATGTCCACTACTGGCAATTAAAATATCTTAACAATGAGTTCGAATAACTAGGTCGGTTGAAATGCTCACTCACTGATGCAGTGAAGTTATTAGCTCCGGGTAATAACCTTCAGTTTTCAACTGAGCATTCTGTCCTCGTTTGGACTATATACCTCTTCCTAACCGTGTTCGAGGTCCGCACTGTAAGTTACGGACCGAGTTTTTCCTCGCGAATTTATGGCCCAAGCGCGAAGCGCGCTGGCCATATTAAATCCGAGAGGAAAAAACGAGGATCCGTAACTTGCAGTACGGAGCGAATAAACGAGGTTTGTGAGATATTTATTATGTCTCAAAACAAACTTTTGAATCTAGCGGGCCGTACAGTACGGCCCGCTAAATTGACCAACCAAGCGCATACTAACTGAAAGATATAATAAAATGGAGTAAAACTGGCATAACATTTCCTCTCACTATTGACGCAAACAATATTCAATCACCGGGAACAGTCGACCCCATCGCCTAAAGAAGACTAGCAGTAAGCAATCGAAACATCGCGACCAAAATACGTAAGTGACTCCGTCGTGAGAAAATAGAACTGATAATCAATATTCAATCAGTTGACAGTCGACTCAGTCTCCTCGAAAGAGGCGGTGTTATTTGAAAATAGTTAAAATGATTATAGAATTTTAGAATTACAGTTTTTGTTTATTCTATGCCTTTATAGTATATACACAAACGTTTCAACGCGCTAATTGGTTGCGAGCATGTCAAGTAATCCCAAACAGTGCAAAAAGTTGAAATTGAAAGTGCTTAAAGATGAAATTGAGTGCAGAAATTTAAAATTAAATTATTTCCATGTATACAAATAACAAGTAATCACATGGTTACAAATGCAATTTTAAATAAATAAGCACTCGTTATTTTTTCAAAGACAACAAATTGTCTTGTGCTCATTTATTCCAAATTGCATTCGCTCCGTCGAAGGGCTAACTCTCGAAACGTCAACACCTCCCTTTTACCTTACGATGGTATAACGTACTTTATCAATTCGTTTGATTATCCCAATTTCTTGTGTTTCAATTCCCCACCAGCGCAGCACCAGTTTCTTAAAAACTATCCCCAAAATGCACCCGTAATCGTTTGATTACCTATACAGATATTGTCTTGCGCTGACTTCCGTTGGCAACGGTAAAATGTCTATTCGATTCCAGAAATTTTGGCAGCTTTTTTTTTCATAATCTTTATGACCAGAATAGATGAGATTCAGAGTTATCAAGAGACATCTACACAGCAGTCTTCAACGCTGTACACCGAGCGAAATAAGCGGTCTAGGTAAAAAATACTTACAAACAGGATTATCATTGATTTGAAATATATTTCCGTTTCTGATTAGCCCAAGCGCGATAACTATTTCTGCATTACCAGCGATCCACATACTATTGACGACAAAAGTAAAATAACAGGTTGATTCTGTGAGGTCGCATAAGAATAGCTTCGGCGAACACGGAAACGACTGACATTGAGGTTGAAGCGTTGAATAAGGAGGGCATTGACGAATTGTTGAGCAACGAACATAATATAAACGCACAGAAAGCCAGGAAGGGAAGTCTCTTGAAAACAAGATTATTAAACTAGAAAATAAAACGCCAAGGTAAAAACAAAGATGAAGCTAGACGCTCTAAATCACTGAATCATCGTATAACGAAGATAATGAGGTGCATGCTCTTGACGAAAACATCCGAAAACCCAAGATGGATGGCTGATGAATTTACAGAATTTTATCCACCATCAAACTTTTAAGCTTTTTAAGTTGCATTTATTATTTCAAACCAGCGTAATATTAACTATGTCTTTTTTTTCTGTGTGAGAAGGATAAATGGAAACCTGTGAGCTTTTGAAACATTTAGAACGAATCAACAATAACTGGATTCCGCAGTCGTGTTGTATCAAGAAATATTTCCCTCTTGGGTGTTATCCCATCGATATCCAGACTCTCCTCGATCTGCATAATTCTTCGTATCATACTCAGTCCCGTTTAATAATTTTTAATTTGAGAGGTGACATTTAAAGAACGATTGGCGATATGAGTTGTTAAAACAAACAACGAAAAATTGAGTTGTACTAAGATTTTAGCCATGATTAAACCAGATTGGATACTACGGAAGCTTTAAAGGGACATGTATAAAATTCTTGAGTTCGAGTTGT